>BTSX01000002.1:32041440-32641440 GCA_036245825.1 Pristionchus entomophagus
AATTGTCAACATCGGTGGAGTCGGAATCAAGAAGAAGGATGCGAAGCCACTCGCACCGGTATGCCCTAACATTTTTCTTATGACCATGTTTTGACTAGAACTGCTAGACAGGTGCAGCTGTAAAATGAAATACGTAGAACCATCAGTATCGTTGAACAGTTTCGGTATAAACTGCAGAAAGGTTCATTCATTTATTCCGTTGATTTTGGTAATGTACAAGAGATTATCGAGAAGAGTGCAAGAAACGGAGGTCCGTCGATGGTGTCGAATCGGTTTGATCATTGATCATTTTGTTGATGATCATTTGCGTATTTTCAGCCGTAACCAAGCCAATTTATTCAGGAATTCGCAAGCCGCGTCGAAAAGGCGAAGGGAGTGGTCGTAATGACCTTCGGCTCGATGGCTCCCATGTACTTGATGCCTGAACAGTGAGATAGTATTATTCATTCCCCCCCCCCTCCCCCCGAAAGTGGACACTCACTGTCCAATGCCCCATACAAGTAGTAGAACACCTGAAACGTATTTCACTCTCCGACCAGGAGTGTGTATTCGAATACTAAAATATCCGAATGAGTTTCATCCGTTCTATACAGGTGAAGACTATGCGTAGTCGACAGTGTGTGACTCGGACACGGTGCTCTGAAAAAAAATCCTGATAAATTATAATATATTATTAATATTATTATTATTATGCATTTCAGCTGGAAAGAGGCATACTTCCACGCGTTCGCCCAGTTCCCGGACGTTCAATTCTTCCTGAGGTTACTTTCATATCTTATAAAAATTTCCTGAACAATCTTACAGTAGACTGAGCAGATTACGCAGCAAGAAGGAGAGACAGTGACTCGTCTTTCGCATTTTAGATACGAAAAGCCTGACGAGATCGCTGATCGTCTGTCATCTAACGTGTACGCTGCCAAGTGGCTACCTCAGACGGATCTACTGCGTGAATTGAGAGACCTCATATCGGAAACAAATCATGACTATTGCACAGATTTACATATGACACCATCATACAACAATTCATTGATATTTAGATTAGATGAGAAGAATATTTTGAAATTATACAATTCAGAAAACCCGAAAACGCTCGGTCTCATCTCTCACGGCGGCTACAACAGCGTGCAGGACGCACTGCATGCGGGAGTGCCCATGCTCGCCACTGGACTGTTCGCAGAACAACCGAAGTGAGTTAACGACCGAGTATGAAGGACAATACGCAGTTCCGTTCCCATTAATGATGTCCACTCGAGACTGACTCCTCAATTTGCACGATCATTTTTCCGCAAACGTTGTGTTACAGAAATTGTGTTACAGAAACGCTCATCTCGTGGAGCGACTCGGAATGGGCGTCAATGTGCACAAATCGACTATTAGCAAGGAGACAGTGACGAGCGCGGTTAGGAGAATCGTCGAGGATGAGAGGTTCGTGTGCAATTAATGTTATTTTGGTTTCTACACTTCCGGTCAACAAGACGAGAAAGCGCATAATTGTTTGCGAGACGCGTCTTGATTTGTGAAAAAGGTCAACCTACAATTTCGAAACAACGATAGTTTCACAAAGAATACAAATTATCAAGGAAAGTGAGCAATTCTGTTAGAGCATTCCTGATTGAATAACAAAATCAAAATACTATTACAGTCTCAAGGCAAACGCGCGTCGTCTGCAATCGATGATCGCCACTAAGCCAGTGTCGGCCGAGACACTGCTCGTACGATGGACCGAGTTCCTCGCCCAACACAAGTGTGTAATCTTGATACTGCAATATTTGATTCACACAAAAATTACCCGCTTGTTGACTACTCATCAGTGTATTCTTCAACAATAGTATGGATAATATATGCTATTCAGACGACTCGATAACCTCATCCCATACGGCGCTTCTCTCTCCCTCTTCGTGTACCACTCACTGGATGTGATCTGCTTAATATCCGCTGTTATTATCTCTGTTCTCGCCCTTCTCTTCCTCGTCGTTAGGAGTGTGCTCAGATACTGCCGGAAGATAGTTGCATCAAAGACGAAGAAGGAGTAAATAACGTTATATCAATTTTTTTTCTTCAAGATTATTGTTGAACTGCCGATCCTAGTTAAAGCATTGAAGACGCTAAAACATCGAATAGCACCAATGTGACCGAATACTTTTTTCTGACCAAATATATTAGGTTGGTGCGTAAGTCTTTTGGTTTTTATTTGTTATAGTTCTCTACCTGTTAAAGAAAGTGTTCAAAGAAAGCGAAATCACTTCAGATACAGACTTATCGGCATCGCTAGAGAATTATGCGCATAAATTGATGATAAAATCTTGAGAATTAATGACAAATTTAAAAATGAAAAATGGAGTCAATTCCTCACTTTACTCTAGTTCGTATCCCTCTTTTGGAATCAGTGAGTTTGGGATGATTAGCGGAATAACTCAGAGAAAATAATATTGTATAATCTAATAATATTGAGGTATACTATAATAAATTTGGTCTTTGAAAACAATTTGTAGATGGGAACGAATGTTCCAGAACATGCCTAGGATTTGCCAGAACATCGAGTATTTTTTTTCAGCATGAGTGATATCCATGGGAGACGGACTCTCCTCAATTCGTGTACTCTCTCGTCGGTAAGAGAAACAAGATAGTACGCGAAACGAGGAGAGGCCGGCTGCGATCAGGCATCACTATTTATTATGTGATCTTCAACTCGGATTTGCCATGTAAATATAATCGAGAGATGCTACGAAATATGTTCGTGTTCCATATTATTTATCAGCTCATATGCAAAAATGTGCATTTACTACCCATCATTTGGCTTGTTGCATGCAGGTAAATTCGAGGGAGAAAAACAATTATTTTCCGGTGAATTGGGCCGCCCATCCCATTCCAATCGGCGGAGAATCTCCATCGGTGGTAAATGTCATCTGAATTGTATATTTAATTTTAAGATAATCCAAATTTAAAAAGATTGTTGTATCCAAAAGTGAGAACTACATCATTAGGATCGTATTGGCATTTGTGGTGTCCATCGAGACCGACTCTCCTCTCCGCGTGCTCTGTCGTCGGTCAGAGAAACGAGAGAGCATGCGAACCGAGGAGAGACCGGTCTCGATTCGGCATCACTAATTGTCATCACTTCTTCCCAATCTTGAATACTCTATCGATGTCAAATCAGTATCAAACATGTTTCATATGACAAACTGATAATCACTGACTCTCACGATATTCGATGTTGCAGTATACGTTTGATTATGGCGGAACGAATTTGAAGAGAAACTGAATATTATTATATTTAAAATCATAAGGTTAAATTGAAATGGTTTATATTTTAAAAGAGACGTTCCACGAAAAAAAAAGAGACTTTCGAAGCTATTGGGAGGGGTCGACGGAGGACTTTTTTGCAACCTATGCCAATAAGTTCAGGGTGAAGTCCCCATACCTAGAGCTGATAGCTGGCATAATATGAGAGGTTGGGGTTCTGTTGAGAATGCACCATTTGAAGCTCAGAAACATGACTTATCAATTTTTGAAATTTTGAGATTTCGAAAAAGTGATTTTTCGACTTTGCACTTTTTTCGTGATTTATCGATATCACAACCCCATAACAGCAATGCAAATGCTTCAAAACGATTAATGGGGTGAAAAACTGTTATAAAAGTGACTGTATCATGTCGAAATGGCGAAATCTCTCGACCTCGTTCTCTGGTCAGTCTCCGAGAGACCCTCGGGCGGGAAGATGCGGAATTCGAGCGACAGGTCGGAGAGACGTGAAAATTTCACTCGGGTGGTAGTTTTGCACGTAGAATCAGAATCTACAATAAAATTTTGAAAATGGCGAAAATAATTTTTCAGGGCGACCAAAAGATGACGAAAATTTTAGTTTTCGACTCTTTATCGATGTCTTATCGCTTCCAAACTATGTTTTTCGTTATTTTCATTGAAAAATACACCCGAAACACCAATGAGAATGTATTTTTCTCAGGGATGAAATTTTCGACTTTTTTTGGGACACCTCTGGCATTTCCCCAAGGGTGCACCCCAACCTCTCATATTGAGCCAGCTATCAGCTCTAGGTATGGGGACTTCACCCTGAACTTATTGGCATAGGTTGCAAAAAAGTGATCCGTGAGGTAGGTGCAAAATATCCTGGAACAAAATCATACACTGCAAATGGCTGGTCAGTGTCAGGTCCATCAAAAAGCGACAAAGTCGCTCCAGATTGGCAGCTTAGTTCTTCAAATGTTATGCTCACCTGAAATTTCGTATCTTATTTTCTCTCCTTCCATTCAAGTTATGAAAAATCGGAATCGACCCTCCTCAATTCGCGGGCTCTTTTGCTGGTTAGAGAAACGAGAGAGCACGTGAAATGAGGAGAGCCGGTCTCAAATGGATATCTCTTGTCCTTACCACAAAACTCTTCATTGCTATTTTATCGACCTTTAAAAATTTTCAAAATGAATTGCAGCTTGAAATCGAACGCTCGTCGTCTGCAATCGATGAATAAGCTAGTCGCGGCCGAGACACTGCTCGTCAGATGGACGGAGTTCCTCGCCCATCACAAGTTCGCAATCTTTTACAGTTTCCCGCAGTAAACTGGCCATACGTCTTTCTTCTCTTATTTTGGATAATTAATTTGATGAACAACCCACTCACAATTCCAATTCAGACGACTCGACAACCTCGTCCCATACGGCGCTTCTCTCTCCCTCTTCGTGTACCACTCACTGGATGTGATCTGCTTCCTTCCGCGCTCATTCTTTCTGTTCTCGTCCTTCTCTTCTTCGTTGTTAGGAGTATGATCAGATACTGCCGGAAGATAGTTGGATCAAAGACGTAGAAGGAGTGAATCATGTTCTATCAATTGTTTTCTCTCTAGATAAATGCGTTCAACCCTAGTTGAAGTAATGAAGAAGCTAAAACATCGAATAGCACCAATGTGACCGAATACTTTTTTCTGACCAAATATCGGTCCCGCATGTGTACACACCAAGCTTTATTGAATGAACTGATCAAACAATAATGCATGCTGTAGAATTCGAAATACGGATCGCCACCTCTTTTTTACACGCTCTCTCGATTTATCGAGAGAGTGAGGATACGGCGAAATGCGAGCTATAGTGTGTTATTTGCACAACTTCACACTAGGTAGTCTGTCCAGCATAATATAAACAACATACTTAGACGGTCACTCTAGTCCACGCTAGCCATAATGCGGATAGCCAACTTCTTTCTGTTCTCACTCCTCGCTAGCACAACAAATGGATTTAGTGTGATACTTTCATCCAATCATACGTTTAAAGGTATTAGCGCAATTCATGCCATGTACAAATTCATTCATCAACTTATTGCATACAGTAAATTCGCGTTTCCAGGAACCTCACACACTTGGGACAACGAATTTTGTATGAATGTTCCCAACAACTTAGAAGCTACCGGTTTGTTCGGGACACCGTTGATTCGAACAGAGATAACATGCGTGATGCTGTATGCGGTATTGTTCTTTATTTTTTTGCTAATATTCATCAATATTCTAGGGAGTGAATTGTGACGGAACAAATTCCAAGCTGACTCTGGATAACGAGTCATCAGTTGAAATTGAGTTCAATGAGCTGGTAAAATCAGTCGGTCTGTGTGAGCTGATCATCACTGTCATAATCGACGATGTAACGTAAGTCAATAGAATATTTTCTTACACTAACACATTCAATCGCAGAGATTCCACTAGTACAAGCACGCAAAGATCAATAACTATGCCGAGTACAATATCTACTTCGACAAATACCCCGACAAGAACAACAACTATGCCGAATTCAGTGTCGTCAACGACAAGTACCACGACAAGATCGACAACTATGCTGAGTACAGTAACTACAAGTACCACAAAATCGCCAGCAATTCCGACTCAGCCTCCTAAAGAACAGTTGGTCACACTTCCAGTGAGCCCTAGTTGCTCGTCTACATGCAATTACGCAGGCAAGTTTAGTTTTAGGTGATTTTTTCTCCGTATTCTCCGCAACAAAAAAACGGGAGAAAATACTTCGAGAAATTGGTTAAATTGTGTGATAATTAGGCCATCTCGCCCTTCTCTCTTCCGATCTTATCATGGACGAGTTATCGATCACTTCTACACTACCAATGCAGTAGAGCACGCTCGAGCCAACGGATACACGAAGGAGGGTACGGTACAACGTGGAAGGATACTCTAGCTCGTTCTCATAAACTTAACCTTTGAACTTTTCAGGCACAGTCGGATACCTCGGCCGTGATGGTTCTACCGAATCGCACTGCTCTTGTCTCCGACCGCTCTTTAGACTCTATCATCATCGTGCGCGTGAGTTGTTGATCGTTTGCAATAGCTAGGTTATGGGTATTGAGACAAGCGCAAAAGCAAATATACACCCGATTTTCAAATGCTAACAGAGTGTTATTTATCCAGGTAACCACTTTTACACTTCGAAAGCGACGGAACGAGCTTCCGCCGAGGGTTTCGGCTACAAGGTAAGATGTCGGCCACACCAACACACCCTACTAACTGCCGCACCATATACACCACGGTTTCACAGTTTGAGAGCATCGAGGGCTACTGTACATCGGAGCCGGCATGCGGTGCCTACCTTCCTCTGTATCGATTCTACAGCGCATCTGGTCAAAGTGAGGAAAAGCAAAAGCTTTTCGGAATTGGAACAAGCGACTATTCGCAAATTGCAGATCACTTCTACACGACGTCAGTCGATGAAATGAAGAAAGTAAAGAGCAATTTGAAGCAGTACAAATATGAGGGGATCGAATGTTATTTGTGGCAGTTCGAAACGGCCGACCAAGCGTGTCGCTGATCGTATTATTATTTTGTTCGTCAGTGGCTGTCTTTATTGGAGCATCAAGAAGAGAAGGAGATATTTTTATTCGATTTCTATACCATATTACTCAAAACTTAAACATAACAGGGAAATAAATGATCACATCCTGTTGCCTTAGAATCCGACCCAGACTTTGCACCTGTCCTCGTCACCGGGGTACATCTTAGAAACTCCGCGCCTGAGAACATAAATTTAAGGATAGCATTGTTGGCGATTTTTCATCATAATATTGAGTCTTTTTTTTGATAATCTTGCATGATTGGAATCATGTTTTAGGGGAATAATTTGAAAACATTAACATACTTGCACTTGAAATCCTCTCCGAACTGAGGAATGTCCTGAACCACGTTGTTCACTCTGCACGAAGAGGGAGAGTGAACGTCAGTCATCAACTGAATAATCAACCTGGATCTTTTATCTTTTGATTTACCATCGACAGTCTGAACTTTACTAATCTCAAATAGTGTGCAAAGTATGTTGGATGGAAAGGATACAAATTGATCAGGAATCAGTGATTTCTTCTCTTACCTGTCTGACCAGTCGATCGTCCGTGATCTTCATGCACAAGGTCACTCCGTAGGTCATCCAGAAGATCTAAAAACTTTTTATCACCCTTTGCTGCTTTTATTATAGGCTCTTCATTTCATTTTGCACACTTTATTAGCCAACGAGGTGATAGGTTTGTGATCTGACAAGGGAACCGCAAAAGTACCCCGCGGTCCCAGTGAAATTCGTTACCACAGGTCGATAGATACCCCTTAGGAGATACAATAACCGTTTAAAAAAGTTCCGATATTTGCTTCCTATGTACCTAAAAAAAGGTCATGCAAAATACGTGGGAAATCTGTGCAGACGGCGCATCGTATTCATCTCCAAATTTCAAGGGTTGGAGAAGTGTGTGCTCGTGAAGTAGTGGATAGTGTCCATGGCTATTATTTTGGCGACATGGGTTCGAATCCAACTTCGACGGAAAGTTTTGCGCCATTTTTTCGTAATATTTTCTTGTGTTTTTATCGCCACTGTATGCCACGTGATCGCGTAGTAATATTTAGTAGCGGCGAAGCAAAAAATAATTTTCCATTTTTTTCTCATTTTTTAAAATGAAAATTAATATTACGAAAAAATAGTGCAAAACTTTCCATCGAAGTTGGATTCGAACCCATGTCGCCTGACCGGCTGTGTAGTTTGTATTCCCGGTTCTGCCAGTCCATTTTCACTGAATTACGCCTGTTTCACGTTATTTGTTGATATTTGACATGTCGTTTCTTCATCTTTTGCTGCCAAATCGTCGAGTCTTCCATCCCGCATCATTAGACAACGATCTTATCTTGTCCGTTTCGTTCAAATCTTGTTTCCAGGTTCTGCACGAGGCCCGACGTCGTTCGGGGCCATTCGAGGCTGTTTTAAATGGTTAGTTCAGTATTTTCTTATCAATGTCACTTATAAATAAGAATATAATCTTTTGGCAATGATGATTTGGTCCAATTGGCCTCTAAGAGGTGTGTTTTTAGCGAGGAATATGACGCTAGTCACGCACACTCGGTCCTTTTGATTCCACTCTTGTGTTTTAACGTCTAGACGAACGACGAGGGGGCAGCATCATCTCATCCTCTATGAACAAAGGTGAAAGACTTCAAGTCTCCCTTCCCCCATTATTTCTCTAATATTATTATACGTTTTTAGAGCATTTTATTTCGTTCTTGTTATTTATTAGTTCATTATTTACTCTAAATGTTCTGATGATGATGTACGACGATCTACGACTGTTAGGGCTAATGGAGTAATGTTGTTTAGAGTTTGTATAGGAGATTTCATTGTGAAGATTGTTAGTATATTCCAATTATAGTCACTAACTATGGTTACTTATCTTATTGGATATTTCTGTTATAAGTTTATCTTCAGCTGTGTCATGTTTCTCCCCTACTTTTCCGTCTTTGCTACCGTAACCTTGTGTCGTGTCCAATCTCTGTTGTATTGCTATTTCTCTATGAATTGGCTCGATTTCTTCTGTTTGTACGTCCTGTGATCATTCGCACTGAAGGCTGCCGTTCGTAGTTCATTTTGATTGTTATATTTGTGTTGGCACACTGAAAAGTAGTCGTATCTGATAAATATTTGTTATTCCCTGGTCGAAAACGTACAAAAGACACATCAAAGAGTGAATTGGGAGTCGAAACATCGATTAGAACAGTATTTGAACGAAATCCGAAGTGCATTTGACTAGAGAAGGAGAAGAGAAGGGAGAGGGGAGATAGGCCCCGCCCCCTTTCTCTCTCGTCTCACCTCTCCCCCAGTTTTGCTTGGAGAGGCGCGCGCGCTTCGGAAGCTCTCACGGGCCTTGGAGAAGAGCAAACAACATACATCCAAAAGCAAAAATGATATTGAGACCCTGACGGTCATGTTGAGCCTACTTTGGACCCGATTCTGTGAATTCGGCTGTCCGCCTGGTGGTCCCTAGCTATGGACACTATACACTACTCCACGAGAACACATCTCTCGATCCATTGAAATTGGGAGATGAATACGATGCGCCGTCTGCACATATTTCCCACGTATTTTGCATGACCTTTTTTTAGGTACTTAGGAAGCAAATATCGGAACGTTTTAAAACGGTTATTGTATCTCCTAAGGGGTTTCCATCGACCTGTGGTAACGAATTTCACCGGGACCGCGGGGTACTTTTGCGGTTCCCTTGTGAACTGTGATTCACCTGATTGGGCGTGAACTGTTCGAGCCCCGGCAGTCTCAGCTCGTTGCTTCCCTTGTCTGCCATGAATTGGCTGTAGGCGCGGTACGCCGCCTGATCACCTACAAACTATTCACTGTTACATGCACAGTGGGTTAGAAATCTGTGTATCGATAGGATCCTCCCATTATTGCTCTTTAGGACAAAGTTTGATGCGTTCTGATCAGTTCAAAAGATGGGTGTACCTCCAATATCAGCAATGTTCTCTCCCTGGGTCATGTCGCCGTTGACGCAGCGCACATGTCCCGTCTTCAACGGGCAGCATTGCGAGTCGAACTGCTGCACGACGCACCTGAATGTGGACATTTTTTATTGAACTGGTTTTTCATGTGCGATCGAATCATTATTGATTTTTTCCCGAATTCATATTGTACATGATTACGACGTGATACATAAGTGCAATAAAAACTACAATAAAAACTGAGTTTTATTCGAAGATGAAGTTAAAGAATCCCACTTTTAGGAGAACATCACAATTCGATGAGTCTGAATCGACACGCCCAATATATTTTACTTCAAAGAAGTGCAACTTACTGAGCCATGTCGACGAATCCTTGCTGCGAGGCGTCATCGAGTATGGAACAGTGGGAGAATGAGCAGTCAGCCAGCATTCCGTTCTCGTCGAACTGGGTGCCTACAAGTGTTTTTGTTTATATCCTTGTCACTATTAGGGCGCATTTTTAATAGTGTAACAACAGTGCGCAATGATTAGAAGAACGCTAATTGAAATTGTCTTCATCAGCACCTCCATAAATGCCAAACACTTGTTTTGACTAAAACAATTGAATCGGGGAACGCGAGTTCACTCTAAATAACTGTAAATGACAATGGCATCAATATGGAGCCTTGAAACTCACTTGTGATGTCAAAAAAGCTCTCTCCTCAAATCTTTGGCAGCAATACCGCCACATAAGAGTACAAGATAAAAAGTATCGGTTCAAAATCTATCGTGCTTGGAGGGTTGCAGGACCGATTTCGAAAGTTTCCGCCTCTCTCCGTTCTCCTCGCCAAATAAAGCCAGCAGTGCTCACCCTCGTCATCGTATCCATGTGTGAGTTCATGACCAGCAACACTTCCCTGTCCTCCGTAGTTGTACGAGTGCGGGTAGGACAGACTAAAAAAAGGCATCATCACACGCTTCACATGCATTGACACAATAGCTCTATAAATCCTACTATTATTCACATCAATGTGAGAAGGACACCCTTGTACCACTGATCTGAGGAACTACCGATGAGCGTACTCGAAGAAAGGCGGGTTTACGATGCCGAAGGGAAGCGTGATTGAATTGCGCTCGTGTTGGTACCACGCGTTGACTGTTGCGGGAGACAATAAGAAGTTCGTTCTGCAATTTCCAGAATTTATTTTTCCAGTACTAATTGAAGTCGACGAAACATGATTGTTGAACAATCCTTTTGCATAATCTATATACTACTACCTGTCGCCGGGTTTGTCGACAATGTCAAAATGCTCGGTGGCTTGGAGACCGGCCTTGAGCACCTTGAGCGCCTCCCAGAACGTTCCGTCGGTATTGACGATGGCATATTTCTGCAAGAGATCGCTTCGAATTTTGACATTTGGACATTAACACACCTTTAAACGTTGTAATGCAAGTAACGCATACTCATTACCATGGCGTGCACGTTTAGAAGATTTATAAAGCTCCAAAGTGTGATGTAAAACTCACCTTATTGTAGTCATCGATGGAAGTGAAGTCTTTGAAGTCGCCGAAGAACTCCGGCCAGAGATAGTTACGAATCAGGTTAGTCGCTGCAAAGTTGGGTTTATGAACACCGAATTTCACAATCCAACATTTTTCTGTCAATTTTTTAGCTAATTGATTTTCTTTGCAATTCAAATGTTTAAAAAAAACAAGTAGTTGTTTATCTGCAGAATATGAGGCCGTTTGCCTTATTTTCGAGCAAGGGTTGGCACAGCTCAAAAAGGTCAATTTTCTGAAACTATGTGTTTTGAGGTTATCGAGGGCGGTGAAGACAATGGGCATATCCATTTTGCCCACAGACCCCTCGTTGGCTCCAGATGGCGTCACGTCGAAATCACGTTTTCACGTGCTACTCGGTTCCCATGAGGTCTAATTTTAGGCGAAAATTGTCCCTGGGGTAGAATTGCATGGCGAACAAGCCTGTCTAGTTTATCTTTCATGATTTTTGAAAATAATTTTTAAAATATCAAATTTTCGCACAGTAATCTCCGATTATGCCAAACCATACCACGCGATCGGGCGTCTCGAGAGGAACCGAAATATATATTATCAGCCAAATAAAGCGTCAGACCTCCGAGAAACTCGACTTACAGTGTTTTGAAAGTGCAAGGAAAAGGGGCTCCCTTGCCTCTTCCTCTCCCCTCTCGATCGCTTCCATGACCCCGCGCGGCGAGAGAGCGTGGGGAATGGAGAGAGCGCACGAGAGAGGAGGGAGAGGAAGGGGAAGAAAGCGTCTTTTCCTTACAATCTCAAAACACTATAAGTCGAGTTTCGAGTTTCAGAAAATTGACCGTTTTGAGCTGTGCCAGATCTCCTCGGATTTGCTCGGAAAGAAGGCGAACGGTCTCATATTGCTTACACTTCTTGTGGGCACGGGTGAGGGAGTCCTTCTCGATCCAATCGAGAGTATTGAGCATGTTCTGCAATGGATCCACTTTTAATTAAAATTGTCACAAAATTTTAATCTTTTCTTACTTATAATGTTATTGGAGGCAAGAGCCGTTTAATTCTACTTCATTTCAAACCAAAGATAGGGCGCTCACTACTAGCACATTCTTACACGACGAATATCAAGCGCTCACTTACACTGAATTGGGCGATGATGTTCTCGGTTTGCGTCTGAATTCCCGCCCGCACGTCATTTCTGTCGTCGCGGTTCTTGACGTAAGTGAACCCTATGAATCATGTTTCAGATTCAAGTAAATTATTAAAATTATTTCACTCCGAACCCTTTAATGATAGCAGAGCTTGAAAAAAGCTCTACTTTTGGATCAGTGGTTCTCACCGGGCCCGAAAGGCATGTAATCGATGAGGGTGTCGATGCACCCTATGCGAATCGCGTCGGCCTCGCTGTCTGCCATTGCCCTGAAGACACATTCTTGAAATTGGTTCATATGATTGGTCATTGTCAAAATGCTTACTGTCTGGACTATCCCTCGCAATACGATTATTGTTTCCGACTGAGATATTGCTCGCCTAATGCCTAAGAAATGATGAATGGTGCTTAGATCTCACTTGAAGTTTAAGGGGCGTCGACGGATTTTTCTTGCGCCCTGACCACGCCGAGCCGTGTAACGTTGGAACCTGAAAATCGCATAAAAATGGTGAAGGGTTTGATCCTGATTCGAATTTACACTCGGGACTATACTGCTAATTTAATTAATTATTTTTAGTCCTGTGTTCGAATCACATGATTAACTGAAATCTGGCATTCCGATAGGGATGTGAATTAGTGCAACTATTGCAATGCCCGAACTTGGGCTCAGTGTCAGTCCTCTTCGCTTTTCATTCTATCGGCGGAGGGGATATTCCGTATTCGCCTGAGTTGTCCTGCAACGTTTTCGAAAAGATTATTAGGATTGGACTTTGCACGAGATATATCTCGAGTACAAAGCTCCACGCTATCTTGTGAAGGACCATAAAGAGTGTCGAAAACCAGCTTCAGCTCGATTTCGAGTTTTTTGATGTGCCAGCGTTTATTCGTTTCTTAGGCGACACGCGTGATATTGCACCTTGTCAAAGACAATTTTTTCTAAAAAAAAATTCTGTAATAAATCGGGGTCCATTTTTCACCAAAAGCACCCAAGTCACAGAGCATTGTGTTGATCTGTTACTCGTGAATGTACGCATGATAATTGTTATCAGTCATAGGATAAAATTCGTGGTCTTTCTCTAAAGTTATGCTCATCTTAAAAACTTCCAAATAAACTAACGAGCAAGAAGTGTATGGCGAGGTAGTTGATGTAGTCTTCTAACGAGTGATAGCCCGCATCGAACATACCATCCAGCGCCGCAAAGTAGGACGGCTGCGACACAACCACCTGAGTGAGAAGCAATCATGCAATCATTAGCGTGATTTTTTCGGAATAGAAGCGCATCTCTCAAATGCTGTAATCATGAAGAGCACAAGTGGATAAGTCAATGTATATATTCCGTATTCATCATTCATTTCGTTCTCCATTCTGGGGTTACATGCTGTCGGTCCGCTTCATTCGTCCCATCCCGCCCCATTCCGACCCAGTTTGTAGAATCCTCACCCGTCAGATTGAGCTACCCAGTGAGAATCGCCCATATATTACCACTTCAAGAGGAGACCCGGATGGATCTCAACGAACACGGCGTTTTGCTGGCAACGCGCCAAAACGATTTCCCGTCGAAACCTCGCTCGTGCTCTCTCACTTTCGCATGCTATCTCGTTATTCCCCTGGCCACTCTCTCTTCTCTTGGTCACCCCATGTAGAACGCCGTGAACGAACACAAGTGATATATCTCAAGAAAAACCTCGATCATAAAGACTGCGTTGTGAGTCAACTATTAGTCCACTTCAGAACTCAGAAAACGACATCGGATGCTGGAAGAACTATTCTCCAATTCCTAACGGAGATCGATTAAGATCATTCCCACAGTTGAGCAAAGAAACCGGAGAAGATTTCATCCCTAGACCTAGGCACTGAATTCGAAGACCCCCCACCTCCCTAAACGAAGCTAGGTACATGCCCAGTGCTTTGAAGACATGATACAATCCATATGTGTATCTGTATTCATCGTTCTATCGATCTGACCTTGAATTGATTAATATTTGCTCCTTTCGCCATTGACAGCAGTGCCCGTACGTAAGCACCGAGATACAGCCCCTGGAAGCGGTAGTCCATTTCCTCGAGCTGTAAGATTATGGATTATCGATTGATGATCTCATCCATCCCATACATCGTCGAAAGCGGTGTACTGCTGTTGGTAATTGCGAAGCTCGGTGCCCGCCCACGAAGCCATGGCGATGGATCGCTCGAAGCTGACCACCCATTCAGCTACCTGTCAGAGTGGATAATTGCGGAACTTATAGCCAAGGTTTGGCTGAGTTGCATGTATATGGTTCAAACTGACAATAATGCTATACAATATTCATACTGTTCATGCTGACATGTGAGTCATGGTTGATAATGGAGACGATGTGAAACACAGATTCGAGATGATAACTTTTTGATGACGAACCTGCTGGGCGCACTCTCTATCTGTCAGCACGTTTTTGCTATAGCAGAATTTGTGGTTGATATTGAGATCCATGTTAGCAGCATAGGCGAGAAGCAACTGGAATATTGAAAATTTGGCCATGTATTTTGACAAAACGTGAGCGTAAGAGGCTCATATACGCTCATAACTGGGACTTCATGCCAACTGCATTATTCATTCTTTCTATAACCATACGAATATTGATATACTTCAATTGAGTAGTGAACCCTACTTCTTGCACATGATGAAGTGAATTGGCAATTAATTGGCCATCCTTACTCACATCTCTAATATCCGCAGCATACGCCGTGAGCTTGTCGATGAACTGAGGCTTGACGTAGTAGTCACGTGTTAGGTAAAGAGCGGGCTGAATAATGTATGAATTGCGAGTCAAAAAGAGCTTCATCAAAAAAACCTACAGCTTTCGTGTTATTGTTCCAGATATGTAAAAAGTTCCTGCATTCGAACCTGGTTGAGGTAGAGCGCGTTCTTTGTGCTATCCTTGAAATCGGAAGTAACAAACGTGGTGATGAGGGGTCCACCAGTGTACTGAAAAAAGTGAGATATCATGGTAATTAGATCGTTCAAAATTGCACCCACCGATGAAAGTAAATTCTTTCCGTTTCCATTGTATTTTCCTATGAAATCAAGGTGAGATTTGAGTTGAATTCTTCCGCATCAGAAACTTGGGCATTTCTGCATCTTCATTCCAACCGCTCACCTTCCTCTCCATCGATCCCATTGCGGTGAAGATACCTTCGTTGTCCGTCGGCACTGCAGGGGCATCGAAAAGGGGAAATCCGAGCCTGAATGGAAAGGGCATAATTGAAGAAAGACGTGATTCAGTTCTCGAATGAGAGCAGAATCCATGCAACTGTATGCTACGTGAATTCAAGCTCCACAATCTCGATCACAGACTAACTCGTTGTTGAGGTCCGTGGAGAGATAAGTCCACTTGGCCTTTCTCACATCCGGATTTGAAGCGTCCTTGTTTCCATCAGCAACGCACAAATCGAGGAACTCAAAATAATGATCAATTAGTACTATGGATATAATTTAGGCTCGTAGTGGTGCTAGTTCGAATATCCGGCATTTCAATTGCACGAATTTAGAGCAACCAAAAAGCGCGCAAAAAACAATTTTCGGATGTCCGAAACAGATCATAGGTTCCTAGCATATATTACGCGGTGTCGCATTGTAGTTACTTGATATTTGAGGAGCTCCCTTACTCACATTTTTCTGGTACTTCTCAGTGGCTGAATTCAGATCATCGACTTTCTTCGAATCGAGATAATTCGCAATATCGAGGTTGATCTGGTACTGTGTCTCCTCGAAGGTTGCTGAAACAAGGTCTAAACCGAAGAATTTGGGGCCACAAAATTGTCCAGAAGTGCGGGTGATATGTGCTAGCTGCTACTACAACATTTTCAACGATCTTTGCATCCAAGCACTCACCCTTTCTGACCTGTCCCGCCAGATCGGTGGTCCTAATATACTTTCCGCAGGCGAACTGGTAGAAATCGTCGCAGGGATCGGCAGAGAGATCGGCGGTGGCGAGAAGTCTATTGGCGGCTTCCTGATATGATTGAAATGCGGAATTATACAGCTACTAAGTTTGATGCGCTGGTGGGTTTTTTATCCGATAACCCTCAGTGCCCCGGTCGCACCTTCCATGCTGGATCCTTGGAGACATCATCGAGCGTGGGACAATTATCAGGAGGAGTAGTGAAGATATCCGAATCGGAAGTTGAAATGATATCCGGAACGCTAGTCGAGGGCACAGAAGTCGAGGAATCGTTAGTCGTGGGAACGGAAGTCGAGGAGGTGGTGACGGGTACAACGGTGGTGGATGGATCTGGGCTGTCAGGGAAGCTGGACTGCAAATGAAAATGTGAGTTACTTTCAAGGGGATTCAAACAAATTTTTATGACTCATGCAGAATTCCGCACCCTTTTCTTGTACTATCATAATCACTTATCGAGGGAACGGAAAAAATCGAGGGAACGGAAGTCGAGGGAACGGTAGTCGTGGGGGTGGTAACGGGTAGAACGGTGGTGGATGGATCCGAGCTGTCAGGGGTGCTGGACTGCAAATGAAAAATGTGAGTTACTTATGAGGGATTAAAATGCAAATACTCATACAGTCAGGATTCCGCACCCTTTTCTTGTCATCTGCTATCACAATCACTCATAAGCCGTGAATAAACAACGAATAAGTCACAAATCGCTCGATCAAAAATAGATAAGGCGATTTTGCCTCACCCATCGCAATGTCAGAAATAGCAACAAAAGGATGACTCTTTCTGTATCGTCGATAATCTCTTTCGAGAAGTTTGAAATATATCAAATTGGACCTGTCTGATTCACGTAAATTTCCACATACTCGATTGTCATATCAATGGTTATACCTGATTGTTGAAGATAAGGATGTTGAATACAAGCGATGCAATGGCAACTCCGAGTGCGGCCACCACCAGAGCTGTTAAAAATTTAAATCACTACGATTTAATAACTTTAAAAAAGAGAACCGCTTACTAATGATAACACTCTATTCATGATTATTGATGGTGATTGATACTCCTAATTAATGGAACATTGATCTTCCATTTTCATATCATCAAACTAGTACTTCGTAAATTATTGCTCAGCTCGCAAGATATACTGCATTGCAGAAAAAATACTGTTTGAGAACTTATGGGTTGAAAAAAATAATTTTAACATAATAATAAACTGACCCGTTGTGGCTCCCAGCAGCTTCGACATAATCAACCTCTCAAGAATAAAAGTCGCTTCAAGTGAACAATCCTTCCAAGGCTTTCCGTCTTATAGTCCAATCAGTACTTCGCCTTAGCTTTCTTCCACGTATAAGGTGCGGTTCAGCGATTTACCATCTTATCTTCATTTCACATGCATACACCCTCTATCGACTGAGTGACTATTCGGATTTTTGAAACAAGAGAACAATAAATTATTGATTGGAAACGTTTCTGGCTGCATCAGTGAAAAAAAAATCCTCAAGCATCTCATCTACGGACGTCGTGTAGAAGTTATTTGTAATTTGCAAATACGTCGCTTTTAAAATTTTTGTAATTTCAACGTTTCCAATGCCCAGCATCACCAGATACACTGAGAGACGACCAACAGCACGGTGCAAATTGAATTTCTGTTAATGTTACAGGATCGGCGACTGGTACACTATATCTTCTCACACGGTCCGACTGATCGTTGAACACGATATCAACAGAAGTCAATCACACACTTCTCGTTCACAGTTGACTATCCTAAAATATAGCTACTACATAGCTGCTATATTTTACAACAGCCGCATACATTTCTGCACATTCATTGTCCTTTCTTGTCGTTCTAAGTAGGCTTAGACGGAAGCATATCCACTGTGATATATTTTATTCTCTTTGATATACACAGATATTATTGAGTTTATCAATAAAAAAGATTTTTTTACCAATGTATGTTCTTGATGATCTTGAAGAGAAGGAACAAGAGAAGGAAATAATAGTATACAAATTATTATATAAAACAATAGTATTCGCACTCAAGATAGAACATTGCAACAACTGATAATTACGTCCCGTTGCGTCAGAATCCGACCCAGACCTTGCATCTGTCCGCGTCGCCGGGGTACATCCGAGACACTCCGCGCCTTTGAATATATTATAAAACAGGAAAAGAGTTTAAAAACACTTTTATGATCATAAAACGATGACTCATCCTAATGTTGGCTCAATTTATTCGACAGTCGTGTATGATCAGGAAACCTATTTTAGGAAAGGGAATATAATTTACAACTGCTAATAAATCGTTGACATACTTGCACTTGAAATCCTCTCCAAACTGCGGAATGTCCTGCATCACTTGGTTCACTCGGCACGACGATGGAGAGTGAACGTCAGTCAGCAACTGAATGATGATCTTTGAACTTTGATCTTTGATCTCTGTTAGTTTAATTTGACCATCATTGCTCGGTGATCAATCCTTCTTGATATCGTTTCTCTGATATCTGATCTTACCTGACTGACCAGCCGATCGTCAGTTATCTTCATACACCATGTGACTCCGTAGGACATCCAGAAGATCTGAAGTGATGATTGATATTAGTTTGGTTTTTTTTTTTTCGTTCTTGCATAGAACATTGCCTTCAACAGAATGTACAATAATTGAGTATTTACACAGCGAAAGCACACATCCATTACTTCAAAACCACATAATTCACCTGATTGGGCGTGAACTGCTCGAGACCAGGCAATCTCAGCTCGTTACTTCCCTTGTCGGTTATGAACTGGCTGTAGGCGCGGTACGCCGCCTGATCTCCTGCAATTTATTGATCGGTAGATACAATATATATGGTTTACTCATCTGATAGAGCTCATACTCACACAACACATCAGGTCAACACAAGCGATCAGAGCAGCGAAGACAGACTCAATTTGATCTATCTTACCTCCAATATCGGCGATGTTCTCTCCTTGGGTCGTCTCTCCGTTGACGCATCGAACGTTGCCCGCCTTTAACGGGCAGCATTGCGAGTCGAACTGCTGCTCGACGCATCTAAACGGAAAACTGTTTCAATTTGAAAAATTTTTTTTTCATAGAATATGCGATGATGAAAATGAATTTATCGAATTACAAGCGCACTTGAAGACGACGTGAAACATTTATGAGTGAGTTAAATACGTTGTAAGTAAGTTGACAAAGGCACAGTGTGCTTCATTTTTAAGAGACGTTCCATGATATTCTGCACCTATCCAACGGATGACTTTTTTGCAACCTATGCCAATAAGTTTAGGGTGAATACATAGAGCTGATAGCTGGCCAAATATTAGAAGTTGGGGTGCACCCTCCGTGAAATGCTGTGCATGTCCCAAAAAAAGTCGAAAATTTCATCACTGATAAAAATACGTTCTTATAGGCGTTTCGGACGTATTTTTCGATAAAAATAACGAAAAACATAGTTTGGAAGCGAAAGGAGATCGATGAAATGTCGAAAAATAAAAATTTCATCATTTTTGATGATGAGCGATTTCGCAATTTCGACATGATACAGCCAATTTTATATCAGATTTTCTTCCCATTAATCGTTATTAAGCATTTGTGTCGATGTTACGGGGTTGTGATGTCTATATAACACGAAAAAAGTGAAAAGTCGAAAAATAACTTTTTTAAAATCTCAAAATTTCAAAAATTCATAAGTCATGTTTCTGAGCTTCAAATGGTGTATTCTCAACGGAAAATCAATCACATATGAGATATGAACAATATCTGAGAGCTATAGCCGATTTTCGAACATTTTTTGAAATTGTCATTTTTTGTTGGGCAAATACACTATTTTTTATTGGTTATGGTGTCTGACCGAAGCCCGCTATATCGCCGGTTCGAGCCCCACGATCGACCATGTTTTGCATGATGGTAGAAGAAGGCTGGCGCCCCAACCACTAGTCTATGCATTTTTTGTTGGGCAAGATCGAGAAAATTTTCGACCAAAATTTTTTCTTTGGAATCCGGCCCAAAAGCTCAGATATTGTTCATATCTCATATGTGATTGATTTTCCGTTGATAATACATCATTTGAAGCTCAGAAACATGACTTATCAATTTTTGAAATTTTGAGATTTCAAAAAAGTGATTTTTCGATTTTTCACTTTTTTCGTGTTTTATAGATATCTAGATAACCCTGTAATTTCGACAAAAATGCTTAATAACAAAATTAATGGGAATAAAATCTGATATAAACGTGGCTGTATCATGTCGAAATTGCGAAATCGCTCATCATCGTTCTCTCGTCAGCCCCCGAGAGACCCTCGGGCGGGAAGCTGCAGATTCCGAACCATAAGTCGGATCCGCGTGAAAATGTCAAAAGGTGGATATTTTTGCACGTAGAATCCGAATCTGCAATAAAAAATTTCCGACGGCTAAAATATTTTTTCACGATGGCCGAAAAATAACAATATTTGCATTTTTTGACCTTTCATCGATATTCTTTCGCATCCAAACTATGTTTTTCGTTATTTTCATAGTAAATTACGTCGGAAAAACCTATAAGAACGTATTTTTTTCACGGTCGAAATTTTCGACATTTTTTGGGACATGCACGCCTGAACTTATTGGCATAGGTTGCAAAAAAGTCCTCCGTCGACCCCTCTCAGAAGCTTCACTATACCGTGAAACGGCTCTTAAAGCATTGATTAAGAACAATATACTGATGTGAAACATACTATATCATTCCTCTCCTCTCCCTTCATTCCTCTCCTCTCCCTTCATTCCTCTCCTCTCCCTTCATTCCTCTCCTCTCCCTTCCATTCCTCTCCTCTCCCTTCCATTCCTCCCATCTCCCTTCCATTCCTCTCATCTCCCTTCCATTCCTCTCCTCTCCCTTCCATTCCTCTCCTCTCCCTTCTCATTCCTCTCCTCTCCCTTCCATTCTTCTCCTCTCCCTTCCCGGGGAAGGTGACCCCTCTCTTTCTCTCTCGCGTGTTTGTTTGTTTGCTAGTCTCCCCTCGTTTCTCCCCCTTTTTCTCTTTGATTCTTGATCTTTGGTCTCTGTTCCTTCACAATGCCTCCCAAAAAAAGGGCCTCAACGATGTCGGCGGGTTCCAGTCCCGCGGCTAAGAAGCAGGGTGGTACGTTCTCTAACATCCTCTAACATCACTTCATTGGCGAAAGCTCTCGAGCATGTCGCCGGACAGTCCAGTGAAGGTCTCTGCCCCCTCTCCCCTCCTTCCACTTCCTCTCCCCACTCGTCTCTTCCCTCGACCTCTCAGACTCTCCCCACTTCCCACACTCCCTCTTTCTTATCTACCTTTTCGATTTACCCCGGGTTCTCTCTCCCTTCCCACTAGTCAACTTCCGTCTCTTCGCTGATGACATCAAACTGTACAACACGCATAAACCTAACGATCTTCCATCTATCCCCTCTCAACTTCAACAAGGGCTACAGGGTATCCTAGAATACTGCGAAACCTGGCAGTTATCGGTTGCAGAAAAGAAATGCACCCCCTTTACATAGGTAAAAACAATCCCCTCCACCATTACTCTCTCAACTCCTTCCTTCTCCCTCTCCCTTCCTCAGTCTCTCCTCCCGATGCAGTTAGAGATTTAGGAGTTTACATTGATTCCTCTCTATCTTTCCTTTATCATATCGACATTATTTGTAAGAAAGCGAATATGCTTATTTATCTTCTGTTTAGATCTGTTTCGTGTACATCTAGTGACCCCTATATCCGTGCTTATTGTTCATTCATTGTTCCTATTCTAGAGTACGCTCCCAGTGAAGCTAGCGACCTCTAACTTCGTTTTTAGGGGGGGGGGGGAAAGAGCATTTCCACCCCATATTCCAAGTTTCAAGTCGCTAGCTTCACTGGGAGCTGAGATACGCAACGGCCGGAATTCAAATGTTTTCTCTTCTTCTTTGACTTTTTCCAAGCCATGATGGCGCGTGCCAGACCACGTTTCGGGCCCGGCTGTGAGTATCCAAATACACTGAAGATACAGTGAAGGATATCCGTATATATATACAGTATCGACAATAAGTCACCGTCCAAAAATTAAAAGTAGTATAACTTTTGAACTAGATGAGATATCTTTCTAGGGTTTTGACAGGTGGTAGTAGGTGTACTCCTACATACGCTCACTATGCCAGACCATAGGGTGATTTCGCAATATTGCATAGTGATGACGCAATCTTTCAATAGTAGTTCAGTGCGAATTATTTGCTCAACGAATTTTTTCTCATCCTTTATATTTCATGTGGTGAGAGAAGACCTCATTACCTCTTCGATAAACATAAGTACTCATGGGAGTGTATAGTACAGAGGATTTGAATTGGCTCAAAGATAGGTTCCGAAAAAGTGGATTTCCGTTCAAAGACGTGCTAGAGAGTCGTTCAAAAGCTCAAAATGATCCTTACCACAATTCCCGAAGATCCCCAAAGTTTGAAAACGACAGCTCTTAATTTGTCCTCAGGGCACCAATTTTTTTTTCACATTATTTTTTTCTCACTAATTTGGATGATCACAGTTCCAA
The DNA here is from genome assembly GCA_036245825.1 of Pristionchus entomophagus. NCBI lineage: Eukaryota > Metazoa > Nematoda > Chromadorea > Rhabditida > Neodiplogasteridae > Pristionchus > Pristionchus entomophagus. Next base: position 32,064,292 of record BTSX01000002.1, read on the forward strand.
GGCCGATTTTTGTTCAAATGTCTTTCCTAGACATGTTAGTTTTAAATCCATGGAATATACGATCCCCAACTTTTTGGAGCATTTGGATAACTTTCCCGCCCGTGACAACCGAAAATCCAAGGTACATCGATTTTCAAAATCGGTTGTTTTTTGACATAATGAATTTTAACTTTTTTCATTAATGATATCATGGGCTCTCATATCCAAATTCGGATTCAGCACACAAAGATACACCAGAAAAAATTTAGTCATGAAGTTCTGAGAGAAATTTTTTTTTCGACTAATGATGGGGGTATCATGGTCATTTTTTGAGTTGAAAATCGATGTACCTTGGATTTGCGGTTGCCACGGGCGGGAAAGTTGTCCAAATGCTCCAAAAAGTTGGGGATCGTATATTCCATGGATGTACAACTAACATGCCCAGGAAAGACATTTGAACAAAAATCGGCCTTGCAACTGTGATCATCCAAATTAGTGAGAAAAATAATAATGTGAAAACGTGAAAAAATGGTGCCCTGACGGCAAATTAAGAGCTATCGTTTTCAAACTTTGGGGATCTTCGAGAATTGTGGTAAGGATCATTTTGAGCTTTTGAACGACTCTCTAGCACGTCTTTGAACGGAAATCCACTTTTTCGGAACCTATCTTTGAGCCAATTCAAATCCTCTGTACTATACACTCCCATGAGTACTTTATCGAAGAGGTAATGAGGTCTTCTCTCACCACATGAAATATAAAGGATGAGAAAAAATTCGTTGAGCAAATAATTCGCACTGAACTACTATTGAAAGATTGCGTCATCACTATGCAATATTGCGAAATCGCCCTATGGTCTGGCATAGTGAGCGTATGTAGGAGTACACCTACTACCACCTGTCAAAACCTTAGAAAGATATCTCATCTAGTTCAAAAGTTGTACTACTTTTAATTTTTGGACGGTGACTTATTGTCGATACTGTATGGCTTAATGTCTAAAACAAAAGACGCGTAATCTCTCTTCTAATCTCACTTGTAATTGAAGGGACGACGTTTGATTTTTCTCGCCCCCTGGCCACGCCGAGTAATATACCCTTGGAATCTGCACATGAGCATTTAGCAATAATCTGTGTATTTCAGCCATTGACACATTCATCGAAAGGGATTTGCCCCAATGAATTAATTGCAAGAAAGCGAACTTGGGCTCAGTGTCTGCCCTCTTCATATTTCTGGTCGCCATTCTATCGGCAGAGGGGATGTCGATTCCGTATTCGCCCGAGAAGTCCTGAAACGATTCGGCATAGAGTTGCTGGTCACTGGTACGCAGTTGCTTAGGCGTATTGGACCCACTCGTATGACGAAATGTTAAATCATTATGAAAAAGGTCATGAAAACGTTAATTATTTTTTATAAAAATTCTCGATTCAATTTGCTGTTTTTGCTCTCCAGTCTCATGATATTGGTAATATGCATATTTGATGATCAGCGCCTTCTGACACTCCCAAATAGACCAACGAGCAAGAAGTGTATGGCGAGGTAGTTGGTGTAGTCCTCCAGCGAGAAGTGATGGGAATCAAACATTCCATCCAGAGCCACGAAGTAGGATGGCTGCGACACTACCACCTGAGAGAGCAACACTCAAGGAAATCGTTAGTGTCATTGATCCTAGGAGTACGCTCTCATCTCTCAGACACTACAACCGTGAACAGAACAAATGGACATGACTTGAACATTAAATAAAAATTCTTCCTTCTATCAAGCCGACCTTGAATTGGTGAATGTCTGCGTCCTCATCCATCTGGAGTAGTGCCCGGACGTAGTTGGCGAGTGACAGCTGCTTGAAGTTCTTATCGAGGGCATCGAGCTGCAAGAAAAGGATGATAGATTGATGAAGTTTTTCATCCGTTACACTGGTGAAGGGCGTGTACTGCTGTTGATAATTGCGAAGTTCGGGTCCGTCCCACGATGCCATGGCCAATGATCGATCGGTGCTGACTACCCATTCGGCCACATGTAAGGGTTCGATTAATGGTCGCTACGTTATGTCTGATCATATGTAGATGATTAGTTCATTCGTGATTGGTTCATAGTGAACATGATGATGTTTAGTATCACGTGATAAGTCGAGGAACCTGCTGAGCACAATCCCTATCTGTATTAGCGCCAACGCAGAACTTGTGGTTGATCTTGAGATCCATGTTAGCAGAATAGGCGAGAAGGAGCTGGAATATCGAAAATGTTGACACTGTATTTTGGCAAAACGTGAGCATAAAAGGAACGGATACACTAATAACTGGAGCTTCATGCTAACTGAATTCTTCATTCTTTATATAACCATGGAAATCGTTCTATTCTTCATGCGGTATTGGATCCTAATTCTAGTATGTGATGAAAGAAATTGGAATTATTCGGTCATCCTTACTCACATCTCTGATATCCGCAGCATACGCCGTGAGCTTGTCGATGAACTGAGGTTTGACGTAGTAGTCACGTGTTAGGTGAAAGGGGGGCTGAATGGTGTATATGTACGTTTTGAGAATACATCTGCATAGTCAAAGACTTGCGAATCTTACTAATCAGTATTCATTAATCAGTGTTCAAACCTGATTGATGTAGAGCGCGTTCTTGGTGCTATCCTTGTAGTCGGAAGTGACGAACGTGGTAATGACGGGTCCGCCGGTAAACTGAAAACGACGGAGATAACACAGGATTTTCAATATAGTTGAGATTCTGACAACAGGGTCCGTAAAACGATTTTGCGACCTATGGCAATAATCTGCTCCTTGGATTAACTTTGAGCGTAGAGGCCGAACATCGAGTTTTGAATGCCGTATCTTCACAGTCCCATTCACTGTGGTATACTTTACCATCAGGAGTGTGCGAACAATTTTACGTACTCCCGGCTTCTCACGCTCTCTCGTCGGTCAGACAGGCGAGAGATCATAAGAATTGAGGAATGCGTGATTTTGTTTCTCACACCACTGTTTTTTTCCATGCTAGGAGAGGGGTAAGTGAGAACTCATGAAACTTATATATACTTTTTTTAATGTGTTGCAATTGGAATTTAAGTTATTTTTCAACGATGCTGGCTCCTATGTTCACTACATCTTATAAAATGAAAATGACTGACATAACTCGACTTCTACTCATCGCCCGAGGACAAATACAGGACCAATCGAACCATGGATAACTTCTTTTTCAAAATCGATAAAAATTTCATGATCATTGCAAAATATAGAATAGAATAGATTTATCATGTGTGGTCACATGGAATATGGGGGTAAGTAAATAAGGAAATGTGGTCGAAGTTTCTTCATTGGTTCATTTCTTCTCGTCAAGCATTGCCATCATGAATTCTGAATGAGATGTAGGTAGATTACCTTTCTGCAAAATTGATATTAGACGGTTAGTAATTCTATGTGCAAATGAATTTTCTCTCAGTTTTAAACGCGCAGAATCTACGACAACTTTATAACCAGCACCACGGGTTCTTGTTTTAATAAGTGTGAAAAAGTCACGCATAGATTCTGCGAGCTTTCCGTTACCGAAGAGCATCTGGTAAGCTAATCTTGCATCATTTTACATTCTTCTGTACTCAAGGGAATGCAATTGTAATTGCTTATTCCTCTCATAATGACTCGGTCTATTATGATAGGTGTGGTTCAGCGCTCTGTAAAAAATCCGCAGAGTCACTGAATTTTGAACTTTTTCAATCTTATCAGGATCAGTTGAGTTGATCGGGCGTGAAACACTAGAACTGAACTCAAGAGTGGGGCGCACGTAAACACAATATGCATTTACAAGCGTCTTAACATGGTTTGTGTGTAAAGCTCGAAAAACAAGGTTAGCTTTAGTTTCAGCATTTTTACAAATTGTTTTTGTGTGTTCTCTCATTGAGAGGTTCTCATCAACCATTATCCCAAGGTCCCTAACACAATTTTCGTGATCCAACTGTTGGTTGCCCACGAAATATATTTTCTTTGGATTTTTCTTACCTAGATGGATAACACTGCATTTCTGATTTGCAATGTTTAACTGCTACGTTTTACTCCATTCCAATATTTCATCAATACTTTTTTGCAAACTCAACGTGTCTATCTCTGCTGAGAAGCATTTAAAATTTTATAAATCATCAGCAAATGAGTAATTGTGACAATTATTTTCAATCAATATCCGAGGGAGATCCGATATGTACAGATTGAAAAGAATTGGTCCCAACACAGACCCCTGAGGAACACCACTCGTCACATTTTTGCATTCAGAAAGAATATTCTCAACGCGTACTTGAAACGTTCGTCCAGTTAGATATTCTTTTATCCATTTTATAGTCTTAGCTGGAAAGCCCATTTTGGAGATTTTATGTATCAGATTTGGGTGACTGACAGTGTCAAATGCTTTAGCATAGTCGAAATAAATGACATCAATATTTTCACCTCTGTCAATTGATTTAGTCCAACAGTTGAAAACTTCGAGCATTTGAGTTTCAACACTTCTATTTTCCCTAAATCCATATTGGGATTGTGGGAAAATATCAAACATCTCGCAGTCTTCTAGTATTCTCTTGGAGAGGCATTTTTCAAAAACTTTGCAGAAAAAGCTTGTAATCGAAACGTGTCGGTAGTTCAGTGGGTTACTATACGGTGGTTTCTTCTGTAAAGGAGTTATAATTGAATGCTTCCATCGTTTAGGAACCTCACTGTTATCATAAGCCTTATTGAAAATCATTTCAAGAGGTATCGATAGAGGGACTGCGATTTTCTTTATGAAGTAAAAGTTTATGTTATCTGGTGTTCTACACGATGAATTTTTCCACTTTTCGATCATATTACATATTTCGCATCTATTTAAAAGTTCATCGTATTCTCGCCCCGTAATCAACTCTCTCTTGTGACTGAAATGAGGAATAGTTCCATTATCCTTTGTGAAGACACTCGAAAATGCTTCGACAAATGCATTTGACTTTCCAGGATCAGAATCACACAAAGCACCCTGAGTGTCGATCAAGGGATTGATATTATTTCCCTTGGTGTCATGCAACTTTGACGTTATGTATCGATAAAAACCCTTTTTGTCAGCACTCGCTAGTAATGCTTTCTCCCGATTTAGTGCGTATTTTTGGAGACTTTTCGTACATATTTTATGAGCCCTTTCAAATTCAAACTTGTACATTGGATCATTTGAGTTTATCCATTTTTGCCAATAGAGGAACCTAAATTTCATCCTTTTCTCTATATAGGATGGAATAGGGATTCCGTTCAAGTTTACTCGTGTGATAGGAACATGAAACTCTATCATTTGTTCTAAAATGATAAGAAGCTTCTCGTACATAATATTCACACTGTCATCTGGTCGAAATATTGAAAGCCAGTTAACTCTAGCAAGAGCTGAATTTATGAGCTCGTAATTTCCCTTTGAGATGTTTTTCCTGGACTGAAATTTTGGAGGTTTGTGATCGATCAGTAGTTCAAACGTCAACGTTAGATGATCAGAGTTCCCTAGCGCAGGTGTAACTTGAATATTGTCTATTAGTTTATCATCGTTTGATATTACTAAGTCGAGAAAGTTTGCATCGCGTGTTGGAATTGAAACAACCTGTTGCAGGTTACAAACTTCAATTACATCTTTAAAATCTCCATCAATTCCTTTGTATTTAACTTGGTCATCTAATGGCCACTTCAAAGAAGGTATATTAAAGTCTCCCATTATCACACTCGAATGCTGGCAAACCATGAAATCTTTCATTTTTTGCCATAGTTTTTCACTTTCACCTTGTGAAAGAGCAGGGATTCGATAGACCACAAAAATACGCTTTAGGATTGAACTTATGTTTGCATAAAAATAAGCAATTCATATGAGCCTTTTACAGATTCTTCAAAAACAAGTTTAGTTTCAATACTGCAATGAACTATAGCGCATACACCTCCACCTCTTTTTCTTTTCCTATCGCATCGAAGTATTTGGTATGTTTTCGCATTATCACCTAGGGTGATACCATCAGGAATGTTTGTTTTCAACCATGTTTCAGAAAAGGAAAGAATCGAGTTTTTTGTTCATCGAGTAATAGTTTAATATGGTTTTGGTTGTTTACATTTAAAATAGAACGAATATTTGCATATAAAACGTGAATTTTTGGGGATTCCTTGCTCGGACATTCATCCCTTTTTAAAAAGAGTAGAAGTAAGTGTTAGGCTGATTGGGTGTCCATTGGGCACTGGTCTGAAGAGAGGGATAGGGTGGATGCGACTGTTGGGAACGTGAATTATGGAATTGAGGAGAGAGAGGATAGTTTGGCGAATGGTAATGGGGCGAAGGCGGGCGACCGTATTGAGAGATGGGAGAGCATGCCTGGGTCACATCTAGGGGATAGTTGTAATCACTCGAGGTACCACTAGGCTTCGCCTCAGTCAAAGTGCGAACTGATCTTTGAGTGTTTCTACCGTAGTACTGCTCCCGATAGAAAAGGGAGGGTGGAGGACCGTAAGTGAATGGTCTCTCTTTGCTTACTTGTCTCTCCTCCTTAGTCAGCGATGCTCGCAGCCAAACGCGTACACCCACACCGAGTTAATCTTTGATCGTCGATAGCTAGTGTCTTCTAGCTAGGACCTGACCCTGGATTCTAGAACTTGGAAGTATAACCTTCAACAGTCTTCCATTTCTAGGTCCATCCTTAATTTCATTACCCATTCTGAATACATGCGTCGGTTTTCCGGAAATATTGATATGATTGCCACTGCTGCCCAATCACTAGCACATCTCTGAGCTGCTTTCAATTGGGGAAACTCAGGGATACCGTACATAACGATTGCCCTATTTCTCTCAACTTTCTCCACTAGATCGAGCACTCTTTCATCCGTCATCTCCACCACAGTCGAATTCTCCCTCTTATTCTCACCTCGCGACACGGCATGAGTCGGTGGGTGCGCGCAATCACGAGTGGAGTTGTGAGAGCGATTCTTGCCAGGATCATTGATCGAGTCAATATCGATCTTTTTGCTTGAGAGAGCATCATGATTAGGGCTGAGAGCATTCAAATCACGATTAAGTCGTGCTACTGTACTACGAAGATCTTGGTTATCTTGCTCAAGAGAAATGGACTTAGCCTTAAGTAATTGGATCTCCATAGAGTTCTGTTTGTCCTATGCTTGAAGCGTTTTAACTGCATTCCATAACTCAGTCACTTCTGCCGCTGATCCACTAATGCAATCTTCAATCAGCTGAATACACTTGTTAATACGAGGAGTGGCTAACGTGCCAGAATGACGAGATGGTGTTGAATCGATAGAATTCATTGTGGGACAGGTCACATAAAGACGGGACTCAAGACAGTGTTAGCTGTTGAGTAACAGTGGGTAAATCGATCTATCTCTCACTGGGCAGGTCACAAAAAGACGGGACTCAAGGCAGTGTTAGCTGCTGAGTGACAAAGGTTTAAGAGGATCAAAAAGACATCACGGACCTCCTTTTTCAAAGAGCGGTAACAGGGGGAAACCAGTGAGAGAGAAAGAACGAGAGAAACGACGCAAAAAAACAAAAGAAATCGGAGTGAAATTCAAACCGACCGCCAGGCAACCGAGCGGCGCACTCAAATGAATATTTCATTATCCTTAGTCAACAATCCGTTTTTCGAGCCTAATACTTTTCACAATCTACCGCATAGATCGACAACAGTGTCATTCGACTCAGAATCGTCAGCGCGTTTCACCGACAGCGAATATTTCGCAATCCATGATTTCGTCATCATTACGCAACCTTTACGTTTTCGCTCATAACACGCTTAAAAATCATCGGAGAACGTCGGGAGAAGTAGCAATCGACTTCCCGTGCTCAGATTTCGCAATCTTAAAATATTCAAATCTGGCTATGCTCTGGCCACACCGTTTTTTAAAAGCTTCTGAGGCTTGGAGCGTGGAGGAAAAGCTGCAGAAGTAGTCACGGAGCTATGCAGAGTGGCTACATCGCAATGAAAAAAAGGAACCAGCATCGGTGAGCATTGGTTACCACGTCGATCTCCAAACTTGAAAATGAATGCGCTCAGTTCCCTAGATTGCTTCTTGGATATCGCGGTGAGGTTCGAGATCAATGATGAGCGCAGTTTAAACTTGAACATGGCTGTTTTCTCACCTTTCTCTCCATCGATCCCATTGCAGTGAAAATATCTTTGGAGTCCGTACGAATTCCAGGGACATCAAAAAGCGGGAATCCGAGGCTGAATGGAGAGGCCAACGTTAAACGTTGTTCAAGAGAAACGTGTAACGTTACATCATTATTCTGAGTAACTTACAAACAGTGAAACTATTTCCATTCCCCATATTTCGCATTCTGAAACAACCTGCTGAAGATCAGAGACTCACTCGGCGTTGAGATCTTCGGAGAGATCAGTCCACTTGGTCTTCCTCACTGCGGGATCGGATGCATCCTTGTTACCATCAGCCACGCACAAATCGAGGAACTGAAAAGATGAATTGGAATTGCCCCTCCGGTTTTCGTTCTCTTCATTCTTCACAAATTCAGATAAACGTTCTCGGATATTAAAAAAAAACCAACACAAATCTCTAGTGTTCATCACTAGTTGCCGCATTTTCTGACATTGGAGAAGATATGCGTTTCTGTCACTCACATTCTTCTGGAACTTCTCAGTGTTCGATTTGAGATCCTCGACATTTTTCGAGTCGAAATAATTCGCCAGATCGAGGTTGATCTGGTACTGGGTTTCGTCGAAGGTTGCTGAAACGACGCGACAGTTGACGCCAGATACACGCCTTTTCGCAGGATTATTGCGGTCAATTTGTTTAAGTTGATGACTCCCTCTTAATACTCTTTTTTCGTTTACTCTTTCCTACTCTTCCTCTCACCTTTTCTGGGCTGTCCCTCCAGGTCGGTGGTGCGAATGTATTTTCAGCAGGCGAACTGGTAAAAATCGTCGCAGGGATCGGCAGAGAGATCGGCGGTGGCGAGAAGACGGTCGGCAGCTTCCTGCGATTATTTGAAAGTAAAGTGGCGTCAAAAGGTACGATCAAACATCTTCGTAATCCTGAATGTATGTGTATATCAGTCAACTGATTGAAGCCGCTTCTAAGATTGAAACGATTTCTCCAACATTGTTTGATCCGGAAACAAAAATTTTTCAGTGTCCCATTCGCACCTTCCAGGAAGGATCCTTTGATACATCATCGAGCGTCGGACAATTATCGTGAGAATTAGTGAGAATATCCGGATCGGAAATTGAGAAGACATCCGGAACACCAGCGGATGATTCGGTAATCGAGGGAACGGAAGTCGAGGGAACGGTAGTCGTGGGGGTGGTAACGGGTAGAACGGTGGTGGATGGATCCGAGCTGTCAGGGGTGCTGGACTGCAAATGAAAAATGTGAGTTACTTATGAGGGATTAAAATGCAAAGACTCATACAGTCAGGATTCCGCACCCTTTTCTTGTCATCTGCTATCACAATCACTCATAAGCCGTGAATAAACAACGAATAAGTCACAAATCGCTCGATCAAAAATAGATAAGGCGATTTTGCCTCACCCATCGCAATGTCAGAAATAACAACAAAATGATGACTCTTTCTGTATCGTCGATAATCTCTTTCGAGAGGTTAGAAATAGATCAAATTTCAAAGACCAAATATCATACCTGATTGCTGAAGATGAGAATGTTGAATACAAGCGAGGCAATGGCAACACCGAGTGCTGTCACCACCAGAGCTGTAAAAAATATTAGAAATAATTATAATGTATTATTTTTGAAGGTTAAAACCAATGATCATACGCTATTCATGAATACTCTATTATTGCAATACATAGTCAATTGAAGGAACATTGATCATCCATTTTTGACATCATCCAACTAGTACTTCGAAAATAATTGTTCATCTCGCATGAAGAAACTACTGTTTAAAAACGAATAGTTTTTCCCCGAATTAACATTAGTAGAAAGCGATATATAAGTTGAAAAAAGATGAACTAACCCATTGTGGCTCCCAGCAGCTTCGACATGCTCAAACTCTCTCAAGAATGAGGACGACTGCAAGTGAACAATCCTTCCAAGGATTTGCGTCTTATATTCCTATCAGTACTTCGCCTGAGCTTTCTTCCACGTATAAGGTGCGGTTCAGCGATTTACCATCTTATCTGTATTTCACATACATACGCCCTCTATCGACTGAGTGTCTGTTCGTAATTTTGAGACAAGAGAACAATAATTTATTGATTGGAAACGTTTCTGGCTGCATCAGTGAAACAAGCATTTATCCTCAAGCATCTCTTCGTGAAGAAGTGATCTCGTTTTTTTTCTTTCTAATTTGACAATTTCGACGTTTCTCAACTCTCACCACCATATGTACTGAAGAAGCGATAGATCAGCAGTGTGCCGTCGCACGCCGGAGCCGCAGCGCAACAGTCTTCGATGCTCAAACTGCGGATGTGATGTGCGGTGCGCCGGATGCAAAAGTGGGCCGACGAATTACCTGGTGTCCTAGTCCCTCTGCTCCACGGTATACCGTTCCTTCATCGGATTATCCGCTGGCTCCAGGGTGTTCTGCTGCAGTCGTAGTGTAGAAATGACGGTGATAGGCCAAGATGTAAAAATTTTCCCGGAAAAGCCCATCTCGTTACTTTTTAGACAAAGCATGTTTACGCCGATCCATTGTTCAACAATTTACGAGATGGGTTTTTCCGAGACAATTTTTACATCTTGTCCTACCACCGAAATGACCGACTGCACCACGGTTGCATGCTCGAAGAAAAGAAACAAGGCGACCAAAGCATGAAAAAAATCGCAACAACAATACTATGCGTTTGCAGCAGGTTAAATTCTTGATTGTACGTACACGGACGAAGTAATACTAATAGCGTATTATCTTGTCGGAGTAAGCGTACACAGACGAGAGGTGGACCCCGCTGGACAGTTTTTTAAAGATGAGCCGGAGGTGCTTGAACTGGAGCCGGACTAAGATAGGGAGTTGTGTTTCTGGATCCGAAAATGGAGCCCCAGTTTCAGGGGCCGGAATCGAAGCAGGAGTCAACGTTTCTGGTGAGGTTGAATGTGTGTTAATCGTATGAATCATCATATGCCTTGATCTATAACTGCTTGTCATTGTGGAATTTCTGCAGAAAACGTTTTTGAGAAAGTGAACATCAAATATCGGCTCACGTTACAGGAGTGACTGGTACACTCTAGATTTTCCCACACGGCCCGACTGATCGTCGTAGCATATTTTATTCAGAGCTCCATCATCAGAAGTCAATCACACACTTCTACTTCAGAATTTCTTTCTGAAATAATGTTTATATCTGCAACAAATCGATTTATATTACAGCATCACACATTTCTGCTCTTCATTCGAACCGAAGATGCACCATGTAGACCAGTTGCTGTCATTATCAAATGAAAATTCTAGCACACGAATCATCACTTTCAACAAAATACGAGAATGACTCATAATATCCTCCCATAGGTTAATTTTTCTGAACGATTCCCCGAGATATTGATTTCATGTTACGAATGGACAACTTTCACAATAGTGAGATTATTATGCCTATTTTTTTGTTGTTGAAGCGATTCTACTGACTGTTGCTTGAGTTTTTTGGTTGCGTTCCGGCACCCTTATATAGCGTCCTTGCCCATATCTTTCAAGTCGTTCTAAGTAGGCTTAGATGCTGGCGGAAGCATATCCACCGTGATCTATTTTCTTCTTTCTGATAGACTCAAGTATTGTTTTGTTTGTCAATGACTGTGATTATGCATCAAGAAAAGAAGGAACATTACATAATATTATTCAACCACAAAACAACATTAATCAAACCCTAAACATAACAGGGAAACAAATGATCACATCCTGTTGCCTTAGAATCCGACCCAGACCTTGCACCTGTCCTCGTCACCGGGGTACATCTTAGAGACTCCACGCCTGTGAATATTGAGTTTTATGAAGAAAAAAAGTTATCGGTGACTTTTAAATTTTAATGCAACTTTTTGACATGATATACGGAGAAGTATTGTAGGGCAATGAAGAAAATTCTCGGCTCAAATAAAACATTATCATACTTGCACTTGAAATCCTCTCCGAACTGAGGGATATCCTGCACCACGTTGTTCACTCTGCACGAAGAGGGAGAGTGCACGTCAGTCATCAACTGAATGATGATATTTTACGCGTGATCTTTGATCTTTCTTCGAACTCACACTACAACCATATTCTCTGCCTGCTGATAAATGAGAACAGAGTGAGCACAGTTTCATACGAAGCAAAAAATATGTTCAAGCTATGATTTTTGCTCTTACCTGTCTGACAAGTCGATCGTCCGTGATCTTCATGCACCAGGTCACTCCGTAGGTCATCCAGAAGATCTGAATAGTATTTGACTAACCTTTCTGTTTTTCATGATTCATGAGTTTCGGACTCTTCATTTCACTTTTATCGCATTACAAACCGATGTAGCAAATGTTGTTCCGTATATCATATTTTCAGTATCATTAATAGAGTTGGTAAAACAATGATTGACTATCTTCATTTCGCGTGCTCTCTCGCTTCTCGGATCGGTGAGAGAGTATGCAAAATGAGGAGAGAGTGGTCCTTGAATTGCCAACCCTAATCACTGACCTGATTAGGCGTGAACTGCTCGAGTCCAGGCAATCTCAGCTCGTTGTTTCCCTTGTCGGCAATGAATTGGCTGTAGGCGCGGTACGCAGCCTGATCGCCTACAAACTCTTCACTGTTACATGCACAGTGGGTCAGAAACCTTTGTATCGATAGGATCCTCCCATTATTGATCTTAAGGACAGTGGAGTGTTCTGAGCAGTGCAAAGGATAGGAGTACCTCCAATATCAGCGATGTTCTCTCCCTGAGTCGTGTCTCCGTTGACGCATCGCACATTTCCAGTTTTCATCGGGCAACACTGCGAGCTGAACTGTTGCACGACGCATCTGAGATAATTATTTGATTATTTCTTGATGCAAACTATGAATATTGCATAATAAATACTCTAAAACTAGTAAAGTGGATGCACTGCTGCACCACACACATGAATGCGAGATTAATGTTTCTATTTTTTCCACCATCGTTGGCAAATACTGAAACTTTAATATTCCAAAGGCAATTTAAGACTACGTGAAACATAGTTGAATTTATGAATCAGAGAAAAATATTGGAGATAGAATCCACGAAAATGGCCAAACTAACTGTGCCATGTCAACGAATCCTTGCTGAGAAGCGTCATCGAGGATGGAGCAGTGAGAGAAGGAGCAGTCGGCCAGCATGCCGTTCTCGTCGAATTGAGTGCCTGAAAGAACCGTCGGTAACGATTTATGTTGCATAGCCTATTGTTTATCGATCATATCGAAAGCATTTTCTAGCACTCCCACCTTTATTATTTTTAAAAAACTGTCGAAATGATGACACATTTTTACGCTCCTAGGCATTGAAGTAAAAAAAAGTGTGTCTGCTGAATTATATTACGTGACAATATTATTCATTGAACCCCACCTTCATCATCGTATCCGTGGGTGAGTTCGTGACCGGCGACACCTCCCTGTCCTCCGTAGTTGTAAGCCTGGGGGTAGGACAGACTGAAAAGGAACCGCATTTCATCCTTGCACTGGGTGCACCGTCACTGCTAATGATCGGGTTGAAATATATAGTGAAAGAGTATACGTTTAAGCAAAATCGTAGCATGGATGAATGGGGAGAGATAAAGAAGAGCGTACTCGAAGAAAGGCGGGTTGATGATTCCGAAAGGGAGCGTGATAGAGTTACGCTCGGGCTGGTACCACGCGTTGACGGTTGCCGGAGACGAGAGGAAGTTCGATCTGGAATATTCATATTGTTATATTTATGGATTAATCAAAATCCTAAAATCCAAATTCATATTGCGCCCAACCTGAGTGAGCTGAATCCCAAGTCTTTATTCGGCGATTGTTCAGCGTTGCATACCCTCAAACTACTCCTACCTGTCTCCTGCCTTGTCCACGATGTCGAACTGCTCGGTGGCCTGGAGACCGGCCTTGAGCACCTTGAGCGCATCCCAGAAGGTTCCTGTGGTATCGATGACGTATTTCTGCAAGGCAACGATTGGACATTTTGACTTTTGCACAACTTTGAATGTTGAATAGTGCACACTCAATAGATCGGAGAATTTTACAAATAGTATATCGCTCAAGTCTGATCTGCAACGCACCTTGTTGTGGTCATCAATGCCAGTGAAGTCTTTGAAGTCGCCGAAGAACTCAGGCCAGAGGTAGTTGCGAATCAGGTTAGTGGCTAAAATTACGCAGTTATTCTCCGGTTGAAACTTGGCAAGGGGGTAAAATTTTAGATTTCAACCATTTTCCTGCATGTTTTTTGCCACATTTAGATCCTTACACGCTTCAGAACTAGCGAAATATGCTTACACTTCTTGTGGGCACGAGCGAGGGAGTCTTTGTCGATCCATTCGAGCGTCTCGAGCATATTCTGCCATGATTCCGGTTAATTTATACATCCAATTAACGGATGAGTTTTCCAGACACAAGTTCCATATTGCTTACGGAGTTTATTGCGAAACGAGTACACATTGTACTACAAAAATTACTTCAGAGGGAGAGAGAAAAACCATACAATCCTAACACCGGTATCACGAGATTCGAGAGCATGCTCGGAAATTTTTTTTTCAAACCGTTACGAATCCTTCTATACTATGATGGAAGAATACCATGGGGACAAGTTTTCGAACAATTCCGGTCACGAGTCCCAGATAGGAAATATCCGGTCGCGAATCCGGCTCTAGTGTATCTCAGCTCCCAGACATGCTAAAATGATGTTATATAGCGTAAAAATGCAGAAAAATCAGACGAACAACTTTCCTGACAAAAACCAAGCACTAGGACCAAAACTGAGAAAGTTGCATTTGAAAAATTAACTCTCAAATCACGTTAAAAAAATTTCTATAATGTTCGTACCGAAAGTTACAGATTTTTATTGCATAATATAAAAGTACTAAGTAACATGTACTCCATACAAAAAAATTTGATCCGGCTCTCACCGTTTCTCGGAGCCTTGTCTGATCGAACTAGAAAATTGACCGAATTTAACGGATTTTCGAGTATATCTTCTTTCTCCGCTTTGTCATGCGCTATAATGCAGAAATTCGGATTCTACGCACAAAACTACGTAAGAAACAACTGTAGGCAGAATGTTATGAGACAAGACAAATTCAACTTTTTCATGACCCCGGGTTCATGGAATTGTTTTGACAAAAAAGTCGAAACTTCAGAACTATCTCACTATAGGTGTTCCCGACGTATTTTCGCCTGTTGAAGCCGATTTTGTGTGTTAGAGCGCACCAAACAGTAAAAGAAAAAAGATATGCCCATTGAACCTGATTGACGAAATATTTCGATCATAACTTTTTTCTTTTACTGTTTGGTGCGCTCTAACACACAAAATCGGCTTCTACAGGCGAAAATACGTCGGGAGCACCTATAGTGAGATAGTTCTGAGGTTTCGACTTTTTTGTCAAAACAATTCCATGAACCCGGGGTCGGGTTGAAATTTTAAAAAGTTGTTTTTTTTTTTTAAAGAAATTTTTTTGTCTCATAACATTCTGCCTACAGATGTTTCATACGTAGTTTTGTGCGTAGAATCCGAATTTCTGCATTATAGCGCATGACAAAGCGGGAGAAAGAAGATATACTCGAAAATCCGTTAAATTCGGTCAATTTTCTAGTTCGATCAGGCAAGGTTCCGAGAAACGGTGAGAGCCGGATCAATTTTTTTCTGTATGGAGTACATGTTACTTAGTACTTTTATATTATGCAATAAAATTCCAACATTATAGAAATATATTTAATGTGATTTGAGAGTTAGTTTTTCAAATGCAACTTTCTCAGTTTTGGTCCTAGAGCTTGGATTTTGTCAGGAAAGTTGTTCGTCTGATTTTTCTGCATTTTTAAGCTATATAACATCATTATAGCATGTCTGGGAGCTGAGATACACTAGAGCCGGATTCGCGACCGGATATTTCCTAAAAGCCGGCTCTGGGACTCGTGACCGGAATTGTTCGAATACTTGTCCCCATGGTATTCTTCCATCATAGTATAGAAGGATTCGTAACGGTTTGAAAAAAAAATTCGCGAGGGGGCTGTTTTTGCTCGCAGCTCTCGCAATACACGTGCTAAGTCTTCGCTGACACCATAGCGAAGGGAGGACACTTTCAATTTACACAGTCGTACCCGAATGCTCACTCACACTGAATTGGGCGATAATGTTGTCGGTCTGCGTCTTGATGCCCGCCCTCACGTCGTTTCTGTCGTCGCGGTTCTTGACGTAAGTGAACCCTGCAAAGATCGTTGCTGATAATGTGTGACCTATGAAAAAAACAGTAATAATTCAGAGCCTAGAAACATAATTCGGGACTTATTTGTGATAACTAGACAAATGCATTCTACTATCAGTCATCCTCACCGGGTCCGAAAGGCATGTAATCGATGAGGGTGTCGATGCAGCCAATGCGAATCGCGTCGGCCTCGCTGTCTGCCAGTGCCCTGAGATGGATCATTGCGCAAAACCGAAACTTTGCAGTGCCGTGAGGCTCGCTCCCAATTTTGCTTGAGAAACGTTAATTCAAACGATTGATGTGTGAGCTCACTTGTAGTTGAAGGGGCGACGTTTGATTTTTCTCGCTCCCTGACCACGCCGAGCCGTGTACCGTTGGTACCAGGAAAGAATTGTGAAGGTTTTAATCGAACCTGTACTCGCGACTATTCAATTGTGAGAATAGTTTAGAATCCATTAGTGAATGAGCACGAACTTGGTCTCAGTATCAACCCTGTTCTTCTTTCTGTCCGTCGTTACATCGGCAGAGGGGATGTCGATTCCGTACTCGCCCGAGTTGTCCTACAACAATTCGGATTACACTTTCTAGTCACTGGAAGGCAGCTCCTTAGTCGAATCAGTTCTGTGAAATGATGCAATTGGACTGACTCTGGAAATGACAACTAGTAATATGCCCTCGTGACGTTATGCTCCTTCTAATACTCTCAAAATTTTCTCACGAGCAGGAAGTGAATGGCGAGGTAGTTGGTGTAGTCCTCTAGAGAGATGTGGCCCGCCTCGAACATGCCTTCCAATGCAGCGAAGTAAGTCGGCTGCGATACGACCACCTGGAGGGTGAAATTATTCAAGCGTCTTGTTAGGATTAATAACCATTTTTTCGCCCGGACCTTGAATTTCGTAACGTCTGCGTCCTTCGCCATTTGCAGCAGTCCCCTAACGTAGCTGCTGAGTGAGAGCCCCTTGAAGCGGCTGTCAAGGCTGACGAGCTGCAAGGAAACGATTATCAATTGGTGATACCATCCATGCCGTATTCGGAATGTATTTTGCATTCTGCACTCTTTTAGATACTGTCCAAAACATAGGTAACTGACAAAGGGAGTGCCATTACTAGCGTACCGTATCAAAGGCGGTGTACTGCTGCTGGTAGTTGCGGAGCTCGGTGCCGTCCCACGAAGACATGGCGATGGATCGCTCGATGCTCACCGCCCATTCGGCAATCTAAACGGTTTGATGAAAGATTTCAAAAATATATAATTGTCACAACGAGCTCTAGGCACTTGAAGTATGTATAGTATGTATAATCATGACATAATGGTGATATCTTCGTGGAATTTATAATGTTGTTCAATTATAAACCTGTTGAGCACAATCCTTCTCGGTATCCTTAGCGCCAACGCAGAACTTGCGGTTGATCTTGAGGCCCCCCATGTTCTCTCCGTAAGCGAGGAGTAGCTGGAATATTGATTTTTTGTCAATTTTCTCGAAATCAATGCAAACATATGCTCATTCATTCCCACTTGGACTGAATGTGTTTTAATGGATTAAATCAATTATTATGGATTGTTTTGACAGATTTACGCACATCTCTGATATCCGCAGCGTATCCAGTGAGCTTGTCGATGAACTGAGGCTTGACGAAGTAGTCACGTGTCATGGAAAGTGCGGGCTGAATGATGTTTATATTTTGAGAGAACTTTAACTGGAGTCATCTATCGGGTTGAGGAATAAGTAACGCTCGTTTTTCCAATTTCAGATTATGACCTCTCCCGTCTTTCTAAATTGTGCAATTATATTCCGGTTTTTGATGATCGAGAAGGGCTTGGATACTCTCTTTAGCGCACACTATATCATATATCTCCGATCATTTAGGCGATCACAATGGCTGGCTCAATTCAAAGTTGTCGCACCTCACCCTGAGATTTTGACAGGTCAGCACTGAGGGAAGAAGAATTATTGAGCCACAATTAAGCTGCAGTAGTAAAGTATCATGGTTATACATTACACTGATGATATTCAGAGGAATATCCAAGTAAAGGCCTGTGTGAGATATGCGCCTAACAAGAGTGTAGGATTTTCAGTTACTGACCGAAAGAAGTTTTGCTAGCCGCGTTTTCTTAGAAATATATCTAAAGACCTCAATTATGCTTGAATGTGGAGTACCTTTCCTGTTGAAAATATTAACGAATTTTGCTAAGTGTGGAGCATTCTCTTTATGAGTTAAATTGCTCGTAAGTCCGATATAGAAAAACAAGCCTCGAAATCGACATTTATTGCTATTTCCTGTAAACCGTACTAATTGAATGTAAGGCCTTAGATGGTTAAATGGACGAGCAACTTTTGCACTATCATCCACCAAGTGGCCACAATTATAGAATGGCTACTATGTCTTGGGTATGGTTTAATCCAAAGTCCTCAAAACACGCATTTCTTTTGATTCCGTCACAAAATAATATTTTTGGAAAACTGTTATTTTTCAAATAGGAGCATAAGTAGCACCAAATGTTTATGGTGATAATATAGCTCCATAGTGAGTGACTGGAGCGCACTAGTGTATAGGCCAGCACCTTCGATCCTCAAGGTAGACAAATAACTTAAGTGAACTGCAATTTTTCATGAACGTTCCCCTTGAAACGTCTATAAAAATACAACAATGAATCGAGCACCATTCTCACTTCACCATGAAAGAGGTGTAGTATCGGGCTGCTCACCTGAGAATGTGTGAATTTACCGAACAGTTTCCACGTTAAATTACACAATTTCGAAAAAAATCTAAAATTTTCGAAAATTATCAGGTACATTGAAATCTAAATTTCTCTCCTACACAGGAAGCGTGATATTTCTAATAATAACGGCTATGATACTCGAGCATACCCTGAAAAAATGCTATAAAGTCAGCTCGTTTAGATTTGATTGGCGCGAGATATATGAGCCCAAACACGATGCTCAAAAACGAGCGTTACTTATTCCTCAACCCAATACATCTAGTTATCATGCGTGCGAACCTGGTTGAGGTAGAGAGCATTCTTTGTGCTATCTTTGAAGTCGGAAGTAACGAATGTGGTGATGAGGGGTCCACCGGTGTACTGAAATCAGCGATAAGACCGGGTTACCGGAGACGGTTAATCTAGTTAAGGTAAAAGGTAAAGGTTCACCCGACTTCGAGACTGGGCTCGCGGGAGATCACTGCTAGGCCAGTGATACAGTATCTAGTAGACTACTGAATATGGAAAACCGTCACTGTCTACTTTCTAGACTATTTCCTGGTAATTGAGGAGACCTTTCTCTCCATTGATCCCATGGCGGAGAAGAGTCCACTAATGTCCGCAGGCTTTCCAACGACGTCGAAAAGCGGGAATCCGAGACTGAATGTAACGGTACCAAGAGCGCTCGATAAAGAGCTAATGTTCAAGTACGATTAAAGACTCACTCAGCGTTGAGGTCCTTAGAGAGATCTGTCCACTTGGCCTTCCTCACATCGGGATCGGAGGCGTCCTTGTTCCCATCGGCCACGCACAGATTGAGGAACTGAATAAGGGAATGGTGTATTCCATTTCGAAATAGGATGTTTCTATTCTGCACATTTTCATACCAAAAGTGTTGCGGATATCTGAACACCGTTACAGTACTGATATTTTGCACATCACACGTTGCCGCAGTTTTGAAGATTCTGTCACTCACATTCTTCTGGTACTTCTCGGTGTTCGACTTTAGATCTGCGTCTTTCTTCGAATCGAAGTAATTAACGATATCGAGGTTGATCTGGTACTGGGTCTCGTCGAATGTTGCTGAAACGACACGATAACAGATGGAATCCTCTTCACAAGAATATTGCGGTCAGTTTGTTCAAGTTGTTGACTCTCTTACCAAGCAACGCCCACACTTGCAACTTGTTAGCTGCGCCTTTCATTCTACTCAGCCTCTCACCCTTTCTCTTCTGTCCCTCCAGATCGGTTGTGCGAATGTACTTGCCGCAGGCGAACTGGTAGAAATCGTCGCAGGGGTCGGCCGAGAGGTCGGCCGTGGCGAGAAGACGGTCGGCTGCTGCCTGGGATTTTCGGGAGTTAAGTGAAGTCTCTAACCAGAGTCCTCATGCGTCCAATGTTTTTCGATCCGACAACACGACTGTATCAGTGCCCCGCTCGCACCTTCCAGGCTGGATCCTTGGAGACATCATCGAGCGTCGGGCAATTATCGGGAGTGGTTGACGGATCCGGGATGTCAGGCGTGCTGGACTGCAAAAGTTCAACTCAGTTTTAGTGAGTCACATGCATTCGCATATTGCGAGGTACGCAATATAACAACAAAAAAATTTCATAGATGAGTATTGGACTTGATTTGTCATCACAAGTTTCAACATAATTCGGATTATCTTTGCAGTGTCTATGGATTCCACGTACTCTTTGTCATGCTCCCCTATCACGATCCTTATCGGGGATGAGTAACCAAAGAATAAGTCACCTAATCGCTCGATTGCGGATTGATAAGGTGATTGCGCTCTCGCTCTTTGATTGCGCTCTCGCTCTTCAAGAAGAATGCACAGTCCAAAGGGTGAGAAAAGATTATATGATTCACGTTAATTTTCACATACTCGATTGTCATATCATTGGTTATCACGCGTGTCGCCTAAGATTCTAATAAAATTCGGCACATTGGAAAATTCGAAATTGAGTTAAATTCAATATTCGGTAGTCCTCATGGTCCCTCACAAGATAGTGTTGAGCTTTGTTACAAATTCTCGATTTCAACAACATACCATTTGATTCTTCTCATCGAGCCTGATCGGTTGGTCGGTTGCCCCATTTGGGCCCGAAATTGTCGCAAAAGATATTAAACAAAATCGATTCATTAAAATGCAAGACAAAATATCGATGGGCCCATTGTATAGGCATATTCTGCACGTAATTTAGCACATTTTATCTGTTGAATTTATCCATCTATCATTACTCCGAAAGAAACTACAGGTCTCTCAAAAATGTACTTTTCGGAATTTTAAAAAGTTGACGACGTCTGTCATCGTTGAAATCGAGAATTTGGAACACAGCTCAACGCTATCTTGTGAGGGACCATGAGGACTACCGGAAAACGTATAGAAACATATGGGTCAAAAATGTGCTCACTAACCCCAGATTTTATTCGAAACTTAAATGACATGCGTGTTATACCTGATTAGTGAAGATGAGAATGTTGAAGACAAGCGAGGCAATGGCAACACCGAGTGCGGCCACCACGAGAGCTGTACAACGATTTCCAATCAAATCCGTAGCATTTTGGAGAGGTTTAAATGCATATTATACTTCTCTATTGATCATGATTTATATCTATTCAATGTGCCAGAATAAATTTGAGTCAATTTTGAGAAGCTAAAAAACTGTTTAGAGAAACGTATAGTCACTGTTCACTAAAGGCGATGCATTACAGAGAAATTGTATCAGGATTAGGATTAGAAAAGATCAGGAAAAAAAGAAAAGAAAAAAAAATTCGTACTTATTGGGCGTTTTCAAAGACCAACAGAGCAACTCAGCAAGAGGAAGTTGAGAAATTCATTACAAGAAATCAACTGACCCAATGTGGCTCCGAGAAGCTTCGACATGATCGGCCTCTCTCGAGAATGAAAGCGGCTTCAAGTGATCAATCCTCTCTGTTATCGCCCTATTAGTACTTCTCCCCTCTGCCTTGCTCTAGTCCACGTATTAGGAGCGTGTCAACGATTTCTCATATTGTCATCAATTCACACACCCTGAGTGACTATTCCGACTGAGTGAATATTCGGAATTTTTAAAAAAGTGGAAAATACTTTATTGATTATGAGCATATCTAATATCATCGCAGTACCAGTGATAGATGTGATCACCCCAAAAATAGATAAGTGAAGCCAATGTAACATAGAGGTCAATGACACGCTTGGGCGGACTGCCATAGATAGCACTCGATGCGTTCTAAGCTGTAGGCGGGGTTGTGGTCCCTCACATGCTCCATCTCTGTTACTGACGTGGTGTAGAAGTGATCTACAATTTGTGATTCGTCACCTATTCAATTTCCGACGTTTCTCAACGCTCACCACTATGCGAAGAGCTGTAGAAGCGAAATAGAGGTAAGGTAGCGCCGCACGCCGGCTCCGCCACGCAGTAGCCTTCGATGCTTTCAAACTGATTAGAGCAGTTTTAGCGTGTTTATAAACATAAATATAGTGTGCCGGTTGCGGCGGCGTACGAATTACCGAATATCCTAGACGCTCAGCATTCGCACGTTCCGCGTCATTCGCAGTGTAGAAGTGATTGGCTAAATGATTCAGAGCTTATATTTCCGACAATGGTCGACGCTAGTGTAGTTTGTGCTCACAAGTCCCCCTAATCGAATTCAAAAAAAGCAAGGATTATTCACCTGAACCAGATCGGTAGAGTCTGAACAGTGGTCGGAGAGAGGTGCAGAGCGGATCGGCAGCCTCCATGCCTAGGAATCCGACTTGACCTGTAGAGATCAAAGATCAGCAAACACAAATAAATGCACAAAAGAAGGGATGCACACTTTTCCGCGACTTTAGTGTACAGTGTAAGCCCTACCTAATCAACGATTGTCAAAAATCTGTCACATGCCTAATATAACCTACCTTGGCTCCTAATACACAACATGTTAACACATAATACGAAGAAGCTACAGCACCCTCATTGGCGTAGCCTAAGTGCTCTACTGCTCTAGCGTGCTCGTCTGCATTCGTCGTGTAGAAGTGATCGGCGCCTCCAGCGTTCCATGCACGGAGAAGGGGAGCGAGAAGACCTCAAATTGATGTACACTTACTTGAAACATACGTAAAACAACTTCACTATTAATTTACACCTGGATAAGTGCTACATTAAATGGAAACACTATGATATTATAAAATAGCGGCATTAACCGTCTCTATTGGCATGATCACTGATAGCATGGTTCATCGCTTCGTTGTCAGCAGTAGTTCGCAATCGAACGGACAACGGAAGAAAGAAAGGAAGCGGAGGTGTTGCTAACATCTACGAAATAGTAAAATTACCTGAGTAATCGCATACTGGAGGAGCAGGAGGAGGATGTCTTGTCATTACCGAAAATATGATCACGCATTTTCTGTTCGCGCGAAGCGAAGAATTCCCGGTAGTAGTTACACTATCAGGGATATCCACGCATGCATTGTCCTCCACGCTATATGCCTCGCCTAAACGTACAATAAATACATGCCAAGCATAGTAATATTACCTTGAAAGTTGGATTGTGGATAAAGCTCCACATTGAAGTTATCGTGACAGTTTGCTGCGATCACAAGAAGCGAACTAATGAACAATGTCACTAGCCGCATTTTGAAGACTCAAAACTCCCTTGTGCACTGTAGGTGATCAGTGTCACTCGAGAAATTGTGAACCTGTAACAGGTAAGTGTACCACAAGAAATAACCGGCCGCCTGAAATGAAAATAAGTAATGCAAGTTGGTAAGAAGAAGAAGAAGAAGAGGCACAGCTAGATTAATCATTCTATTGAGGGAAATGTCTGATTAATTACACGCTTTTGTTGTCGGAAAAAAAGAAGAAGGAATGAAACGTTGAAGACATATAACGATTTATTGGGATATGGATAGAAGAAGCGAGATGGAATAGGTTGAAAATATATATATATATATATTTATCATAATTTGATTCGCAGTTCGCTCATGGTCTCTTCATGTGTTGAGTGGTAAGTATGTGAAGCTTGCAACAGATTTAAAGATAAATCTATTTATTCACAGCTATTTTATTTGTATAGCATGATTGCGTGATTCTACTGAGAAGAGTTGAGAAGACTAATTTTTGATTTCTCCGAAAATGAGTGAGAATTGTAGATCTGCTTAGGCATTGCATTTTTTTCATAATCGATGAGCACCCCCCTCATGAATGTGAAACATTAGAGTGGCATAGTAAAAACGTCGCTAATACCTGGCGTTTTGTGGTGGCCTCCGATGAGTTGAACTCTCTCTTTGCTCATTCAGGCGTGATAGCGCACAGAATTGAGAAAGATAACGATATTTCTCGACACAAACAACCATAACTGCACATAATCTCATCCGAGGCAAATAGAGGAAACTTTCATTAGTGTATACTGTACTCTTATTAGATGCAAAATTCTAAATTGAATGGATACAAACTAAGAATAATAATAATATTTATGCAATTTCATGGGAGAAACGAGATAATGAAGAAGTACATGGAGAATGATAGCAATCGATAATCAGTATTTGGTACAGGACAACATAGACAGGGCTCTCTCGGGGAACCTGGTACGCTTATCGGTTCTAACTTAAAGTTTTGGAGCACTGGTGAAGAAGCAGGTGAATTATAATAACAAATTATCTTGTCTGAGTAGTCGCAAGCGGACGAACAATTGGAACCCGCTAGCACTGGCATTGGAATCTCTGGAGCCTGGTCCGGAATTTCCGAAACAGGAGTCACAAGTTTTGGAGCATGCGTTTCTTGATTCGGAGGAGGAGTTGATGACGTCGGAGCCGGCGTTTCCGGATCCGGATTTTCTGGTTGTGTGGTGGTCGTGGTTAACTCCGTGTTCAGCTCATGTGTCGTCATAGTCGCTGATCTGGTCGTGCTCGCCGTAGTAGATTCTGTACAAGAAATTTATTTTAGGAAGTGTAGATCGAATAATCGCGTACGTTAATGGATCGTGGGTGGTTCTGTCGATCGTCTCACATGGCCCGACTGACTTCACACGTTCAAAGAAGAAAATTTTAGGCAAATCAGAGGCCAGGATCACGCTATGTCCATCGTAATCAAGTTCCTAAACTATCATAATTATCACATATTGATGGTTTGAAATAACCGAATAGATGATCAGGCATTTCCCGTTCGCTCGAAGCGAAGGATGGCTGCTTGTTGTTACGCTTCCAGTGATATTGACACATGCATCTTCTTCCACAGTGTATGATTCGCCTAAGAAATGCGCAATAACTAGATATTGAATGGAAACAATACCTTGGAAGTTTTCCTGAGGATACAGCTCCACAGGAATATTCCGTAAGAACTTGTTATAATTGTGAGAAGGGCAACCATCAGGAACCACTGTAGTCGCATTTTTCCTTGAGCGTCTCCGCTTTTCAATATCGATTTGTGAATCTGAATATCAGATAATCAAACGGTCTCTCACAAGAAACAACATGAAATATTCAAAAAGGGAATGTAAGTTGACGAAAATGGAAGAAGATGGTGCGATGGTATGTGAATCATTCTATTCAAGTTTTATGTATTCGACAACCGGAAGAAGAAATGCGTAACGTCGCTATCAAGGATGTAAATAATTGCTTGAGCAATTCTTGGCGTTGGGGGGATGCTAAGATGAAACCACTATAGCATTGATATTTATTCTTGTAGTTGAATGAATATAGAATTTTGTCATCATTATACGCAGATCGAAAATATGTTGAACTTATCGGAAATTTTAATGAATATTTTAATAACGATCCATTTATTGGTTGATTCGCAGGGTGATCTTCCTTCCACCGAGGATAATTGAGATTGAACTGTGAATAGCGTTACTATGATTAGAGACCGCAGTCTCCGCCCACTTGGGTGCAATAGAGAATTGCAAAAAACTAGCGCGCGACTCGACAATTCTAGTTCTTTATCAATCAGGACGCTCTAAAGCGTTTTCTTTAGGTCTCAGCAGCCACTACAAAGCATGCAACGCGGAAAGTGGTCGGTGCATTCTAAGTAGGTTAAACGCGTCTTTTAAGGTCGAAAAACGTGATTTGAAGGCTTTCTAGTGATTGCCGCTAGCTCCGCAACTCAAATTCAGTTCACTCGTATTTTAGAAGAATTATAAAAATTTTTTTGGAATTTTAATATTTTTCTCCGAATTGTCGGCGAGCGCGGGGAGAGGCGAGCGAGAGGGCGGGGGAGCGAGAGAGACACACGCGAGAGAGGCTCCGCCCCTTTTCTCTCGCCTGATTTCCCTCTCCTCTCCCTTGCCAGCGCGCACGTGGTTTTCGAGGGAGAACTCGGCTGAAAGATGAGATAGAAACTAACTCTAAAAAGCAAAAATGTTATTCAGAACCATACCAACATATTGAGCACACATTCGAACCGATGCAAGCATTTTGGTAGATCATCCTGTGGTCTCTAACTATGATAAATTGCTTTTTTAAAATTGTGTATCTGAAAACTATCATGTGAGGTTCATTTTATGGAAACTATGATAAAATAAAATCAATAATCAGAGGATAGCCAAAGCTATTCCCCGTCTCACTCGTCTTGAATCGACACTCGCAACTTCTCTAATCGTGAGCAATAAAATCTCTCCTCATCGCGTGGTGAATGCGAGATATTGTTTTCCACCTCGCACAATGAAACCGTGACTAAATGAGCGGGGATTCCTTCCTCTTTTGAGTTGAGCTCCCTCGTTTCTGAGTTAAGCGAGATATCGCGCAGGATTGAGAGGGAGAAAGGTATTTCGCGAAGCAAACAACCCAAACTGTGACCATTGCAGGGTATTTATTGCTCAGAGAACTCGATCATTACCACTTTCTTTACTTTCCGTTGGTGTTTATGTTGCAAATGCCTCAAGTCATGGATGACCTGTAGTGTGACGTATCGTATTTCACGCGCACTGTCCTCCACTCGAGCGTCAAAATTATTTTTTGATACGGCAACATTATTGTTTCAGATGCGTTTCTTCTTCATTCTCTTCGCTCTGCTTGCTGTCATCGGCTTCTCCACTGCCGCCATTACTTCTGAGGCGAGTTCAAAGCATTCTTTAAATGAATGATAGACATCTCTTTTCAGGGAGGCCGCATGAAGAGAGGCTGCCGCTACGATTCGAAGGGCAATAGCAACTGCTAATTATTCGATTGACCTCCCATGACCCTCATCCATTTATCTATCATTAACTCCTTAGATAACAGTTTTCGTCAGCTTTTCATCATACTATTCTATTCCGGAGAAAATAAATTGGTCTTCGAATCAATTGTTAAACTTTCTACAAAAATACGACTCTGAGATGTGTTAAGGCTCAGTGGTATTCGTCTTTGTTATCAAGAGAAAACGACCTCAAATGGGTTGTATACTAGTGATGACAAAACGGGCTCGGCATGCCGGTTTCGACTCGAGTTCAAGCCGGCTTCGCTGTTGAAAAATTGGGTTGAAGCCGGCCCGGAAAGTCGTTTTGTCATCAATATTGTAAACGATGAAAGCAAGACTGTCGCGACTAAGAAAGTACTGATAAGCTGAGATTAGGAGGTACTGAGAAAATACTGATAGGATGGTTAGAGTGAAGGCAAAATGATTTGGATGGTCACTTGAAGTCTCTTTCATTTTTGAGAGAGGTTATTACGTCGAAGCTCCTGGGAGCCACTTCGGGTACGTTTATTTGCGTCAACATTAGTGAAAATGATTATGTATTTTGTACTGCATTGTCTCAACAGCGGTTTTCTCTTGGATACGTTGTTGCAATAAAAAGATGGTTAAATATGAATGAAATTAAACATGAATAATATGTTTTCTTATTAGTATTGTTTTGAGAGCATCATTATAAATAATGGTGTATTGAACAGATTCGAACAACAACACACATTTGCAGTTCTCGTGGTGGCGGCACTCGGAGTAACCATCGCTTCTCTTGTCTTCAACATTCTCATCTACACTAACCAGGTATATTTAATCTTTGACTTCCCCCCCAAGTTTTCCATTGTGTTGACGAAGATCTCAAAGGCTTATCAATTCTTGCTGTCAAATGAAGAATCAGTCTCCTCATTCCGTGCACTCCCTCACCACTATAATCGCAGATTGACAGATCAACGATTTATGAGTGAGTTTCTGAGTCAGTGAACATATTTGTGCAGATGCTTGGCAAAGTGAAAAAAATGGATTTCTCCAAAAATGTGTCTGGTGGTAGTACTCGACGAGTGTAACTCAGGCGCCACGGATTTAGTGTTCTAAATCGTTCTCCGCTAAATGACGGAAGTTTCAAAAAAATACCGTAACCCAACCGACTTTGCTCTTTCGATATCGTTTCAATCGAGTGATATCTCATAAATTACACAATATTCATGCCATCAAATCTTCCAAGTTTCATCCCGATCGCATTGAAACTGTTCGAGAAATTTCGATTTTTCGAAAATAATTTTTCAACTTTTCATCTTTAGGGTAGTATAAAATATACCTTTTTTATTTTATAAATTTGGAGAGCAAGCATTCTACTTCATTTAGTTTGAATATGAAAAGAAATTTAAAAAATACCGGTTTGACGAAAATCATTTAAAAGGAAGGTCAACTCTTTGAAATTCAGTTCATTATTGGCCTAACTACCAGGTATTCGTGCAAATTGGAAGATTATGCACATATGTCAATGTTTCAACATTTACTGATTCAGTTTATGGTGGAATAATAAGACTTTGCGCAATCTTGAGAAAAAGTTTTCTTCGACCATCACGAGTTATGAATTTCGCCACACTTACTTTCACAAACGCAGCATTAACGCAGGCTCTTACTAGTATAAGTATGTAGTCCCGTGGCTACTGCGTCGAATCAATGTGATATAGGGCTCTGGCAATCCCGTGGTCACCCTCATTTATTCACTCAAAAATGCGATTTATAAAATTTGCAGATTTAAAAAATGCGCAAACTCCCACTTGTTAGTACTCATTATGTTCGTAATTTATTGTGAGAAACATGCGATGATAGACGAACATAATGAGCACTAACAAGTGGGAGTTTGCACATTTAAAAAAATGTACTAGTACTACCTCAGGTGTGTCACAATACACATTGGGACACATTGATGGCATTTAAAAAAAGGTCAGCAGAACCATTTTCCAAAACATAAGAAAATTATGAAAAATTGTGCCGTTTTTGTTATACTTGAGATACAGCTTCCATATTTCGTAGGGTATGTAAGTACGTACTAAGACAACATCGGCTGAAATTTAAGCCCGATCTGGCACTTGCGTCGAAAAATCATTTTCGATAAGATTCAATTTTGGGTCACTTGATGCTCCCCAGCCACTGTCGATAAAAATAAACCAATTGAACATTTCTTCTCCGAGTTAATCTGGGAAGATACTCTCAAAAATTAATGCTGATTGAGCACCTTTGAGGAAAGTTATAGATCGAGAACTTTTGTAGAAAACCTTGTAAGAAACCCTCGCTTCGATATGAAAAGTAGCGTAATTATTGTTCTAGTTGAACTACTGCGCTCAAAATTTACAGAGAGTGTCAGGAAGTGGTGGTGCAAACCTGCTTACAATTAGAGCACTGTAGTTCCATGTGAGATTGCCATTTTTTGAAAAGAGCTTGTAAGGATAAAATTAGCCTAAAAATCAGACCTATAGCAGGATACGATTCAATAATGGGTGGTTATTTCCCTAGAGATGGGCTACCTAATGCTTCAAACCGTGGGCCCCTACCTCAATTTGAAAGAAGTTATAACGATTTTAAAAACGACCGAGTACTTTTGCGCGGTACTGTACGTTAGGAGTTTAATAGCCCATTTACCATTCGACATAGTCTCAACAATCTCAGGAAGCCGCCGATCGAATTCTCGCCACTGCTGATCTCTCAGTCGATCCCTGCGACGATTTCTACCAATACACATGCGGAAAGTACCTTCGCAACACCGACCTAGATGGAAAGAGCAGAAAGTGTACGTAATCGGGCACTAACAAACACTCAAAGTAAAGTTGGGCGCGCTCAGAAGTGTAGCTTAGTGGTTACAGTACGAAACGGGCCAGAACAAATCAGAAGATGCGGAAAAGTGCATTTTATATGTATCTGAACGGGCGAAGATCTTTTTTAGCAACCTTCGCTGAAGCAGGTCACCAGATCAGCCTGGAACTGGCAAAATACTTCGATTCGAAGAATGTCGGGGAACTGAAGTCGGCAACTGAGATATATAAGAAAAGTGTATGTGTGGGGAACGACCTCTAATGCCACTCTGAATAAACCATTTTGCAAGGTCGATGGAACGCTAATAATGTTTCGCAAGAAACTGCTATCGGCTCTATCATTTCAGTTCTTCGATCTATGTGTGGCCGAGGGGCAGAAGGACGCATCCGATCCAGCTGTAAGAAAGGCCAAGTGGACTGATCTCTCCAAAGACCTCAACACTTAGTATGTGAATCCTTAGTGAAGTGTACTGCATGAGTCTGCTCCTCGATAATCCATTCAGTCTTGGATTTCCCCTTTTCAACGTCCCAGGGGTGCCGAAGGATATTGAAGAGTTGTTATCCGCCATGGGTTCGATGGAAAGACGGGTGGGTTGTTGGAAGGAACAGCCTTTTTAAAAATGCAATATCCGTGCTCATAACACTTATTGCAGTTTACTGGTGGTCCCTTCATCACCTCAATGGTGACATCCGACTACAAGGATAGTACAAAGAACGCGCTCTACCTCAACCAGGTTGGAATGCATTTTTTTTGAAATTCCGTATACAACATCTACCAAATATGATTCTTCTTATCACCTCCAGCCTACACTTCATCTCGCTCGTGACTACTTCGCCAAGCCCCAATTCATCGACGATCTTCAAAAGTACGCTGCTTACGTCAGAGATGTACGCTTATGAATTTATGGAGAAGGCATGTTGAATTTCAATTTTGCAGATTCTTCTTGCCTATGCTGACAACATCAATCTCAAGACCAACCACAAGTTCTGCCCAAACGGCAAGGATATGACCGATAGAGATTGTGCCCAGCAGGTTCGTAACTTTCGTGTCGAACTTTCGTGCCAACTCCTTTACATAACATATATTGTGTTTATTATCAGACGAAACGTAGCAATTCCGTACAATATATATTGACCCTCACAGGTGGCCGAGTGGGTAGTCAGCTTCGAGCGTTCAATTGCCATGTCTTCGTGGTCCGAGGTCGAGCTGCGCAACCTACAACTGTATTAGAATATGCATCCCCTGTCTGGTCCCCCTCATCCAAAGGCCTTGTTCGGAAATTCGATAAAGTACAACACTTGTTTACTAGACTCTTACATTTTCGTTGCTCCAGATAGATCCGATTATTACATGCTACTCCGATCGATTATCTCTTTATTCACTTAACACCTTGTATACTCGTCGTATTGTGATTGATATTGTCTTAGCTCTCAAAGTTTTTGCCCATTTTGTTGACTTAGAACCTACACATTTCTACACATATCGTGCAATTAGTAGACGTAATGGTTCGTTTGTCCTTCATCTACCCCCGTTCAAGAGAGAGAATCTCAAAGTATCTTTTTCTCACAGAACCGCTCGATTATTAAATAAATTGCATTTGATTTGTAACCCCAAATTGTCTATCCCCGTTATTAAGGTTCACTTATTCAAACACCCTGACTTACCTCGTGTTTTCGGCATAGAAGTTTCGAATCTTTGAGCTGCCCTCCAATCCATCCCCTTCCATTCCCGTCTCCTTTTCCCTTCCATCTTTCGATCTACCTCGTCAAGTCATGCACTACTTTCCAATCAGACATATATTGGATCAGCGGTAAGTTCCATCCGCTATGAGGCTCCCTCCCCTCACCATTCCAATGTGCGACTGGATTGAGAAGACCGATCCCTCCCCTCCCCTCCCTCCCCTCTCCCTACCCACACCCCCTCCTCACGCATCCTTCCCGAATTTGTGTTTTTTTACGTCTTTGCTACTATCTCGTACATTCTGTTCTTGTTGGAGCACCTTCAGTGGTGTACGATAAATAAATAAATAAACAGCAGTACACTGCATTTGACAGTGTATGTCTTATCTTATGAACCGTATCTAATAACATAAAATCATGTAACAAAGGCGACGTAATAACTTGATTAATGATTTCAGCTAAACACCCTCGACAAACGCTTCCAGACGCTGCCCCTCGGTAGCTACGTGAGGGGACTGCTACGAATGGAGAAGACTGATAAAATCAAGGATTTCAAGGTCCGCGAGCCGTTGAACTGAGTAAAAATGTCTTCTTGAAAGTTCAAAAATAATGCGGAGGAGTACAGGGCTGACATGTTCTAGCAATGACTGCTTCAAACTGTACGATCCACAGTGTATACATCAACTTTTTTTTCAAAACATCATGATGAATTCTTATCTTTCAGGTTGTCGTGACACAGTCCACCTACTTCGCTGCGTTGGACGGGATTTTCGGAGCGCAAACATATCTATAGATGACTACACCAATTATCTCGCAATCCATTTTTTGATGGTTTGTCACATCACTTTTGTCCATAAGCTGATTGGCATTGTAGGCGCGTCCGAGTACGGCATCAACATCTCATCAACCGATGGAATGATTGCGAGAAAGACGACGAGGACCGATAATGAACCAAAGTGAGTACCGGCACTCGAAAGGGTATAGCATTTTTTCCAATACCGTATAAATGTATTTTGGTCTTAGAAAAAATATTTCTAATAGTATTTCACGGTAACCAAATAAACCAATAAATATAGCGAATCCATTAAGATTCCAACGGACCACAGCTAAACGAGATCATGGGAAGAGGATATTCCGTAGTCGACACCTCAACTACAAGTAATCTGAAATCCCTTACTTCATTGAAAATGCATTCTCAGGGGACTATCGGCCAACAAAGATGATACAATTCGAATCGGATGCATCAACACAATGAGCAATTACATGCCTTATGGGCCCGGTAAGAATACAAATGCATTAATAGTGCTGTATTTACATAGCTCATATGTGAACTATCATGACATGTTATGCTAAATTTTCACTCACGAGTATTCGCATATTGAGCAACAGCTTAGGTTTTAAATGAATGTGTGGCATTAGTATGCGATTTTGTCTTTGCAGGATTTACTTATGTCAAGAACCGCGACGATAAATACGACGTGCGTAAAGACATTCAGACTCAAACCGAGAATGTCCTCGCCCAGTTCAATGTAAGTGGACACCATACGTCGAAAAAAAAACAAAGAAAGAACGATGAAAAAATCATAAATTAGTTTGATTTGACGTAAAGAAAAGATGAAATCAATTTGTTTTCACATGAACATTTATGAGTTCCGTTCTGCCTTATCGTATTGTCAAAAGTTTACTCAAGACTCATTTGACGTAAAAAAACAAATATTGCGCTCGATTCACTGCGTAAAATATATCATGCCTTCAAGAAATGCAGATGCGGAGTTGGTCAAATTCAACCGATGTCATGTAACGTGAATTTTAAAATAGTGAAACTGATAATTTGAAATACGGTATTTCCTTCTGAGAAGATTATTGTATGTCTTCATAAAAAATATTTTCCCCGGTACTTTCCTAATCAATGCATTCTCTCGACTTGATCTAATTGAGAACATGCTCGATACTATCGACTGGATGGACGAGGCCACCATTGCACGTGCCCACAAAAAGTGTATGTAACTTCATTTGATCTGAGATAAAACTTGATAACTTCAAGAACATAACTTCCGAGAAAAGAGAGTTTAAGATAAGCAAGAAATAACATCTTAATCGCAGCAACCAACCTGGTGCGCAATTACCTTTGGCCGGAATTTTTTGGCGACTTCAATGACTTCACTTCGATCGACAACTACAACCACCTGAATTAAGATGATTTTAATCAGCTGTATCAATCCACAATCATTAGAAATATGCCGATCTGGGAAATATCGCTGGAATGACGTTCTGGGACGCTCTAAAGCAGCTCAAAGCCGGCTACCAGGCGACAGAACGATTTGACATCCTGGACAAACCAGCTGACAGGTATGCTATCATAAACATAGTCACTGAAACTCAGATCCTGCACAATATGTATCCTTAATCTGCTAAAAAAAATTGAAAAATACTTATTACAGGACGAATTTCCTCGTTTCGCCCGCCACCACTTTTATTTCGGGTCATCAAAACGAGCGCAACTCGCTCACGATTACATTCGAGCAGGTCAACCCTCCATTCTACAAGTATGCACATTGTGATTCACGTCTTCGCTTTCAATTATGAGCGTTCATGCGTGCTAATCGAATATGTCATTTTAAGATTGGAATATCCGCAGGCATTTAACTACGGTAGTCAGGGAGGAGTCACTGGTCACGCGATCTACCACGGATTTGATGAAGTTGGTGAGTATTGGAGTGCGATCTGGAATTATACATCGATACTCGACAAAACAACTAGTTGCATAATATGGTGATTGTATTGTCATCAAGCAGTTCTGGATACGATAGAGAGAAAATGAGAAAGCTCTTGTAGCTAGTGAGTTCGACGACAAAGGATCGCTGGCCGACTGCGACTTCACTCACTGCTCCATACTCAGTGACAAATCAATCCAAGGATTTCTTCCAAGGACAGTTAGTTACAACTCCTAGGTGTACACGTAGATAGACAATTCGGAACAGTTTCTCAAAGTCTTGACTAGATTGGGAACACACAAAATTGTGGTGAATTGCACGTGTTCCTGAACACGATTGTTGATATTATTACATTGTCTCGGAATTCATTCATAGTCACCAATCAGGTGTGTGGCACAGCAGTACAATCTGCAGTGTTGCCCTCTAAAGACGGGCAACGTGCGCTGTGCAGATGGAAATGCGATACAGCGAGAGAGTATCCGTGATATTACAGGTATTACAAAATATTTTACGAATCACTTGCAAAACATGGTCGATCGTGGGGCTCGAACGGTGATATAGCGGGCTTCAGTCAGACACCATAACCACTAGTTTTTTTGTACCGCTTATTCTTTGTACCGTTTGTACCGCTGATGATCAGGCTATTGGTGATAATATAATATATGATAATTATTATTCGCAGGACCACAAGCGGCATACCGCGCCTACAGCCAATTAATTGCCGACAAGGGAACCCCGGAGCAGAGGCTGCTGGGACTCGAACAGTTCACGCCCAATCAGGTAACGGCGTGGACAATGGACCATGGGACATGCTTTCGCGCTCTGATACAGTAGTATGGTCGTAAAGACAATGATAAAACGAAATCGTAATAAATCGAGTTTCAGATTTTCTGGATGTCCTACGGACTTTCCTCGTGTTAGAAGCTTACGCAGGACATGCTGCTCATACAGGTACGAGCCCGGATCAGAGATTTAAAAAATGGAAGTTCGAAAATGCATGATGGATGATTCAGTTGACAGAGGACAAAAATGCTCATTCTCCTGCTTCGTGTCAAGTCAACCAAGTGGTGCAAGATATCCCTGAGTTCGGAAGGGATTTCAAGTGCACGTAATGAAGTTTATTTTTTAGCAGCGAATGTTTTCCATTACAAAAAATGATTTTCTGAAAAGTTGAATTTCATTTTTATTTAAAAAATGAAAAAAATCAAAACATAAACAAGTGATATTTATAATCGCGGAGTCTCTCGCATGTACCCCGATGAGAAAGACAGGTGCAAGGTCTGGGTCGGAATCTAATCAAATGATATAATGCGATCATCTGTTTCTTCCCTATTCGCATTCTCATCTGAACCGTCCCGGACACGACAGGAGGGGGGTGTCTTATGATGAAAACCATAATCACATGTTTTGATCTTCTCACGAAAAACATCACCTGCGTTCCCTGCAAAACATCACCTGCGGGCGGGAGTGAGCCTGCCTGCGTCGGCATGCCAGTCAGACACCATGCCCATTAATGGGCATGGTGTCTGACTGGCATGCCGACGCAGGCAGGTTCGACTCCCGCCCGCAGGTGATGTTTTGCAAGAGGTAGAGAAAGGCGCGCGCCCCAACCACCAGTAGAGGAGTGGCGATGAATATCAAAAGGCAGTAAGATGCGCACTCACTTCGAGCACACAGTTGGCGAGGACCCCATATAGGCCCCGTTCCAGCTGCCCAAGAGGTAGAGAAATACTACTCGGAGACTCGGAAGCGATGGGCGTCCAGTTTGTTGAGCGAAGCAGAGGACAGTGGAGCACGGATGGTCGTGATCTGTAATTTGATGATCAAAGTCATTATTAAAACGTGAAAATAGGTGGGTTTTCTCCGCTGCGTCGTAGTGTTCTCAATCCGAACTGTATTTGCGACGTCGCATTACCACCCCCCCCCCTTCCCTCTTGCCTTATTTCGCAATAAACCAGGAAGAGGAAATTCGACGTCACAAATATAATTTCGAATTGTACAGCACTACTAAGTGAACTAGTTATTTACTGCATTTCATGCGCCTTCAGATGACGGCCATCCGTGCTCCGCTGTCGGCTGCGGTGCTCAAGGAACTCGACGCCCACAGAGATCGAGTCGCCGAGAAGTACGGACTTCCCAAGGGCGAATGAAGAGGAGGGGGAAACTCTTCTTACCACTTCTCTAATCCTGTCCCCTTCTACGTTTTTCAATTATCTTAATCACCTACTTCTCCCATCAAAAACTTATTTTCTTCAAAAACCCACTTCTCAAATCGACGATAAATGATTGTATTTTACTTCTTCATAAAAATTATGTGTCTTGTTTAGCTGAGAAATTATGGGAAAATGATGTGCCATGTCAGTTTCATACAATTATTCAACATTACTCCGTCCCGATTGTCTGATTCAAACGAAGCTTCGAATGAATCAGACTATTATCTGAATATCATGATTCACATTTCATCTCACCTTTTTCCTTCCTTTTTCTTCTTAGTTTTGTCAACTTTTATTCCTATTTTGTTTCACGATTTCGTGTTGCTTGTTGTGCCAACCAGTGTAATTTTTCGGTGATCGAGATTTTTTAAAATCGAGAATTCGTTTTCTTCGAACGTGTGAACTCAGTCGGTCCGTGTGAGAGGATCGAGGTCGACGATGCGACCAAGGTATGGCAGTGGTCTATCCGACTGGATATGTGCACTCCGTAAGAAGGTAGAATATTCACCATAGACGGGGGGGGGGGGTTGGGTGAGAACTGGTTAACGACAGTTGGGTAACGGGAAATATTTCTGGGCCAACGACATTAAGGGCAACGAGTCAAAAACCCGCCCAGTTTAGCTTTAAGGCCAGTTTCCAAAGAAAAAAATTTCATCGAAAAAAATCTCGATCACCGAAAAATTACACTGGTTGGCACAACAAGCAACACGAAATCGTAAAACAAAATAGGAATAAAAGTTGACAAAACTAAGAAGAAAAAGGAAGGAAAAAGTTGAGATGAAATCTGAATCATGATATTCAGATAATAGTGTGATTCATTCGAAGCTTCGTTTGAATCAGACAATCGGGACGGAGTAATGTTGAATAATTGTATGAAACTGACATGGCACATCATTTTCCCATAATTTCTCAGCTGAACAAGACACATATTTTTTATGAAGAAGTAAAATACAATCATATATCGTCGATTTGAGAAGTGGGTTTTTGAAGAAAATAAGTTTTTGATGGGAGAAGTAGGTGATTAAGATAATTGAAAAACGTAGAAGGGGACAGGATTAGAGTTTCCCCCTCCTCTTCATTCGCCCTTGGGAAGTCCGTACTTCTCGGCGACTCGATCTCTGTGGGCGTCGAGTTCCTTGAGCACCGCAGCCGACAGCGGAGCACGGATGGCCGTCATCTGAAAGTGCGCTAGTTTGACGCCGGCGCGTACCTCAGAGAGAGCGTCGGGCCAGGAGGTGTAACTCCCGAGCGCATTTAGAAAAGTACCCTGAAAAAAATTCTCCAAGGGGTAGTTTTACACGGAGAATCCAAAGCTTTTTTTTCATCGTCATGATATTTTTCATATGAATATAAAAATTTTCCACGGCGACCGAAAAATGACGAAAATTCAACTTTTCGACATTTTATCATGTCCTATCGCTTCCAAAGTAAGTTTTTCGTTATTGTCATATGAAAATACGGCAGAAATAACTATAAGAACGTACCTTTTTCAGGGATGAAATTTCGACCATTTTTTTGGCATGGCCTGGCCTGTCATTTTTCGAAGAGTGCACCTCAACCTCTCATATTGGGCCAAATATCAGCATTCGGTATGGGGACTTCACCCACAACTTATTGGCATAGGTCAACTGTTTTTTTTCGTCCTCAAGAGAGTGCATTTTCGAAGTATTCAGGTTCTCCAAAGCACGAATAATAATAGATCCAAATTCCTTCCGACTACCGTTTACAACCGGAACTGCCCCTCGGGAAAGCCACGAGTACGATGGAGGGACGACTTGAAACAAGCCATTGGCTAAAACTGGAGGAACGCAGCCCTCGATGAATACCACCTACTCAACCCCATCAGAGCATTAATGCCTGATTTGATATGAATTGCCTGATTTTCGAGAGAATTCATAGATTCGCGGACTTATGTGATAGTTGCCCCGATTCCGCTGAAAAGTTAAACGTAAATATTTCGAATGATGATTTATAAAACTGCGTTGGCAGAATTTTGATATCAGTCTTCATCTCTCAGTATTCGACTGTACATGCAGGGTGCATCAGGTTGCCGTTGTATTGCTGAGAATAATCACCCATCAGAACGATTGGGAGAGAAATTCTACTACTAACAATGTCGCTCCGCAAGGGTTGTATCGCTGGCATCTACATGCATAATATGGAGGCGACTGATAGGATGGACTAACGATCTAAATGGAATATCTACACGTAGATCAAAATAATGCGATTAAAGGACCCTCAAATTCACTGCGTCTTACAACGAAATCCGACAGCAATGATGACAAAATACTGTATTCAGTTCGCGATTGGGCAGTTCGAACATTTTCCTTACAGTAACCATATTTTTTTGTGTTCTTGTTCCAGTTGTCGTATATGCCCTGTAACTATTGCATCAATTGAACGCTAATAGAGCATGTTTTAGAGCGACGTGAGAGTTGCACCAAAATGCCCGAAATCTCTTTTGATTCGCGTTGTGCCGCCACATTTGGAGGTGCTATACTTTGTAATCAGAGAGAAAATGAGAGAAAAAGTGTATTTCTAGTCAATGACACCTATATCACCTCATTAGCACTGTCTTTTCGGGTTCAATTGTCTTTCTATCGTAGAAGTTGCTGTTTCAACTTGCGCTGTTTGTCACTTTATTCATCGCCCATTAATTATTTATTTGTTTAAAAATTACTTCGTTTTGATGCCCTTTTTGTAAATAGTTCGGTTTGTCCGTCCATTCATGCTAAATAGGCAACGAGTTATCAATGCAATCGCAAAAACCGTTCATTTGGTTTCAGCACAATCATCGATTATATCTTTGTATTCTAATCAACTATGATAACAATAGAAAATAGGAATTCATTATAATCATGTCGCGTTGACCCCTCATTCTTCCTCCTCTTCCTCTTCCTCAACGGTCTCTTCCAGAGGGAAAGCGTCGTCGGCGAC
Organism: Pristionchus entomophagus; assembly: GCA_036245825.1. Lineage (NCBI taxonomy): Eukaryota > Metazoa > Nematoda > Chromadorea > Rhabditida > Neodiplogasteridae > Pristionchus > Pristionchus entomophagus. The sequence goes on from BTSX01000002.1 coordinate 32,103,784, forward strand.
GACTTCGAGTATCTGGAGGGGCTGAGTGGAGGGGGTTTGATGGCATCGTCCTCATCCTCCTCATCACTACTCAGTTCCTCCTCCAGATTGGGATCGACGGACGAAGGAACGACCGGCCGAGTGAGTCTTTCCCATCGTTTCTTTAAAATATACAATTTAAAAAATGCGTTCCGCCCGAACCTTCTGCTGTAGGAGCTCCGCCTTTCTCCTCTTCTCCGTTGCTTAAGGGGGCTCAACCATTCTTGCGCGGATCTAGTAAGGGTTTACTCATTAGTAAATCAGTGTTAGTACCTTGTAGGTCAGCTCATTTATCTCATTTATCCATATGTGACTCGCCGCCTTTCGCACTTTCCTCCAAACGACGCGCTTGTGGGTTGGATTGGTGTACGACTTCTGGCCCACATGAAAACGATAGTATTAGATGAGAGGTCGATACTCAACTATTTTACCACTGGTCGAGTCCCATTGGCTGCAGTCTCCTTGAGATGGTTCCAATGGATGAATGTCAGACGAGTGCGCATCTCGTGACCGGGTCTATGAATGCGTTGTTATCTATCTCGACGGATATAGAGGGTTCTCACCGGGTAAAATAGAGATCTTTCGATGCATATCTCCAGGCGACTGCATTTACTGACTCGCAACAAGAAGTCTGTAGGAGAGGAGAGACACTTTTTATATCCTCGATGTTCTTAGGAGTGAAGACCTGGAATAGACACGTAGAGTGCACGTAGTACAGTAACCTAAAATACCATGTCTTCTAATCTCTTTTGGATCTTGCCTCGTGCAGGGATGAAGATCTTCTTGCTCTTGGGGGTGGAATGTGAGCATGACTTGAGCTTCTTGAAACTGCGATCCTACAATCATAAAAGAATGGGTTATTTAGCGCTTGTATTTCATAGCCGTTTGGAATGAGTGCTGATCTGTCATGCATAGGAGAATGGCTCGAAACTTCTCAGCAGCCAGTTCCCCATCTCCATTAGCACTGATCACAGCATCGTAGCAGCGATTTATGATGGTCTTGATCCAGAAACGGACCGGAGCCATGTAGTTGGGCTTGCAAATCAGAGTTTCTCTAGTTTATTTTTGCCCGAATCCTAATTGATTCACCGCAATCAGAGTTAGCGCTATGTTGCGAAAGAAATGCCAGGGATCATAGAAATGACCGATCCCTGGGAACTTGCTCCGCATCATCTTAGTGACTCCTGGGTGTCGATCAGTTACAAGAGACTCGATATTCTCCACTCACCAAATCATGTACGATAGCTCATTGAGACCCTGCTCTAGTGCCGCAACCTGACATTTTGGATTGGATCTATAGACAATCATTCCAACAAAAAACCTCCAAGGTGCCTGAACTACCAGTGTGCGACTTGTGCATTAGAACATAGTGTATCACTTGACCAGTCTTCGCATCAATAAAGAAATATCGGCACCATGCCCCCGAATGTCCTCTGCTATCAAACGATCCATCTCGCGAGAGTTGCAACTTCTCTCCCTGTTTTCTCGTTCTTAATCATCATAGTCGTGTTGTCATTCTCTAACCTTGGAAATCCTTTCTCTCACTGACTCGATGACTGCTGCTTGAGATTTCTGAAAACTTCATCGACCGCGGGTGACACGTGGAAGGTAGTCTGGGAGAGAGGAGAGATTCCACTCATCAGCATGACCTGGCGCAGTTTCTGAAACATCACACATCTTTGCCCATCTTTTCATAGTTTTTAGTCACGGTTGATTATTGTTTCACACATGTTATTGATCAATTGATCTTTGATCTTTGTCGAAAAACTCACAGTTCCACCGAGGGATATGATCACTGCCCCAGTAACGACATCTACATTGATCTTGGGTAGCTTCACCCTGCTTGAGACTTTTGCTGTTCTCAGAACTGTACTGTTACCCCATGAGAACGGATGCCCACATGAGGCACACTCCCCAGAGACAGCGATAGCCAATCCTTCCATTCGGAAGGAAAGGTTTCTCTGTCCCTTCTGGCAGTTGTTAAACTGTCTGAGGAGTGTCAGTAGCGAGCTCTTCGAAACCATCAAATACTCGCTAGCAGGGAGGTTTCGTGATGTAGGGGGAGGAGGTTTCCAGTTGGGGTCCTTCTTGATCTCCTTCGGCTGCAAAATACTTTTATTAGACTTTGGTTAGAATCACTACTTATTTACTTCTATTATATCATGATCTTTGAAGTAAGAGATGATAAATAATACCTGTTCAGGCCAGCAACAGCACGTGCAGCAAGGGGGCGGGGCCCGATCGAGAAGAGGAAGAGGACGAGAAGAAGAAGAAGAGGGTAGAGGCGAGTGGGGAGGGGATACGGTAGACAGTGGATAGAGGGGTACGGTAGGTCTCTGTAAAAAAAATTGTAATTTTTTCTTGTAAATATCGTTATTGTAAATAATTTGTAAATATTGTAATGAATAATTTCTTAATGCAAAAGTGTTAATGCTCACCACATAGCAAGGAACGGCAGTGGTCCGAAGAATGAAAGTGTTCGGGTGCGGATTACTGTAGTCCGAAGGCGAGAAAAGACTGGCCCAGATGTATGGGGATACGGTAGCGTCCAGTTTGTGATACAGTTGGGTCTTCTGTTCGGGAGTCTGGCACACCGCATTCACCCATTTGTCTTTCCTGTCAGACACTCGGGTGAATAAGTGCATCTCCTTTTGAAACTGCTTCTTCTCGCAGACAACTCATTTCCTCTCCATCTGTGAGATGGTAGTATTACTGTACTATGACATATAAGGTAGATCGGGTTACTGTACTATGACATATGAGGTAGATCAATCATGAATCATACATGATAGTGAAGAGCAGATATAGTTCCATGATAGTTCACAATTACTTTATCAATTATTCATCAATGACATGAAGAACTGGGCCATCTTTTGCGCACTTCTGATATGACACAAGCGGGTAGTCTGACTCGGATGCCGCGTCCGAGTGGTCCCATCAAGGTGGCGATGATCAGACGATAACAGGAGAAACGACGAGCTCTGTGTAGGTCATCATTATCGATTTATTGAAATTCATGGAGATTCTTGGTTACTGTAGCGTGATTCAAGGTTACAGTAAGCGCAATGGATTTGATCATGAAAGACTCAATCAATTCGGGTTACGGTAGTCTCGTTATCTCATTGAAAACCACTCACCGATTCTCGTCGATATCGACCTTGCCCGTTTCGTAGTTGCGAAATGTGACTGCTGCATCAGTGGCCTGAGAGATCAAAGATCACATGTGAGAGACAATCGATAGAGAGACTTACCGTATCCGTTAGTAGGAAGAGGAAGAGTGGGTTGAGGCAGATGCAAGGAGTGGATGGCTCCTTCAGCTTCTCCTTGAGTCCCTCTCTCAGTTTTTGTCCATTTTTTCTCAGTGGCAACTGAAAGAGGGACTGGCAGCAGTAATCGTACTGCTCCTCTAGATCACGAGAGGGACAGAGAGTGCAATCACACGTTGCTGCCACTTCGAGATCAACTCTTGCAGAGAAGACCCGCTGCTCTTTAGACTCAATAGAATGCATCCTGGACAGGATTGGCTCAGCCTCTCTCTCGTCTGAAAGATGGTCCATACCGGAAATAGGCAACGATCAATGTACAGTAAGATAAGAGACAAAAAACTGCGAGCAAATCGATCAGAAACCAATGAAATTGTAGGTCAAAACAAATGATGAGAATAGGCACTCGTGAAATGCGCCTTTACACATGCGAAATGCGTCGTGCAGTTGGCAGTGTGCGCAAATCGAGTCGATAGTGTGCAAAAATGGAGATACAAAATGTATCTCAAAAGATATTCAATGAATAGCGAAAATTCTGGCAAACATTTTTACTACCCATTGGAATCGAACTTCATTAGTCACCTCTACGACTTTTCCCTGGTTAATCTGTCTACGCCCTACAAAATCGAAAGAGTGAGGGAGAGGAAAGAGGGAGGAAGATTTCCTTTTCCCTTTGAGAGTTTCTCGCATGCCCGATTGTCCCGGAGCCCTGTAGAAACTTTGTGCGAGGTTTTCTCGGCTCAGAATTGACCAATCGCTTCCAAATTTTGGATTTGTAACGTCGTTCAAGGGTCCGATAAGGCAATGTCGTCAGATTGTCAACGAAAATATTGCGTTTGATCCTCCTTTAAGGGATAACCTGAGAGTATAAGTGCTTAGCTTCTTGCTAAGACTTCTTTGGGACATATTTAGGCTGATAAGGATCAGCCATAGGCTAAATATTTGTCAGTAATCTAATAAAGGGAAGTAGTGCCGCCAACCACAATCATGTCATAGTGTGCTGAGGAAGGAGATAACACACACATTAATACATTAACCCTGAGACAAATAAAGATAGTTGAAGTATTACTAGTTTGTTCTATCGCAGCAGGAGGTATCGATGAATAAGGTATACGGCCAACTCATACTGACTGATCTACCCATCAGTGACCAGCCTGGTGATGAGCATGATAGTCTCTCCACCCTCACCACAATTCGTTCTGGGGTTCGTTGCATTATTTATTCTTCAATTGAGCATGTACAACAATGTTTATTCTCACGAAAACACTAACGATGATCAATCTGTACAAGTGAAAGAAACGAATCTTGACTAATCGATATTCCATATTCGTCGTTGAATTCTTCAGATTCTCAGTCGCATCCACAGTCGCATTCAACTTCTCTGATCGCTCGTTCAGATTCTGAAATCAATACCGTATTGCTTAGATCGATAACTACCGTATCCTGTTGAACAAATGTCGTAACGAAGAGGAGATGAAGAGGATGTAGAGGGAAAGGAAGAGATGGATGGAGGAGGAGTGGTCAGTCTCCTGTTCGGAGGATGCTTGAGGTACTGTAGGAGAGGGGTTATGGTAGGAGGATACGGTAGTGTGTCAATGGATTCCCTTTGAGTGCCTGTCAACGGATGTCTCTGAGTGAACACAGTCTAGGCGTCTACATGGCCAGTCCCAATGAGGTGAGAAGGAGACAAAGAGAAGAGAAGATACTATAGTAGTGACAACAGGCTCTTATCAAATCAATTTCGAAAAGTTTTATACTTCTTAATCAACATCTCTCCAATCCACTTGGAGAAGTACACGGTGTGTGCTGAGTTGGCCGATCAGGCATCGTAGTCCATGGGTACGGTACTTTATTGATTGATTCCTCCCTTGACGTGACCTTTTCCTCTACAGGTGAACTATTCGTGCCGACGGAAGTGACTCATCCCAATGGAGCAGCCAATGGAGGAAATGGAGGTGAAGAGAGAGGTAGAGGGAGGAGAGGGGGGGGGTTGCCTAATGATGATGATGACATTCATCTCTCATTAGTCTTCTTCCCACACTCTGGGCAGTTCTTATTCCCTCTGGCACTCCTTCACTTCCTTAGCTGCAGTCGCAAAGCAATGGACGAGCTGCCGCACCTCAACAAGAAACATTGTCAAACGAAAGTTACCGCATTCCAAGACTACCGTACCCATCATTTATCGATTAAAGTATGGCCAGCTACCGCTCTCATCAGTGGGTTTCTCCTCATCGGGAGTGCTCCTTTGCGAGATTAGCGCCTCCAGTTCGCTTTCCTGAAATCGATTTATTGATTGGCGTTGAACATGGCTACCATAATCCATCAATCGATACCGCACCCAGTCGCTCTCTAGGGAATCGAATAAGTAGTCGTGATACCGCTGGCATCTGGCCTGTCGGAGAGTCGGCGTCGTCTCAAACCAATCGATAATCACCATTTCCTATGATACCTATTCAGCTAGCCCCCCATCTACCACGAGAAGATCAAGCTCGTGGTATTGCACTGGAATACACTCGCAGAGGCAGATCAACTCGGCCTGAGAGAGGAGAGGTCCTCCTATGTGACTCGAGTGAGGGGAAGAGACACTCTGGCAGTGAAGCGGAAGAGAAGTGACGTAGATCACTACTGGAGGAGAGAGGTTCGTGTGTTTTCTATATGTTAGATAAGGTCATTACTGCGATCTATCATAATCTATTTCTAGCAGAGAATCACCGGTGTAATTACAGGTGTGGGAGGAAGTGGAGGGAGTGATTCGAGAGAGAAAGGACGTTGCCTTCCTCAAGAGGAACGGCATCCCGGACTCGAATCAATTCGTGACAACACTCGCTGAGGAAGAGATGGAAGGACGGGAGGATGACGACGGATAGGAGAGCGACGTCTCTGTCGAGTTGGGATGGAGCGAGTATGGAGACGAGGTGGACTCCGACTCCAACCCCATCATGGAACCAATCCAGCGCAGTGATGGAGAGGAGCAGCCGGAGGGAGAGGAGGAGGAGGAGCCGCTTGAGGAAGAAGAGGCAGAGGCAGACTCAGGCTCGGAGTGGGAGGATGTGCAGGAGGAGGAGGTGGCTGAGAGCGTAAGGACAGCCAGAGCTCGCGGGAGAGGAAGGGGAGAGAGAGGGGGGAGAGGAGTTAGAGGAGGAGGAGGAGCGACGGGCCCAGTGGCGGCGAGGAAGGAAGAGGGAGATCAGCCGAAGAGGAGAGGGGCTCCAAGGAAGAAGATGAAGGAGGGAGAAGAATTTCAGGAGGGGCGGGCTCGTTCCTCAAGGGATTTCTCTCTGGTGGTGGATCGACTCCTAGAGGGGCTAGACCCACGGATCTCGATGCCATTTGTGAGTTGAGAGAAGGAGGAGGAAAGGGAATACAGTGGTCGAAGAGATCGAAGGATCATGACGATTACTCATTTCAGTGACAGACAAGCCGGGTCCCTCTGGCACGAGTGGATCAGTGGCCATGCGGACTGTGGGAAGGACCATCCCAGGTATAGTACCCTTCCCCCCCCCCCTCGTACACCATACCATCTATCGATTCTCTCATTACGGTATTCGTTATAGGACCGGCGCGTCTTGATCGGGCGACTGCTGGTGGTGTCTCTGCTGGACATGCAGCTGCCATGGCACTACAGGTATGAGGAGAGGAGAGGGTTACGGTAGTCTTCTTTCGAAAGGATACGGTAGATATCGATCAAATTAATAATGTAGTGATTAGAAAGTGATTTCAGAATCTGAACGAGCGATGAATATGGCATCTCGATCAGCCAAATTGGTAGAGAAAATGGAGAAGAAGAAGTGGTATAACTTCTGATGAGACAAGAAGGAATGTCTCCATCTCTCTTCTCACTATTTATAACTTAGCTATCAATTGTCTTTGTTGTTTCCCCGTGTTAATCATTTTGTTTTTCAAGATATAACTCGCGAGAATAAATATTTGCGTACACAACTGAAGTATCAATTAAACAACGAACCCGAGAGCGAATCTTGGTGGGGTCGGGCATGAGCAGATCATCGAGACCGTCATCGATGGGGAGACAAGCCATGTCATCGAGTAGATTACCGTCTACAGTATCGGCCTGGCTTGCTACCGTATCCCTCGACCGTTCCCGCTGTAATAGATGTATCAACCTAGTAATATGTATCTTCTCTCTTTCATGTATAGTAATAGTTCTCTTCCTCCTGTCAGTAATATGATATGTTCTCGTTTCTGTTTCATAGCCTCCTCAGGGCAAATTTATCTGTGCTATCTGCCTCCTCAGGGCATTCTCTACTGTGATTGTGTTCTCTATGGAAGCAATGCCTACTTCTTGACGATGGTCTTGTCTTCGAAGGGGCGGTGGTAGATCAGGAGGCAGACGATGCTAAATGCTCCGAATAGGGAGGAACAGAACATTGTAATTCGACCTAAGAAGACTCACGAAATTGAATAGCAACTAGGACGGCGTGCGTAAGTTAGTTCAAACGATAACTAGGAGAACAAACGCGTGTAAATCAATCGATAGATACTCACATCGATGCGTCGCGGAACTGGTCAACGGGGAAGTGTCGGTAGCAGAGGAGCGCCTTCTTGCCGGCCCGTTGAAGAAGGACGCATCGTTCGTCCAACTCATCCCTTTCCTCATCCAGGAGGTTCAGGCGGAGCAGCCATTCCCTCCTCAGTAGATCGTCAGATGGTATGAGTCGCAATTGAGTCGCAGCTTGGGCGCAGACGACGCATTTCCGCGTCGTCATTTCACTGAGAGCAAAAGAAGCGATAAACCAGAAAACGAGCACGGTTTTGTAGCAATAAATGAGCATTATCGACCGAATACACGCGTGTTATCTCGTAAGTGCTGTCTAGAAATACAATTCAAAGCAGTATCAAGCGAAATACAACAAAATAAAATGAAAATAATGAAGAAAAAGCTTCAAATCAGTGCACAAGAACGGGGAACCCGGGAAGAACCAAGGCGAGAGGAACAGCACATTTTTTCGGCTCGAGTACCGTATTTTTTTAATCAATGCACTTTGCCCACCGTATTTTAGCATTCGTTGAAATACACCGTTTGGAAGTTCGAACTAAATGCCGGTTTCGTCCGTTTTTTGCTTTAAATAAATTTATTTAATTTTTTTGCTTTATGCTATTGAATTTAATGATCAAAAAAGAGCAAATTGAGGCATACTTCATTTTTGGGTACCGGGTCCCTTTAATACCTGGATTTACAAAGAAAGTCCTAACACTCGAACCTAGAGAGCAGTAGTTGATTTATCCCCTCGACTGGAAAATGTTATTGGATGCTAGGGCTGCAGATTCGAATGGATGTAATTCGGTAAGCAATAGAGTCATATTCGTGACTTTAACTCGATACTTTTTGACACCCTTTCGACGATCGATCATGAACTCATCAGGAGAAGGGAAAAGAAGGATGCGGAAATCTACGAATTGAATAAATGCCTTTGGCTGAGTGGCCGGTTCTATCCACAAGGGGGTGATAACCTCCATTTCTTTAGACTTAGCACACAACTTCGAACGCTTCAAGAACTCAGGATCTTGTGCAGACGTAGGGTCAACTTCAGGCGAAAATCCGGCCAGGCGTAGAAACATTCGTTTGTACTCATCATTAAACGATAGAAGCGCACTGATAAATGAACGATAATGAAAATTATCGTTATCATAGATCAGCGAACCATTCCAGAAACATTGAATTTGACGAAATTGGGAACAGCCAAACAGATTGGTCGGGGCAAACACTTCGGCAGGATCTTAATATCAGACCCATCTTCATTCACGATTTTGAACTTTGTGAGGATGTAACTCCTTTGAAGATTTAGGAATGCTTTCGAATTCTGAATTCTAAATTCAGTCGGTTTAATATCAGGACCAGATGTGAGACTCACTTCAGTGAGTCTCGAAGTCTCAACTCCACAGACTGTGCTATTCTGTGAAAAAAGATCAAGACCTGGATGAAGCGCGGGAGAGCTTTTTTCAATATCGCTCTTAAACATTTCACGACCGTTCGGAATGAACGCAGGGTGTGTGAATGAATAGATAATTTATCGCCATGCATTTAAACAATAACCACAAGGGACTCGAGAACATGAAGCGATCCTCCTTTGCTTCTAACCAAGGGTAATTCCCCGTCGGGGTCAAATCCAAGACGAAGACTAGCATGTTCAAATACGGTGGTGACCCCTCTGGGTTTCCGGATACGTGTGAAATGACTATCCAGTGAGATATGAGTATCCAGAAGAATCACAGGAGTCAGATCGGACGAGTCAGTAAACGCGGTCCTAACAGTCTCGACACCGATATTAATCGTGGGCCATATTCCGTGGAGGGCCTGCATACGTTCACGCCGATTAAGATATTTCCAGAATGGATACTGTTGTTCAATGAAGGCGAGAAGAGAGAGCGCACGAGAATGCACACGATGGACACGCTAGTGCGCCCTTCTGATAATGTTAGGGGGCGTGACTGTTATGGATTTCTTCTTCTTATTTTTATCCGGATGTTTGAAGCCTCTGATATATCCAATTGGCCTCGGAACACCACGCCCCTTTAGATCACTACGTTTCTTTCCTACTCCGGTAAACTGTAGATCGTGCATGGCTTTTGATACTATCCTTGAAGGTCGCATCGTTATTTACATCGTTAACAATATTTGCTCCTGCGCTAACCAAGTTCTGACCGACAGGGCTAGAGAGAAATGAGGGTATTAGTCGGAAAATAGACCGAAGGATCCCTCCAAGGCCTGTTCCATACTGCGGACGAATTCCTGTGAAATGCGCAATACTTCCTCTACCATTTAACTGTGAATGCGTAAAAAGTTCGATCCAATTCTCCTTTGAAGAATTATAGAGAGTCCGTGACATTTCAGCCGCTCAATGTGAAGTAATTATTTAATAATGACATCACTCTATTTAGCTATCGCACTCTTCTCAGTAATGTTTACAATCTGTCAATCACAGGTGACATGTCTCAAGCGCGCTTTCCCGATTGCGCATCTGCAGGAGTTGAACCAAAATCAACAACTCCTACAACATTTGCTTCAATAGTTAAAGGATGCCGGGGGATATCCACGACTCGTACGTCTTCAACTGAGATCAAACCGAAGAGCCATCAGAATGTGCGACCTAAGTCTGCTAGTATGGTGAGTTAAACGGGACTAATGTGAATGTAACACCATGATTGGTATGTCAGACTCGGAGACAGTGGAGTTCTTGCGCACGTGCCGTTCAAGTTCTCTTGTGTCCATCGTGCTGGAAGAATTTTAGAGACGATGAGTCTCGCCTGCCTCACTCGAATGGCATGCAGACAGTGACCATCAACGCATATCAGTGTGTTAGAAACAACCGATATCAACGGTTTGATTAGAATTACCTATGAACACAAACCATCTTGATTCAATTTTCACTAGTGACCCACATATTGCTAGGTATTTCATCGAAACATTTGCCTGTGATCAACTCCCGAACCCCCACTCCTTACCCAACACTTTCTCTATATGTGTAAACACTGATAAAAGTGATTCTAAATTCGGTGGTTTTCACTGGCAATCGATATTCGTTAGAAGGGGACGGTGTTTCTTTTTCGATAGTTTCGGGGACCCACCGAAAGGAGAAATATTGAAGTTCTGTATGCCATTTTCTCATATTAACTACAATATGGTTCCACATCAATCACCATCAGAAATCACTTGCGGTCCATTTTTCATATACCACCTTCATATGCAGAGTAGGGGAAGGTCATTTCGTCAATTGTAGATCGTTTTGTGAAGATTAGAAACGATGACACCTTTGTGAGAGAGTGGTTGAGCCGAACTCACCAATTTAATTTATTTGATGCGTAGAGTTCACAAGAACCGGTCGTTTCTCCTAGAGCTCTCTAAAAATCCTAATTTAATTTCTAGGGCTTCTCTTGCTGAGCTTACCTGTGTCGTGGAGGTACTCCAGAATCTCTCTAATATCCCTTTTACTTGTAAAGAGAAGAAATCTACCTGCAAGCATTTATCCGTAATCAGAGATATTGCCAAGTGCACACGCGAGAGGAGAGCACGTAATCATCTCATTCAGTTTGGCGGTGGTTTCGTTGCTGCTGTTATTCCGGCCGCACTCGCTTTGCTCAGTCTCATACAGTCCCAATGAATAAATTTAAATTAGTACCCTACCTAGTACTCTCTAAAGAAGATGCTCAACTTGAGAAAATGAGTGACGAACTAGCCATGATTCTTAAAGATAAGAGCATAAATGATACCACCAAACTCACGTTGTATGAGGGTCTACTAAACCGGTTTAATCGGTTCAAGGAGAGTATCCCTAAAGATTCCGTTATCCGTATTCCACCGCCCACATTGGAAAGTACAGCTACTCAGACTTCTAGCAACGTTGAAATTGTGTAAACACTGACGGTGAAGGACAAGACGCGGACGTTAGACATGCCAGATCTCCATCTATTGCAAGCGTTGGACAAGGGCAATCAGACAATGAGGAAGACGAAGACCTTAACCCGTTTGTAAATGCAACACCACCTGGAAGACAAGGAAGACGAGAGCGAGCAGCTCAGAAGCGAGCACAAGCGGATGCGACAACTTCCTCACCTGCGGTGAAAACTCAGAGGCGAAACAATCTGAGGGGATTGAATGATGACCCTCCCAACAGTATGAGTCCCTCACATACACGTACAGGCACTAGCTATTTCAACCCTGATTTGCCACTAAATCGAGCATTGGGTAAGACAACTCAGTGGGCGAATCTGAAACCTTGGAGATAAACATTTGTTCAAGAAAAATAAATTTTCATTTACAGACCATATAAGGTCAGTGTGCAGTGTTCAATCAATCGCAAGAATAGTGGGTTCAGTCGGGTCCTGCAAATAGCTCTTATCTCTCTTTAAAGCAGGTGAATAAGGAAATTCACACAACTGTGTAAGTAAGAGAGATGCGTGGGTAGTGTAGTGACAAGTTGCGCGGTGCCCCTTATTTCGCTGAGATCGCAGCCGAGCCGAAAACTCTAGCAAAAGTCTCCCCTCACTTTAGCACGCACCTCCAACGGAGTGTATGAGGGCGCTTAGCTACCCTAGCTGGGCTGCACATGTAGTGCAGTGGTAAGTTGCGCCGATCGACACCCGGTCGCCGGTGGTTCTAATTCTGCAAAAGACTTGAGTGTGCGGGAAAGAGGTGAAGCTTTAGAGATTGGCGCGTCGAGATCGATAATGATATCACTCTTGATCAATAATAATCACTGATATCACTGATATCACTCCCGATCAATGATAATCACTGATATCACTGATAACTGATTATCAGTTATCAGTTATCAGTTGTTATCAAAAACGTCTTTTAGTAGCCGTAAGCACTACTAACGTCATACCTTATCATGGCCATCAGCGATGTTGAAGCAGCAATAAGATCAATCAACACGCTGCTCACTAGCAGAACGGAGTATGCCCTGAGCGGAAGCGTCTCCTCTTATTCTCTATTCAAATACGAGGAAAACCTCAAAGATGCCTGAGATCTAAGAACAATCGCCAGGAGTAAGACGATATTCTCTAGAATTGCAGTAGAGTCCACGATCAAGTGGAGGGTAATGAAGAATACATCGTGATTTGGAATAGGTGTTGGGAGGTGTAGAAGTGCGACCATTGAAGCACCGAACGACTGATGATAACAGGGGAAAAATAGTTCTGACCAAATTAATGGATGTGAAACATCCGGCAAGGAGATAAAAAGTGGCTATAATGCACACTAGTATCAAAGACCTTTTTGATGACGAGGATTCAGAATGAGCAATTATTTAACACCAAAATACTGCATCTGACTAATACTCATGACATCGGATTACAATCATCTTCAGAATAACACGCGTTTGCTAGAAGTTGAAAAACTTTGATGAGCAAGTAAATCACATTCATTATCAAATTAAGTGTTATTATTTCGCTGGTCCGTCTGCATTAAAATTGATGGCCGACTCTTGAGCTTGAAAATTTTACTCATCACCCTCCGACAAGAACCCATATCTCGTTGATAAATTAGTACGATCAACTCACGGATTTTCGATGTTTGATGTACAATATAAATTGAACAAACACACACGATTGTGTCCCTCTTTTATATTATGTACATATAATACACGCGATATTCGTTTATATTATACAATAGGAAAACATCCTGGTTCGTGAACAATATGGGCTGAAAGTACTTCAGAGATTGTTAAAAATGTTGATGTGATATCAATATTTCGCACGTTCATATCATACCATTCAATTTCAATGGTTCAACGAAACTTTCGAAAGTTTCTGAAACTTTCCAAACTTTCAAGCTGTGTGTGGCCTTCTAAGCCCAATTGGCTATTTTTGCTTCTTTTCGTATTTTTCTGCATTGCCGATTTCTAAAATATCGCGAGTAATTAAGCGAAATACTCAATATTCATTGCAAAAGACGCCTGAGAAAATTTCTATGAAAAATGCGCGTAATCGCGCTCGCCACATTGGAATATTTTGGGCAAGTGCCGGTTACTTCTAACGGCTCTCCTAGCGAGGAACTCGTTGTCGGTCACTTCTCCTTTCCTTTCGATCTTTTTGTATAGTTTGTATCGCTAATTGTATTAATAATTTGTGTTCAAATGGCAACTGGCACTCAGGGAACGCAACGATGTCGAAGTAATCCAGCCCACGCCACTTGGACGCTCGATATTGGGCGGTCAGTTCGAAAAGCCTTCTTCCTTTCAATCGTTGCTGCTTTGTAGTGCCTTACTTAGCGTTCTTGCACTTATTTCATGCAATGTAAAGTGATTCCACAGACTCGGCCGATCGGAGGACCGCGTTTCGCTGGGAATCAGCGGCGTCTGCCGCGAGGTCAGCGTTTTCTCACTTTACGAACTTACAATGAGCGATGTAGTCTTAGTTTAGGATGTGCTCTGTTAATTTGAGCTTGGTGAACTATTGATTGTTGCACTGACCACCTTTTTAAAGCTAAACTTAATTTATATCAGCCAAAAATTGCGAGTAGAGGGTCAGGTTCATGGCTTTTTGATACGGTTGTGCTCAATCTAAAGCTTGCTTTGAGTTTAAAAAGTCGTAGGGGAGTAGACACTACTGCTTATTATATACACCGAGGTGCGGAACATCTACTGATCGATGTCGGAGAAGATTACGTCGATTTGTCTTCTGAGGTTAGCCGTAACGGTCGTATTTCCCTTCCAAAACATCCCGCGCAAGTAAGCTCGCTATTTCTTGCAAATGATTACACTCAAGTAAGCTCGCTATTTCTTGCAAATGAATGTATCTTTATTATGGCTTATCTTTACGACGAATATATTATAACATGAGGTTTTTTTTTAACGCGAAAGAACTGAACTGAACCGGGGTTATTTATTGAAAGCAAGAGCGTCTCGCTTTCTCATCCTGCATTTACTCATTCATCAGTAGCATCATGTTGCCTTAGTCCTGGAAGGGTGTCTCACTGATTCCAGTTATGCTCGTATCGATAATGACCGTAATCTTCACTTGGGAAACTATCGACCAATTGCTCTCTTGAATCTGGTTTATAAAACATTCACATCGACTATGAACTCCAGAAGAGAAAGAACATTATCCGAAAACCAACCTCGCGAACAAGCAGGCTTCCGAAAGGATTACACTACAACCGACCATTCCTTCACTCTGTGTGAGCTGATCAGTCGATCTACGGAATACGATTTCCCATTATACTTCGTCTTCATTGATTTTGCCAAGGCCTTTGATTCAGTGGAATTCAGCGCAGTGTGGAGTTCACTGTACAATCAAGGCGTTCACTCGAAGATTGTAAACACGATGAGAGATGTGTATAACCGTGCAAAAGTCTTCGTACGAGTGGGAATAGACAAGGTTCCCATCGAAGTAGGAAGAGGCGTGCGCCAAGGAGACCCTATTTCCCCTCACCTGTTTAATTCTGTGATAGAAGAGGTCTTTCGCGAAATGAAGTGGGACGAATACGGAATACGCATAAATGGAGAAAAGCTGAACCATCTAAGATATGCAGATGATGTAGTCCTTATAGCCTTAGCTCGACTTTCGCCAACTACTTTTCATTTAATACTCACTTTCAATCAATTTTCGCCCATTGTAGGTAACAACCGTATCCCGGACATCATTATTACCGTAAACCGAAGTTCTCAACTAGCGTACTAAGTAATGAATGTGTCCTTACATAGTAGCAATCCGCTACTCACAATTTATCTGCCATATCGTCCTGCCCGTGAACTTGAAATGCAAGAAATAACGAGCTTACTTGCGCGGGATGTTTTGGAAGGGAAATACGACCGGCTAACGTCAGAAGACGAATCGACGTAATCCTCTCCGACATCGATCAGTAGATGTTCCGCACCTCGGTGTATATAATAAGCAGTGGCTACTCCCCTACGACTTTTTAAACTCAAAGCACGCTTTAGATTGAGCACAACCGTATCAAAAAGCCATGAACCTGACCCTCTACTCGCAGCAATTTTCGGCTGATATAAATTAAGTTTAGCTTTAAAAAGGTGGTCAGTGCAACTTTTCATTTACATACTCACTTTCAATCAATTTTCGCCCATTGTAGGTAACAACCGTATCCCGGACATCATTATTACCGTAATCCGAAGTTCTCAACTAGCGTACTAAGTAATGAATTAACAGAGCACATCCTCAAATTAACAGAGCACATCCTAAAATAAGACTACATCGCTCATTGTAAGTTCGTAAAGTGAGAAAACGCTGACCTCGCGCCAGACGCCGCTAATTCCCAGCGAAACGCGGTCCTCCGATCGACCGAGCCTGTGGAATCACTTTACATTGCATGAAATAAGTGCAAGAACGATGAGGCCGTTTGCGTTAGCATCAACAAGATCTCAACGAGGGGCTGTAACATCAAAAAAATCCGACATGCCCAAAAGTTTACGTTTTCAGTTTTTCGATGGGACCTTTCCGAACCGAGTTATGGCACAATGTTGGTTTGGTCAAATTTTTTTTCTCCGATAAAAACTGCCCCGAGGAGGGTCGAAAAGGCCATAAATCTCGCGTACCCGACCAGAATTTAATTCTCTACAAAATGGAACAAAATTCGAAGCTCTACGATTTTTCGTTTTCGAGTTATGGTCGTTTTTGACACGGGACGTGAGACGCGAAAATAAATATTCTCAAAAATATGTCACTATAGGAGTTTCTGGCGTATTTTCGCACGTAGAAACCGAATTTGTATGTTAGAAATCATGAAACGTTGAAATAAAAAAAGTTGTGCTCGAAAAACTTCGAAAAACGCGAGTTTGTTTTTTATTTATTTATTTATTTATCGTACACCACTGAAGGTGCTTCAACAAGTACAGGATGTACGAGGAAATATAAAGTTAGTAAGAACACAACAAAGGGAAGGATGCGTGTTGAAAGGGGACGGGGTAGGAGGGAGGGGAGGGGAGGGGAGGGGGTGGAATCGATCTTCTCATGGAGTCACACAATTCGAGTATCGAGGAGAGGGAGTCTCGTAAACGGATGGAGGAATCCGCTTATCCAGTGTATGTCTGACTGGATATAAATGTACGACTTGACGAGGTAGATCGAAAGATGGAAGGGAAAAGGAGACGGGAATGGAAGGGGATGGATTGGAGGGCAGCTCAAAGATTCGAAACTTCTATGCCGAAAACACGAGGTAAGTCAGGGTGTTTGAATAAGTGAACCTTAATAACGGGGATTGACAATTTGGGGTTACAAATCAAATGCAATTTATTTAATAATCGAGCGGTTCTGTGAGAAAAAGATACTTTGAGATTCTCTCTCTTGAACGGGGGTAGATGAAGGACAAACGAACCATTACGTCTACTAATTGCACGATATGTGTAAAAATGTGTAGGTTCTAAGTCAACAAAATGGGCAAAAATTTTGAGAGCTAAGACAATATCAATCACAATACGACGAGTATACAAGGTGTTAAGTGAATAGAGAGATAATCGATCAGAGTAGCATGGAATGATAGGTTCTACTCTGGAGCAACGAAAATGTAAGAGTCTAGTAAACAAGTGTTGTACTTTCTCTAATTTCCGAACAAGACCTTTGGATGATGGGGACCAGACAGGGGATGTATATTCTAATACAGGAATAATGAATGACTTGAAGGCTGAGATGTAAGGGGAAGGAATAGTACAACTGATACTACGAAATAGGAGATAGACAAGTGAAGTTGATTTATGGCAAACAATCTTTATATGAGAATCAAAGTTCAAGAGGGGATCGATATGGACACCTAAGTCACGAATAGAGTCAGAGATTGCGAGATTTGTAGAGAGAAGAGAGTAGACGGTTCGGGGATTATTTCGTCCTATGTGAACTATGTTGCACTTTTTCTCAGCAACTTCTAACTGCCATGTTTTGCAGTATTCCGTGAAACCCAAAATCCCGGACTGAAGTTGAGTGGAGGCGTCGGATGGAGAGAGTGGATCGAAAGTAGTGAAGAGCTTGATATCGTCAGCAAAGAGCCGACATGAAAGTTTAGGGTAGGGGGAGAAAACCTTAGGGAGATCGAAAGTATAAAGCAGAAAGAGGATAGGACCCAATACTGTCCCTTGGGGGACGCCTGAGACAACAGCTTTCTCAGAAGAAAGAATATTATATTTTATTTACGCTCGAGGCGCAACGGGATACGGTAGTAAAATAATGATGTGATTATGACAAGAACGATGTGACTCTCCTCTCAATGAGGATAAGATGGATAATTGGGGGGTGGGGGGGGCTAGTATAAATACGAATATCTAATCCGCTGGTTATTTGATTATTAGAACATTGCCTATTCGCACTCTGAAACTCTTTTCGGAGAGGTAACCTGAGATCCAATTTAGCAAGCAACCACGAATTCCAATCGATTCTAATAACTTATTATGAGAGACCTTCTCAAAAGCCTTAGCTAAGTCAATATAGGCAACGTCAACACAATAGTCGCGATCGATCGCATCACGCCAAGATTGGGTGCAATCAAGCAGTTGGGTTACGGTAGAACGCCTGGAGAGAAAACCATGCTGCTCGGGGGGAATTACATTGTGGGAGGTACACCAATCGATAATCGTTGGCTTAAGCAGTCGTTCCATAATTTTAGCTGGGATGGGAGTTAGACTAATTGGGCGGAAGTCAGAAACAGATGAGGTGAGGCTACTTTAGGAATGGGGACCACAATAGATGATTTCCAGGGTGATGGAACAGTACCAAGCATGAGACTGTAATTGAAAATATGAGCAAGTGGTGTGGATAGGGAAGCAAAGCACTTCTTGAAAATAATAGATGGGAAAATATAAATAAATAAAAAAGAAAAAGAAATAAATATTCTCAAAAATATGTCACTATAGGAGTTTCTGGCGTATTTTCGCACGTAGAAACCGAATTTGTATGTTAGAAATCATGAAACGTTGAAATAAAAAAAGTTGTGCTCGAAAAACTTCGAAAAACGCGAGTTTGTTACACTAAAAGTTATGTAATTCAGTTCAACAAAGGTTATATCCTTCACCCGTAGCACCAAAATGATCAGGAGTGTCAGCTCTTTCTATTACTAGCGGGATTTCGCGTCTCGTGTCAAAAACGACCATAACTAGCGGGATTTCACGTCCCGTGTCAAAAACGACCATAACTCGAAAACAAAAAATCGTAGAGCTTCGATTTTTTTCCATTTTGTAGAGAATTAAATTCTGTTCGGGTACGCGAGATTTGTGGCCATTTCGACCCTCCACGGGGCAGTTTTTATCGGAGAACAAGAATTTGACCAAACCAACATGGTGCCATAACTCGGTTTGGAAGGGTCCCATCGAAAAACTGAAAACGTAAACTTTTGGGCATGTCGGATTTTTTTGATGTTACAGCCCCTCGTTGAGATCTTGTTGATGCTAACGCAAACGGCCTCATCTATAACGCAAACGGCCTCATCTATAAAACAAGGGCTTGGATTTGACAATTGATCTGCGTTCGCATTTGAGCTCAATTGATTAGTTTTCAGTTGCTTATTGCATGTTTTGCGATGTTTCTAACACTGTTCGGCCACATGTACTACGTTCTTCAGAGTGATGTACGTATGCGATCGACTTTTTTTTGCAATAGTTTCCGAATGTTTCTTTGCAAAATTATCATGTAAAAAATTATTCAGAAAAGTCGAAGTTCGGCAATTATCAGCAAGATCCGAAAATCTCTCTTCGAGCTGTTTTTTTGCAGGTTATACAGTAACTTTTATTCAAAATGTATGTTCTTTCAGATATTCGTTCCTCTCTCATTTCTTGTAGTCCCTGTTCTATTCCTTTTACTGCACTTGCGACTGCATGAGCTTGAGTGAGTAATTTTTTTCATGCAGTTATACTAATTATTAAAAAAAACAGTACTTTAATTTATAATCGTAATTTCCACTACTAAGACTACTGATTTCCAGCTATCACACTCTCATTGTTCTCCGTGGTGTTATTACATCCACTAGTACACAATATAATTTTACTGGGAGTAATGCCCGCTTATCGAGCTTACCTCCTGTCTATTCCATTGAAGATCCGCATGGAGATGTCTGTTGAGGTGACGTAATTTCTGCTGTGAAAAATGAACATTGATTTGTTTCCAGAGGACTCGGACAGTGTCTACACAGGCTGCGCAATTATTTTGAAATAAAATAAATTATTGTATTGAGCCGTAATAAGGGTAGTATTAAAATAAATAAATGCATTGTATGTAGTCAGCTTTCAACATTGTCAGAATTCTGTATTGTAATGTGCGCATTCAAGTTCTAAACAATTGCATCTAGCACCACATCGATTCCGAGTGTTCACTCATGAAATAGCTTTCGAGAGACTGAATACTACATCGAATAATAACATTCCGTTGAAAATTTCTTCCTTACCCTTTAGATCGACGAAAGAAGTCCGCAGATGGAGTGAATATTTCATAATAGCGATGCAACAGTATCAGAAGTGGGTTTTCAGACCAATTTTCAAAATATTTTCTAAATCAGTGAAGAATGATGTTGCGGTTCCCGGATGAAAAAATGAGTTGTGTTTTATCGTAGTAGATATCATGTTTTAAGTCTGATTCTTATAAAGTTAATGACATGAGAAATGCTCGAAAATAAATGACAAAGACTATTTTCTCGATTTCGCTTGAGAAAGTTTGCATCGCTCACGACTTTTCACGATTGTATGACGGCTATTGATAAGAGAGAGTTAGAGAATTCTCGCCCCGACTTCACTGCGATTAACCGCATGACGCGGAGAACTTAATATTGTGACTCACTTGGCTCACAGTGAAAATGCGTGCTGCAGAAAAAGTGTGAACGCCTATCCTGCACCATTGTTCATCGATACACTTAAAGTTTCGCAAAAATGCTCAGAATGCTACGATCACGTCCACAAAACC
Source organism: Pristionchus entomophagus (assembly GCA_036245825.1). Lineage (NCBI taxonomy): Eukaryota > Metazoa > Nematoda > Chromadorea > Rhabditida > Neodiplogasteridae > Pristionchus > Pristionchus entomophagus. The sequence goes on from BTSX01000002.1 coordinate 32,124,414, forward strand.
GCATTGCATAGATTGTATGTATGCATAGTGTGTTTGTCATCCCGAATTATCAAAGAGTCGTAAATCGACAAATAAGCGCTATCACGAATACACGCGGAGATTCCTCGTGCGTAAATTGATTTTCTCATGTGTTTCATTGTATTCAAGTTCCACTTTTACATATTGTGAGTATATTATTGACTCCATCAATACCAAGTGTGATTATATCGTGCGTATTTATCTTGCATAAGTTTCAGCCGAAGAAAAGTGGAAAATGGGCTGTAACTTTTCGAAACATTCATCTGAGTGGCATATGAAGCAATCAATAAAATCCGTTCTTCCCGTGGATTTTAGTTTGGAGGAAAGCAAAAACCCTTACTATCGAACCGAACGATTAGACCAGATCGATTCACTAAGTCTGGTTTGTAAAAGTCTAGTTTGTAAGAAAGAATGTTCGTCGATTTCACGGACATCAGAGTGAATTTTTTCCTGCTTTTTTTATCTCTGAAATATCGAAATGCTCTATTTGAGGTAAGAAATAAAATTCGAACAAATTAAATGTCTTGGCCAAGGAACGTACGGATGTGTGTTTGAAGTACTAAATGTTTTGGACGATTGGAAATATGTACACGTGCACGGAAGGTGAGCAATTTTCGAATTCGTGCTATAATTTAAAAAAAAAAATAGATTTGCGAGATTCACATACTTACTAACCACTATACGCACATTCCTTTCAACTTTATTGTTTGTAGTGATGTTGATGCGAGAATAGCCATGAAAGAGGTCAAAGCTCTGGCACTTTTCAACCACCCGGGCATTGTAAGATACAATCACGCATGGATTGAGAAAAAATCGTCTGATCGGCAGGTATCTAAAGTATTTCGTAAAACAATTCAATGATTCTTCAGGTTGATAATCAAACTTTTCTCTACATTCAAACGGAGGTTAAATTATTTTGACAAATAACAAATACCCTAATATAAATCATTCAGCTCTGCCATTTCGTTTGAGCCCTATCTATTTATGTCTTTTCATAATGAATGTGGGCTTGGATACTCTACTTAGCGCACGAGGTCTTTGATCTACCCGATCAGAAAGACAGTACCAGCGATTAGCCAAACCAGACGTAATTGGAGATCATCTAGTCCATTTGTCGAGCCAGCATTCCGGGGAGAATAATGATAGATCCAAAATAAAGCCACAGACTAAAAGAACAATCGGTATACATCATTAATAAAATGTTTCGATGTGGGTGCCACTAAATCCCTACTCGGGACAGGTGCCTAATTCAGTAATGTGCGGGATTGAAACTGGCCGAAATTAGTTTTCTTGACCGTGTACCTGGATCGATGAGTCAAGATGTCTCATTTATTTTCGAAAGTGAAGTAGATACTGTCATTAGTTTACAGTTTTAATTAAAAGAGCATGTGTTTATCCCCTCGCTAGTCGCATTCGTCTTATAACATGTGTCGAAATTCGAATGTCGAAATTGGAACTTATTGCACTTCCATGTTTCCCTTCTAGTATGAAACGCTGGTTTCTTGTCATCAAATGAACAACCAACCCTTACCTAATCAATTACTGAATGAGCAGGATTTGGAGATACCTACTTTTGTAGGGAGGATTGCGACCTCTAAAATCGCATTTTTCGTCATTTTTTTCTCTAAATATATTTTCAAAAAATATTGTATTTCTGAAAGAGAAGGCGAGGCGGGCTCAAATGTTTTTAGTGATGATAAAGTCTCTTAGGGTATGACTCAAGCGCACTTATGTTAGGCTCAGTATCTCCGACCTCAGAGCTCGGATGATTGCGCTGCACTTTTTTCCGAAGCTCTTTTTCATTTATCAGTAATATCGTCAGTATTAATCAAGAACGGCTCTCCTTTTTCAAGCATAAACAGCACGCCTCGGGCTTCATATTAAACCATGTGACTTAGTCCGAAAAAAAAATCCGGCGAAATACAGTGTCTCGGAAAAATTTCGAAAATGTGTTCATAATTTTAGAATTAATCAGATCTCGATTTCTCTAATACCCAACACGTGGCTGCAAATTCAAACCAATGGTAGTAATAGTCGAACATATCCCCACATACTGCTATGAGGATAGGTTGTATGGATTTCAGACAAGGAAAATTTTTGAGCTCAAACATCACTCTCGAAATTCGAAAAAAAATTATGCACCAACCCAATACATCGAGATTTAAAGGCAGGTGACGTTTAATTAGTATTTATTTTTTGAAAAAAACTATTAAACTTATTTTCAGCCCAGCAACATTCTGTTCTACGCTGAAGATCATCTCACAGTTTGTGATCTCGGAATCATAACAGAATGCGCGAATTCGAAGGTATCGAAAACGAAATTCTCCGAACCTTCGACAAGGGAACTAAGATGTATATGGCGCCAGAACAAGTTAGTTCAGAGCATACTCATTGCTCTCTAAAAAGTAATAATCTCTCTATAATGCTCCATAATCTCAGAAAGGCGTCTTGTATTCATCAAAAGTAGACATATTTGCACTCGGGCTGATCTTGGCTGAACTTTCAGTCGCTATGACAAAGGAAGAGGCGGTTGAGGTACCAGAGAATGATTGCATATTTGCTTTCGGTATAGCCAGAATATATAGAATATACATTTTACAGTCTTTTTATAATTATCGAAATGGGATGCCAAACGATATTTTCGAGCAGCTTTCAGATTTGGTAGTACTGAATTATGTTTTGAATTATTCGAAATAAACACAGCTTTTTCCGGGAGAATTTGTCGCATGGTTGACAAATGTAAAAGACACGTATCGGCCCGAGTGCAGAGAGATACTCGCACATTCATTTTTCGAAAACAATAAAACACTTAGAGTATCTTATATCTTGGATACAAACATATATCTTCTGAACTCAGGAAACTACAAATAATGGCAATGTGGAACTGATCAAAAGAAATACTCATATCAATATAGAGCCGGTTGAATGCGAGGATTCATTGGTCAGTTTCATGTCTTGCATCACAATACTATTCAATGTTTTTTCTTTCCAGTCACCAAAACTTGACTACGGATTCGAATCAGAGTGAGTGAAGGATTTTTTATATGTCTTTTTTTTTGCTGAGATTATGCTCATCCACAAAAATAACATGACATGACACTCGAGACCAGTGTCTTTTTTCCAGAACGAACTAGAATCGATATTATGCGACATTCTTCGCTGGCGTTATTCGGATTCAAGAAACCGAGATCGGAAATCCATTCAGTGAGTAAGATTTTTCAAATTTAAAAATGCATAAATTTAGGCATTGAGAAAAAAAAAAATTTAGTCTTTGCTAAACTCACTCTTGATGTTCCGAAATCTCTCGTGCAGCCAAGAGGGGTCGATTCTCATTCCCTCACTGGAACGGAAAGAATTTTGGTTGGTATTTTTTACTATTAAGTTTTTAAAATGTTACTATAGGTATTTTATAGGTTGTGATCTCTGAGCTGATGTTTCTTGCGATTAGTGATCATCTAGGTAAGAATTAAAACAAATATATCATTAAAAATAATTACTGTGCACAGGAGATAAACCGCAGATTTCTCAAGTTGTGTATATCCTGATTCTATTTATTCATTCGCTTCGAGCGCGAATTATTGAAGACAGTCATGTAAATTACATCAGAGAAGTGATTGATATATCATTTTGCGTATCTAATAATAGTATATCGCAGATGGCAGCATCTTTGAATTCCGAAGTGGAAAATCAGTTGGGTAAAAAATTCTTCACATCGAAAGTCAATGTCAGTTTTATTGCGATTTGAAATAGTTGAAAAAATAAATCTGTACACTCTTTAATATAATTTAAATCTAGTACATTGGCGGGATTTCAGGTAATTCTTTCACATGTCCCCGAGAGACTTGAGCGAGCGGTCTTCCTGACGATACCTCGCTATCACCATTCGAAAGAGTTAATAGTATTCTCGGAATGAACAGAAGTAAAGGTGCATCGAGAGGATGTGAGCGCGGACAAGCGACGAGGTAAGGCTTGGAATGGGGTTTGCAATGGAATGGCTCATTTAAACCATTGATGCCGGTTCGGATAGTAGCTCTCTCCTTTCTGCATAATCTCTCTCTCTGGTTAGGAAGAAAAAGATGTTCACTGCATTATTGCAGATTTTTCATTGAATCATTTCTAAGAAGACGGCTTTCCGCGGTTTCATTACAACCATCTGAAACGTCAGCAATTCGAAAACTTTTCCCCGATATTGGCACAGATTGTGGAAGAACAGTAGGAAACTGCTTACTCATTTCTCAAATTAAATCACAGAAGGATCAGAATGCGTATCGAAAATTGATTTATGATGGCGTTTCATATTCTGTTAATGATACCGTATTCACCCAAACAGGAGATATAGGATTAATTAAATCTATCGTTGAAATTAATAATATTGTTCAAGTTACGCTAAGCCTTTATAAAACTCAATCCGCATTCGATATTGTATTTGCTCTTGCTTCAAACAATCCTTTTTTACTTTCGCTTTCTCCCTCTATCAAGGCAGTCAGCGATAAGTCCTTTAGAATTTCTTATAAAGCCGACTCTAGCGTTGATTCTGTTATTTCACCTGATGTACTTACATGTAAATGCTTAGTTTCCACTAGTTCTGACGAATCGTTTGTACTTTTTACTGCTCTAAATTTCCGCTATATGAATGAGTAAAGATCGTATTCATCACAAGATGTGCGAAATGAGATTGGCGTTTCACTCGCTAAAGCATACTTTGAACATCCTGGCAGGGATTCCCTGCTCGTAATTATAAGATACTATTTATTCTTCATCAGATAATGGCCGGTCAAGGTCCGAATATTGAAGAGTTATTGAAACCACAAATCGTGGATGTGTTCAATCTGGCTAAGGAAATTGTCGGCACTCGACTCGTTTATCAGTGTCAGGGAGAATTAGAGGTAAGCATTTACTAAATCATTTTTCATTGAAATGTAGCGTACTTTAGACTAAATTGCGTGAAAAATATCAAGATAGACCTATCCGCTTGAATTCCGCAACATCGGCTCTTTTTATCTCGTCGGGAATCGATGAAGCGGATAGGGAAAAGAGAACTCAACTGCATGCTTATGCAATGGCGGAGGCGATGAAACAATTTCTGAGAAATACGTGATTAATGGATAATTTTAGTTTAATTACATGATGTCTTGTCATGAGAGCCAGTTTTCGCGACAGACTAATGTACTCGCAGATGTTCGAAAGGCAGTTGCAAAATCGGTATGTATCTATAGGGGTGATCCGAAAGTATCTTCCGCTTTTTTAAAACTTTTATTTCTTGCGAACTATAAGGCAAAATCCCAAACTCTATTTAGTATTTATTGAAGATATAGATGATCTAAAATATTATATCTTAATATTGCGTAAACATTGCGTAATGATGACGAAATAGGCTCAAATGTGTATTTTCGGGCAACATCTTTGAAATTTTCTATCTCATTGGAAGATTTCGCTGGGAACAGCGGATTTTAAACAAAGATGAAGAGGGATCTGTACTATCAAATAAAAATTGTTAGTAAAAAATACCTAAAATGATCGATGAACTAGGTCGAAATCTTTTATTTTTTATGATTTTTTTATGGTCGATTTTTCGAATTTTATCCTTCTTGGAAGTGAATTTCCCTCATATTCTGATATTTCTCAGTTATGATTTATGTGTAATATTTTCAAAATATTCTTGGTAAGAAATTCGCACATTTTCAGAAAAATGTGTGGGAAATTTCGAGTTTTGTTGTGATGATGCTATCGAAAATTAAAAATTTAGGTAGCGAGCAATTTGAGCGTTGTCAACTCCAAACTCCCTTCAGACGATAACATAATTGTTATCTATGCGCAAAACAAAGAACGGATTTTTTAAATGAAAATTGAGACTGTACACTTTTGATGTGGTTTGGTTAAAATAGTGCCGTTTGTCAATAACATGAGGACATACAGTGCTCAAGTACTCAAATATTAGAGTAATGGTTGCTAGAGCCAGCGCACTTTGGTATGACTTGATAAGTTTCTTAGAACCTGTGAAAAATATTTTTTCAAAAACGCGGAAGATACTTTCGGATCACCCCTATATATTTTTCACATTTTTTATGCAAAAACGAATTAAATAAATATATATGTAGGAATATTGAATTAAACTTGCAGATGGTCACTAATGCAGTTGCAACTGATCTCCAGTATATTTCTCAGAAGAGCATCATTGTTGATATTCCTGGAAGACCCGGACAAACAGTAGATTTGGCTAAAATTGCTATCTCATTCAGAGTCCCTAGAAATGTCGATGTCACTAAGAAATTGAGTCGATTGGCTAGATACATTGTTCAGACGGTATCCACTTATAATATAGAGTGCTCCCTACAGTATGCTAAAATCATGGTACTAATAATTTAGGCTGTCCCTCGTAGTTACCTAAGAATGCTCACAGCAGCTGATACAGGAAGAATGTATTTCATGATCCCAGAAACTTTCATCAATTCATTGATTGGTCAGTTGTTCCAATTTGGGATCGATTTATAAAAAAATGTAAAGCTTGGGAAAACCGAGAAAAAGCAGTTAATATTACCTGATGTGAGCACTAGTTATTAGAACAATTTAGAAACTGTTCTCCTGACCTGCAGAAGCCGCGGTGAACAAGTCAATGTGAATAGACTGAAGATCGCTGATACTGTCAGACAAAGTCTAATTAATCTCTGGTCAGCAAATACAGTGAGACATATATTTTCCAACTAATTGTGTTCAGCCAAGATGTGAAGAAAGTACCCAAGGAAACTAAGGATCAAATGTTCGCTGCAGCCCTCAAGGAAGGATTTGTCCCGCCCGGGAAAGTTAGAGATTTATTATCCCATCTTGAACTATCTAATCTTCAGTGTGTCTAACGTCGCTGAAATTCTCGCTGAGTTTAACATCGATCCCAGCAGGTATTAATATTTTCAACATATATTTTTATCTGCTATTACAAGCATTTCCGTGCCCATTCTAAGATACCCGGGAGAGGGAGAGGAAGGAGCCACTATTGAGGAAGATGGATCTGACACTGAGTAAAGAACTTTCAATTTTAAAAATAATGCAAAAGTTCAGGATGGTTGTTGCCGAAACACCGAGAACGGCAACTCCTGAATTGCCCTTGTTTCCGGATTAAAGAAGATTCCCTAATGACAGCGAAAGGTTAGCGCGGCTATATCGTTTATCACTAGTAAAAAATGTCTTCAATAGTTGAACCAAATTTTTCACCTTTATTTCGTTAACACTATCGAATCAAACTAGGACTAGCCGTGAATGATATGCCTGACTGGTCATGTTTCAAGAACGAATCGAAAAATAAATGCCGAGAAACACTATATTGGTTCAAAGTTTTCTCAAATACATATTTAAAAAAAGTATTATTTGAAACACTTCTCTGATATAAGGGTGATCGTCTCTTGTTCGTGATGGGAGGAGAGAATGGAGGCACCTTCTGTAATAGAACGACCCATTTACAAAATACACGCGACTGCATTGTGATAACTAATGCAAACTATTCTTTAAAAAAGTATAAGTACATTTAGAGGCATAATTATAAGGATAGGGCCACTAACTACTCGTGTTTTATAGTCAGACAAAGCGAAACGTGCGAAATTAAACCGGGCGGGACGTGAGAAAGGTGAAGAATGACTAAGTAATGGACTCACTACCCTCGTTCATGAAGTCTATTTGTCTGACTACAAAACCGGAATAGTTAGGGACACTGTCCTAAGCATTAGGCTCAAAATTAGGGGTATGGAGCATAGAAATTGAAGCAAAACGCAAAACTTCGTTTTATTTAAATGCGTTCCGTTCAAACAATGAGTCAAATGCACGATAATAATAGTTTCATACAAGAGTAAAGTGAGATAACGACTTATTATTGCAATGAATCGAAAGGTATTAAACAAGAAATATCAAACAAATCGAAAGGTAGATCATACAAATTAGCAAAAAAGCCGGGTTTTATAACCGTAGTTTAGAAAAAAATGTACAGTATTTTTATTGCTGAATTAATATTTTAAATTATCATTGATCAAACATTGTTCAGAATCACTCGCAAGTTCATGCCTAAGACGGCACAGGCTTCGAAATATCGCAGAATGGAAGAAGATCAACCTGGTACGAGTGGCCTTGCATTGGAGAACTACAGTAATCCTGATGCTTTTGAATCTCCATTTGAGACTTCCATCTTTGATTCAAGCAAGGGCGACAATTTTGATGCTCTTGAGAAGTTGTAAATAGCAATTCGGCCCGAATGTTGTACATAATTGATGTGTTCATTGTTAATTGTCCTAATCAGAAGCTGATTATTCACTGTTCATATACTATTCATTCTACATTGTTATTTATGAGAGAAGATAAATACTGATCAAAAACGAGAGCTATTACAGTATCCCCAATCCTAGTAGTTTCACAGTTGGTTTCCTACTAGGATCACAGTTGGTTTCCTAGTAGTTTCACAGTAGGGAGACGAGGGGGAGGGAAGTTTCCTACTAGGATCACAGTTGGTTTCCTGCTAGGAAACCTGCAAGATACCTAGTAGGAAACCAACTGTGATCCTAGTAGGAAACTTTTTCCAGAGGTATCGTTTATGTCGTGACGCCTCACCGGAGACACGACCGAGATATAAGTCCTCAGGTTACGCGACACGAAACGGTTATGAGTCATTTTTTTTCGGTGTCCTTTCGCAATTATGTTATTTTGAAGGTTCATGAAAAACTTCGAAGTAGTCAGTTAAGCGCATTCCCGTGTTTGTAAGGCGGGTGCATATTGATTTTTGATTTGCGTGGATGCCTTCATGAACGGTACTCATCAAATAACTTATCATCTGGAAATTTTGTTTGCTTATCTGTGGACGGATGTTTGACATCTTGGGTTTCTTGGTGTGACTCAGAAAGATCGGAGGGGTGACAATTACGGTATGAAATTTCTGAAAATAGATTTTTTTTTCGACCATTCCCCAAGCAATTTTTCCGCAAACGACACTTCCGCATCTCGAAATACTTCCATTTGTTGCCATCCTAGGACACTGGGACAGGTGACAAACTATAGAGGAAGTTATGATGATCAGAATTGCAACTCACCTAGGGTCGTAGGATGGCTACAAATCGAATTATATCTTGTGATAATGTCGTTTGCGGGAAAAAAATAGTTGTGGAATTATCCCCCTCTGAAAGAACAATTTGTTTCCAAAAGATAACCTTCAATTTTAAACAAATGTCATTAAGAGACCGGCTCCGTTATTTTGGAGTACGGGACATCGATATCACCGATCCGGCCCAAACTTCTTTCCTGGATACCCCCATGGTTCCCCATCACCAAACGGGACACTATATGGTCCAGATCGTTGAAACATAAAAATAACGAAATATCGAATTTTGAAAACTCGAAAATCGGATAAAAGTAACCGAACGATCTGGGTCCAAAGTTATTGTGGCAATATTACATACATGCCTAGACAACAAAAACACGTTTTATGTTGGTCCGGAATTTCGATCGCAAACTGGTTTTTTCAACTTCCGAAAATGGTTTTTGAATTTTCAAAAATCCAAATGAAAAAACCGCAACACGGCACTGAGTGCATCTTGTAGAGAATTGAGCAAAAAATGTGTAATCCTATTTTTTTATCTACAGTATCGGCAATAAGTATTGGCTCACTTTTTCAATCTTTCATAACTTTTGACTCACGATAGATTTCTGGCTCATACTTGGACATGTAGTAGTACACCCATCGTGTGTTAGGAATATGCCATTGAGATATCAGGGATCTCCCTGATTGTTGCCTAGTGATGAGTCAATCAACACATGGTTTTTCTTGTCGGATTATAAGCTCGATAAGATTTTTTCTCAGCCTTCCTGCTCGGTGTGATAATAGAAGGCCTCAATACCTTTTCGATGAAAATATGTACTCATGGGAGGATAACGTGCAATGGCTTTAGACTGTCTCAAACTAGGGTCCCGAAAAAATGGATTTTCGTTCTTATGCATGCTAGAGACTCGTTCAAAAGCTCAAAATGATCCTTATCACAATTCCTGATGATCCCCAAAGTTTGAATACGATAGCTCTTAATTCGCCCTCAGGGCACGAAATTTTCACTTTTTCACATTATTTTTTTCTCCCTATTTTGGATGATTCGTTTCCCAAGGGCGATTTTTGTAAAAATGAAGTTCCTGGAAGGGTTAGTTGCAACCATGATGGTCATGGTCATTTTTTGAGTTGAAAATCGATATACCTCGGATTTTCGGTCGCCGCGGGCGGGCAAGTTATCCAAATGCTCTAAAAAGTTGGGAATCGTATTTTCCATGGATTTGCAACTAACCCTTCCAGGAACTTCATTTTTACAAAAATCGCCCTTGGGAAACGAATCATCCAAAATAGGGAGAAAAAAATAATGTGAAAAAGTGAAATTTCGTGCCCTGAGGGCGAATTAAGAGCTATCGTATTCAATCTTTGGGGATCATCAGGAATTGTGATAAGGATCATTTTGAGCTTTTGAACGAGTCTCTAGCATGCATAAGAACGAAAATCCATTTTTTCGGGACCCTAGTTTGAGACAGTCTAAAGCCATTGCACGTTATCCTCCCATGAGTACATATTTTCATCGAAAAGGTATTGAGGCCTTATATTATCACACCGAGCAGGAAGGCTGAGAAAAAATCTTATCGAGCTTATAATCCGACAAAAAAACCATGTGTTGATTGACTCATCACTAGGCAACAATCAGGGAGATCCCTGATATCTCAATGGCATATTCCTAACACACGATGGGTGTACTACTACATATCCAAGTTTGAGCCAGAAATTTATCGTGATTCAAAAGTTATGAAAGATTGAAAAAGTGAGCCAATACTTATTGTCGATACTGTATGCACCTGAAATAAGCAGTTGAAAAAAGAGTGTTTAGAACCTCATCAATATGGTACTCCTTTTGAAGCCCACATCGAATAGATAATTTTTTTGTGTTGACAGTATCACCTGAAATGGAGGTTCGAACAAGTTATTACCATGACAATTCATAAAATTCTGATATTTAGATTGTTAAAATTCAAATTAGAAAAAAATTCAATTTTGTTACTTTTCATGGCTTTATTTTGTTCAAACCTCAATTTCAGGTTATATTGTCAACACAAAAAATGATCCACCCGAAAAATGGTCCACCCGATATTGATGAGATTCTGAACACTTTTTTTTCAACTACTTATTTCAAGTGCATAGATGAAAAAAAGGATTACACATTTTTTAGCTCCTTTAGCTTATTCGACGCAGAATTCAATTCTCTACAAGATGCACTTAGTGTCGTGTTGCGGTTTTTTCATTTGGATTTTTGAAAATTCAAAAACCATTTTGCGGAAGTTGAAAAAACCAATTTGCAATCGAAATTCCGGACCAACATAAAACGTGTTTTTGTTGTCTAGGCATGTATGTAATATTGCCACAATAACTTTGGACCCAGATCGTTCGGTTATTTTTTAAAATGTAATTTTCGAGTTTTCAAAATTCGATATTTCGTTATTTTTATGTTTCAACGATCTGGACCATATAGTGTCCCGTTTGGTGATGGGGAACCATGGGGGTATCCAGGGAAAAAGTTTGGGCCGGATCGGTGATATCGATGTCCGGGGGTAACGGCCAAATCCTCCAAAATAACGGAGCCGGTCTCTTAAAGCGAGACAAACGTGACCAAATCATTGGAAGAGGCTAAAACACTCGCTAACTTCGAACACCGGGGAATTGTTCGATACCATCACAGTTGGCTATAAAAACAAACAGACCTGGTATGCCCTTTCAACGATCTACAGTAGTTCACAATTTATCTTTCAGTGTACTGAATTTTCAATCAAGCACCGCAAAACATGTCGTGGAATTCTTTTCATACAAATGGAGGTCAGGTTTCATTAGTATTTTAAATTTATTTTAACTATCTGTATTACCATACACTATAGACATGTTCAGCTTTGTCAATCAACTCTTGACGATTGGCTCGACGAAAACGAATATCGAGAGTTGGATAGAATGAAGTCTTGGTTCAAGCTAATCGTCTCAGGTGTTGCCTATATGCATGATAAGAAAAAAATACATCGAGATTTGAAAGTACGTGAAATGTGGGCATCTCACAAATCATCTTCATTCAGCCATGCAACGTTCTTTTTACCGATGAAGATAATTTGAAAGTATGTGATTTTGGAATCGTGACAAATAGTGTAAATGTCACTGAAAACGGAGTTGAAGAGGCGGAGGACCGAACATTCGATCAAGGAACTAAGATGAATATGGCTCCAGAACAAGTGATCATAAAAGACAATAAACAATTTTACTTATACTGTTATGAATTTTCAGAGAGTAGGAAGTTACTCCTCTAAAGTGGACAATTTTGCACAGGGTCTTATTCTAATTGTGTTGTGTGTCCCGATGAGTAAGGAATATGCGCTAAAGGTATGTGACACTGCTGAAATGTTTTAAATTCAAAGTTGTTTTTTTATATATTTCAACTATTGTACATGAGTTATTATTTTTTCTTAGGCATTCGACAACTACCGAAATGGAAGACCTAACGACGTCCTTGGTCACTATCCGGACGTGGTGATTTCGCTCATTTCATTTTCGAATTTTAATTTTTTTCGAGGAACTTCGCTGTTTGGTTGACATGTGCAGACGATACGGTTCGACCGAATTGTAACGAGATTCTCCATCATTCATTCCTCAACGACGTCGATATGACTGATGTAATAAAATGTAGTATGTAGTTTTAAACGTTAATTTTAAATTTAGAATTCTGCGAAACAGATCAATAAACACATATCACCAACTCGGAACTCTACTCGGAACATCAAGAGGAAAAAATAGATTCTACGTTTGACAATGTAAATATTTTTTTAAAAATAAACATGATCAATTTTTTTCTATGGCATCTGCCCGATTATGTGGAAGCAGTCAATTCTTAGTGAGTGTTACTTTTGATAATTTTTTAAGATGCAATTTTTGAAGAGTTTTGGAAAAGTTTGATGAAGTACGCATTATCGGTGGAGGATATTTCGGATGTGTATATGAAGCGCGAAACATGCTCGACGAGTGTAATTATGCCGTGAAGAGGATCGTGGTGGCAGAAAGGTAAGTGTTATTGTGAATAATTGCATTTTGAAATACGTCTACAAGGAGGAAAAACTCCGAATAAACCTTTTTATTCTACGGAATATGTACATCTTCATTTTTCATCGATAGTTAAACACAACCAGAAACGGTGAAGAGATACAAATAAATATTGCCTCGTCATTTCTAGATATTTGCTAAATTTATTTGGAGAAAGTACGAGCCCTTGCTTTTCTTACCCATGAGAGAATCGTCAGTTACAAAAATTCATGGACCGAGACGCTGCCCTTTGGAAGGTTGGTATGATTCTTAAGAGAGTACCTCTGAATTTTTTTACCATTTCGTCAGATTTCCGGATATGAATCGAGGATTTCCCATTCAGGCCTCTATACGCATACCACGGGGGCATGTTGTGTACTTGTTTACAAAAATGGCCAAATTAGGGCGCCGCGTCTACTAAGCGGCGCGCAAGGTGGGCGCCAGTTTGAAAAACGGGTTTTCATATTTCCTCAACCGGACAACTTGGAATCAAATTTTCTTTTGCACAATCATAGATATGTCGAGAGTGCATGGAAACACTATAGAAATCTGATTCACGTCGAACTTAAATTTATTTTCGTTATTTCAAAAATCGGTTTTTCGTCATATCGACTCACTTTTCGCGAGGGGGGCAACTAGCCACCTTTTCCTCAATGAAGCCCATGCAATTCTGCTTCGAACGGCATACAGCACTAATCAACCCACTTTGGCAGACCCCGCGAAACTGTCCAGAAACAAAAAATTCCTCGATTTTGACCGTTTTTCGAGCTCAACTTTTTTCTTTCACGTTCTCATGAGCTCTAATACCGAAATTCGAATTCTACGCTCACAACTACACTAGAAAAATCTATAGTCAAATTTTTCTGATTTTCAAAATTTTTCAACGAAAACGAAAACTCAAAAGAAACAAGTTATCTTCGAAAAACTGAAGATGTCCACTATTTTTCGGATTTACGAAGATACTTGTTTCTTTCGCGTTTTATGAGCTCTAGTTTACAAATTCGAATTCTACGCACCCAAGTACATATTATAAGCGTATATTCAGATAATGTCAGAATTCGATTTTTCTACCGAAAATGTGACCATGACCCCGGGGTCACGGTAAATTACACAACATGCCCCCGTGGTATGCGTATGGAGGCCTGAATAGAAAATCCTCGCGGCATGTCCGGGCAGAGGCAAAAAAATCCAGAGTTGCTCTCTTAAATAACATGAAACAAAGTTCCTTCGCTCCCAAAATAATATACACTTTTTCCTATCATAATTCACATTTCAACCTTTATCTTTTGAGAAAAACTCATACCGAGATACATATGCATACATCTACATTCAATTGGAAGTAAGACAGAAATAAAAAAACTTGAAAAATAGTGTTTATAGTTTTGTCGATACTCATTAGCTGAAAAGTTGAAACTGCGGCGACAAGGGAACAACTTCATATCTGCAGCGGAAGAGAAGAAATTGTTCAAACACATCGTGTCTGTAGTCGCGTACCTTCATGCGAATAACATGGCTCACGTCGATTTGAAGGTGCTATATTTTTTCGCCGTTAATATGCGTAATCCAACATTCGTTTCAACAACGTTTTTTCGGGTCTGAAAATATGCAATGCCGGGTGGCCGAACTGAGAGTGTTCGAGAACGACATTGCGTTTTCTGAATTTGGCATCCGTAGAGATGATGATGATACGTTATACATGGCACCTGAACAGGTTAATTTAGTAGCTTCATTCTTCTCAACATCATTCCTGATTTCTCCATCCCACTGTGGTCAGAAGCATGATATTGGCTCACTCGTACAATGTATTGTGTTCAGAATCACAATCGGGTATCGGCTTCTGAATTCGGAATTTCGTCCAAGGTCGATATATTTAGTCTTGTACTGATTTTCACCGAAATTTGCTCCGCGAGAGCGAAAATAGACGTACTGAAGGATGTGAGTGTCAAATAACGTGGATGAACACCCATACCTCACATGCCAGGCCTTCAACGATTTTAGCCGTGGAAATCGCAATGAAATTCTCAAGGATCAGCCGGAATTGGTGATTTATAGATTTTCATTAAAAAAAGATTCTTGAATTGTGTTTCTTCAGGCGCAATTTGTAGCCTGGCTGACCAATGTGGATAGCACCAAGCGACCAACCTGCGATGAAATACTGGCTCACGAGTTTCTCGCCTAGTTTTTTATGTTCAGCCTTTTCATACTTTGCATTTTGCTTACGCCCTCTCAGTATTTCATTAATGTTTACATATCATCACATGACAATCAATTATGACCTGGAAGACAAATATACAAAAATAACATTTATTGTGATCAGAACCTACGATCAGGTCAAAATGTATGAATTTTCGAACATAAAGCAATGCATGGAAGTAAAATGTGCAGGTTCGTAATTGAATTCTTGAAACGTATCCAATTGAATTGCGTGTTAGGTCCCCGATTTTCCTGATGAATCATCATTGCATTGATCGGCAGTGAAATGCATCGCGGCGATCGTGTGTCGACTATTGATAAGAGGGAGGAAGGGAGCAAACACCAACGCGGCGCTGCGCATTCGCCAATCCCCTCTCAAGCAAATTCTTATCAGTCCATCTATCTTGACGATTTGAAGAATCAATCAATCAATCAATCAATTTATCATATCAGGCAATTAGGGTGCTCAGATGAGGATGAGTCGCTGGTAGTCATCACGGGTTGTATTCCACCAGTTTTTGCCAAAAGCTCGCGTCAAGTCATCTCTCCAGCGCACTCTTGGCTTGCCCGAGGGGCGAGTCCAGTTGTAGGGCGTCCAGACAGTAGTCGCGCGGCTCCACTGATCCGTATCCAAGCTTCGCACTTTGAGTGCCCAGCGCGCCTTCCGTTTCAGTCCTTCTTGGTTCCAATCGCGCAGTTTCGTGATCCCTCGCACGCGTTCGTTTCTCCAGCGATCCCTTAGCGAAACTCCGACCATTTTCCGCTCCATCTTTCGTTGGGTCACACACAGCCTCTCCTTGTCGCTCGATCGCAAGGCCCATACTTCACATCCGTAGAGTACGGTAGAGGTGACGCAACTCTCAAAGAGTCTCCTCCTGGTCTTCATGGGAAGAAGTCGGGAAGAGAGGAGGTGGGACAGCTTACTCCATGCGTACCAACCGAGTCTGATCCTGTGCTCAATTTCGTCTGAGTGGTCAAGTGGAAGAGAGATTCTTCCTCCAAGATACGTGGCAGACTCGACGAATTCAAATCGCAGGTTCCCGATGACTATGGGTGCTCTGGTAGTGGTGCAGGAGGTGAGGAGATTGGTCTTGGAGGCGTTGATTTCGAGACCAACGCGGCTGCATGCCTCCATCAGCTTCTTCAACATCCGCTCCAGTTCCCGTCGAGACTTGGCGATCAGGGCGATGTCATCCGCGTACTCGAGGTGGCTCAGGTATCTTCCATCAATCCGAATCCCGTCGCTTCCCCAGTCGATGTCATCCATCGCCGATCGAAGGACCACGTTGAAGAGACGAGGGGACAGAGTGTCTCCTTGGCGGACTCCTCTTCGAACGGTGACGGGAACCATATCTTCGTTGACGCGGATGAGGGTTGAAGACGACTCGTAGATGCGACGAAGAAGGTGGATGAGGGTAGGATGGCATCCCGATGACCAGAGTGACTGCCAGACCGCGCTCCATTCCACGCAATCGAAGGCCTATCGAATCGAATCGAATGATTTGAAGAAACCCAGCCAATATTGAGACCGATGTTTTGCTGAACTAACAATATTACTAATGAATACTTCCGATTTGCCACGTGTCAATCGATACTGATTTTGAAATTGTTATATTTCCTGCATAGACACATACACATCGCTCTCTCGTCCGTCGTCTCAATAAAAAGGTTGAAAACACGACACGTCTAGAACACCATTCAATTTTCACCGTAGTACACGTTTGTAATTTAATCTCGCCAAGAATGAAAAAAATAATAAGTGCAGCTACGTCTAAGATGACCGGCAGATAAGACTTGCAGATATACCATATGATCATTGTGAGAAACAATTTCTTAGGGCAAAAACTGTTTGATTAGCACATAAATTGTTTGATTAGCACATAAACATTTTATTACTGAAATTTTGGGTACTAAGATCGGTGTGACTCTCAATCACTATCATAACATGAAAATACACAGCTCATTGATAAGGACTATCACTATACAATCAGAAGGAATCACGCAAATTTTGTGTTGACATCTTCTGCTTCTTTTTACCTATTCATTTACAAAAGATAATTTCAAAATCGAGATGTAACCGCGAATGCCTTTTCAATGTTTCTCGAAATTGTCCATTGGTACATTTCAGTTCGAGAATGGGAGTGGTGTGCTCTAAGGGCGCGTCTCGAAACGGCGAGGTTTGATTATTCCTCATAATGATACATTTCAAATCATTTACTCATAAATAATCGGGATATGGTCGTGTTTGCATTTCGAGGTATCGTGTCGTGTCGTATCGTGTCTAAAGGTATCGTGTCTGACTGAAGCCCGCAAGATCACGGGTTCGAGCCCCACGGTCTACAATGTTTTGCAAGATCCAACCACTAGTCCCCGCCATGCGCTCCCGGCGGTAGGCCGTCTTGGCCTCTGCTGGTTATAAGATCATAATTGATCTGGAAATTGGTACAAAGGATCATAAGATAGGCCGTCCTGGCCTAAAGGTATCGTGTCTGACTGAAGCCCGCAAGATCACGGGTTCGAGCCCCAGCATCATCACTCTAGAAAGTAAAAATGAATGTGCATAATTCAACATCCAAAATAATGTATTTATTTCAGGACTACTCAGATGCTGCTACTCTGTCCATCAGATTTGACGAATTGCAGGCAAAGGTTAGTAAAATCGTCAGCAAATATTTGGTCACGAAATAAGAATCACTTTTCCAAAAAAAAATGGTCAAGAACACGGATAGCCAGAGAAAGGCCACAAATAAAAAGTAATGATTTAATTGTATTTTTATATGGTTGAGGTGGCAAGGCTCGAAGAAGCACAGAAAGAGACCGACAAGGAAAAGGGAAAAGTGATGTTGTCTTTACAACAAGAAATTGAAGAAAAGCGGAATCTTACGAATCAATTGGAAGAAGCTAAGGCGAGATAACGATTTGTAGTTGAGAGGTATCGTTCCTAGAATATTTTCCCCACGATTCTAAGCCCTAAAAACAAATGTTCTAGCTATATCTTTATGATATTCCACCTATTATCCAGTAGTTTTTTCAGACCGAACTACAAGCAGCTGCGAATCTTTTCATATCGGAGTCAGTATCACATAACAAACGCTCTCAACAGTATTTCTTTTCAGTTTTAACGAAAAATTTGAGCCAATCAAGTTTCTCGGAGGAGGGACCTATGGATCGGTGTTCAAAGTAAAGAACAAACTAGATCGGTGGGAATACGCTGTCAAAAGGATTCCGGTGCGAGGGAGGTAAAGGATTTTAAGCGGCATTGAGAGTGACACACTCATAAATTCAAGTTTAAAAAATTGTTTGTTATCACTACGCGTTTATATTATTACAGAGAAGCCGATCGAATTTATGCGTTAAAAGAAGCCAAGCTCATGGCATCTTTTGTTCATACCAGTATCGTGGTTTACAAGCATTGTTGGATGGAACAGCCACCAATTAATTGGCAGGTATTCCTTCTCTAAATGTAGCTTCAGACATTAATTAACAATAATTAATTAAGAGAAAATTTGACGATAAAATGCTGATGGAGATAAATTGCGATGAGTTCGTAAGTATATTCCATATTCTCAATTTGAAAAAAAAATCACAATTTTTTTAGTTTAACTACAGAAACGATTCAGCCTTTCTTTACATTCAGATGGAGGTCTTGTAATTTCATAGACGGCGAATAATCAGTCGATTCAGCTCTGTCAATCAAGTCTATACCAGTGGCTCACAGAAAATCAAACTAGAGATCTCCTGCTAGCCAAAGTATGGTTCAAGCAGCTCGTTTCCGCTGTGGAATACATTCATTCACGAGAGAAAATTCATCGAGATTTGAAAGTAAATTAATTTTCAAATACAAACTGATCACATGATTTCCTAGCCCCAGAATATTCTTCTTGCTGGTGATGATCGCTTGAAAATTTGCGATCTTGGAATCATGTCCGATCTAACACACATGGAAGTGGATGGGGTTCAGGAGTTATCAATGGAACGCACATATGCTCAAGGCACGCCGATGTATATGGCTCCCGAACAGGTATCTTTATTATATTTAATATTATCTGTAATACCATCGAATTAACATTCTTTCAATTAATTTACACAAACTTCATATCGAGTATTTGTTGTCTAGACATACATCTATAATTGACACCCTATCATTGGATTAGTCTTGCGATCACAGATGGGTTCGCCAGTGTACACTTCATATACATCCAAAGTTGACATCTTCGCTCTGGGCTTGATTCTGACACAACTCTCGACGGTGCTGACAAAATCTGAGGCATGCAAGGTAAGACATTGAGTTCAATAAAACATGTCACTAGGTTGTGTTTAGTACATCACACTTGTAAACATGGTGGTATGATATTACTGAAAATCATAATTTTGAACATCCAATTGAAATCGGTAAATATTTGGCAGGTTTTCAATGAATACCGCGACGAGATACCAAGCACTGTGCTAGACCACCTCCCGGAAACAGTAAGAGATTTTATCAACTCTTAAACTAAATGAATTCACAGAAAGCGATCGTTGCTTGGTTGACGAGAAAGAAGAGCTCCGAGAGACCGACATGCGAAGAGATCCTACAGCACACCTTCTTCGCATAGAAGCAAAACTATTTTGATAATTGTGATAATGTTGATGTGCCGGAATGAATCATTACGCAGCATGAGAGATTAGTGATTGTACAACTATATGTGATAAATGCGTCATGTCTCAAGGATTTTATCATCTCTTAATGCTTCCAGCAGTATAGAAATGAATGAAATAATCAATCTTTGTGACGCACTTCGAGTTGTAAAACTATCTACAGGTTACATGTTATCACCAGATGAAGTGTAACTCGAAACAAAATGCTCAGATAAACGGCATAATTCAAAAATGACAGTTATTAATTTTTCTTACAATTACACAACTGATTTTCTGGTGAGAAACGTACTTCTCGGATTCGATTTACGATGATGTATATTTTCGTTTCAAAGATGATAAAATAACGCATGCTCACTCATAGCGTGATTTCACATGCGTGATGATCACTCATAGCGTGACTTCATATGCAGAGCAAAGATTTTATCACTTCAATGGCGTGTATAGCGATTCACTTCAATATCATAACGGGTAACAATTTCGCTCATTGATAAGCACTATCAGTGTAATCACCACGGAGAGGCGTATTGCTCATCGAATTCTCGTTTGAAAATGATGCACTTTCAAAGAGGCAATTCATTATGTTTTCCTGTTGAATTGTATTGCTAATTATATACTTTAAAGTAACTAAAAAAAGAATTTGCGAGGTAAGTTTTGGAAAATTTAACAATTCTGTGATCTGTTTTGAACGCTTGACCTTTCCGATGTTGAATTGAATGTTATTATTTCAGATAATGGGTTTAATGTGTTCGAAAGGCTCCGATGATAAGGTGAACGTACTCATTATTGTCATGCCATGGTTTTATGCATGCCCATCCTTTTTTCTGTGGAAGTTCTATTGAGAAAAGGCACAATGTCAGCTATAAATGTAAATATAATTACACTGTAATATGTGGAAATTAGTTCAGGTATTGTGCACTTTCTTAGCATATTGGAATTGCAATTGTTTCTAATGAAAGAATTGACATAAGATTTAGTTGATTATCACATTTAAACAGCATTTTCTGGATCATAGTGTGCTTCATTTCAAATGTCTCTGGTGTGCAAGGCGCTTTTACAATTTAATTGCAGGACGCTTCCACAACTGAAACGCTAACTGTGAGATATCAGGAATTGCTTGCCACGGTTTCTTCAAGTCGGTGATAAGGAGATGATGTGATTTTCTCAGGTGGAGAGATTGGAAGAGGTTCAGAAGGTAACTGAGAAGGAGAAGGAGAATTTGATGCATCTGCTTCAATTGGCCATGGCAGGAAATCAGAGCATTGCTCAACAATTGGAACATGTTCAGGTGTAATTTAGACAAATATGAATTGAAGGGAGAAACAGCTACACGTGTACAATATTCATGCATATTAAAACGCGTTCTCTGTACTACTGAAGGTGAGGTGGCACAGTTGCTTTAAAATCGTCGTACGGGATTCATACTTTGGGTATGTGACCCATTTAGGTCGAAAAAAAATTTCATAAAAAATTGATCTTTGATCTCCAAAAATCGATAATTTAAAATTTGAGATATCGGTTTCATGTGACATATCATTCGAAAGAGCATCAAAAGTTATGTTAAATGGTCGGAGGAAACTTGATTTGAGCTAATCAGACGGAAGTTATGGCTCGAAAAGTAAAAAATTTAGGTCGATTTCGGTAAACACCTGATGGCTAGGCCACCAAATCAAGATATTTCGTGTATTTGTTAGTGTAGAATTCGATGTAGCTGTTTTCAGGAAACATTGTGAAAAAATGGTCAGTCGAAAAAAAATTTTCACTCAAAAAATATATCCATAGGAGTTTTTAGTGTATTTTGACGCGCTGATTTTTTTTTCTATATGAGAGCTCATGAAAATACGAAAGAAAAAAGTTATGCTCGAAATCCTGTCGATGAGTATCGAAAATGCCATGAGTAGGTCACGGAAAACTGAAGATTTCGCTAAAAAGGCCTAATCGATTGGTCCTGAAAACAGCTTCATCGAATTCTACACTAACAAATACACGAAATATCTTGATTTGGTGGCCTAGCCATCAGGTGATCATGGGTAGCCATATCGATGTTTACCGAAAACAACCTACATTTTCACTTTTCGAGCCATAACTTCCGTCCGTCGGATTAGCTCAAATCAAGTTTCCTCCGGCCATTTAACAAAACTTTTGATGCTCTTTCGAATGATATGTCACATGATACCGATATCTCAAATTTGAAATTATCGATTTTTGGAGATCAAAGATCAATTATTTTATGAAAAATTTTTTTTCGACCTAAATGGGTCACATACCCAAAGTATGAAGCCCGTACGACAATTTCACCAAACTGTGCCACTATCACCCCATTTTCCTACGCTAGTACAGAGAACGCGTTTTAAAATGCAATCATGAAAATCTGAAATATGCTGATCAATCCGAAATATGTCTAAATACAGATATACCATCAAAGTGGTCAGTGAATGGTATAAGATGATACTATTAAATTACATTCACATACATTACAGGATCAGCTTCCGAGGAACCATGACTTAGAATTCGTATCAGAGTAGGTGCTGTGGTTGTCTCGTGAAGCAACTTCAATTCAGGTTTCGCACTAAATTCGAGCCACTCGATGTTCTCGGTCAAGGGGGATACGGTTGGGTCTTAAAGGTGAAGAACAACCTGGATGACTGGGAATACGCTGTGAAAAGGATAGCGCTACACAAAAGGTGATAACACATTGCGAATGAAGTTTAGTTAGTTGAAATAAAGCATTTCGCCTCATGTTATGATATTTCCTATTTGAATGCTTCAACTAGTGAACCGAAACAAAGACCTCTGGTTTTGCAGCAAAGTTGATCTAAAAGAAGCCCTGAATGAGGCAAGAGCTATGGCCTCGTTTGTTCACCCAGGAATCGTGGTGTATAACTACTCTTGGATAGAGGAACCCCCCTCCTATTGGCAGGTAGACAATTGAAGAAAGCTCACTTTTTTTGAATAATGCATATATGAGACGAATCGCGAGATAATCGAGAGCCCAGTTGCGGTAGGAAATGAGTAACCCCGATCCTGCTGAAAAGTATAACTTACGTACTTTAAATGGTGCTCTATCAAACTGAGTTTGCCGATTTTCGATATCGGCTTTCATATCCGAGTATTGGTAGGTCAAAGAGGAAATTCACGAAATTTTTGTCAAAATTCGCCTCACAAAAACTGCCATAACTTTCTTTAAAATGAAGCTAGAGATAATTTCCAAAGTCCATTCGAAAGAGGAGACAGTGGGCACAATTTCATATGTTGATAATGTTATTCCATGTCCTTGCGCTGGAGCAGGGCGGTCGGTTTTTCAAAAACGTGCTATATATAGATATAACATTTTTTTTATAACTTAAGTCGTGTCGCCAAAAATTCCATCTGGAGTGATTTTACTACTAACTGGTACCTACCACAGCCTTGGAAATCAGAGGAATCGGAACGTGGAAAGAGGCGGTCATATGTCCGAAAAAGTGCCTATTTTGAGTGTTTTTCAAGCACAACTTTTTTCTTTCATCGTTCGATAAACTCTCGTATAGAAATTCGAAATCAGCGCGCAAAAATACACCAGAAACTCTTATAGAAATATATTTTTGAAATATATATATATTTCAATTTTGCGTGAAAAAGTCGATATCTCAAAATGATGTCCCTGTAGTTTTTTTTTTTCGACTTTTCACGCAAAATTGAAATATATATATATTTTTTCAAAAATATATTTCTATAGGAGTTTCTGGTGTATTTTTACGCGCGCTGATTTAGAATTTCCATCCTGCTGAAAAGTATAACTTACGTACTTTAAATGAAGCTCTATAAAACTGCGTTTGCCGATTTTCGATATCGGCTTTCATATCCGAGTATTGGTAGGTCAAAGTGGACACACTACGAAATTTTTGTCAAAATTCGCCTCACAAAAACTGCCATAACTTTCTTTAAAATGAAGCTAGAGATAATTTCCAAAGTCCATTCGAAAGAGGAGACAGTGGGCACAATTTCATATGTTGATAATGTTATTCCATGTCCTTGCGCTGGAGCAGGGCGGTCGGTTTTTCAAAAACGTGCTATATATAGATATAACATTTTTTTTATAACTTAAGTCGTGTCGCCAAAAATTCCATCTGGAGTGATTTTACTACTAACTGATACCTACCACAGCCTTGGAAATCAGAGGAATCGGAACGTGGAAAGAGGCGGTCATATGTCCGAAAAAGTGCCGATTTTGAGTGTTTTTCAAGCACAACTTTTTTCTTTCATCGTTTGATGAACTCTCGTATAGAAATTCTAAATCAGCGCGCGTAAAAATACACCAGAAACTCCTATAGAAATATATTTTTGAAAAAATATATATATATTTCAATTTTGCGTGAAAAGTCGAAAAAAAAAAACTACAGGGACATCATTTTGAGATATCGACTTTTTCACGCAAAATTGAAATATATATATATTTCAAAAATATATTTCTATAAGAGTTTCTGGTGTATTTTTGCGCGCTGATTTCGAATTTCTATACGAGAGTTTATCGAACGATGAAAGAAAAAAGTTGTGCTTGAAAAACACTCAAAATAGGCACTTTTTCGGACATATGACCGCCTCTTTCCACGTTCCGATT
The DNA here is from genome assembly GCA_036245825.1 of Pristionchus entomophagus. Classification (NCBI taxonomy): domain Eukaryota; kingdom Metazoa; phylum Nematoda; class Chromadorea; order Rhabditida; family Neodiplogasteridae; genus Pristionchus; species Pristionchus entomophagus. The sequence continues at coordinate 32,148,962 of BTSX01000002.1, forward strand.
CCTCTGATTTCCAAGGCTGTGGTAGGTACCAGTTAGTAGTAAAATCACTCCAGATGGAATTTTTGGCGACACGACTTAAGTTATAAAAAAAATGTTATATCTATATATAGCACGTTTTTGAAAAACCGACCGCCCTGCTCCAGCGCAAGGACATGGAATAACATTATCAACATATGAAATTGTGCCCACTGTCTCCTCTTTCGAATGGACTTTGGAAATTATCTCTAGCTTCATTTTAAAGAAAGTTATGGCAGTTTTTGTGAGGCGAATTTTGACAAAAATTTCGTAGTGTGTCCACTTTGACCTACCAATACTCGGATATGAAAGCCGATATCGAAAATCGGCAAACGCAGTTTTATAGAGCTTCATTTAAAGTACGTAAGTTATACTTTTCAGCAGGATCGGGGATACTCATTTCCTACAGCCGCGGTGTCGTCAATACTCTCGATTCTCTCGCGATTCGTCTCATATTTTAGATTCGGTCCGACGAAAAGATGCTAAATAACTTAAATCTGAGATGTCATATCGTGAGCAGATCTCTTAATATTGAAAATGTATAATCATGTATTTTAGCCCCTCTACAGACACGATTACTCGTTTCTCTACATTCAAATGGAGGTTTATTTCTTCAAATGTGATATAGGGATGTCAATGTTCAGCTCTGTCAATTTACTCTAAGCAAGTGGCTCGATGAGAATAAACATCGAGACTTGAAACGAATGAAGTCTTGGTTCAGACAGATCGTTTCCGCTGTAGAATACATTCATGGAAAGGGGAAAATACATCGAGATTTAAAGGTATTGATTTTTGACTTTCTTGCACTTATGCACTATCGTCTCATGGAAACATTATTCAGCCTTGCAACATTCTCTTTGCCAGCAAGGACCACCTCAAAATCTGCGATATGGGCATCGTCATAGAGCAACAGGTGATTGTTTTATTTTATATTCAGGTGTTTTTATGGATGGGTCGATAAAAAGCAAATACCTCAGGTGGACGGCGAGTTTGAGAAGACGATGACTGTCAACGGAACTGGGACTGAAGAGTACATGAGTCCCGAACAGGCCAGTTCCCACTTTTGAAATTTTTGTGTTTGTTTGGGGGGGGTGACAAAAGAGCAAACAACAAAAGAGCAACTGGGAATAGCCCGGCGGTGAGTTGGCCAACCTAAATTAAGAGAGCACCTATGAATTTTTTTACCGTTTCGTCAGATTTCCGGACATGCCGCGAGGATTTTCGATTCAGGCCTCCATACTCATACCATGGGGGCATGTTGTGTACTTGTTTACAAAAATGGCCAAATTGGGGCGCCGCGTCTACTAAGCGGCGCGCCAGGTGGGCGCCAAGTTTGAAAATCGGTTTTTCATATTTCCTCAACTGGACAAGTTGGAATCAAATTTTCTTTTGCATAATCATAGACATGTCGAGAGTGCATGGAAACACTATATAGATCTGATTCAGGTCGAATTTAAATTAATTTTCGTGATGTCAAAAATCGGTTTTTCGTCATATCGACTCACTTTTCGCGAGGGGGGCAACTAGCCACCTATCACACAATGAAGCCCATGCAATTCTGCGTCGAACTTTATACAGCACTAATCAATCCACTTTGGCAGACCCCGCGAAAACTGTCCCAGGAACAAAAAAATCATTGATTTTGACCGTTTTTCGAGCACAACTTTTTTCTTTCACGTTCTCATGAGCTCTAATATCAAAATTCGAATTCTACGCACACAACTACACTAGAAAAATCTATAATCAAATTTTTCTGAATTTCAAAATTTTTCAACGAAAACGAAAACTCAAAAGAAACAAGTTATCTTCGAAAAACTGAAGATGTCCACTATTTTTCGGATTTACGAAGATACTTGTTTCTTTCGCGTTTTATGAGCTCTAGTTTACACATTCGAATTCTACGCACCCAAATACATATTATAAGCGTATATTCAGATAATGTCAGAATTTGATTTTTCTACCGAAAAAGTGACCATGACCTGGTCATGGTAAAGTTGAAAATTTTTGAAAATCAGAAAAATTTGACTATAGATTTTTCTAGTGTAGTTGTGAGCGTAGAATTCGAATTTCGGTATTAGAGCTCATGATAACGTGAAAGAAAAAAGTTGTGCTAGAAAAACGGTCAAAATCAATGATTTTTTGTTCCTGACGACGCAATCATGGCATGATTTTTCATCGAGGAATATTTGCTCGATGAATTTTCTCTCAGCCTTCCTACTCGGTGTGATGATAGAAGGACTCAATACCTTTTCGATGAAAATATGTACTCATGGGAGGATAACGTACAGTGGCTTTAGACTGGTTCAAAGTAGAGTCCCGAAATACTGTTTTTTCGTTCATTGACATGCTAGAGACTCGTTCAAAAGCTCAAAATGATCCTTACCACAATTCCTGATGATCCCCAAAGTTTGATAATGATAGCTCTTAAGATGAGGTCAGGGCACGAATTTTTCACTTTTTCATATAATTTTTTTCTCCCTATTTTGGATGATCACAGTTCCAAGGCCCATTTTTGTTCAAATGTCTTTCCTGGACAGGTTAGTTGCAAGTCCATGGAATATACGATTCCCAACTTTTTCGAGCACTTGGATAGCTTTCTCGCCCGCGGCAACCGAAAATCCGAGGTCAATCGATTTTCATCCCAAAAAATTACCCTGATACCCCCATCATTGGTCGAAAAAAATTTTCTCTCAGAACCTCATGACTAATTTTTCCCCGGTATATTTTTGTGTGCTGAATCAGAATTTTGATATAAGAGTCCATGAAAGTGTTCATGAAAAAAGTTAAAATTCATTATGTCGAAAAAGAGACGATTTTGAAAATCGATTGACATCGGATTTTTGAAAAGAAGTAAAGTTATCCAAATACTCTGAAAAGTTGGGAACCGTATATTCCATGGTTTTGCAACTAATATATCCAGGAAAACATTTGAACAAAAATCGACCTTGGAACTGTGATCACCCAAAATAGGGAGAAATAAATAATGTGAAAAAGTGCAAAATTCGTGCCTTGAGGTCAAATTAAGAGCTATCGTTATCAAACTTTGGGGATCATCAGGAATTATTGTAAGGACCATTTTGAGCTTTTGAACGAGTCTCTAGCATGTCAATGAACGAAAATCGATTTTTTCGGGACCCTACTTTGAGCCAGCCTAAAGCCACTGGACGTCATCCTTCCATGAGTACATAATTTCATCGAAAAGGTATTGAGTCCTTCTATCATCACACCGAGTAGGAAAGCTGAGAGAAAATTCATCGAGCAAATATTCCTCGATGAAAAATCATGCCATGATTGCGTCGTCACCATGCAATATTGCGGAATCGTATTACGGTCGGACACAGTGAGCATATGTAGGAGTACATGTACTGTCATCTTTCAAAACCTCAGAACAATCGCCCATCTGGTTTGAAAGTTACATCATTTTGAATTTTTGGGTCAAGACTTATTGTCGAGGCTCTCATATCTAAATTCGTATCCTACGCATACATATACACATGCAAAAAATATAGTCAGGAAGTTCTGAGATGAAAAGTTTTTCGACCATGAAAAATTTCAACCATGATGGGGGTATCATGGTCATGTTTTGTCTCGAAAATTGATTGACCTCGGATTTTCGGTTGCCTGAGGCGGGAAAGATATTTAAATGTTCTACAAAATTGGGAATCGTATATTCCCTAGATATGCTACCATCGTACCCTGGAACCACATTTTTACAAAAATCACCCTCAACACTGTAAACATCCAAAAATGTGTAATGTGAAAAATTTAAAATTCGTGTCCTGAAGGCAAATTTCGAGATCTCGTTATGTAATTTCAGCGGTAATCCGGAATTATCATAAGGATCATTTTGAGCCTTTGAACCATCTCTAGCACGCCTATGAACCATTTTTTCAGGACCCATTTTTGAGAAATTCTGTAGCGAAAGTGCGATAGAGTAGCATCCTGAAATTTTTTTTCTGGGTAGCCCACGGACAAGTCTAAAATATCAGAAAGTGTGGTAAGCAGGAAAAATTCCATGTAAGAATTTCGATTGTTTGAAAAAGTAATTATCGACTGGAAAATCATTACTCAACAACCAGGGAGTTGTGTGATATCCCAATTGCATCTCCCTAACACACGATGGATATGCTAGGACATGACCAAGTTTCAACCAAAAATCTATCATGAGTCAAAAGTTATGAAAGAAAGAAAAAGTGCCCGGTGACTTATGGAGGATACTGTAGGTCATGGTGAGAGAAAAAAATGAAATTGAAAAAAATTGCCAGAACTTTCTGATCATAGGTCTTTCTGGTGTATCTTTGCTCGCTGATTTCGAATATCGATATGAGAGCTCATCAAAAAATTTATAAAAAAAAGTTAGAAATTAAAAAAATTGTCGAAATGGAATTTTTGGTCATAATATCGAGCAATTATTTTCCCTCGATATAGATGTTTCTGATATTTGGGGTGATGCTATGTACAGGTACTTACTCAAATCACTTTACTGGGATTCTCGAATAATTGCAGTTATCGAAAGTTACGTGTCATTTGGGAAAATCTAAGAAGTTTTTGGAAAAAGCGACCACCCCGCACCAGAGATAAATCTGGAAATGATATCATCAACATAAGAATTGTTCCTCCGTGTCTCCTGAATGGAATGCCGTAATCGGGATAGCTCTATCATTTTTCTCAAAAAAGAATGATGACCGTTTTCCGGAGGCGAAAGTGGTCAACAAATTCAAAGGATATCTTTGGAAAAAAAATGTCTTGCGATTTGAATCGAAAATGTACTCTACCGTCCTTTATGCGATGTTAAAAAAAACGGCGAAAACATCCGATCTTCGATGTTGGTCCTGTTTAAAAACGCAAAGATCCGATCTTTGATTTGAAATCCCGCATTTTTCTATCTCATCCCCCAGTGGGGCTAGAGACTAGAAATTTTAAAAGCAGCTTGAAAATGTGAAAAGAAGTCCAGTAACCAAATTTCTAGTCGCTAGCTATCCTAGAAGTCGATTTATTCGTAAAACACGAAAACTGCGATAAATACAACGTTAAAATTTTATTTTACGAATAACTCGGATTCTAGGATAGCTAGATACTTGAAATTTGATTTCGGAATTCTTTCAGCATTTTCGAGCTGTTGTTAAAATTTTTAGTCTTTAGCTCCACTGGGAGCTGAGATAGAAAAATGCGGGAATTCAAATCAAAGATCGGATCTTTGTGTTTTTTTTAACAGGACCAACATCGAAGATCGGATCTTCTCGCCGTTTTTTAACACCACATAAGACTACAGAAAAATTATTCTGAGATCGATTGTAGAAATTATTGAAAAAATCTGACCAAGGAACTCGATCTGACCCATCGGACTGGGTTACCGTAATCCTTAGGCTAAAGTAATATACAGTCCTGTTGGGTCCCACCGTGAACATGCGTAACCCGGAGTAACTCAGGGTGACTCCGGGTGACTCCGGGTGACTCATCGTGACTCATGGATTTTACAACCTCAAGAATTTATTTAATCACAACAAGTCTATGATATTCTTGTTCAGTACGTCGTCCTCTATCGATTCATATACTTTATTAATTGAATATCGACTTTTAAAACTCTAATTATAATTAAATTTTAATGCGGTTATAATCGCGCTCCGCGTGGAATACCGTAGTTAAGAGGCTCACAAATTTTGCTGGCGATCGTGAAATGATTTTATAAGAATTAAATTCGGGTTTTCTTACTTTTTTATTTATGCTGCTTTTTGAACAAAAATAAACTAAAATACAAGCGAACATCAAATAAAAAGCAAGAAAACCCGAATTTAATTTTTATAAAATCATTTCACGATCGCCAGCAAAATTTGTGAGCATCTTAAATACGGTATTCCACGCGGAGCGCGATAATAACCGCATTAAAATTTAATTAAAATTAGCGTTTTAAAAGTAGATATGTAATTAATAAAGTATATGGATCGACAGAGGACGACGTGCTGAATAAGAATATCATAGACTTGTTGTGATTAAATAAATTCTTGAGGTAATAAAATCCATGAGTCACGATGAGTCACCCGGAGTCACCCGGAGTCACCCCGAGTTACTCCGGGTTACGCATGTTCACGGTGGGACCCAACAAGACTGTATACAGTATCGAGAATAAGTCTACGTCCGAAATTTCAAAGTTCTGTAACTTTTTAACCAGATGAGATTTCTTTTTCATATTTTGGCAGGTGGTACTGTACGTACTCTACTCAGGAGGCTGTACGATTTCGTAATGTTGCATAGTGATGACGCAAACATGACATGGTTATTCATGGTGGATTATTTGCTCGATAAATTTTTCCTCAGCCTTTCTACTCGGTGTGATAATAGAAGGCCTCAATACCTTTTCGATGAAAATATGTACTCATGGGAGGATGACGTACAGTGGCTTTAGAATGTTTCAAACTAGGGTCCGGAAAAAATGGATTTTCGTTCATAGACATGCTAGAGACTCGTTCAAAAGCTCAAAATGGTCCTTACAATAATTCCTGATGATCCCCAAAGTTTGATAACGATAGCTCTTAATTTGACCTCAGGGCACGAAAAAAAAAAGACAGGTTAGTTGAAAATCCATGGATTATACGATTCCCAACTTTTTACAGCATTTTGATAACTTTCCCGTCCGCGGCAACCGAAAATCCGAGGTCCATCGATTTTCAACCCAAAAAATAACCATGATACCCCCATCATTAGTCGAAAAAAATTCTCTCTCAGAACTTCCTGACTAAATTGTTTCTGGTATATATTTGTGTGCTGAATCCGAATTTTGATATGAGAGCCCATGATATCATTAATGAAAATAGTTAAAATTCAACAACTTTCAAAGTCGGGTATTTTTTCGACCTAATGACCTCGGATTTTCGCTTGCCGCGGACGGGAAAGTTATCCAAATGCTCTAAAAAGTTGGGAATCGTATATTCCATGGATGTTCAACTAACTTGTCCAGGAAAGACACTTGAACAAAAATCGGCCTTGGAACCGTGATCATCCAAATTAGCGAGAAAAAATTATGTGAAAAAGTGAAAAAATTCGTGCCCTGAGGTCAAATTAAGAGCTAGAGAGCAGGAACTTGAAAAAAATTTTATGGGTAGCCCTTCGACTTATCTAAAATATCAGAAAGTTTGGTGTTCAGGAAAAAAACCATTCATGAATTAATTTTTTTGAAAAAGTCTCGATTGAATGCGTTTTCACTGTGCAACAACCAGGGAGTTCTGTGATATCCCTATGGCATATACCTAACACTCGGTGGGTATGCTATGACATGTCAGAGGTTGACCCATAAATCTATCGTGAGTCAAAAGTTATCAAAAAAATGTAAAATGTACGGTGACTTATGCGCGCGACTGAATATGTGACAACTTTTATTTAGGTTGGCCAACTCACCTCCGGGCTATTCCCAGTTGCTCTTTTGTCGTTTGCTCTTTTGTCACCCCCCCCCGTTTGTTTTTATAATCTCTTTTTTTAACGACGTGAATTGAGTAAACCACAATATGTTTTATTTGTAGAGAGCCTTAACGAGTTTAAACATTTCGCATGTCACCTCAGCATCTGACGTTTTCTCGTTGGGCTTGATACTCGCCGAACTATGCGTGGTTATGACGTATCATGAGAAAGTTAGGGTAAGTTTACCAATACTATTATCTGTTGATGTGAGTTTCTTACAGATCTTTGACAACTATCGTAGAGGAAAGCCGAGCTTTGTATTTGAGAATGCGAACACGGTAAATACGAGTAAAAAAGGAAATAATCACACATTTTCAGGTTGAATTTATCGGCAAACTGACGGTGCTAGAGAAAAGGGATCGCTTGACGTGCAAGAAAATGCTCGACGAGATGTATTTGTCATGAACAATTAATATATACAGAAATTTAAAACTAAAAGATAAACAAAAAAATGATTAGATGCGTAGTCATTGAAAGAATTGTCCAAAGGAGTGGCATATCGAGAAAGAAGCATGCAATTCGTTCTCTCAACTTTTTCGGGGCTCGGTGTTCTAGCCTTCATTGCATTGCCCTATCATATCTGTCAATACGTTGATTTTAACGTTTTGTTTCGAACAAGGGTGTACACAATGCATTGTTTGCTCTTGCCTTCTGAATACACTCATACCCCGCCATTGAATCGAACGAAATATTTTTAGATAACATTTGAAATATTTTGAAATGTATAAAATATAGTACTTATTCACTCTGATTGACGATAATTGCTGAAGGTCTGATGTATTGAGTTTACTAGTACTTATTGAGTTTTCTAATTGTTGATGCATCATTTTCGATCTTACTGATTTGCTCCTAAACAAAGGAATTGATTGCATTCTCCCCATCGTCACACTCGCCCGCTGATAACAACGAGCGTGCACAACCCTTTCTGTCTCTCGCCCCTCTTCTCCTTGAGCACTATTTCGACGTATTGATCACCTATCGTTTCAGCACTTATGTCTGACGATCATCTTCGTGTACTGCAAGATAAGAACAAAACGGTGCGCAATTATGCTTCACTTGTCCCATTTTCTTTTAATCATCACAAAGTTCAGTTACTAGCGGAGGTTGCGCGATTAACGGAAGAGAAAATAAAGCATTAGGACAAAATCAGTCAGCTCTCGGAATCAAATGGCCGCTTTTCAATTGGTATTTGTCAATTGAATTCGATTCGTCTCTTTTCAGTCAGTTATATCAGTCCAATTTATCGTCTGACTAAGAGAAAACATTTACATTTTCAGTCCATCGACAATCAAGATAGCCAGTACACTTCAAAGTGAGACTTTTTACTCACGCATTGGCAATTACAATTGATGAATTACATGTGTTATATAATCTATAAGCATTAATGGGAAATTTCGGGTGAAATATTTTTGATAGTATAAGGAAACGTCTGATTTCGATGAATGTGCAAAAACACTGTTCAGCGACAAACTTATCTATGGTATTTTGATTTATATTTCAGGTTCGCTAAGGAGTTCATTGTTGAAGGCAGAGTTCATTGTTCTCGGAACTGGCTTAGGCGGATGCGTTTTCCAAGCGAAAAATGTACTTGATGAGCGTAAATACGGAATGAAACGGGTTCACGTTGATCGGAAGTGAGGATTTACTATAATTAAAGATTTTCCCGATGATTCCTATAATTTTCTTATAAATTCTGTCTTCTCAGTTATATTCTGAAGCTTGAGGGAAAATGTTTGATGTTTTACTATTGTTTTGCATGGACGATAATCACTATCTTTTAAATGGATCCTTCAGAGATGCTATGATTGCGAAAAAAAAACACGTTCTTTCTCACTGTTTACATTGAACAATTTCCGTTTTCCTGAAATTTAAATTTCCAGATGGACTACAACCATGACAGTTTCTTCATCTATCGGGTTGAGGAATAAGTAACGCTCGTTTTTCCAATTTCAGATTATGACCTCTCCCGTCTTTCTAAATTGTGCAATTATATTCCGGTTTTTGATGATCGATAAGGGCTTGGATACTCTCTTTAGCGCACACTATATCATATATCTCCGATCATTTAGGCGATCACAATGGCTGGCTCAATTCAAAGTTGTCGCACCTCACCCTGAGATTTTGACAGGTCGGCACTGAGGGAAGAAGAATTATTGAGCCACAATTAAGCTGCAGTAGTAAAGTATCATGGTTATACATTACACTGATGATATTCAGAGGAATATCCAAGTAAAGGCCTGTGTGAGATATGCGCCTAACGAGAGTGTAGGATTTTCAGTTACTGACCGAAAGAAGTTTTGCTAGCCGCGTTTTCTTAGCAATAGATCTAAAGACCTCAATTATGCTTGAATGTGGAGTACCTTTCCTGTTGAAAATATGGACGAATTTTGCTAAGTGTGGAGCATTCTCTCTATGAGTTAAATTGATCGTAAGTCCGATATAGAAAAACAAGCCTCGAAATCGACATTTATTGCTATTTCCTGTAAACCGTACTAATTGAATGTAAGGCCTTAGATGGTTAAATGGACGAGCAACTTTTGCACTATCATCCACCAAGTGGCCACAATTATAGAATGGCTACTATGTCTTGGGTATGGTTTAATCCAAAGTCCTCAAAACACGCATTTCTTTTGATTCCGTCACAAAATAATATTTTTGGAAAACTGATATTTTTCAAATAGGAGCATAAGTAGCACCAAATGTTTATAGTGATAATATAGCTCCATAGTGAGTGACTGGAGCGCACTAGTGTATAGGCCAGCACCTTCGATCCTCAAGGTAGACAAATAAGTTAAGTGAACTGCAATTTTTCATGAACGTTCCCCTTGAAACGTCTATAAAAATACAACAATGAATCGAGCACCATTCTCACTTCACCATGAAAGAGGTGTAGTATCGGGCTGCTCACCTGAGAATGTGTGAATTTACCGAACAGTTTCCACGTTAAATTACACAATTTCGAAAAAAATCTAAAATTTTCGAAAAATATCAGGTACATTGAAATCTAAATTTCTCTCCTACACAGGAAGCGTGATATTTCTAATAATAACGGCTATGATACTCGAGCATACCCTGAAAAAATGCTATAAAGTCAGCTCGTTTAGATTTGATTGGCGGGAGATATATGAGCCCAAACACGATGCTCAAAAACGAGCGTTACTTATTCCTCAACCCAATACATACAAATGCAGGTGTGATACAATACAACAACAAATTATTATACAACCTCTGGAAACGTACTTTTAAAAAAACTGACTCATGTTGTTTTCAAGCGATTCCAAAAAGAGCTCTTTCCGATGTGCAAATACTCTCTAGCGGATTGGTTGAGTACAAACATGACAAAGGAATCTCGAAACAAAGACCGAATGAAAGAGTGGCTCAAACAAATGGTCAACGCAGTTCACTATATCCACGAGAGGAGACTTATTCACCGTGACCTCAAGGTACGAAATTTGAGGAATATTATAAAACAATAGTGATGTGCTATTGGCGCTATTACCGCGATCGCACGTACGCATTTTCTTGAGATTTCTAGATTTTCGTCTACATTCGTAATACATTGATCTTCAGCCCCTCAATATTCTCTTCGCGGATAGAGATACTATCAAAATCTGCGATCTGGGTATCGTCGTGGACCGAAATGAGGAAAACGGAGAGGAAATCAAAATGACCCGCACCGTTACCGGTACAGAGATGTATATGAGTCCAGAGCAGGCAAGTATGCTGAAGATCTGTCAGATGTGTTTGGACCTTTGCAAATTTAGTGCAATTATTGAAATCGTTTTATCATACTAGCATGTACATTCTTTTGCAAATTAATCGCTTTTTATCTGGTTTTTCATTAGGCACATAAAATAGGGATACATAACAGGTATGAAAATGTGTTTCTTCTCCGAGTTCCCTGAGGACGATGAACGTCTCTCATGTCACCACTGTGTCTGACGTGTTCGCGTTGGGACTAATTTACGCTGAACTATGCGTCGTCATGGACAACGAATATGAGAAAAGGATGGTAATTGAATTATATCAAGTACTCGAATTACAATGTTGTTATCTTGCAGCTCTTTGACAGTTACCGTGCTGGAAACCAAAATAAGTATGACATCGATCAAAAAAACGGTAATACTCAGCAACAGTGAACAACAAGACCATCGAAAATTCAGGCATACTTCATCGCTCTGCTCACTAATTTGGAGAGGAAGCAAAGACCAACCTGCAAGGACATACTATCGAATCTGCATATGTCGTGATAATTAGAATTGTCAAGTAATTATTTAAAATAATTGCATAGCGACAAATAAATGCGTTATTTATCATAGTAAAAATGTATCATAGTAAAAATGTTATTTATCATAGTAAAAATGATTGATCGAACGACTCTATCCATACATCAATTCACGCCAAGTAGTGATTGTTCAGCATTTCCGTACATGTCGGGCGTGCATTCCTGTCCCTATCAGTGAGTTGGAGCACGAATTCGGCCTGAAAGCGCTAAGCCGTTGAAAAGAGAAAACGATCAACAGACTACCGTCCTGTTATCATCGGCAAAGATATAGTTCGGAATGCCTCGACGATAATTCTCGAAAACCTGAGTGAATCCAGTGATAAAACATAGGACGGACTTCTACTGGTACCTCTACTTTCTCTTCGTAATTCATGACCACACAAAGTTCGACGAGAATCAGCCCAAGAGTGAAGATATCCGACTTAGCGTTGATTCTACAGTTCAATGCCCCCTGAACGATTTTCATAGTCCGAATGGCACACTGAATGATTCAATCACATCAATCAATTTGATAGCCTGCAATTATCAGTTTCAAAGCGATCATTTTCATGTAGATTAAGTATATGATTCAATGCTCACCTGTTCGGGGCTCATGTACTCTTCAGTGCCCGACCCCGTCCGAGTCATCGTTATCTCCACTCCATTCTCCATCTTACGCTCAATTACAATGCCCAGATCGCAGATCTTCAATCGGTCGCTTTCGACAAACAGGATGTTGCAGGGCTGAAACTTACTCAGCTAAGGCTACCGAGGGTTCGACGATTAAAAAAAGTCATAACTCGACAACGATATCAAATTATCATAAAATTTCTATAATACAACATAATACCTTGAGATCTCGATGGATAAAGTTCTGAGCATGAATATACTCCACGGCAGAAACAATTTGCTTGAACCATGATTTTATCCGAGGAAGTTTGCGTGAGTAGGAGGTTGTTTTCTCGCTCAACCAATTCGTGAGAGAGTAGTTGCATAACTGAAACAATATGGTATGAGAAACTATGAATATAGACCACTGGGTGATCAACCAAATTGATTGCCGGACCTCTCGCCATGTTTTGGGCAACTCTCTATTCCCTCCAAATGGGCGGAGCCTGTGGTCTCTTACTATGAATGCACCCCTATTTTTGAGATCTTAAATTGTGTAATATTAAATTTTGCAACTAACCTGCATTTGTATGTATATGAATACACTATTGCCTGTGTAGCAACTCAGCTAAAATACATTATTGGTGGAAATGCTGAGATACAATTCTCGCCTTTTAGATTTCAGTTTTCTAAGAATCTCATCATCCGCTTCGTACTAAACTTTATGTTTCATGTTTTTTTAAAAACATGTATCCAACCTGCCAATCCTCGGGTGGTTTTTCCATCCACGTGATGTTGTAGCGCACAATTCCAGGATGATCAAGTTGAGCCATCGCACGCACTTCCCGCAGCGCTTTCGTTATTAAATCATCGCTGAAATGCATTCCAATTTATTCATACAGAATGCGATGGACACAAACTGTTTGCATGGATAATATAAATATAATTACGTACATGGGATCGACTGCGATTCACTTCACGGCATACTTGCACTCATCGATCGACCATATTTTCCACTTCGATAACGCATCCAGCTCCTCCGATTCCACGAATACGGTTAAGGTTGTAGTCTTTAGCAAACCAAAAAAAAAAAAAAAAAAAAACAAACCACAAAAATAAATTCCTCCAAAATTTAAAATACGAACACTTGCTTGGAGGAGAACGGAGCATTGTCCTTGGCCTGCAAAAAATTGAAATTATGAGATACAAATAATTCAGACCGACAAATCGAATGTCGGAAATTGATTTCTTCAATCGGTCCAGCTCCATTTCACGGATTTTCCTTTCTTCGAGCAGTTCCTCAAGGGTGCCTTGCAACTGAAAGAATATATATATTTAAAAAAGTATACGTTCTTTGAATAATCATTAATACGTTCTTCCCGATCATCAGGTGACAGAACTCTGATGAGTTAGGGATGAATAGCCAAGAGTGGGGAAAATAATAAAAATGGAGTAAATTTTGCAACTTGCCTCTTTCTTCACCTCCTCCAGTAGTAATATTCGATGTGGACGCTCTGTATTTTTGTGTTGCTCGTCCAGCTTCAACATCTCGTATTTCTCTGCAATGAGCACTCTTTATTACTCTAAATTTACCAGATTATACAGTTATGTAAGAATTTAGCACAAGAAAAAATACGCATTGCTATCTCAATTTCGACAGCTACGAAGGAGAGATTCACTCCAATAACTAGCAAATCCTTTCCGAATAGAAGGTAGATCGCACCATGGTCTTGAACATATAGGCTCTGGGAAATAAATTCCTTTGCAAATAAAATTTCGTTATTACTGTAAGCAGATTTCCGAAGCCGCGACTGCCGGGCTCGATAATCACCAGGTTTCTCGAAATCCGGGATATAGTTGTATCCGTTGTGCCACTGTTAAACTGCACGAAGTACACAATTTTACTGAAAACAATCCATTATCTGAGGCATCACCCAAGAAAGGTTACCTCCTAACGAAAAATATATATGTGCTTTGCGCATAACATTTGATACATTTCACATCTGCTTCGGATAATAATGCCACTTGTTGAAGATCGAAGCTTTTGATTATTATTGTGTCATCACGCAAGTCTTCGTAGAAATACGGTTGTCGGTAGAGAAAAAGGAACTGGTACGGTGAAAGCAACTAAAAAAATAATTTTAAATAACCATTGTCCAAACCTCGTCAATTTTCTGGAACACGATCGGTCAGCCGGTTTTCTCAAAGAAACACTTGTAAAATTTGTAGCGCTGCAACAACAGTATATCAGATAAATTAGCAAATTTCCGAATGATTATATCAGTAATGAGCAATGACTAATCGTGTTCGGAAGGTAGTTGTGTTTATCTTCTTCGTTGGCTTTGGTATAGAAGTATAATTTGTTCTTGAGTTCTCCTGCGAAGATAAGTTGTTCCGATGTTAAGCCATCTACCAAATAATCTTTCGACCTGAAAACAGCTCCTAACAAACGAACTTTGTTTTTAAAAACTTACTTGCACGATCCACTGTATAGTTCATTGAATTGATAGTTTCTGAAGAAAATATGCGATCCTGAAAAATTATAATCAATGAGATGATGACTGTTTTTTCTTACCGTTCGTGAGTGTATAGCGCGTTACCTCATCGGGACCAATTTCCATGTCGTTTACAGCCTTAGGGGCCTATAATTTTTTGAAGTAAAACCGAAATTTTCGAGGAAGGTGTTGGGGTTATGAAAGCACAATTATGCTACATGCGTCACCTCATCTTTCAAATTATAAGCCAGCGCGAAAGCAAGCCTTCGATGTTCCTTAACATGTTATAACAATCAATTGTTCCATTGCCCAGGCAGGGGAATTCAAAACCACTAAGTCGTCTGGACTAACCTCTCCAAGATCGAAGCTTAGGTGGAGGCTTCCGGAGCTGAAAAATAGCTTTTCTGCGTTAGCCCCGACAATTTCACAGTTCGGCTGGCTGCAATTAGCACATATTTAATATTGTTATAAAGATCAATCTTACTCAATCTCAATTTTTATGAAGGAGAGGTTCAGCCCGATAAGGAGCAATTCCTTCCCAAATAGAAGGTAGATTGCACAATCTTCTTGAGCATAGAGGCTCTGGAAATAAATTATTAATTGCACAAGTTTTTATACATAGATTACTGTAGGTATTTTCCCGGATCCGAGCGGGCCCGGCTCGATGACAACCAGATTCCTCGAAACACGGGTTATTTTTGTCTCCTGTTTGTCGCTGGATAGCCGCACGTAGTACACAACATTACTGAAAACTCTCAATTATCTGACACATCTAGAATGGAGGCACACCTTCTAACGAAAAGCTCGCCGTAATATATTTTGGATGCATATTGTTTGATACACTTGACATCAGTTTCGGATAATAATGCCACTTGTTGAAGGTCGAAGCTTTTGATTATAATTGTGTCATCAGACAATTCATCATGAAAATATGGTCGGTACAGAAAATCGAGCCAGTAGGACAAAAGCATCTGATGAGAGTAAATAAAAATATACAATATAAAATTGTTCTAACCTCTCCAATTTTCTGGAAAGTTATCGGCTCCGATCCATGATCATGACTGAAAATAGACTAACCGCTTGATCACCCTCAAAAGCCTTGGTATAGAAGTATAATTCATTGTTTACTTCTCCAGCGAAGATAAGTTGCTTCGATGGTAAGCCGTTCACCTCGAAATCTCTCGTCCTGATAATATCAACTTCGAACAATAAATACAACGAGCAAGATGAGTAAGATTGTCATTATCGTACATTCACGTTCCACTGTAGAGTTCATGGAATTCGTATTTTCTGAAGAAAATATGCGAACCTGTAAAACAGCCCGTAAATGCGATATCATTTATCCGTTTACCGTTTGTCAGCGTATATCGCGTCACCTCATCAGGAGTTAGTTCCATACCGTTTCCAGCCATATTGTCCTGAATTTCCTGTAGCCTAATGTCGGCATCTTTGATTGAGTTAGTGAGATTGTCGAAGCATTATCAAGAATATAAACTCTAATAAAATAAAACCTCATCTTTCAACCGTCCTTCCAGTGCGAGAACTAGCTTCCGATGTTCCTCAAAGTTTCATCGTATTCAATTAATGCATTAGTGAGAATGACACCTTACCTCTCCGAGATCCAGTTCGTAGCAGATTCGAGGTGCATTGATAAACACTTTCCCATCTTTCAGCCCACCAATTGTTGCGCCTGTTTCCAGGCTGCTGAAGAAGAATACATTTTGGCATTGTTGAACACTTCTGTTGTATTTCTATGATGATTTGAATCAGCTAGTTTTTGGAAAAGTGCGGATATCAAAATGTACTTACTGAATCTCGAATGATTTAATATCCTCAAGATCTCCTACAACAAAAAGGGTCTGATTGCTAGTAGATAAGAACAGTCGTTATCGTGAGCATAGACACTCTGAATACATATTTAAATGGTGGTTCATATCATTTATTTTATCACCGTGTGCATGTGAGCTCTCCAGCCTCTAGGGCTGCCGATCCCATCGCGTAGATAGATAATGTTTATATTACGTGAGTATTTTGAGATTGTTGAGATCTTACACCATGTGATATAGCAAACGATATTCCTAGAAGCTATAGCTATACAATGTATCATGATATCAACGAACCTTTGTACGAAGAATTCCCAATTAAATTCTGGGATTCCTATTTTTGGAATTCCCATGAAGCATTGACGCGGAAGTTGCTCCACATCCGCCCAACTCAATTTCGTGATGATTTCACCTTCGAAGCTCTCGATATTGCATGATTGGTTAAGGTTTGGTGAGAATTCGATGAAATACGGTTGCTGACAGGCGAACGACAATTTGTCGGCCTTGTTCACCTGAAGATGGCTCTCAAAAATCACGAAATACAACCTAATACCAAAAGACCATTATATTTAGAATAAAGGTCTGTTGATATTAGGAAAATATTCAAAATTAAAATCACATTGCGAATTATCTGCAAAAAGAAGGTTCTGGCTTCCACCGAAGCTTCGCTAACTAACTTGTAGAAAGTGTAGGCCTGCAAACATTATTCTTAAAACAGAATTTCAATAAAAGTTTAGCAATTACTACCATACTATCATTGATTTCGATAATTTGTTCATCACAATATACACTTACGTATTTCTCACTCGTTGCATCGTCCCTATGAACCGCATGAAATACAACGATTTGTTTAATTCTCCAGCGAATGTTAGTTCAGCTGGCACATTCTTTACCGCACACTCTTCCGCAATTCCAATGAAAATGCAGAGAACTTGCTTATATTGATCGCACTTCAAATATACCTTTGACCCTGGAAAATCGATTGAAGAGGAGACGCCTAAATGCAGCTTACCGTTCTCCAATATATATCTTGTGACACCTTCGGGAAGTTGCTCAGGGTCGTCAATATCATCGTTAAAATACTGAAATAAATTATTTATCGTTTCTTCTATTCTGATTAGTTCTCAGTCAATGTATCACACCAATTTCTCGACTGTATCTTGGACATCACCCATCTGAAAATATTGTATATAATATAGCCAATTGCAAAATAAATGCGTAGGGAAACAACGAAAAAAAAAGATTCATTCCGAAATGGCAGCATATTTAGAACTCTATAAGTATCACTTGCGATTATAATCATTTGCTCTTGAACGAATTTGCTGTCCTTTCATACAACGAAACGAAATAATGATTTGGTAAGGAAAGGCTATGGAGCGAACAAATATACGCCGTTAACTCTCGCGTGAAGAGAGCAAAAAGCGTGCGATAAGCGCTCCTTATCATTGAGAAGTCAGGAAGAGTGTAAGTATTGCCAGTCGGGTTGACCGAGAAAAAGACAATTTACTGATCGTATCAAAAGATTTGTTATCATGAATTGAAATTCGATCGTATCAAAATTAATTGAAATAAGGGAATGCTAGGAGCTGAGAATATTATCGAGCTAAATATGCCATATGAGAAAAAAACAATTATTTCAAGTAAGAATCATCCAGAATTTCTTTGCATGTTGGACGATGATTGTTGTTTCTCTCAGTGAGCTTAGCAATGAACGAACTCTGAAAGAAGAAATGTACTCAATTATGCAACAACATGCAACCATACCGTTTTATCATCGACATGTGTTTCTACATTAGGCATCCCTCTTCGATAGTTGTCAAAGATCTAGAAACAACATGCTAAGAATAATTCATCATTCAGATGCTCAAAAAAAGTCAATATGATACATTTTAAATCAAATGCGTACTTTGAGTAGTTGAGACGTTTCCCACTGCTATTGGACTACAAACATCTTTGATATAAAATTTTAAAAATTAGGCCACAGGAACTAAGATGCTCGAATAAAGTCAATATGATAAATTTTAAATCAAATGCGTACTTTGAGTAGTTGAGACGTTTCCCACTGCTATTGGACTGCACACATCTTTGATATAAAATTTTTTTTAAATTAGGCCACAGGAACTTACAAGCCTTAGATGAGATAGCGATTTAGACAAGTGGCTCAATTCTTCTACACGAGTATTTCTCTCTTCGGTTAATTTTGAGAGTGTTTTTCGCAGCTAAAATCGGACATTGGCTCCGGACGTGATTATTAGCTCACTCTTTCGTTATCATTCCGAAGTTCTGGCTTAGTGAAATCGGAGACTTTTTCTTGTGTTTGTTCTTCACTATTATTCGCGCTATCAAGTCGTGGATCTTCGGAAAAGTTCGACTTCTCTAAATTGCGTAAATTACTCTGCAAAAATTTCATCTGCATTCGACGGTGTTTCTGAAAAGCTGTGCATCAAACATGTGAAAGCGTAGGGAAAAACCTCTCCAATATATGAGCGAAATGACGACAATAGTCGTTCAATAGAATCTTTCCTATTTGTATTCCACCAATAAAGCAGTTTGCCCTGAACATTTGTTCATTAATATTTTCATGACCGGAAATAATTATATTCAAAATGTGAGCGTATTCTTGCAAATACGAAAAAAATATATAAACTCACGGCATATCAAACGACTCAAATTCTAGATCATCATTGATAACAAGCAGCTTATCAGGGAAAGGTAAATAAGACTGGCGTCTTGAGCGTATATAAACTGAAATGATTTAAATATTGTAAATACTTAAGAGTGAATATCTGACACAGTGAACATATGCTTGGCACTAGCAAAAAATTGATTTCGCTCTAAATGTGTGTGGAGGTAGTACTCGACGAGTGTAGCTCAGGCGCCACGGGTTTAGTGTTCTAAATCGTTCTCCGCTAAATGACGGAAGTTTCAAAAAAATACCGTAACCAAACCGACTTCGCTCTTTCGCTATCATTTAAATCGAGTGATATCTCAAAATTTGCATAATATTCATGTCATCACACCTGCCAAGTTTCATCCGGATCGCATTGAAAATGTTCGAGGAATTTCGATTTTTTCGAAATATTTTTGAACTTTTCATCTTTAGGGTGATATACAATATACCTTTTTTAATTGATAAAATTGGAGAGCAAGCACTTTCTTATAGTTAAAATATGAGAAAGAACTAAAAATACATGTTTGACGAAAATCATTTAAAACGAGTCAAATCGTTCAAAAGTTAGTTCATTATTCGGTACTTACCAGGTATTCGTGCAAATTGGAATATCATGCGAATATCATGTAATTGTTTCAACATTTCCTGTTTCAGTTTATGGTGGAATAATACGACTGCACGATTTTGATTAAAATGTTTTTTCGAACATGACGAGTTGTGAATTTCGCGCCACACACTTTTACTAACGCAGTAACAGCGCAGGCCCTAGCTAGTATAACCATGCTGTCTCGTGGTTACTGCACTGAATCCATGCAATAAGGGGCTCTGGCACTTCCGTGTTCGCCTCATTAAGTCGCTCAAAAAATGCGATTTGCAAAATTTGCAAATTTCAAAAATTTGCAAACTCCCACTTGATAAATCGCATTATGATCGTCTGTCATCGCATGTTTCTCACAATTTATCACGAACATAATGAGCAAGTATAAGTGGGAGTTTGCAAGTTTTTGAAATTTGCAAATTTTGCAAATCGCATTTTTTGAGCGAATTAATGAGACGAACACGGAAGTGCCAGAGCCCCTTATCGCATGGTTTCAGTGCATTAACCACGAGACAGCATGGTTATACTAGTTAGGACATGCGCTGTTACTGCGTTAGTAAAAGTATGTGGCGCGAGACGTCACAACTCGCCATGGTCGAAAAAACTTTTTCTCAAAATCTTTGTTCTTTCTCATATTTTAGCTATAAGAAGAGAGGAGGGGAGGGGGGGGACGAAGATGGAATTGCAGAGGCCTGCCGCAGGGAACGCGGGACGGAGACTAGTGGATGGGGCGCGCGCCTTTCTCTACCTCTTGCAAAACATCACCTGCGGGCGGGAGTCGGACCTGCCTGCGTCGGCATGCCAGTCAGACACCATGCCCATTAGGCCAAGGCGGCCTACCGCAGGGAACGCTTGACGGAGACTAGTGGTTGGGGCGCGCGCCTTTCTCTACCTCTTGCAAAACATCACCTGCGGGCGGGAGTCGAACCTGCCTGCGTCGGCATGCCAGTCAGACACCATGCCCATTAGGCCAAGGCGGCCTACCGCAGGGCCAGGGCGGGCATGGTGTCTGACCGGCATGTAATGGGCATGGTGTCTGACCGGCATGCCGACGCAGGCAGGTTCGACTCCCGCCCGCAGGTGATGTTTTGCAAGAGGCTTACGCGCCTAACTAAGACCCATTCTCCTATTCACCAGCCACATTCTCTCCATTGGCCGCCCTGGCCTAATGGGTATGGTGTCTGAGGTACCTCACGACTCCTTCAATCACTCTCCATCATTAGTCGAAAAATTTGTTCTCTCAGAAGTGCTTGCTCTCCAATTTTATCAAATAAAAAAGGTATATTGTACCCTAAAGATGAAAAGTTGAAAAGTTCAAAAATATTTCGAAAAAATCGAAATTTCTCGAACATTTTCAATGCGATCCGGATGAGCAGGTGTGATGACATGAATATTATGCAAATTTTGAGATATCACTCGATTGAAATGATAGCGAAAGAGCGAAGTCGGTTTGGTGACGGTATTTTTTTAAAACTTCCGTCATTCAGCGGAGAACGATTTAGAACACTGGCGCCTGAGCTACACTCGTCGAGTACTACCTCCACACACATTTAGAGCGAAACCGATTTTTTGCTAGGACCAAGCATCTGCGCACATATGTTCACTGACTCAGAAAGTCACTCTCAATAGTATAAAATTACCTCGCCAAAATTTGGATGAAATGAAAGATCATCTTGAAGATCAATGATAATCTCGTTCCTCGCATAGCGAAAGATGCTAGTTTCAGCCTTTCTATTAGAGTTTATCTCAGCTAGCTCATCTAAATGGATTCCTGTTTTATTTCTGATTTGTATTTGAATTAAATTAATAAAGGATATATGTGATTATTTCGCGCTCTATCATTATGAAAAATAATTTCATGCGCAATACCGAATGATATGGGTGGATATGGGTCCGTGCCAGGGATGACGATATACAATATGTCTCTGAAGTATATTATTACGAGTTCACTCGCGACAATACGAGTTCACTTGCGGACGAGAAAAATCCACTCAGTTAAAGAGACGAAGTATTCGAGGTCGCTTCGAGTAAGGTGCATTATTTGGCGGCCATCAAAACTCTTGATATCACTACCAGCACCTTCCATCATCGGAATGTCCATAAAATACGGTTGTGTTAGCGCGAACGGTAGTCGTCTATTTGTTATTTTCTGAAAGTTTGTATTGAAGACGAGTCGCGTGATTAGTTCTCACTTCGCCGATTTTCTCAAAAGAGATTGGGCGGGGTCCAGTTCTCTCACAGGAACATTGCAGTATGTCTGCAGAGTGAGTGATGTTTCGAGAACGGTTGGAGGAGGTCCATCAGGTTATTCATATAGATAGATGTCAAAGCGTGCTTATTGAATTGAACATACCCAAACAGCATCCTCATCATCATCATCCCTAGTCGAGGTATAAAAGAAGAACACAATCTTCAGTTCTCCAGCGAAGGACATGTAATAGTGCGGAATCGATCCGACCGAATACTCTTTATTAGCAGCACTTCTAAACCAATACGTTTTCTCTCGGTCGTTGACAATAGCTAGCTTGCCTACCTGTGTAGAGTCCGTAGGGCCACATGAAACGATAGTAAATCTTCGTGCCTGTGAAGCGCGTGTTTCCTGACATTGAAAGGCGGGAGTGGCTCACCATTCATTAGCGTAAAGCGTCGCACGTGTTCAGGAAGCCGTTCGACGTCTTCCGTCATTGAGAAAGAATGCAAATCCGAATCGATGCCGGTAAACACTCTCTCACTAAGCGCAATCAGAAAGAGACAACGGACGATGGTTGATAAGAGCGCTATCAGCGAGTGACTATTCACACTGCAATCGATTCCACTTCTCAATCGCTCCGAAACTCTTCGACTTGGTGTTCAGAGTGTTTGATTTATTTGAGAGATTTATCAATCAAGTATGCAGCAGTTGCAAACCCAGTCTAGCAACGTGAGTATTTTCATGCACCGTACTTGTGTTTCCGGATGTTCCTGTCGCTACTCTCATCAATAGTGATTGCATAATTAATCTTGACTCGTCAGACTAAATTATTAATTTTTAGTCGATAAAATAGAAAACAAGTTCACATGAGGAGTAGGATCATCGATCATGAGTTTACTTTCAAAGTTTCCATATCTAAAACTTCACCAGATCTGTTTCAGAGATTAGATGAAAACGATCTACAACAAGCACTTTTTGAATCCGAATTAGAAGAAGAAAACAGAAGTGTGAGTATAATTAAATCGCTGATAATATTCAAGGCGACATATTTTCAATGTCTAGGTGGAACCATTCTCGTTTTAGATGCAAGATCAGATCAATAAACTAAGAGAGAGCAGCACATGAAACGGAAATGAAAATACTTCGAGAGAAATTGGATG
This sequence comes from Pristionchus entomophagus, assembly GCA_036245825.1. Taxonomy (NCBI): domain Eukaryota; kingdom Metazoa; phylum Nematoda; class Chromadorea; order Rhabditida; family Neodiplogasteridae; genus Pristionchus; species Pristionchus entomophagus. The sequence continues at coordinate 32,172,240 of BTSX01000002.1, forward strand.
CTACTAAGTGTTTTTTTTTAAATATAAAAAAAAGTTCTCCATGTCGTAACACAAATTTACTTTTCAGTCTTCGGCAGATATAAGCGATGCCGAATAGTCGTCCAGGTGGGTCGCTTCTAAAAAAAAGTCTCAATCGAAAAGTATTGTTTCTCCACAGATTCTTTGACGACTTCACGGTCACTCATATATTGGGCGAAGGAGGCTACGGATGCGTGTTTGAAGCCGAGAATCGATTGGATTGCGGGAAATATGCTGTGAAGCGAGTCGCAGTCGACGCGGGGTGAGACTTCTTGAGTGAACATGCCGCTTCATAAGCCGTATTGCACAAATAGGATATTATCGACTAATATATTTGGTCGAAAATACGTTTATGTTGATAGTTGTTGCGACTTTGAATTAGACCTAATTTCGTCAGCAAGGCCACGAGGGAAAAAGCGTTGATGGAAGTGCGTGCGATGGCACTACTCGATCATGAGGGAATCGTGAGGTATAACCTCACGTGGATCGAAGAACCACCCGAGGGTTGGCAGGTTAGGCGATCATCTCACCACACAGACATTTCATCCAAGGGAACACATTTCGCTTGGTTGATCATCAGTTCATTCAATTAGAATAGGGTTAATTCGATTTGAAACCGATAAATTCAGTTTGATGCTGACCTGAAGATGCTGAAAAATATGGGAACGCCCAATAGACGGCTGGTATGTTTTTGATATATATTTAATTTCCTCGTAATCACTTATCTATTGTAGAAAATGCGCTACCAAGACGACTATCTCTTCATCTATATTCAAATGCAGATATATATTTGCCTAACGAGTTGAATATCACTGCTATCTGCAGACGTGCAAATGCACGCTTGCCAGTTGGCTGAAAAACAACAAAATACCAATGCCTCTCGACCCATTCCACGCATGAAGTCGTGGTTGAAACAGATGGTCTCTGCTGTAGCCTACATTCACGAGAAGAATCTGATCCATCGAGATCTAAAGGTATTTTCACGCTCATGGATAAGGAAAATTGATTATCACAGCCCAGCAACATTCTCTTCGTCGAAGACGATAGACTGAAGTTGTGTGATCTCGGAATCTCAACTCAGCGCAGTGTTGAGGACAGCACTGAGACAGCAATTACTCGGACTAGTATTGGGACACTGATTTACATGAGCCCAGAACAGGTGCGTGTTTCTCATCATTGTCCTCTTTCAACACTATGATAATTTCTATAGAACACATTGGCCGCAAGGTCTAAGTACAGTTCGCAAACGGACTTCTTCGCTCTTGGTCTGATTTTCGCTGAACTTTGCATTGCTATGACTGTTCCTGAGAGGACTAAGGAGAGGGTACACACAATTCTGATATTATTCGAATTTTGCAGATATTCAATGATTATCGACAAGGCATACAATGTGACCGCATAGCAAACGCAAAAACGGTGATCACTTTAGAAATGGAAATATTGAATTAATATTGCCGTGAATTTCTCATAAAATAAGTCCTGAGAGTTTATTCGAAAAGTTTGCCGAACAATTTGTGGTGAACGATAAAGGAATGAACGATTTGAATTTCAGGCTGATTTTGTCCGCAAGCTCACGCAGGTAGATCCAAGAAATCGACCTGCATGTAGGGAAATGCTGGACAATCTGTACCTCGCTTGAACATAATTTGTTTCGTTATCTGTTTTGTCGATAAATTGTATCGGTAAGTCCGAAAGTAACGTTATTTTTAATTTGCCTATTCACATTCATGATCTAGTCTACAAGCTTATATTGGAAGAACAATGGGTAAATGCGCAACAAATGTTTGCATAATTTAAAAACATCAGCCATCAATTATTATAATACAAATACAAATATCTAGCCAAGCCATGTGAAACATGAAACGCGAAAGATAATCAAAAGGAGAACCCGAACGAACGTGAATGACGAATCGAATTGCCGATTGATACGGGGCAATTTATATGTTTGGTATCATAGTTCTACTCGTACGTGTAGCATTTTAGCTAATTATTTATTCATCTTCGAACTGCTAAGCGATACATAGATATCTTGAATGCTCTAGCATAGGTACAAGTCGTCTAGCATTTCCCGGCATGTCGGACGATCTTTTGGATCCTCTTGAATCAAGCGGCCAACGAACTCCGCCTAAAAATTACTTAAGAAATAAGAGAGTGGAGTGATTCAGTACTGTTCTTGCATCTTCAACAAGTTCACTGTGAATGCGGCGTCGATAGTTTTCAAATGTCTGCAATATTCGATTAAAAAACATTGCATGTCATTCTCTTTCCTGTTCCCTCAGAGCATTTGACATCGCAACGCAAAGCTCGACGAGAATCAGCCCCAGTGTGAATACATCTGTTTTAGAACTGTACCGACGGATGGATCTCTAAATATGGAGCTTTGCACCAACACACCAACACTGCGATCCGAACTAACTTGCTCTGGGCTCATGTACAACACGGTTCCTGCAACAGTTCTGAAGATCGTAGTTGCGGGCTCATCGTCGACGCTCCTTTGCGTAACAATTCCGAGGTCGCACACTCGCAACAGATCCTTCTCCGCGAAAAGAATGTTGCTGGGCTGTGTGTTTGATTTTGTTGAATCAAGATATTCTTCATACCTTTAGATCCCTATGGATGAGGTTCTTCTCGTGAATGTAGTCAACTGCAGAAACAATTTGCTTGAACCAGGATTTCATTCGGGGAAGATCTCGGGATTCAGTTGCTTGATTTTCATCAAGCCAGTTACACAGAGAGTAGTTGCACAGCTGAAATTTTTGACTTGTTGATTCATTTTACAAGAAAAACGATTACAGTACCTGCAAACGCTGTCGGACTTGAAGTAGCTCTGAAAAACATAATTTCGAAAATTAAGATATGTTACCTAGTGAACACTATTAGTTCCATGAAAGTTGACAAAACATAGCGAACGTGCAATAAAAAATGAACTCACAAGACTTCCCCTTGGCAATCCCATCATCTTTAGCATTTCTACGTCAGCTTCGTGCTAGATTCAGGAAAATCATCCATTTAGTTTCGTGGTTGTCAATTTTATTCACCGCTTCGAACACACATCCACGCCCACGAATCTTCTTCACAACGTAGTCATTCAAAAATCTTAAGAAATGTATCAGTTGTATGGTCATTATAAATGCTAAATGCTCAGGGAATGAATTAAAACCTGACTTGGATGAATATTGTCCCAGGACCACAGCGAGCTCGCTTGACTGACATACATCATAATATTAATTTGAAAAAAATGAGGGAAAAACTATAAATTGAATTCACTTTTCCAAGCAGAGCATCTCGCACAGTAGCATCTTGAATAGCCTTGGCATCGTGCTCGCTTGTTCTTCCGGTATCTCTCAACACTTTCAGCTGAACAAAACAACACGATATGATGTCTTCGTCCCTAAAAAAACAGAAACCTCTTGTTTTATTTCATCCATCGTCCGCTTTGCAGCCGTGTCATCTTTCTTAGGCTTGGGTTTCTCCACCTATAATATTCCATTGCATGGTATTTCTTGAATATGAGGAATTACATATTCATCAGGAAGGTCTGCTTTCATTTCGTAATATTTTCCGGATTTCTTGCACTTTATTTTTCCAATCAGCTGCTGTTTATGATTGATTCCAGCGATATAAAAGCAAGACACGTCCCTGAATTAAAAATGCGTCATAAAGTTTCCGCTAACTCTTACTTGAAGTGCAAGGGTGGTAATAAACTCGATTCTTCAGTATTAATGGTGAAGAGAGTTCTGCCATTTGTCAAATCACAGGGAGAGTAAGTCTTTCCGAATGGAATTAGATTCCCTTGCGATTTTCCCGCAAAACACTGAACATTGTGTAATACTTACATGATTTATAAGCTGTGATGGAGATTTGTTTTCCTTTATATAAAAACTGACTTGAAGAATGAGTACGGATCGATCAAGTCTCTTCAACGATGGCTCAATAGGTTCAACATTTAGCTTAATAAAAATCGCCACATGGTTCCTGGAAACATATTCATAATGACAACATAATTTATCGCGTTTACTTGTGAATTCCTTTCAGCACCAATCCTTGTATTGACCCAATGAGTGACTTGTCGATGTAAACGCCTGTTATATAATATCCTAATCGCCACACGTACATATCTCCATCGTGCTCAATATCGCTGGATACGCCCCCATTGTGGGTCTCGGGAACCTAAGCAGTAGATAGAGTACACATACCTAATACTGGACACAAGCAATAACGGAAATGCTGGACACAAGTGATCATACGTTGTTTTCGATATTGTTTAGCCTGTCGGCATATGCAATGCAAAATATTGTTGACCACTAAATAATACCTCTCTCAGGCGCGGGCCTCGAATGAAGGAATCCTCGAGTTTACCTCGACTTCGGTTAAATTCGACTCGGTAGATCTCCAACGATGCATTACAACGATTTTCAAAGGTATTGTGTTGAAACTAGCGGGACTACGCCCCGCTCGTGCCACGTTAGAATGCTCGTATGGCAACTCTGGAGCGCTTGTGTGCGCGTTCGGCGTATTCCTTTGCGAAAACCAATCATTAATGAGACCATGGTCTGACCCAGCTCAACGGGTTACGGTAGATCTCGACTACTGTAGGCATACGGTATCAACATTTTGAATTAATTAATTGATGAAATCACGAATCTGACTCATAGTCTGACCCAGCTCAACGGGTTACGGTAGCTCTCGACTACTGTAGGCATAACGTATCAACATTTTGAATTGATTGGTTGATGAAATCACGAATCTGACCCATGGACTCATCCAGCTCAACGAGTTACGGTTGATCTCGACTACTGTAGGTATACGGTATCAACATTTTAAATTGATTGGCTGATGGAATCACGAATCTGACCCATGGTCTGACCCAGCTCAACGGGTTACGGTAGATCTCGATTACGGTAGGTATACTGTAGCCGTCTGTTATTGATCGATTAAAGCTCAAGGCGACCAATTACCCGGTGAATCACGAATCTGACCCATGGTCTGACCCACTCTAACCGGTTGCTGTAGGTTTCGATTACGGTAGGTATACTGTAGCCGTGGATTATTGATCGATTAGAGCTCAAGGCAACCAATTACCCGGTGAATCACGAATCTGACCCATGGTCTCACCCACTCTAACCGGTCGCTGTAGGTTTCGATTACGGTAGGTATACTGTAGCCGTCGATTATTGATCGATTAAAGCTCAAGGCGACCAATTACCCGGTGAATCACGAATCTGACCCATGGTCTGACCCACTCAAACCGGTTGCTGTAAGTTTCGATTACGGTTGGTATACTGTAGCCGTCGATTATTGATCGATTAGAGCTCAAGGCGACCAATTACCCGGTGAATCACGAATCTGACCCATGGTCTGACCCACCCTAACGGGTTACTGTAGGTTTCGATTACGGTAGGTATACTTTAGCCGCCGATTATTGATCGATCGGGATGCAAGGGAACCAAATAGCCAAATAGGTAGCCAGTGTTTATGAAAATAACCACCAATTATTAAATCGCATCCTGCTCTGGGTTTGATTTTTAGGGTAATTTAATTCGTACATGCTATATTCAAAAACCGCAACGTGGCATTCATGATCATATCGGAGTACAGTTGTATGTATCTGCACATTTCATTACAAATCAATTGGTGTAAATCACATTTAGAGAGCCAAAATCAGGAAATATCGATACAATTATATCAACTATTGTCAATACTCCTTATTTATATTATCAGAGATTAAAATATTTGAAGAAAGAGTACATACGATATAATAAAGAATAATTATGGTGGCATGAGCTCCATACATAAAAACAAATTGCAGGCTCATAGGATGGAAACATGGTACCAAATGATATGATGCATTAAGTGACAATGCGCGTAAGGGGAAGCCCAGTCAAAGATAAATTGTCGCCAAACGAGAGGAAATCAATTCAGCTCTGTCTCCATTTCTGCTCTCATTTCTTGCTGATAAGAATGATAATAACAACGCGACGCGCAACGTTTCTCTCTTTCTCTTTCACTTTTCTTCTACCGACGCGCTCTTTTTTACGAATCGATCAATCACATCTTTCAGTGATCATGTCATCCGGAATGCCCGTTAACCTGGAAGCAGAGAACAAAGCGGTTAGTTGTGCATCATCCTTGATTTGTACAGCCAGTAAAACTCTGCTCAGTTGCGAGAGACGGTCGCTCGATTGACGAAGGAGAAGCGGAAGTGCGAGGAGGAGATCGAACGGCTCCCAATACAAAATCACACTCGCAATAGTCCTTATCTTTTTACTCACGCACTTTGCCACTTTTTAAAGTTGGATTGAGGATGGACGTGTTACAACCACCAAATAAAATCGACAATCTTACCAGTTTGAAGGCGCGCTTTAGATAGAGCCTGTCGGTAAAGGAGAGAAATCTGTTTTGTTTTCAGGTTTTCGAAAGAGTTCAAGGTTGAAAGCATTCTGGGAAATGGGTTCAGCGGATGCGTATTTGAAACGTCGAACATTCTTGATGATGGGAAATACGCCGTCAAGCGAATCGCAGTCGAACCGAAGTAGGCACCTCTTATCAAACTATCAAAGGTTTTGCGTTGCTTTTCAGAGAGGAAATCATCAACAAGACTTTTCGAGAAGTTCGCGCAATTGCGAAATTCGATCATCCCAACATTATTCGCTACAACAGCACATGGATCGAGAGACCTCCGGATAACTGGCAGGTTGGCACATTGAATATTTTTTTTTAAAAAAGCATTTATCAAATGCATTTTCAGTACAAAGCTGATGACGAGATTCTCGAGAATATCAAATCGAGGAGGCGGCAGTTGGTGAGTCTAATAATTAGTGATGGTATCTCGAGCGCTCGCAGCTCGCGAGCGGTTGTTCTCAAAGAACGCTCGAGCGATCATTCTGAGAAAAGCGCTCGAGCGAGAGCTGCGGACGAGCGCTCGTGCAGAATGATCGCTCGCGAGCGCTCGCTCTCAATTTCATTCCATTCCTCCACGAGCACTCGCGAGCGATCATTGTGCACGAACGCTCGTCCGCAGCTCTCGTTCGAGCGGTTATCTCAGAATGATCGCTCAAGCGAAACTTATAGAAGTCAGACATCTCGGACGAAATCATTCACCTTCACTTTCTTTGCATAATCATCCATAACAATGATTAGCTCCGCGAGAATCAATCCCAGAGTGAACACATCAGAGGCTGTGGTCAGGCGCGATTCGTTGAACATGCGTAGCGCACTCTGGAAAGTAATCCATGGCGGCAATATATCAGAATATGATGTGTGAGGCGATTATATTTTTGCCTTGGTGCAATGAAGACAGAAGGGACAACTTTCGAAGAGGATGTGATGAATTAGTTGTTTACGAGGTTCTCTGTCTCCTGAATCGTCGCAATTTTTTGCCGCGAATACGGCCTTTTGACTATTTCACAACTAGACCTTCAATTCCTTTTCCATTATCAGGATCCATAAAACGCATGGAGGTGACTGAGCTTGTTCACCTGCTCTGGGCTCATGTACTCTTCCGTGCTCGCTCCGGTTCGTGTCATGGTCACCTCCATTCCATCGTCTCCCGTTTTCTGCTCGACGACAATACCATATCGCAAATTTTGAGATGGTCCTTGGTGGTGAAAAGGATGTTGCACGGCTGAAAGATGGTATTATATGTGTTGATGCAATCGATAGGTTCAGATGAGGCAAGTGAGCTCTGTAACTATAGGGGTGATCCGAAAGTATCTTCCGCGTTTTGAGAAATATTTTGCAAGGTTCTAGGAAACTTATCAAGTCATACTAAAGTGCGCTAGCTCTAGCAACCATTACTCTAATATTTCAGCTCTTGAGCACTGTATGTCCTCATGTTATTGACAAACGGCACTAATTAGACCAACTCTCATCAAAATTATCGAGTCTCAATTTTCATTTTAAAAAATCCGTTCTCTGTTTTGCGTATAGATAAAAATCATGTTATCGTCTCAAGGCGTTTTTCGCGAGCGCTCGCCGCTCGAGCGGTCGTTCTCAAAAAACGCTCGAACGAGAGCTGCGGACGAGCGTTCGTGCACAATGATCGCTCGCGAGCGCTCGTGGAGGAATGGAATGAAATTGAGAGCGAGCGCTCGCGAGCGATCATTCTGCACGAGTGCTCGTCCGCAGCTCTCGCTCGAGCGATTTTCTCAGAATGATCGCTCGAGCGATTGGCGCTCGAGCGTTCTTTGAAGTTTTCTCTGTAGACGATTGTGTTTGAATAGGTAACTCCGTAGTGCGAACAGTTTGAATAGGCTTCGCCGCTGTTACTATCGTACAGGGTCCAATCGAATTCGTGCGATCGTTGAAGATATTTTTCAATTCGGAATTATCATTCGAAATTCTCACGCTATCTCCTTCACAATTTATGGACTGACACATTGGTTCAATCAATGAAAAATGGTTAAATTTTACCGCATAGGATAACACAGGTGCGCTTGGTTCGAAGCGAAGAAGCACCGTGTAAGCCGGTGCCTGCTATCCAGTCGGGCATATTAACACAAAATTGACTCTCAACAGTGTGCGGGCGTCCTGATAAATTGAACACAAGTTACCGGTCGAATTTGCATGTAATTAGGGAAAATGAAGCAATTCATTGAGTATTATATCCAGATATCATAGATTACCTTCAAACCTGTGGTTGGGATACAATACAATACTGAATCCTTTTGCAGTGACTACCAAGATCGAACAGAGATGGAAGAAGGCCAGCGGCATCATTGATGACTAGAAATGATTAGCGTGGCTCGTCTCGCCAATATGTACTAGTCAATACGTGTGCTACTGATGACAAATACAATACTCTCCTCATTTCGCATGCTCTCTCCTTTCTCTGATCGGGGAGACTGCTACGCGAATTGACGTGGCGTCAGTAGTATATGTTTTGTTATCACTAATGTGTACAGGAACTTCAAGAGAATGCCGCAGATTATTTTTTTCGATAAGGATTCATATGAGGCCGTTTGCGGTAGGATCAACAAGAGTTCAACGGGAGTCGAGAAATCTATCATAGCTTGAGAACGGATAAAGATAGAGCTTCGTTTAAAATCTCATTTTGTAGAACTTTTAATTCTGGTCGGGAACTTGTGATTTTGGCCGATTTCGCTCATCCCGGACCAGTTTTTATCGCAGAAACAAATTTTGCCTAAATTGACGTCGTGCCGTAACGGGATTCAGAAGGCTCTGATCAAAAAACGGACTCCACAGGTCGATTCAGAATCGAAAGTTACCCCTAGAGCCAACTGTTCGGCAAATCGGATTTTCTACCTGTTCTCGGCCCTTGTTGATTCTACCGCAAACGGCCTCATATGGCTGACGTATCGCCTGTTCCATCCACTATCAGAACCGATTTTTTAAAGAAAGAAAAAAAAATTGTTATTCGATTGATCCAGTGCTCATTCGCCAATGGCTATATCATTCTTGCAAATATTCTTAAGAAAAGAAGAATGGAAATCATTGCTCGTTTTTTAGATAGTAAGCAAAAAGAAAAGAGACGGTTCCCATCTGATCTCTCAGTGAAGTTAAACGCAGTGGTGACATATGCAGACAATGTGAGGCGAACCGCTGCTACGCCCGGTCGAACCAATCGATTATATCATACATTACTTTATTATTGCATAATAAAGGGGTATACAAGATCTGGCCCAGATCATGAGCTCACAATTGGTAGTGGGTGGTTGTGCGTTTTCTTAGTCTTCTACTTTGGCTGGCCAGATCATAACAGATCCAACACATCAGCGTAAAGTAGCATCGGAATCCTGCAATATTGCTCTTAAAAAAATAACAATCTCATCATCGTCCTAAAAAGATACAAACGTTTGAGTTTGTTATAATGAAATGGGTTGTGACGATTTTGAGTAGTACATATTTTTTTTAAAACGCTATAATCGAAATTGGGTAAGAATCTTGGATCTCATCCTGGCTTCTGATATTACTCATAATAAGTATTGTTGAGCAATAATAATAATTTTTAAAAACATTTCTGCTGACCCACCACATTCGAGTGCGGTAAGAACCAACAAGACAACCAGGGATATCCAAACACAATAATATTTTACCATTTTTAAAATTAAAAATATTATTATAAACTAAAGCAAGCAAACAATTTCACCATTTCAAGCTCGCCCAAGCTCTCATAATACCACCTACCCTACGCTACACTTTCCTCCCGCTCCCTAATGCGTTGGTGAATAAAGAATATGAATATGAATATGAATATATACTTACCTCGGTCTGAGATGAGCATTTCTAAATAATAAGGTATTATTATCGGCAAAATATCCATATTACTTACTAATGATGACAAATCGGCTTTGACTATACTTAATTCGTGCGCTCTCTCGAATGTCAGAGAAAGGTGAGAGTACGCGAAATTAGGAGAGTTGGATGCCGATTTGTCATAACTATCTAATACTTACTGAGTGTGACACCTCCATGAATGCCGATTATCGTTAGCAGACAGAGTGAGAGAGACTGCAATCTAGTGGGTAAATTACGAAGTAAGACAATACAAATCTGACATTGAGAATAACTGATATTATTGCAGAGGCGCTGTCCTGAAACTTCTGCTCGGCGAGGTACATCCAGTTCATAAGAATGGGTACAGCGAGCACACTCAAGAGGAATAACTCGATTTTAAAAGCGATAAGGAAAAAATAATGAAAAAAGGGGCTGAAATGTTAACCATTAGTCCAGTGGTGGTTTTGCTGATGCTTTGAATGATGATGTTAGAGGCGTTTATGAATACTAGTATGGCGGAGATAATTACGATAGGTATCTGTAAACTAGCAAATTTTTCACAAGATCAACATCGAAAAACGAACATTCCTTTTCATCATGTCATCCACGGATTTATTGAAGGCTCGCATTTCCTGCTCCTCCTGTTCACGAGTTTTCTGTCTCAATCAGGGGATGCCCTACTGCAGCTTTGATGATTGCATTCGATTCTTCGGCATTCTCAGATGGGAGCTTTCCAACTGCGTCTTCAATGAGTGAATCCGCTTGATCCATTAACTCCGACATGGGCACTCCAATAAAATCTTCCTCATTTTCGACGAATTCTGGTGGGACAGCGCGGACTAGACCTTGCGCACTCGCGTTCATAGATTCGACAGCATCATTTGCCATGGAACTGAGGAAGTCCATTGCAATGGAGGGTGAAAACAGGAGAATCCGGGACTTTTTCGGACGGAGAAAAAGTAACTAAGATCTCCTATTTCTTCGTCTCCGATAAATTGTAAGAGAAGCAATTAGTCAGCATCTCTAATCGGGAACGATTTCCCTTTAAAATGCCAATTCTCCTGATTTGATTCGTAACATTCGAATCTTCCGAGCGATTAACAATGTTTTGCTGTGTGTTGATTTCTCAATAATATTCTCACGCATATCGGCAATTTTGTTCTCTGTCTCGTCTCACAAAAACAAGTTCAATAGGTATCTCTTCTTTATGAACAATTAGACGAACAATCGATAATAGCGTACCCTCATCGGAAAGTTTCACTATTAAATAGTAAATGTGAATAAAAGTTGTCTTTAGAGAGCTAATCATTCGCAAGGGAGCATACAACATTGCATTGTCAAACATACCGGTTGACCTACTCCTTCTTCTTATGATCAACTGCCTTGGAGAAAGGCAATACCCTCCGGCAGCATCTGATAAGGCCCCTAACGAGGAGGAAAATGAGAGTGAGAAGAGTAAGAACAACAGCTGAGAGGAAGCAGATGACATCCAGTGAGTGGTACACGAAGAAGGATAGTTGAGTACCGTAGGGAACGAGGTTGTCGAGGCGCCTATAAACAAGGCTCGTTGATTACTTCTAGTCATTTAGCTTTCTCAATTTTGCAAAAAGGGTTGACAAAGTTGACAACTATAAAAGTTTATATATGTATTTTGCGCGAAGGCGAAACATACTTGTGCTGGGCGAGGAACTCTGTCCATCGTACTAGCAGTGTCTCAGCCGACACTGGCTTAGTGGCGATCATCGATTGCAGGCGACGAGCGTTTACCTTTAGACTGAAATCAAAATTAGCGAGATTATTGCTATCTAAATTATTTTTTCCTAATTGCTGAACACGTTGAATGAAACTGATGTGCGCAGTTTCATCTTGTTTCGTAAGCAAGGTGAAACATACTAAAGAACATTCAAAAAATAAATCACTAGATACTCGGTTTCTCAGTCTCTCCTAATATTTCGTAAATAAATTAGCAGGAGAATCCCAAAACTCCTAGAAGTGAACGCACCTCTTGTCCTCGACGAGTCTCCGAATCGCCGCAGTCACGGTCTCATTGCTGATTGTTGCTTTGCGCACGTTGACACCCATGCCAAGACGCTCAACGAGGTTCGCATTCCTGCAAGAGAAATGTAGTTTGACGGTGCAAAAATGTAGATTTGATCAAATTAGAAAGTGTGAAATGGAAAAATGATGTTAAATGAAGTGTTCTTCAGTCACTCCACAGAATCGGATATATCCCACAAAAACGGTTCCAATTTCGTTAGTAGGTGGTGAATGTTCATTTCAACAAAAAAAACTTTAATGAAGCAAAATATCTCCATTGCCTTATCGTAAAAATCTTGATATCCTAATAATATTTTGCCGACTATCTTCTCAACGTGCCTCGGTTGATCCGCGAACAATCCAGTGGCGAGCATCGGCACGCCCGCATGTAGCGCATCCTGTACGCTGTTGTAGCCGCCATGCGAGATGAGACCGATCGACTTCGGATGCTCTGTGAAAACACCAATGCTTGGGACGATGATTCCCGTTTCGTTTCTAACAGTTTCTTAATTATAAAAAAAATCTGATCGTTGATCTCTCGACTTACGAAGCAAATCCGTCTGAGGTAGCCATTTGACAGCGTACGCGTTGGGAGGCAGGCGATCAGCGATCTCCTCGGGTTTCTCGTATCGAATGAAGAACTGGACATCAGGAAACTGGGCAAATGCGTGGAAATAGGCCTCCTTCCAGCTGGAAAAGCGGAGATCGTCGTATTACAAATTTCAGTTAAAGAACGGTGTGATACGAATTGAGTTTCATCCATTAAATAAAATCCCACCTTTGATGTTTCGATGGTAACTTCATCGTTGTGACGCAAAAACGTAACAAGTCATCAATTCATCATAATAAAGTATACATGTTTATCATCCATCATGAACGCATCATTGTGCATACTGACGATGTCTTTTTCTCGTTTTAGACACTACACCACTAATGGGGCGAGACACATGATGCCTAACTCTTACTTGGACAACCCTAATACTGACCTGTCAGGCATGAGGTACATGGGCAAGTAGGAGCCGAAAGTCATCACGACGATTCCTTTCGCGTTATCGACTCTTGATGCAAACTCCTGAAAACTACTTCTTCATATATTTTAAAGTATCTTTCTTTCATTCTCCTGTAAGCTATTTCGCCAGAATGCTAAACCAGAGTGCTTATGGGATAAATCTATTTGAATGTCTAATTGAAATTCAACCTTCTCTAGCGGCTTGATGTCTTTCTTCTTGATTCCAATTCCTCCAATGTTTACGATTTTCGAGAGTGTTGGACGAGCAAAATCATACAGCTCATTCGAGTTGACCATGACCAGAGGCGCCTGAGAGATGAATCAGTGATCGAACTCTATTCTGATGCAACCATTCGTCCGCAACCCAATCCACTTCCCTATGAAACAAATCATATGAGAAACGAGATCAATCCCACTCTGATTTCCAAATTCTACTAACTGTTTTTTCTAATGATGTATCTCTCTCAAACCTCTCTCACTAACCTTTGCAGCGAGATCGACGAGATCAGGGAAATCTTCCCCGAATTCTTCCCGGAACGCCGCAGTTTCCATGTTGGCAGTCATACTGCGAGAAGTTTATATTGGCAAACAGTGTCCGTTATACCCCTGTGTTTGACGCTTTCAATTTACGCATTCATTCCAATATACCCCATATAATTTCAAACGAAAGCAAGCAGGTTTCACAATTCACCTCCTCCAGGCGAGCTTGAAGGCCAGATGTCCCATGAATGATTTTGTTCGCTCGACGAAGGTCATCTTATCGCCGGAATCCATCATCGCCGCTGCAAGAATCGAACGTCCCAAAGAAGAACAACTATTTTTTCATAATTGCTGAGATTCAAAAGTCTTCCGTCTGAAATTGTCACTGAGAACGTTATGGTTCTTTTCTAATATACTTTTCAATTCTGTGCGAAACTCAACCAATGCTCATGCAAGAAACTTTCAAAACCATGAACTTTGGTTAGTGATCCAAATCTAACAACTCACGCGAGCAATACGATGGAGGCACGGGCACGCCCATCAGACTGGCAACGCTGTCCATCAACGCTCCCGAGTTGAGCCAGATCCAGGTGGGAATCTCTGAATGAACGCACTTTTTGTTGTTGTTAATCCTGGAATCTCTTGGGATTGAGTTAATGGTTCGCAGACAGATGTCAGCTTCAGTTGAAGGGCGAGGAAATGGACAACCAAATTTGCCTACCGATCAGATAATTGTTTAAAGAAAAATGAATTTGTATATTTCGACAAATAAAACTGACTCGTCTTGTGGATAATTCCGATCGGACAGAGATGGTACATGTGAGTGAAGGCGATGTCGTAGTTGCTGCTTTCGACGTGCGCCAGGAACTCCTTGTTCTTGATGAATTCTGAAAAAGTGTGTGTCCAGGAGCATCAAATTTTTCGATAGTGCTAACACTGATAGAATAAATTATCGAGCTTTTTAACACCTGGTTAACACCTTTCAATACTCTACTTTGCACCCACCTCCACACGATCTCCACAGTACGTCTCCGAATCGTCTCATCGCCTTCATGCTCGAGTTCGGATGCCACATGGGTATGTCGTCATTGAAGGCGCTTCTTCCTTGAGCTGCCAACAATGCATCTCCATCCACCCCCGTAGAACCATTGACGGGGACGACTGGAAAAAGAGACTGTCCGATGTCGAACGTTTTCTAATGGGATGAATGAGCCTGAGAACAGAACGTCTCCAAAAAATTTCTCATTAGTTTCAGTTTTTCTCAAGCCAATTTTATTCAAGCACTGTTCTTCGCATCTACTCACCTCTGATCTTCGGATCGATGTCCAGCTTCAGATTTAACACCTCGAATATGTACATGCCGTAGATGGTGACGTCATGGCCGGCCTTCATCAACTCCTCAGCCACCCGCTTGTTCCAGAGAACCTGAGAGCGACAATCACTCCTAGCTCACACCCATGAACATGACTGGCGACTTTTCCTAGAGTCTACACCATAAATGCTTATTCGTTGGCCCACTTCGTGCTAATTTTATCAACCATTTTTTGAGGAAACTCTGATTGATTATTGTTGTGACACGCAAATTTGTTTAGTAAGAAAGCTCTCTGCAACTCGACAAGTACACAAGAGGGTAAACATAGTCTGTCTATATTTCAGGCGCATTTATTTTTCGCTGGTGAATTGACTTCAAACATAGATCGCACCCAGCCCTTCTTATCTGTCTATAACAGCGAAACGTGATCTGTGTTTCGTTTGCCGCTTCGTGCCCATCTCACCAATCAGCATTATATGTTTCATACCGACAAACGATTTCAAATTGATGATAATGTTCAGAATGTAAATACCCTTTCAACCATTACAAGAAACCGATCGGTGCATATAAAAAAACCGGATTGTATGTGTTTTTATACTTACCTGACTATTGGCCATGTAGGGAGCGAAGATAGCGATCTTGAATCGCTGCTTGTCATCTTTCGCTTGCTCGGCGATGATTTCCACAGCATCTTCGGACGAGGTAGCGACCGCTCTGAGAAGAGAGGATTGATTTTGAACTATAAATTTCGACTTTCGAATTGATCGATCGGAAACCGTTTCGACATATAAACAGCTGTCACACGCTAGAGGATATAGAAAATAAGCGGCGCTGACCTGGTGCCTGTAGATTCTACAGCTGTAGCAGCAGCTGTTAAAACGAACACAACGACAAATACACTCCGCATTCTGAACTACTGCATGAAATCAGGCTAGTTTTCAACATAAAGTACGACTTCTGAACAAAAAGGCGAATTAATTCGAAAAAATCGATTGCCGATTTGATTTCCGTGGCAGAAGGGCAGAACAATGTTGAGTGGAAAATCAAACACTTGATAGGTTCCACAAAATTTTCTTATCGTTCGCTCGGATTGGCATCCCTAAATACACTGCGAATGCGATTTCACAAGAGGAAACTGAGCAGAAAAGTGGCGCATCGAGTGCTCACAATCGCGTATTGCAATCGACTCCGACCGCCCTTATCAAATGCGTTGTGAAAGCTGATCATATCAGCATGCGTAGTGTTGAGAGAACACTATACACCGTGACCAATTTTCACACGGTCTAGTGAGGACTAGATCAATGAACATGATAAAACCTTCTTTTCATTATGCGCGCGTTCTCGTCGGTCAGTGTGATAAGAAAGGGGAAAAAGAGAGACGGAATCGTTCTGAGGGTTTCTAAGAAGAGCGCAGAAAAAAATTCTCTGTGAAAACAGTAACTGATCCATCAATGTCCACATACTCGCTGTTTTGAAACACAGATATGCAATCCACTTCCCGTCGGGAAGTGCGATTTTCAGTTTGTGACAAACTCAAACCCTGAGTGAATTTGGGTCCTCCAATCATCCTCTCTCACAATCCCGATCTCAATAAAAGAGGATGAATCACTTTTGGATCTGATTTCAATAAAAGTATGGGAATCACATCGTGACCCAAATCCGCGCCTGGGCCTTCTCGCATTTGTACTCCGGTTATCATTTCAATGCCAGTATGGGTTGGTTACTCAATGTTACAATGTCATGAATATTTTTTTAATGAACCACTCTGATTAAAAGATCGGAAATGTTTCAGTTTAACTCAATTTCGAATAATGCATCGTACAGGTTAACGAGCACGTTCGCATTCAGCAGTAATATGCTAAAAATGGCTACAAAATGTACTTAAATTTTTATCAGCATATTTTCGTACTCGCTCGAAACCCTAGGCGCGAATTTGGGACAAGATGTGATTCCCATACTTTTATTGAAATCAGATCTAAAAGTGATTCATCATCTTTTATTGAGATCGGGATTGTGAGAGAGGATGATTGGAGGACCCAAATTCACTCAGGGTTTGAGTTTGTCACAAACTGAAAATCGCACTTCCTCACGGGAAGTGGATTCATTTACTTTTATTGATGCGTAGCATTAATTCTCGCGTAGAACTATTTGGATACCGTGAAAAGTGACCAAATTAAATAACAAGCAAGGGGGGGCAAGCCCCCCTTGACCCCCCCCTGGGAGGGTTATGCATGACTGCTTAGGATCCATTAATCTGAAAATTATTAAAAATCTTCAGAGAAATACAGTATCGGGCATAAGTCATGGCCACTTTTTTCATATGTTCGTAACTTTTGACTCATGATAGATTTCTGGCTCAAACGTTGACATGTCACAGCATACACACCGACTGTTCGGAATATGTCATTGGGATATCACAGAACTCCCTGGTTGTTGCGTAGTGCTGACGCAATCAAGCAGCACTTTTTCAAACAATCACAATTCTTACATGGATTTTTCCTCAGCTTTCCTAATCGGTGTGATAATAGACGGCCTCAATACCATTTCGATGAAAATATGTACTCATGGGAAGATCACGTACAGTGGCTTTACACTGTCTCTAAGTAAGGTCCCGAAAAAATGGATTTTCGTTCACAGACCTGCTAGAGACTTGTTCGAAAGCTCAAAATGATCCTTACCTCAATCCCTCATGATCCTCAAAGTTTGATAACGATAGCTCTTAATTTGACCTCAGGGCTTGAATTTTTCACTTTTTGACATTATTTTATTTTCACTATTTTGGATGATCACAGTTCAAAGGGCGATTTTTGTTCAAATGTCATTCCTGCAAAGGATAGTTGTAAATTCATGGAAAGTATTATTCCCAACTTTTTAGAGCATTTGCGTAGCTTTACTGTCTGCGGCAACCGAAAATCCGAGGTCAATCGATTTTCGACCCAAAAAATGACCATGATACCCCCATCATCTGTCGAAAAAAAATTACTCTCAGAACTTCCTGACTAATATTTTCTCTGGTATATCTTTGTGTACTGAATCCGAATTTCGATATGAGAGCCCATGATATCATGAATGAAAACAATTAAAATTCAACATCTTTAAAAATCGGTTATTTTTTCGACATAATGACCTCGGATTTACCACGGACAGGAAAGTTACCCAAAAGATGCAAAAAGCTGGGAATCATACTTTCCATGAATATGCAACTATCCTTTGCAGGAATGACATTTGATCAAAAATCGCCCTTGGAACTGTGATCATCCAAAATAGTGAAAATAAAATAATGTGAAAAAGTGAAAAATTCAAGCCCTGAGGTCAAATTAAGAGCTATCGTTATCAAACTTTGGGGATCATGAGGGATTGAGGTAAGGATCATTTTGAGCTTTCGAACAAGTCTCTAGCATGTCTGTGAACGAAAATCCATTTTTTCGGGACCCTACTCAGGGACAGTGTAAAGCCACTGTACGTGATCTTCCCATGAGTGCATATTTTCATCGAAAGGGTATTGAGGCTTTCTATTATCACAGCAGGTAGGAAAGCTGAGGAAAAATCCATGTAAGAATTGTGATTGTTTGAAAAATTATTACTTGATTGCGTCATCACTACGCAAAAACCAGGTAGTTCTGTGATCTCCAAATGGCATATCCCTAACACTCGGTGGGTGTGCTGTGACATGTCAAAGTTTGAGCCAGAAATCTATCATGAGTCAAAAGTTACGAACATATGAAAAAGTGGCCATGACTTATGCCCGATACTGTATGCTAATTCTGGCGAAGGTTCGCAGAATTAATAGACGCTTCTATATTTTGAGGAGTATCCATATGATCATCAAAAAAGCGAGGGGCAATCCCCAAATGAACCCCCTGTGGTGTTACATATGTTTCCCTACGCATGCCAAAAATGTTCAACGATACCGTATACGACTGATGAATTCTAGACAAACCGAACTTAACGCCACCCTGTGTGATTCTGAGCCGAAAAGATCAAGACCAAATCAACTCCGATCAACCTGTGAAAATTATCTCCGAACATGGTTCCAACATGGAACCGGACTGGTACTGGTCTATTACCATCCTGGCAGTATCCTGATACAGTCCCGCAGAGTCTCCGCCCCAAGAAGTGGGGCACGGACGGTTACTGTGGGTCACCCGAGGTCACCCCGACTTTGAGGTGGCATTAGACCCCTTTAAAATGCGAGTTCGACTTACTATTTGTGGCTATGGGCTTTTCTCATGAGGGTCAATACATCTGTGAAAGCAGATTTCCGAAATTTGCATTTTTGAGATACTTTTTGAGACGTCTTCGTTTAGCCCTCCTCTCGTCCCCTCCCCTCATTTGCATAAAGGACCGCTCCGTCGAAAGGTGATAGTGAGGAATGAGCGAGGGGAGTGGAGTGGAGGCGAGACGGGTCAAGATGACGTATCAGAAAGTAGCTCAAAATGCAAAGATCCATTGCTTTCACAGATCAATTGACCCTCATGAGAAAAGCACATAGCCAAACATAGTAAGTCGAACTCACATTTTAAAGGGGTCTAATGCCGCCTCAAAGTCGGGGTGACCTCGGGTGACCGACGGTGACCCTCCGGACCCCACATCTTGGGGCGGAGACTCTGCGGGACTGTATTTACATGATACATCGCGAGAAGTAGTTTGACATTAGGCAAACAGCAGAAACATTTTATATTCTGTTTTGGATACTCGGAGATAGTATCAAGGTTCTCCTGCCTGCAGCTCTATCCTCCTTTCTCGGTAGTCAGGTAACACGTCAAGGTTTTCCCTTGAAATGGCCTCCATAGGCTTGGGGTTATTGTCCAGGGCCGTGCAGATTCTACTGCACTGCATACACGGGAAACATAATGCATTTACCTGCGAGCGCGTCATAATACGCACTCGCTAGTCGTATAGCGAATCGACAGCCTAACACCATTGGCCTCCTTGGCTTTGAGGTTATCGCTCGGGCTGTTGAAGCCGCCAACCCGGGTTCAGATCTCGCCCGTTGCATCAGTTTTGCAGCTTTTCGATTTTTTGCATTTTTTCGGTCGCATTATTTCCGAAACCATTTTATATCTCTTGCTGAAACTGGTTCACCAGGGGTATCTTGGGCAGCTGAACGAAATGGCGGGGGTTAGACATCGAAGTAAAGACTTTCAGACCCGACAAGGCCGGAAATCAGCCCTTTTCACGCTTTTTTGACACCAAGTGCTGACAACTCGTCCCAAAGTGGTGGAAATCGGTTCATTCGAAGAAGTGAACCTTACATAAAACCAGAAAGCTTAACTTCCAGAAACGAAGACCCAGGCTAAATTCCACCGATGACTTGGAAAATATGTGGACGGGGTTGTTTGTCACACCCAGGGGTACCCGCCATTTGGCTCCCCGATGAGTTGTCGGGCTGAAATTTTCGGCTGACCCCCTTCAGTGCCGAAAAAAATGAAGGAAAAAAATAAGTCTAAACCCAAATTACGCCGGCGTCAATAATGTTGTTTCCGAATATTACGCTAGCATTAAATGTTTAAAAAAATAAGTACACGGATGAATCAAACGTTTATTCTAGTCAGCAATAACTGTTAAATTTGCCTTGGGGATCTTCTTCAGAGATTAAAGATCAGCGATCATCAAAGATCAAAGATCATTCTCGTCGACGATGAGCAGAACGTCATTGGCACAGAAGGTGGCACGGCAAGTGGGGCAGGACGCCTGTAATTTCATTATGTCAATTCCCAGGATTTCTTTTACAAAACAGAATAATACGAATACAACGTATCAAAGTGTTTCCATTCTGAGGAAACTAATGTGAGGTTAAGGAAAAGACAAATTGACCGACCGTTCCGTCCAGCCAGCCCGAAGCTGGATTCGGCTGGGCTGCAGCGAAGACCCGTGCCAGGCACGCGGAACACCAGGTCGGACGACAGGCGCAGCCGCCGCAGGAATCACTGTAATTAATTAAATAAATATATTTTAAATTAAAATTTCCAATTTATTTTAATTAAAAGGGGCAAGAGAAGCTAATAGAACATAGACTATGTCCCTTCATTATTTAACTCGGTTTAGAAAGAATTGCGCATAAAATCTAAAAATGCTTACCCACTGCAGTTCTTTCTGATGACGACATCAGCCTGTTTGGTGTTGCAAGCGAAGCAGAGATCGAGGGACTGAAAGGCATCGTCTTATCTTCGGATAACTGAATTTGACCTACCGCAGTGTCGGCCATGGCGAATTTCGGGTTGTCGTTGATGTATAGGGGTGTCCCATAAGTCTTGAGAATTGCTCCGTAAATCATTGTTGCGCAATCGAATGCCCCGATTTCGAAATGCAAATTGTAAACAAACTATTGCATCATGCTGACGTCGAAGGGGTATTGGCATTGCATCAGTTTAGAATTTGCCACAGTCATTCTAGTGATGGAGACTTATCACGATAAACGCGCTGTCTTACTTCATTCCTTCCGCCTTGGTCGAACATCCAAAGAAGCTCATGCGGACCTGGTGCTTACGGATGGAGAGGATGCCCCTTGCCTTGCTACATGCCATCGTTGGTACACCCGCTTCAAGAAAGGAGATTATAACCTCGATGACCAACCCCGATCCGGTCGCCCAATTTCTCGTAAACCCACTCGAGTTCTCACTGCGCTGAAGAAGGATCCGAAGAAGAGTGTGCGCATGTTGGCGGCAGAGACTAGCACTCCCAAGACCACCGTGTGTCGGACCCTCCATCGGGCGGGAAAGACAGCGAAGCTCCCCCAAGTCATTCCCCATGACCTCTCCCGTGCACAACTCAAAAAGCGAGTTGAGGTGTGTCGGGAATTGCTCTCTCGTAGATCGAATCTGCGATGGGTAAATTCCATCATCGCAGCAGATGAGAAGTGGATCACCTATGATAATCCGGAGAGGAGACTGCAGTGGTGCGACGTGGATGAAAAGCCCCAGCCCACCTGGAAGAAGGAGCAGCACGAAAAGAGGGAAATGCTGTGCTTCTTCTTCTGCTCCCTCGGTCCCCTCTATTGGGAGATCCTCGCCCCTAACACCTCGGTCACTGCCGACCTCTTCACTCAACAACTGGAAGAGGTCGCCATCAGGGTCCCTCCCGAACTCATGAGCGAGGAAAAAATTCTGATGTTGATGGACAATGCGCCCGCCCATCACGCGAAAATGACCCAGACCAAACTGGACGAGCTGAATATGGAATGGCTTCCTCATCCACCATATTCCCCTGACATTAGCCCTTGCGACTACCATTGTTTCCGCTCACTGTCTGACTTCTGCAGGGGAAGGAAATTCAAGGACCGAGACTCACTCGTTCGGGCATTCACCGAATGGATCATATCTAAGCCTCCCGAGTTTTGGAAGAGAGGTGTTAACACCCTGCCCGAAAGATGGAGACAGGTCGTGGGTTCGAAGGGGGTATACATTGATTATTGATTATTGTAAACTGTTGAAGAAATGAAAAAAATTTTAAAAAAATTATCAAGACTTATGGGACACCCCTATAGCTTGTGAATCTCTGAAGATTTGTTGTTTTCTGTAGAATCAAATAAAATATAAACCTCAACGAATAGAGCGTAAATGCGCTCGTTGCTCGTTTCAACTTCAACAAATCTCTCTAGCTCAGCGCGCAACTCGGCAGGAATTCTGAACGAATAAGTTTGAAAAACCAAAGATCACAACCCTCGATTCCTTATTCTCTCTAGGCAGTCTTCCCAATAATCGATTACCTTGCTATTGTAATAATCATCGTATGCAATTTTCACTGTTGCTCGCCAGGGCTTCGGCTCAAGAGGGCAAATAGAGTACTCGATCGATAACTATCGATGGCGCAGGTGGTTGGGCGCAAGTCTACCATGCAGAGACCCCCGGTTTCGACTCCCCGCCGGAGCACAATATTTTGCAAATTTTTTTCGGCTAGAAAAATAAATTTTCACGATTAAAAAATCACATAAAGTATAATATAACTTACGGCTTGCCCGTAGCGAGCGCAGCTCGGCTAGTTCGCCTATAGATAAAGAATCATTGGATGACAAATTGACTGGTCGAAGCAAATGGGTCGTGTGGCCGGAGGTGCGGTGCGAGGTTTAGGATTAAGTAGGGTAGGTACTTGGGATGGTGCCGGATCGAATGGCACTATCGCCGATCCGATCAGATGACGTTGAGTAGGTCAAAGATGATGTCAAAGTTGGGACACTCGACTTTTTCCGTTTTTCGACCCTTCAACTGACTGTCCAACTCGCCCCCATGGTCTGAATACCCTACTTATAGGTCGTTTCTGAAAGCTCTCGATTAGTGCTACAAGAATAAAAAGTCAGCCAAACTGAGTATCGAGCCCGTAGGACTACTCTGAAGCGAGATATGGCCGGGTGAACGTTTGCCTTTTGGAGCAACCGATATTTAGGCCGTTGAAAATAATAGAAGCGGGGGAGCGAAGGACTAATGGATGCAAGTCTAAGGTGCGGAAAACATCGGGGAATCAATGGATATTTTGGCTGAGTCGATTAGAGAAAAGGCGGCTGAGCACGGTCCGTTCCCGTGAGGTACTATTGTGCGGAATATTACGAGTTTCGGAGAATTTCTCAGAGTTCGGTCACCGTTCTTGATTCTACAAGGAGGGAGTGACAAATAGAGTTGACAGTCGTGTAGAGTGACCCGTGACGGTTTGAACCGTGTTTTGGTTGAAGGGTTTTATTTAGTTTAAAGCGTGGTGTACTGGTTGCAAGATGGGGCTTCGGATAGTGACGGCGCGGGTTCGTATCCCCGCTGGGGCAAATTGTTTTGCAATAATTTTCGCGTGCACGGGTTCATGTCGGGGAGTGTCAATCCCGGCGTGGTTGTGTTTCAGACTCGAAGTTTATCAGATCCAGGCCGAATTGTGCCGTTCTGCCTGGGCATCGATGGGAAATCTAGCCGTGGAGGAGAGTAATGAATAGGTGGTAATTTTTCTGATAGTCATCAAGGTGGTAATTTTTCTGTCATAAAATTTGACAGGTAACTGTGTCAGAAAAATTACCATTAATTGTGGTGACAGTGATCAGAGTGGTAATATTTCTGACAGTCATCAGAGTGGTAATTTTTCGAAAGGTGATTTTCGTGGCTTACAGCGAGGCTAGAAAACTCAAACTAATTTCTAAAAAAAAACTTTACGGCGTACCCTTAGCGAGCGTAGCTCGGCTAGATCCAGTAGGAAGGAGGGAATACGTTTCAATTCGCCTAAGCCAAAACCGAAGCCCTAAGCATAATTTTTTTCTTGATG
Organism: Pristionchus entomophagus; assembly: GCA_036245825.1. Taxonomy (NCBI): domain Eukaryota; kingdom Metazoa; phylum Nematoda; class Chromadorea; order Rhabditida; family Neodiplogasteridae; genus Pristionchus; species Pristionchus entomophagus. The sequence goes on from BTSX01000002.1 coordinate 32,196,569, forward strand.
ATGAGTAGGCACCTTTTCTGCGTATAAAGTTTGGGTGATCAGTGTGAGGTTCTCGAGTGTATTCTTGGTGATTTTCTCAGAATATTAGATTATCGAGTGGATACATGTTCAGAGTGGTTTTTGTGTTGGAGATACCAAAGACTATACAAAATATAGTATAAGGAACGGAATGAGTGATTCAATCGGATAGGATACACATGTTCGTCTCGAACGTATTACATCCTTCCCGGATACAATAGTCAGTATCCGTATTATTTCTTGGTTTTCAATATGATTGATGATTCTAAGACAAACAATTTTCTACCAAAATCGGAACTGAGGGGGGGGGGACCCGCATGTTGAAAAAGTGATCAAAGTCGATAAACATCACCTGCGGGCGGGAGTCGAACCTGCCTGCGTCGGCATGCCAGTCAGACACCATGCCCTTCGCGGACCATCACCATAGGAGTTTCTGGTGTATTTTCGCACGTAGAAATCGAATTTTTATGTTAGAGATCATGAAATGGCGAAAGAAAAAAACTATACTCAAAAACCCTCAAAAATCGCAGGTTTCTGTCACTAAAAGTGATGGGAAACCCCTAAGGCAAGGGTAAAATCCTCGACTCCATATACCAAAATGATCAGGAGATCATGCTCTTTCTATTGTTTATGTGTTTTTGTCAGGAACTTCCTGTGTCAAAAATAGACTTTTTCTCGAAAACGAAGAAAGAAAGAGCCTCATACAAAATTTCATTTTGTAGAGATTTAAATTCTGGTCGGGTCCGCGAGATTTCGACCAATTTTGCCCTTCGCGGACCAGTTTTCATCGCATAAACCGATTTTGGCCAAATTGACGTCGTGTCGTACCGGGATTCAGAAGGCTCCGATCGAAAAACGGATTCCACCAATCGATACAGAATCGAAAGTTACCGCTGGGGCCAACTTTTGAAGGTATGTCATTTTTTACCTGTTCCCGGCTTTTGTTGATCCTACCGCAAACGGCCTCATATCAATAATTACAGTCTTTGGTCGTCGGCAAGCAGATGGACGAAGATTGCCTCAACTTCTTGATGATCGGACTCAACTATCTGTAAACAGCCGTCGAATTCTCTGTATCGCTGTTGTACCGATAAATCTTCCCAATAATTGTTTTCTGTGGAGAATCGCTTTGTCTTGTATTGCTCTAATAAAAAGAGGGCGCTGCAATTGGCTATTTATCTTGAGAGGATTCTATCTGGTTATTCGAGTAAAGGTGAAACTAATTTCAACTTCTTGAGTGCAATTGTTCGAGGCGCCACAAGGCCGGGATCCTGCTGATCTGGCCACAACAAATCGGGTTCCTTTATTGAGTCGGGAGACGGGAACACCAACAAGAGTTCAATGCATCGGTGCCAAGGCTACTGGATCGACAAGAAATTGATGTGATAGCATCTGCAAAAAACACTTTGACGCACTATCGTAGTAATATGATAGAAGACCTTGTAAAACTGAGAATAAAAACAACTATGTGCATGCATCTGTTTACCTATTTTTTGTTATTTACAAAAAATTAAATATCATAAAAACAAATATTGAGACTCTGAGAAAATGTAATGCGTTTCACTCGATAGATCACGTGTTGACAATGAAATGAGAGAAATGGAAAACAATAAAAGCAAATTCAATTTCCATAGATCAATTTCAATACCAAACCTTTCATTCTTCATTCATTTTCAACCCTGCGCGCCTTCGAGAGCTGTTTCTCCTCTCCTCTCTCGTCTCCAAAGGTGAGATTGCTGTTGATTATACTGCTCTTTTTCATTCCGAACGATTCTTATTGCACTGCACTCATCGTATCGTCCCTACCGTAGCCTTCTCATTATCGATTATTCAGATGGATGACATTTTCGTTCCTCTTGCTGTTCTTCGATCAGTTTCTCGGTGAAGCCACTATGCCAGTGGGAATGACTAGCAGATTCTGGCTCGATCTGATCATCTTCCTCTTCATTTGTGTGAGTTTTTTGTGTTGTTGTTTTTTCGACTACTGACCTCATAGTAGGTTCAAAAGAATGATATTTTGATTGTTGGGTTCGATGAGGATTGGATACGTTTCAATGGGTTTACTAAACAACAAAAAAAACGCAGACACCGAGTAAAGGTTGGAGATATGGGTGGGAATAAGGTGCTTGAAGGGGAAAACACCTGGTATCATATGTCGATATGAAGTTGTTGCAAAATGTATATTTGAGATTCTTCTCATCTTCCCTACCGAACCGTTCATCAACCTCGGACTGACCTTCAAGAATCTATCGGCGAACTTAGTGGACAATCTACTGTTTCAAAGGTAAGTTTTGATTATTTTGATCAACGTGATAATACATATCTTGAAGGTTTTCGTATAAAACGAATACGATACTGCTCATACACGATAAGGTTGATTTCAATGATTTCGTCGTATTTCTACAGATACATTCAGGTCGAAGTCAATCGAATGTGTCTGTCGTTATTGGCATGCCTATTCAACCAACACCTCACCACCAAATATGGGTGAGTTTTGGAGAGTTTTGCACAATTGGTTAACATTCTGTGATCTGAGTGATAATGGTGCTAATTGTCCGATGCAGTCGCTCAAACCTTCTGTATCTAACGGGCTGGATGGTGTTGCTGGTCTTTTTATGTATGCCTTTTAAAATTTGAAATGTTTTTTTAAAAATATATATATATTTGTTAAACTTTAATGGTATCTTAATCATGTCTCTGATCATATCATCAGATGTTGGCGATTCAGTCGACGTGCAGTGTCCGTATTTTCTAATAATTTGAAAACTTGAGATTATTTTGTTTTAATATATTTCTTTCTAGATTGCCAAAGGGATTCATAAATGATGGTAGCGATATTTCAACGATCGAAGACCTCTATGAAAATGCGCCACATTTACGGACCACAGTAGCGTGTTGGTTAACTTTTGACATTTTGTCGATCTTCAGCGTTAAAAAAAAGTTAGCTGCCATATTTGTTGTTGCTTTGAATTATCTTAGATTAAATCTTTGTTACTTAACTATTTTTAATTTACTCATTTGAGATTCCCACATCGTGTTCCTCACCGATCGCTTTTTCATCGACGAAAGACGTTTTGGATACTCGAACTGGTGGAAGATCTTCAATTTAGTCTGATCGATACTTCTCTCTACGTATGTAATTATTTCTAATATCAATAATTTTTGTTGAAATCCTCTTCATACTGATATTTTTAGCATGTACCTTTATAATTCAAATAGTTTAATTTGAAACGTATTTGCAGAGTGACGGCAATGCATTCAGGCACAGCATCGGACCGAGACCAACCGGCGATATGAATTTCTGTGCAGTTCTTTTCTCCGGGTGTATCAATTTCATAATTGATCAAAATATTAGTCGCTCAAAAGAAGATAAAAGTAAGCATACTGCTCTTTGCTCATTGTGCTCACTTTTACCCTTGTTTAAGCGAGTGATGTTTTGAACGATTCCGAGACATGTAATTTTTGAGAAAGTGATGTTTGCAATGCGAAGAAGCAAACCTTTGTTCAGATTGCGCGATGATCGTCTCCCAGAACTCGAGAATTTCGTCCAGATCAATTATTCAAACGAGCGCTACTACGCCTGGCTCTGTGATCAATTCATCAAGGTGTATCTCGTCATTTTTTCTCGAAATCAACCGAACCTTCAGAGATTCACCAACTACATCAACGACAACCCGAAATTCGCCATGGCCGACACTGCGGTAGGTCAATTTCAGCAATCGGAAGATAAGACGATGCCTTTCAGTCCCTCGATCTCTGCTTTGCTTGCAACACCAAACAGGCGGATGTCGTCATCAGAAAGAACTGCATTGGGTTGGTATTTTCATATTCTTTAAAACTCATATTATAAGCGTCGCTCCCATTGTTTCTAGTGTGCTCTGAGAAATTTTCTAAATAAATTATCCAATCTCAGTGATGCCTGCGGCCTGTCGTCCGACCTGGTGTGCGGCGTGTCTCGCTCGAATCTTCGCTGTAGCTCAGGAGGAAGAGGAAATCTCGGAATGGATGGACGGAACGGTCGCGCAATTTCTCGTTTCAAGGACATTTTGTTTTGACCGAGACACCTGGGTAGAAAGCATCATCCAAATTTTTATTTATTAAGCATTCATTGGAGCTTAATTACTATAGATAGTTATCAATAAAATAATGAAATTGCAGGCCTCCTGCCCCACTTGTCGTGCCATCTTCTGTGCCAATGATGTTCTTCTCATCGTGGATGAGGCTGATCTTTGAACTCTGATGGTTTCTGATCTTTGATCTCACAAGAAGATCCCCAAGGCTGTAGATTCGAGTTTTAATTCATTTCATTAAACATTCGCTTGATTGTTGACTTGTTCAAAAGCGATATTTTTCGAAATTCCTAACCGCAATCTATTGCACTAGTCGTTGTCTCCTTGATGTGTTGAAAGTAGGGCATTACTGCATCTTACCATACCACTTTTCAATGCAACTTCATCATCATTCGAAAATGAAGGTGTAATCTCACGAAGGCTGGCAAGTGTGACTTCCACGAATACTCTATACTTTAGCGATCGAATAGTGGAACCGCCAGCCCTTCTCTCTCATACTTTTCGGGTGGCAGTGCCTTGACGGCTCGCTCAATTTCGCACATTTTCTCATTATGGTAGACTAGATAATTGAGTTGAGTCCCCATTCACCAACTAAAGGTTCGCCTAGTCACACACCGCTCCAAAGAGGTTATAGGCGTGCAGTTTTTGACTTGCTGACACCCCTCCCGCTCCCTCATTGTCAACCTGTCTCTCTCTCTTGCTACTGCGCAGTTCGGCCCTCAAGGACGCGCCCTCGAGAGCAAGGTGAAGCACTGTCCTCTGCTAAATTCGCGCACTCTCTGCGTTTCTCTGACCTGAGGTTTGAAGTCTCTCCATTCCACACGCTTTCTTCTCTGATCTTGCTGCTAATAAAGCAGACAAAACGGAGAGAATCTTTCTCTAGTAGGTACGACGAAACGCCGAATGAACAGCTTTTTTGATGTCGTCAGACAGTCTCGAGTGAACGCTAACCTAGAAGGCTCTGCAATTACTACTATTCTCTCGAATTCATCAGTTCGTTTAGCACCAAAAGCGATCTAGAGAGTGTGGGATGAGAGAAAGAGACAGTTGACTTTTCTCACCTAACGCTCAAAACTTTCCCTCTCTTTCCCATATTGGTCAACCTGTTTTTGTTCGGGCCGTGCGCGCAATCAGTGCCATTCGCGCTTATTAGCTCATCGATTTTCGGTGATAATCAATAATTAATTAGTGATAATTAGCGTTCATTAGTGGGTGTGAGTGCCATGTGATCGCTTGACCTTGCCTATCTTGCCCAACTTTGCTTCACACATGTTTGATGTTACATTTTTCACCTTCTCTTAGATTTTCTCGTCAACAGTTTGGTTTGTTGATAGAATATCACGGGTTGAACAACTAAACGAAACCATAGTGCTCGACCGGGACATTTTCATGTTACAAACAGTACAGTGCCGTTTTCTTTTGATGAGATTCCCTTGTCTACTCACTTTTCGCTGGAACACTTTCCTCGTAAGTTCTTGAAATGTCCGCAGAGAGTAGGAAATTTTCGCTTGATCAGATGTTTTCCTCGTTGACGAAATTGCGCAAATCCTTGAAAACATCCTTACAACCCTAGTCACACCTCGCCCCTTGCTGATGTGTTACATATTATTGATGTCCGGCTCACGATTCAGAGTTCAGAAAATTTAATAATCGGTATTATATCTCTCCAAATGTTCACGTTCACCATTGAACAGTTGTTTCTTTAGGCAGTATGTGCATTATTTCTCGCGATTACAGGTGTTCTTGCGAATAATGTACTTATATTTTTTATTTTTTTTTTTTAGATATTTCCCAGATCAAATTTTCGATTTTTTGCCATTTTCGTTCAGACAGGATGTCAAACATGAAACAAATGCCATCTTATGACTCAATGTAGCATCTTTTACGATTTTCAATTAATCTCTTCGAACCCTTCATTGTTCTCAACATGACTAATTTCGCAATTTCGGAGTTTCTTTGTCGTAATTTTTTAATTCGTGGCTTTAATGTCAAAATGTCTAGATGCTCCGACCACTGGTTCTTTTTACTTGTCTACTGCTCGCACATGCTCAACTGGAGAGAATGAGCGCGCCAGCGGAGGAATCTGATGGAATCACTGACCATGATAAGGTACAGAATAAGAATAAAAAATGGGTTTGTAAATTGTCTGGAAAGTTTGGAACAGCGAAATGGTCTAGACGAAAACTACATTACATCCAATGAGGAACTTCTTTCTGACCGATCAACCATTTTTTGCTAGAAATCTTGATATCAAGAGATGGTCACCAACCTAACCGGTAGTAAACTTAGAATTCAGCGAGATTACGATTGGCAAACTTTCCAGACTGCTTGCCGAGAATTGAAGAATGAGTATCGACGTGTTTGCCTGGACCCGGGGCATCGCAGTGGCGAGGTGACCAATAGTGATGCAAAATCGGAAAAGAATCTCCTCAATTCGCATGCTCTCTCGCGAGAGAGTATGCGAATTGTGGAGAGTCGAATACCGATTTGCCCTTGTGAGCTATTCTAGGTCATTTGATAACTATGCCAATTTATCATCCCAGGGTACCTAATCTGGAAAGTTTTTTTCTGAATAAACGTAGAGAAAAGGCTTCATAACTCGAGTTATTATACCGATTTTATCTGGAGCGTCAATTACATTGGTTGTTGTTGTCTACTATATTTTGAGGGATTTGCAATAACTCAACAACATCGCACTTGATCATTTCTAGAGGACGAACACAATCGAGTTATTTTGCAATAAAATAATGCAGCTGATAAATAACATCTTTAAAGGAAAATAATATTTTAAACAAGTTATTTCAGGAAGAATTCTGTCGCGCCTTCGAGAACGTGTGCATACGGCTGGCTTCGAGCAGCCGACCAACCGTGAGATTTCCAATTATCCTCATGAAATTTTCAAATGCGGTGTGAAAATGTCGAATCTCCTCTATTCACCAGAAACGAGATAGTACACCACTTTAGTAGAGTCGAATTCCGCTTTCGAATCACTAATGTGGATTAACTGTGGTTGAACTTCCACCGTGGAATGTTCCGTATCTCTACTGAAAAAAATCGCAAAAATATTTCAGCCTCGCGAGCATCTCATCGTCTCGCAAGACGGAGAGGAGGAGGAGCGTTCATACGGGTGAAACTAATAACGACTAATAACGATTCGTTAGTGAAGATGCAGAAACTTCTCACATTGTTAAATCGCTATTATGCTTGGCTGCAGGACCTGTGGACCTGTAATAATGCTTTGAATTGTGATTTAGCCCCTCCCGTCCCTCTTCTCCCTCTTCCTCCCCTCGTCGACCCGATTTCACCGAGTTCTGTCGTCGATTCAAGAATCGATACCTCTTCGTGTGCCCGAATCCCTTCCGATTTGGGCAGAAAGTGAGTTTTGTTTTGAATCACAGAAACAACCACTCACCACTGCTCTTCGCAATTTATGAAGGTGCGTTGAAACTAATTCAAATTTTGGACAATGAATGTGGGTTATGAATACTATTCCGGGAATTATTAAAAATATATTGTAAATCTCATGCTCGAAATCTCAGGCTGTTGTCTTCTGCCCGATCTACTCTGAGCGATGTGATGTTCCGCTACCAGACAAGCCGGTTAGTTTTCACAATTGAAGATGCCAAATCAGTACATTTCGGTTGTCTTTCGCTGTTAAATACGTCTTATTTACTTAACGAATTGATCTCGCTATAATATTAATCAGTCATATTTTTCCATACCGAAATTCCCTGCAAGCATAGATCACAGATCTGAGTGGAAATTCGACATTGGATTATGTGATTAGCGTGTATTTTACTGTACTTATTGCTTTCCAGGTGGTGCCTCAGAAGAAAAGCAGTGGTCGCAACTTCGCTGTGGATCGGTTGTGCGCCAGCTATGCGTGAGTTTCAGTTTTCACAATAGTCTTGATAATCGACCTGTATAATCTGAAAAAAAGGTGGAAGGAAACATCGCGACAAAAGTTGCGAGCTTTTTCGATGAGAAATAAACTGTTTCTCTTGCTTACACACGCTATTTTCTCTTTCTCTAACCAGCTCGTCGAAAACCTCGTCCGAAAAGCTGCCAGAAAAGCGAGAGAGCACGCGAATCGAGAGAGCGCAGAGGAAGTAAACAAGTTGTTACTTCTTCTAACCTCTCCTCAAACACACGCTCTCTCGCTTTTCTCTAACTTTTCTGCAACCTTTCTCTGAGCTTTTCTCGCAGCTTTTCGGACGAGGTTTTCGACGAGCTGGTTAGAGAAAGAGAAAATTGCGTATGTAAACAAGAGAAACAGTTTATTTCTGATCGAAAAAGCTCGCACCTTTTGTCGCGAGGTTTTCTCCCAACTTTTTCACACATTATACAGGTCGAATATTGGTTGAGTTTCAATGGAACTTTATTTGCTCAGGATTTTGGAACGATTTGATCATCTTTCTCATTTCACTGAGGCAAAATCGCAAACCCAATGAATTTTCAAGTAATGATTATTATATTTCCAGCAACTTCGCCAATTCATACTGCCGCAACGCTCTCTTCCTCGCGCAAGCTCAATATCGAGCCTCGTGCGAGAAATACTGGCGGTTCTGCATGCCGCATTAGTGACCTTCCCTCGACTTCCGTACCTCCTTCCGTTACAGTACCTAGACGGTTTCTTTTTTCCTCGCTTGTTGTTCAAATGCAATGCACATAATTTTTGAAATTGATTTTGTCTTGTTTTTTATCGATTGATTTCCCTTTCATTCAATTATTTGAACGGAAGAAATGCATTATGTGGGCGATCAAGAATACGATTCAAAATGACACTTTGAAATGAAAGCTTTACGAGCGAACCGTTTGTCACGCTATTTCTAATCAGGGAAACTAAAGCGCTTGTGAAAGAAGGAAACAGAAGCGTATCGAAATGAAGAGTTCTTTCCTATAACGCTCAATATAAGCCCAGAGAATGATGCATTCCGCATTCGAGAACCGGCCATGCGCTTCTCTCTGTTCATCTTTATCTCCTTCCTTCTACTGGTTGTGTATGCATCAACCACGAAGAAGGGCACCACTAAGAAAACGACTCCAGCTCCATTCAAATGCTACGTTGGACTCACGAGTCTACTAACCAATATCTCCACCACAAAGGACCTTCCAAAGCTTACAGCATGTGCTGCCGGACAGAATTGCTGCTTTCACTCAACGTAAGATGTTTTTTTGCCAATTATCATATTTTTTGTATTCCCAGTGACCATTTCGGAGATGGACACGCGTTTGCGTGCGCAAGTAACTGTCCCTCGTTTGGAGATGCTGGGCACACAAGGATACTTGTATGCCTCAATCCTTAAACTTGAAGGTGTTAACAAATATTTTAGACGGGAGCAATGAAGTATGAATATCATTGCCGCGAGCCGGTAGGATACTGCAAATACGAGAAGAAGACCAAGAAGCCACCGACTACGAAGAAGCAAACTACCAAGAAGAAAACGACTAAAAAGCCGAGTACTGCGCCACCTTTCAGCTGTTATGTCGGACGCTCTGATTCAACCATTCCGCCGGCATTAACAGCGTGCACGACTGAGCAGAAGTGCTGCTTTGCAAAGGCTCTGTGAGATTTCACTATTCGAAATGTATTTTTTCTTCAAATAATAATAATAGCAGTTCTTTGACTTCGTCGGGACCGTACGAGTACTCCTGCTACGCGAAATGCCCAGACTTTGAAAATAGAGAGTTCGTGATCAATGCTGTTCGCAATAAGCGCTCGGTGCGTTTTGGTGTGGTAAAAGCAGTATTTTAATGATTAAAAACACAGGCAGAATCCATCCGCGTCCGACGTTCCATATGGTCGGCCGTATTTCGTCCAGGTAACTTCTAATTATTGAACATTATTATTTAACCAACATTTGTCGGCATCCATTTCTGGGAACAAATCATTATCCTGAATTTACTGTGAATATTTTATTTACAATCTGGGCTTCTACGGAAGATAGAAAACAATTAGAATGTAGTGTTTTTTTTAGTAGCTTACAACTATGTGTGATCTGGTCCCATCAGTTACTGCAAGCCATAAAGTAAACTATCGTCATGAAGTCATTGATAAAATATATCGAATACTCGTATGTCTTGTCAACAACATAACGCGACTGGTGGTTTAGTGTATGCGCATACATTTACATCAAGAAGCACATTTCAACGATTTTCAAGTTGGCGATCAAGCAGGAGATTCCAAATGACACTTTGAAATGAAAGCTTCTCGAGCGAACGGTCCTTGAACGCTGAATATAAGTCCAGAGAATGATTCATTTCGCATTCGAGAACCGACCATGCGCCTACCTATGTTCATATTCCTCGCCTTCCTTCTACTGGTTGCGTGTGCTTCGACCACGATGAAAGGCACCACTAAGAAGAGGACTCCACTAAGAAAACTCTCCATATAGGCTCCATTTAAATGTTTCTTTGGATTGACGAGTGGACTAACCAATACCGCCACCGCAAAGGACCTCCCTGGGCTTATGGCTTGTGCCGACGCACAGAATCGAAACTTTGCGAGTGGGGGGGGGGGAGGAGGGAATGATGGGGAGGAGGAGAGGGAGGAGTTGGAGGAGGCTTGAGGGGGAGACAGGCTGCGTGAATCACGACGTACCGCTCACTTGACTTAACGTTGTCAGGTATTTTTTTTACTAACATTTCTCCCAGCCATTCACAATTTATTCGTCATCAGAACAATTGTAACTGTCATATCGAACGAGTGGGGTAGATGCACTAAAAGTAAGTAACCTAATCACGCAATCGCATTGTTGACATAAAGAGAGATGCCGTGCTCCATGTTAAACACTGTGACCACTGTTCCATTGTACTCGAGCATACACTCGGAGTCCACTGCATAAGGAATCATGGCAGGGTTGGAGAAGATGTCGGAAATTACGCAAACCTGAATCAAAATTGATTTTTTTCTAAACATGATGACATGAAAGGCTCTGTAATTTTGGTTGAATTTGCTTTAAAAATTAAATAAAAACGACTTGTTTTTCAAGTCTGAACTATAAACACAGCTCACCCCCTCAATCTCTTTCTCGGCGAAGTAGCCATGATCTGTTCGGATGATTCCCAGAAACTTGAGAAATCGATGAAATGCGGAACGAGAAATCACAATCTTGCAATAATGATGCTGCGCCGTCGAAGCGATGATCTAAAACATTTGCACATCCAGAAAGGTTATAAAGATCAAAGGGATTGTATCTGCTCATGCGCAATCGGCAGCGCGTTTTGTTGTTCGAACCCACCCGGGAGCGAAACCTTTTGCATTTTTTTCTTTTGGTGATTTTATAACTTTAAAAAAATCTGACCCTGATGACGGAGACGATTGAATCCGGCTGCGTTGCCCTGACGGGTACATTCCAAAGACCGTTGCCTCGTCTCACTAGCTCGACTAAGAGACTATCGTCAAGTTTCCATTTGCAGTTCTGAATGATTTGTTCAAAAACTTCCTATCAGACTCCAATGCATCAAAAAATAAGGCTGGTTAAAAAACTCTCTGTCAGAGTACAATTCCAAAAAATGAATCTGACAAATGCTCTCTTCTCGACCCCGTGAACTGCGCCTAGTTGAAAACTCAAAACTCCGCTGAGTCGAAAATTGTGAACAAAAGGGGCTCACCTCTCCGTTACCAAAATTGACTGGTCGAGTGAAGGAGAGAAGAAACGAGTGGTCGACGATGGAATTGTAGATCGAAAGTTCCAGATTCGTTTGAACTTCGAGGAATGACCGGACTCTGGAATTTGTTTGCTTTTTCGTTCGATGCATCGGTCACGAAACGTGATGTTATGACATGATTCGAATCATCTGTTGAAAAAACATTCAAATATTCTTACTTGTCACTGATACGCTCTTTGTACCACTGGCTCTCGCATTTGATCCCCTCTAGTATTCTGAAGAGCACCGCATCCGATTTGTCATCATCCACAATCTGAAAATAATTTTAATTATTCAAAAATATAATGTATCTTTATCGGTTGATACTAATAAACATCGGATGACTCACCAAATCGAGCGTTCCGTTCGTCGCAAATGCTCTCTTGAACAATAACTTTCTAATTCGAAGTATGCGTGGAAGAATCCACTTTCTTCCGTGGAAACTCAGATGTTCTCCGAAATCCACAGTGAAAACTTCGCGGCTTAGCTGAATGAAGCAATATTTCGAGGTTTAAAAAATAGTTCTAAACCAACCTTCGACCCCTCTTTCCGACGCTTCTCTATGCTCCTTGTTACGCTGATAGTGGGCAAGTAGATGTCACTATTGGCTACGGCACAATTCGTGGTCTTGCAAGCTGCCCGTAGACTCAATCGATCGGGGACGTCCAGATGGGAGATGATCTCGTTGAGCAACTCGAGCGGTAAATGGCCGATCATTGCTCTGAAACAAGACGTTGTTTTGTTTCAGAAAAAAAACAACAATATGAAGTGATGCGGCATCCAAGGAAGGGCCGACAATGATCGAGAAATGCGCATGTCAACAAAACATACAATTAATTGAAAGGAGTACTACAAGGAACGAAGAGACGATACGACTTGCTATTTACAACGAGTGATCGGAAGTAGCTTAGTCCTGCACTTTCAAATGCCTTCTGGCAGCGTTCTTATCATGCCTTCTGGCAGCGTTCTTATCATGCCTTCTGGCATTGCTCCGTTGTGAGAAGATTGCTGATTTGAATAACTGATTTGAAGCACACACTGTGCTATGCATCTATCATTGTACAGAGATAGGATGATATTCGGCGAAGATAATCAATAATGATAATCAAAAATAATTCCTTATTTGCAGTTCCCCACTTGGCTTGCTCCAGTCCGTTGGCCAATGCAAATTCGAGAAACTATAGAGCTTCCCTGCGTCACAAACTCATTGATAACTTTTGAAGAGGAGTGTCTAGAGTCCATCGTGATCACTCTACTTCTCTCGATGTCTCTCGATTTCCCTTTATCTCTGCCATTTTTTTATCAGTTGGCTATCAATGCTCAGACGCTCACTTGGTCATTCTCATTGCACTGTGCGATTCCTCCTTGCAATATTTCCTTTTTCGTTTTCGTTCCTTTCTATATCAAAATAATTAGCAAGCACAATATTGAAATTGTTAATTTTAGTGGAAATCCGCTCAGTTGAATGTTTACTCCAATAGAAATAGCGATTGCTTTTCCGGACGTTCAAACTATCATAATCTAGCGACAAAGTCATCGAGAGTTCAAACATATTTGTGGCGTCGCATCTCTTTCCAATATCATACTCCATTTTTGGCGCGCGCTCGCTGGTGATAGAGATTATGGAAATGACGCTCCATTTTCGCGCCAACGCATGATGATAACAACAGTTCAGAGGGGCACGGCAGTTTGATTTTGTGCAATAACCCTTTTTGGTTTTTGGTGTTGTTCATTATTCTGGCTTCGGAACTAGTTTCGAATAATGCACTTTAAAATACGTTTGCATTGTTCTATTGTGAACATTTGTTGAATTTCAAATATGTTCTGATCCATTCTAGGCATGTTCTATTTACAGAAATGCTTTACACAGAGGACGAGGTCACTCAATCGCCGGTGGTCAGTGAGCGAACACTCAGGTCTGCCTTTGCCCTCGATGATTCATGATTGGTGCTAGAGATGGATGGGGGATTCAGGGAGGAAACGAGCCGGAGTGATCGAGGTGGCCTTTGCAAACACTGACTTTACGCTAGTCATATAATTGACAGCTGACTCTCGACACAGATATTACATAGTTTACATAGATAGCCATCAGTTTACATAGTTTTTATGAGAAATGTGGTGAAATTTACTAACCGTCGAGGAAATACGATCAATATCAGGAATATGCAATCATAAAATGGCATTTCAGGTTCATCCTTCGGAATGAGTACGGTATCATCACTGGCATTGTTCACCAGCTTACAGGCTATGAGGACTGCAACTTCCGGCTGTCCGAATGCCAATGGGAAACGGGCGTGGAGGGACCGGAAGAGGTACGGTAGCCTTTTATTTGAATTTATCCAATGGACAGACCTGATATGTGCACCGATTGATTTATGGGCGATGTGAAACTCACGTGGAAATATATTTCGCAATGATCGAGAATTGCGATAAACAGTTGGCATTGTAATTGGGAGATAGTGTGAGATGGGGAGGAATCTAACTTAGGTGAGATAAAAAAACAGCTGCAAGAATCATCGAGGGTAACGTCACACGAATAAGCGTCCAAAATAAAGTAGTATTATGCGAAGCATCGAGAAGAGTGCGAATGTTGCTAATTGTCACCTCTTGATTCATGGGTGACATGAAACTCATTTCGAATAAGCTGAAAATAATTTCATAATATCATCAGGTTATCGTCAAGATCACAAACCCCATTGAGGCAAAGGATTTGAGCGTTATTGGTTGGTGTTCAAATTATTTTCATATTTTTACTGACTGCATTCTGCGGATTCTTGCGTGTTTTATATTGTAATGATGAGTCCGAATCAATGACGTTCTACGATAAAGTTCAATCTCAAAAAAATCTCACCTTGAACGAATACATTAAATTTAGATGCCCAGTACGAGGTCTTCACACTTCTCCGATCCGCTGGTATTCCGACCCCTGAGGGGATCAAGACGAAGGGAGGCGAGTGGTGGACGTTGCAAGTGCTAGGCGCCGGAGGTGAGAATTTTGATTCATTCATAATTGTTTCGTATTCTATTTAAAATACATTTTTTTCAAAATCTGAAACAAAGTATCGGGTTGAGGAATAAGTAACGCTCGTTTTTGAATTTTTTTCACTTTATCATAAAAACTTTACAAAGCACGATAGAATCTAAAAATATTCTCCATGCGCATCGATGACCTTCTGCCATCTACCAGGCAGCTTGTGGATGCCCTCGTGATAGAAGGACTGGGGCTGGTTCTTGAAATAGTTGGTCAGTACGGTCTGGATAGTGGCTCGGTCTTTGAAGCTCTGTCCCTTGAGGAAACGCTGGAGGTCTGAGAAGAGGTGGTAATCGGAGGGGGCAAGGTCGGGTGAGTAGGGAGGGTGGGGGAGGACAGCCCAGCCATAGCCCGCCAGCTCAGCCTTGGTCTTTCTTGCGACATGCGGGCGGGCGTTGTCGTGCTGAAAGTAGATTCGAGCGTCCTTCCCGCGTGTTTGTTCGACAGCGTGTCTCAGCTTCCGTAGCTGAAGAGTGTAGACCTCTGCCGTGATAGTCGTCCCCTCGGGTAGGAGTTCCCAGAACTCCACTCCCCGCACTGACCACCAGATGCACAACATCACTTTTTTGGGGTGCAAATCGGGTTTGGGGACATCTGCTGGCTTTTGGTCCTCTCCGACCCACTGTCTCATGCGCTCATGGTTGTCGTAGAGCACCCACTTTTCATCACCTGTGATGAAATTGTCCAGCCAATCAAACCGGCGATGCAGAGTGAGAAGAGTCGAAGCCATGTCCACTCGGCGATCCTTGTCATAGTCGGTCAGGTCATGGGGGATCCATCTCCCGAGTTTCCACTTCTTTCCAATCGCGTGAAGTCCATTCACGGTAGTTTTTTGGTCGACCCCAAGGAAGTCATCAAGATCGCGCGTAGTGAGATACGGGTCAGCCTCCACCTCAGAACGCAATCGATCGAGGTCCAACTCCGTGGGGCGACCGGGTCGGTCTTCATCTTCGAGGGAAAAGTCGTGTTTCTCGAATTTGACTACCCACTTTCTCACGGTGGTTACATGCGGGGTATGTGTGGGGTAAACCTGCTCCAGTTGTTCATGAATGGCGGGCGGTTTCAAGCCAGATAGAAATTGAAAGAGCATCACGTTCCGAATGTGAATTCGGTCGGGGACGAAATTGTGCGGCATTCTCGCCTGGGAGACTAGGGAGAACTGAATCGAAAACATGTGTGGAATGCCCGAGGGGCCCTCTCTCCAGTGTAAACAGGGTGGCAGACGGCAACAACAAAAGAGCGAGCACGAGGGTTCTAAAGTCAGAGAGAAAAAACGAGCGTTACTTATTCCTCAACCCAATAGATCAAATCGACTAAATATGATAATTTTATTTGATTCAATTGCAGTCCGTCTGCCAGTACGAGTCTTCAAATTGTTGCCGGGCGAGAACCTCGAGCGATTTGACTTCACAACCGAACTGGTCACCAAGGTGAGCAGCTTATTCTATCATCCATTATGATTTTTTTTAGCAAACTCAAAGAATACATGAATTCTAACTCATCTGTCAAGACAAAATATGAATTCTTCAGATCGGCAGGACTCTCGCAACCGTTCACCGTACCCTCGATGGCTTCCCATACAAACTCTCGCACATTCCCTTCATCTCACCCGAGAATGCGGACTGCATGAAGAGAGAGGCGGAGATTTTATGTAGCAAGTATGCATAGCAAATTTTTCCGTTTTTGGTTTGAGGCAAACTCAATCAGAGATCAGTATGCGGTGTTTTCCGTCCTATTCTGTAATTTCTGAAACATATCGTAACGTTGTCACAGTTCTGTACATCTCAGAAACCTTCTCGATGAAGAGAAGAAAGTTATCGTCGATAAAACCTTCATCGCCCTGGAAGAGAAGATTCTCAAGAAGAGAAGCGTCTTCGATGAGGGTATTATAATTAGCCGGAATATGTGTAAGTCAGAAAATATTCAGGAATCGTTCACTCTGATTTCAACGAGACGAATCTGCTGGTCGAAGATGGAAAGGTAAGGACTGATCACTGCTGATGATCGAAGAAAAATCTTCTAATTTCGCACGCACTTTCGTCGGTTGGCCTCATGATTGCAGAGTGATAGGATGCTTGATGAAACTATACTTTCGAAAACTAACTGAATTAAACTGAATTCAATTCCTCTTAGAAAAGACCCTGGAAACGGTGATTGCAATTATTCGCAGATCTCCGGCGTACTCGACTTTGGCGACATGCACATCTCTCTGCGCGTATTTGATGTGGCCGCCGCCATCCTCTACCTACACCTGTCGGATAGGATTGGACAGAGGTGAAAATAAGTTAGAAAATATACTTTGAAACAAAGCTGGAGACGCACTGAGTGATCATATTATATTCTTTATTGTGTGTATATTGTTATCCTCTACCACCATCTGTTCCTATCGGATAGGATGGGACAGAGGTGAACTCTTTGACGCGTTCTATTGATCTCTGATCGTATGAGGTTCAAAAGCATTGTTTCGCTGCGCTCTGAGGAGTGTTGAGAAGAACCATTTTCCGGTGACTGCAGAGATCAAAGATCAATATTATATTTTTCAAGTCTGGATGATCTCGCCACTCACTTCATCGCTGGCTATCGCTCTGCACGCCCATTCGAGGTGCCACACGACAGTTTACTGGTAATGTTTACTTTCAGACGTACTTTCAACATCGAAATGAAACCGAAAAAATCATTAAATGTTTCTAGGTGGCGATGCGAGCGCGAATGGCCTGCTCGCTCGTCTATGGACTGCGAACGGCGAGGTCATACTAATTTCTAGGAAACTATATGAAATGAATCAAATTGATTAAGTGTTGCATACTGAAAACATATCCTTATGTGTCTCACTCGATCACTTGCCTCTTCAGAATCAACTACCGCGGTGCATCAGTAGAGTACGTACTCAAGACGCAGTCGAATGGATGGGAAACACTGCAGAGACTAACGAGTAGAGCAGCCATCGAGTACTGAAAATATTTTCGCGATAAATGTGTTCAAGATTACTGGTTGCTCTTTATTCTCGACGTGGAAATTGGTTGAACAACTTTTCTGTGGGCAAATTTGCAAGCAGTGCTCGCCCCAGCTAGATGAGCCTATAGGTACATAGATACCTACGTCTCGCTTTCCATCAGTGGTCAATTCTCAAAGATTTTATGTTTGGTTCGTAATGTGAAGTTCTCAGGGTGTTCTTCATTGTACTTGGTTCTTCTCCATTACACTGGCCAGCCCGCTGGTGTCGGCATTGTTGCCAGCGTCAGAAAAAAACATTAATTATTAAACCCGGATAGAGTGACCACAACAAATGCTGCCAGTCACGATAGGGAGAGGTTAGAGATGGTGATGGAAAGCCCGCCCTCCTGACTACGAAAGAGAGAGTCTCAGCTCCCTTTGCTCTCCATATCCGCTTACACTTCGCTGCATCTAACCACACGCCACTCTGGTATCCATACACCTCATATCAGTGGTGCGTGGACACTCCTCTTTTCCTAAATTATTAGGTTGGTGCATAAGTCTTTGCCGATTTTGAGCATTAAGTTAAGCCTCCAATACGCTTGCTTCGAATCACTATGACCTGCCTCCATAACAATACTTTGGGCCATATTCGAAGATTATTTTTCATAGAATGGAATTGTGACACGCTTACGGAAATAGGGGGAACTGGGGATCTGACTAACAGTGAGATTTTCAAGAGAAGTAAAATGTTCTTATATGAGGGTTTGCAAAGCTGCGAAACGTTTCATAGAAACCGCGTATGGTTAAATGAAAAGCCCTATACTAGTGCTTTTTAATAGCAGAATCGGAATAGTTCTCGATGCAGAACAGGCATAATACTGGCCAACAAATATGACCAACTTCGAAAATTATCTGTTCACGCGATCGCATTTTCTCCCTCAAACATCCATGAGGGAGACCTGAACAAGAGTGCTTTCGACTCACTTGACAAGAGTCTATGTTATCCATATGAACATTCAAAACGGCTTCGCTTTCTGTTTTAAAAATAAGAGATTTCTCAGATATGAATTCTCGACCGAAAACGTAGGAAAATGTGGTTTTGCGTGTTTTCGAGCTAAGCGCACTCTTCAAAAACTATTGGTTTGAGAATTATGTCGAAAATATCAGCGATAGGGCAAGGATTGATTGTTCCTTTAATGGCGAAATATCAGCCGTTCAATGAGTAAGGGAGCCAGTGGAGTAAGGGAGCCAGCGCCGTAAGCACCTAATTGGATGTTCGTTTCTCGAGTTCAAACTTGTGGACAATGCAATTCTTTAACGAATAGCCGAATCATCTCACAAATTTAATTGAAAACTATACAGTAGAGCTACTTTACCTTTCAGGTATATTGAAATCTCTAGACCCTCTGACCCGATTACATGGCTTGATAAACTGAAATCGATCGCATAAGGCCAGTTGCATTTCTAATTTAGATAAATATCTTAAGTAGGGATTTTGTGGCTGACAGCTTCTACTAGCTTCAATGTATTATTAAATCATCATACATTGCGACTGTGAACCAATTTTGGACCTGTCACTATTCTCCATAGAATGACGATCTGGCAAAATGTGCACGTAATTTTCGATCTCGCTAACAACGGCGGTATACACAGGCATGTCATAGTGTGCGCTAAAGAGAGTGACCAAGCCCTCAACAATTATGAAATACCATAGGCTGATTGGGCAAATTCGAAAGGTGGGACAGGCAAGAATATCCAAGTGTCGAAATCGGCAAAGACTTATGCACCAACCTGATACTTTGTCACCTTTCTCAGTTTGTTTTCGGAGCATTGAAATTCTAACGGCACCGCCTTGTCTTCCATTCTCGTTCTTTTTGTTGTTGTTTTTCTTTGAATCATTTGTACATCTTGTTTGCTTTTTTATCCTTCAATTCGGCTAGTTGTGCTACTTCCAGCAATTTTCGCCTCACTACTGGGGCTATCACGTAAAAAAGGGTTTCTCATTCTGATCAAAGAACAAGAGCGCCAATCAGGGAAGGGGACGGGAAAAATCGACTAAACACGCTCTTTTCGATTGTTCCCATATTAACAGTTTGCTCCTCTAATCGGATTTGAACTTATTTCACTTCAATAGGGATGTCAGAACGAACACACTGCGTGATCTTTCGCCCGAAGTGTGCTTAGAGAAAGGACAATGAGGCTTCATTCTGGTAATCTCTCGGCAACTCCGACTTTGACGTTTCCCCTGATCATTGACTATTATAAGAGTTCACTCTCCAGACAATTTGTTTTCAAACTTTTAACCTCTCTCCACACGTCCTACTACGAAAATTGCAGAACGATGAGTGGCAGGGGCGATTCTTCCCAAAGAATTTCGATCAATGAGGCAGTCGCATCTTTTCGACGCATTTTGGAATACCGTATGCAGGTTTGACTCACGATTGATGCATTCAAAATGTGCTTTGTTCCAGGATCAAGGAAGGGGAGGCGGAAATATTGGCAGGGCAACCGGAGGACGTGAAAGAAGGGCTGGAATTGTTGAGGTGAGTTCAAAATAGAGTCTATCAAATGTGTTCGTTTCTTCAAAAGTGTTCATCTACAGTGGAAATACAAATTGAGATGACATGTCAATTAAAACGCGATCTCTGTACTAGCGGAGGAGGGGTGGCACAAGGATTCCAAATGGTCGTATCGATCTCAAACTTGTTGTACTTAATGCCTATGGGTAGTGAGTGGTTCCACCACAATTCAAGATCCGAACTCCAACTTTTTGACCTACCGAATTTGAATAATATATGTCGGATTCAGGTCATGTGTTGTATACCATTCGAAAGAGGAGGAAAAGTTATATCTAAATTCGAAATATTTTCTTCATTTGAAGAATGTGCGCTTTAGAAAAACCATAATAAGTGACTTTTCAATCAGTTTTCGAAATGGAAACTATCAAGATGCCATTTGCACCGGCTGATTTTGTGCTCATTAGATAACCCATGGAATTCTGAATCGAGTACTTATTTGCAATTGGCCAATATCGGTCCCCAAAGATGCCGTTCAGGCCATTTTCTGACATGCAATCGTCGACGCGGGTTCGAATCCGCCCGAATGCACAATGTTTCGCAATATTTTTTCAGACCCATACATCATCCGAATCAATATTTTCGTGTGTTTTAACGTTGTCCAGGTGTGTTTGTACATGCAATACTTCAATAATCTACGAATGATTCAATAATTTCTCTCAGATAGACGCCTTTCCTTGTTTCTTCTTTCGATCACTTGCAATTCTACTGTAGAAAGATGCTATCTGGAAACTTTTCAATCTCGCTTTGATCCATCTGGATTGTTCTCTGCGATTGTTCTCTCTCTTTTTGCGATTGTTCTCTAACGATTGTTCTCTTTTTGTTCCGCTTCTAATGCCCTCATCAAATAGTTCACAAATGAATTCCTTGGCACTCTCCTTGTACCTCGAGGCCGTTTTCTCTGTATTCCTCGTACCTCCACATTCATGCACTATTTCCCCCGCCTCGGTGTCCTATCATTCTACACCTCGTTCATCCGCAATCCCCGCACTCTCTATCTCCCTTTTCGACCCAGCTTTCTTCGTATTCCTTGTTATTGTATATTATCTATCCTCTAGCGTCCATTATTGAATTATTCGTAGATTATTGAAGTATTGCAAGTACAAACACACCTGGACATCGTTAAAACACACGAAAATAAATATTGATTCGGATGATGTATGGGTCTGAAAAAATATTGCGAAACATTGTGCATTCGGGCGGATTCGAACCCGCGTTGACGATTGTAGGTCAGAAAATGGCCTGAACGGCATCTTTGGGGACCGATATTGGCCAATTGCAAATAAGTACTCGATTCAGAATTCCATGGGTTATCTAATGAGCACAAAATCAGCCGGTGCAAATGGCATCTTGATAGTTTCCGGTTTCGAAAACTGATTGAAAAGTCACTTATTATGGTTTTTCTCAGGCGCACATGCATTTAGATATAACTTTTCATCCTCTTTCGAATGGTATACAACACATGACCTGAATCCGACATATATTTTTCAAATTCGGTAGGTTAAAAAGTTGGAGTTCGGATCTTGAATTGTGGTGGAACCACTCACTACCCATAGGCATTAAGTACAACAAGTTTGAGATCGATACGACCATTTTGAATCCTTGTGCCACCCCCTGCAGGAGACCACTGCACTAGTACAGAGAACGCGTTTTAATTGCAGCAATCTGCATCATCACAGGTGGAGAAACCGACCCAGAAGAAGATGATTATGCCCCATCCAGAGAGGTGAGTGAGCGTATACATCAGCCCTCATATCTTGTAGAATATTTCGATTTGAATAAAATGAAAAAAAAACAAATGTGGCATAACTGGCTCAAACAAACAGGTAAATTCACGGCATCGGAACGTGACAGACGAGCAAGCGGGCGACGTATCTTCTGATGGAGAACATGATGATGGAGACGACAATTACATTCACATGAGAAGGGCGAGGACTTGGGCGAAGAAGGTGGGAAGAATGATTTTAGATAGATCTAATCAGTTGAGGCTGGAATCTCAAGCGAACTAGGCAAATTTGTAAATTTCACGAATTATTTGTACTGTCGTCTTTGAAATACACAGTGATATGCTCTGCAGAGGACACTGTCTGATACAATTCAATCATAAGTATCATATATTCATTACCCAGGTAACAATCGCTCGTCGCCATCTGCGCATGCTGGGATATGAAGTCTTCTGGAGGATCGATCCGGAACGAAGGTATGCTTTCATATTGATTGCACTGGTTACTGTTTCTCATTGGTATAATCTAATGGCAGAAATATGTTTATTTCGCTCTTGATCGCTGTCAAAATTGAAAGATAGGAAACTGTTCTTTCCGTGATGAAAAAAATGGTAGATCGTAATCAGGTCCTTCTCGAGCGGTCTCGCCATGAGATGCATCAGAGAAAATCGCTCGGACATGCTGAATGTACTGAAGTACGAGAAGCTGATCAAAGGACTGGAACCGAACGCGCAGTGAGTTTACTTTAAACGTTTTTTTTGTAATACTGCGCTACTCTATGTAATCGCATCATGAAACCAGCCAAGGCACATTTCTAATCAGGACCGCACCGTACTATGGCGCATGTCTGCCGAAAGACCTGAGGAAGCGATTCGTCGAATACGCTGGAAAGGGTCGTGTCCTGACCGACGTAAGAATAGCATGTGATAGTAATTTCTTTCCTGACAGCAACCATCGATAACAACCACTAAACGTTTAGAAGTTTCGAGCTAGTCATACCAGCTAGTTACGTATGACAAATTATTTAAGAAGAGCCTTCTTCCGAACATGAAAATGGCTAGCCGTGAACCGGACGCACTCAAGCAGTTATTCGATGATTGTTCTCTGTACCGGAAAAAGGGAATTGTCGCGGTTCGTAATCGCATACCATTACATTAACCCTTTTATTTAGACAAGTTGAAGCTTTTTTTCAAATTACTATTGCTCAGGCGCTCAAATTCTGGGTAGCGTCGCGACAATTGCGTCGAGAGCCGGACGCTAGACGGGCGAGTAGTGCTCCGCGTGTTGCTGCACCACGCAACACAGCAGCATCGCAGGATTGAGCGAACGCTCGCCCGGCAGTCTCGCGACCCATAACGTCCTCTGCTGACCAGCGAGCAAGACCGGAAACCAGACAAGTTAGTCACGCAGCAAAGTTGCTTTTTCGTATTTTCCACTCTTCTGCGAAACTGTTCTTTCAATAAATGTATCTTCACGTTCAGCTTCCACAACGCAACACCACGCCGTCCACTGACAATCGAGCGAGGGCAGCTACCACTCGTTCTCCAGTGAGATTTAGTTTCCTAACAAGTCGACCACTGTGAAGCTGTTTGAAAATAAGCTCTGAACAATGTGCCACTAAGCATTATCAAAAGTCTTTGGCAAGTGTAACTGCTGCAGCCATGCGGCTCCTCGACGCTACAATCACTCAATGTAGACGTGACTCAATGACGTCGGCAAACACAGTTATGATACTCCTTTCCCAGGACTCTTCTGCTGCGGGACGTTGCAATGTTCACTCGCCCACTCGGCGGTCGAACACAGTCCATCACGTACCTCTAGGAAACCAGGCAAGTGCATTCCTCGATCATTTGTTCGTTCATTATTCACCCTTTTGCACGTCACAATCAGCAATGATTCAGCAGTAAATTCACAACTTTTTCTTATTGCGCATAGATAAACAACAAATAACGCACTGCATCGACCATTCAGTCGCGTTATTGCCTAAAACATACCTTAGATAGCGTGAGATAGGAAATGTTTACCGTTATACACAGTTATACCATTTTATTGTCCATTCAGGCGCTCGAGAGCCGCACGTTTGAGACGCACAAGCTCGTCAGGACCGACACACCCGCCAGTCTCAAGAGAGATTACAATTTCGACCTTGCTAGAGGAAAGCTGATGCTGATACTTGTCCAAGCGGTGAGCACGAATTTGATGTTGAAAATGCATTCAAAATATTACAAAAACATAGAATATTGTTCACGAATGTCACTTGATCTCTAAATTCAGGAGACATTAGAGAAGCTCGGAGCAAACTTTATTAGAGCAGTCGTGAGATCACAGGAAACCGTCATGGTATTGTTATTTTTTTAAATCATTTATATTTTTGTTCATTCGACACCTAGACGATATTAGACGATCGATTTTTTTCGAGTTTCATTATGAACGGAACGATAGTTGTCACATTGAATGGGATCTCGAATCGCCAATATTTGAATTTCGGACAAGCTGTTTATAAACATAAATGCACTATTGAATTGACATAGTGTGAGCATCAATATTATTATTACAGATCGTGTTCGACACCACGAATTACGTTAGTATTCTATCAAGCTGCTCTGGACCAGGGCGTCGCCTTTTTGTCAACTTACCAGTGAACAGTAAGTGTCAAAGTTACACCTCATATACAGTCCGGTCAGATCCCAATGTGAAAACTGGACGCCCCGGGCGTCCCCGGGCGTCCCCCCGTGTCCCCTGGCCTTCCCACGCCTCGGGGAAGCATTAAACCGCATTGAATTTGTGAAATGCTATGCAGATGATGTCAAATTGTATGTATCTAATGATAGTTCCACCAAAGCAGTCATTTCATCTGAGTTCCAATCTGCACTCGATTGTCTTTCTGAATGGACTACACTTAATCAATTGTCTCTCTCTGCTTCGAAGTGTTCTCACATTCGACTAGGATCCACTAAGTTAACCCCTCGTTATCAAATTGATTCTATTGATCTACCCCTTGTAAATAATGTACGTGATCTAGGAGTACAGGTTCGTTCCAATTTAAAGGTTTCATGCTCCGTTAAGACTCGTGCTCAGAATGAATGTATGTTGGACTTTCTCTAGTAATTCAATGTCTTTAAGGTAGTGAGGATTCCAGAAAGGAGAGGCAAAGTCAAGCAATTCAAGGATGTACGCTTTGTAACTAGGAATGAGAATGGATTGACAGTTGAAAGGGAGGGCTTTGAGGAGAAGGAACAATTTAGATGAGGACGGGGTAGGAGGGAAGGGAGGGGAGGGGGGGGAAGGGAGGGGAGGGGAGGGGAGGGGAGGGGAGGGGAGGGGAGGGGAGGGAGGGAGGGGAGGGGAGGGGAGGGGAGGGGAGGGGAGGGGAGGGAGGGGAGGGGAGGGGAGGGGAGGGGAGGGGAGGGGAGGGGAGGGGAGGGAGGGGAGGGGAGGGGAGGGGAGGGGAGGGGAGGGGAGGGGAGGGGAGGGGACGGGGACGGGGAGCGGAGAGGACGGGGACGGGGTAGGAGGGAAGGGAGGGGAGGGGAGGGGAGGGGAGGGGAGGGGAGGGGAGGGGAGGGGAGGGGAGGGGAGGGGAGGGGAGGGGAGGGGAGGGGAGGGGAGGGGAGGGGAGGGGAGGGGAGGGGAGGGGAGGGGAGGGGAGGGGAGGGGAGGGGAGGGGAGGGGAGGGGAGGGGAGGGGAGGGGAGGGGAGGGGAGGGGAGGGGAGGGAGGGGAGGGGAGGGGAGGGGAGGGGAGGGGAGGGGAGGGGAGGGGAGGGGAGGGGACGGGGACGGGGACGGGAGGGGAGGGGACGGGAGGGGAGGGGACGGGAGGGGAGGGGACGGGAGGGGAGGGGACGGGGACGGGGTAGCCACATCACCTGCGGGCGGGAGTCGAACCTGCCGGCGTCGGCATGCCAGTCAGACACCATGCCCATGCCAGTCAGACACCATGCCCAGTCAGACACCATGCCCTTTTGCGTCGGCATGCCAGTCAGACACCATGCCCATTAGGCCAGGGCGGCCTACCGCAGGGAACGCTTGACGGAGACTAGTGGTTGGGGCCTAATGGGCATGGTGTCTGACTGGCATGCCGACGCAGGCAGGTTCGACATGGTGTCTGACTGGCATGCCGACGCAGGCAGGTTCGACATGGTGTCTGACTGGCATGCCGACGCAGGCAGGTTCGACACGGTGTCTGACTGGCATGCCGACGCAGGCAGGTTCGACATGGTGTCTGACTGGCATACCGACGCAGGCAGGTTCGACATGGTGGTCTGACTGGCATGCCGACGCAGGCAGGTTCGACATGGTGTCTGACTGGCATGCCGACGCAGGCAGGTTCGACAAGGTGTCTGACTGGCATGCCGACGCAGGCAGGTTCGACATGGTGTCTGACTGGCATGCCGACGCAGGCAGGTTCGACATGGTGTCAGACTGGCATGCCGACGCAGAGTAGGAGGGAGGGGACGGGGTAGGAGGGAAGGGAGAGGGTAAGAGGTACCCTACATTATTCCTACATTAAATTACCTACATTATTCTGTTTTTCTCTACCTCTTCCAAAAGATCACCTGCGGGCGGGAGTCGAACCTGCCGGCGTCGGCATGCCAGTCAGACACCATGCCCATTAGGCCTGACTGGCATGCCGACGCAGGCAGGTTCGACATGGTGTCTGACTGGCATGCCGACGCAGGCAGGTTCGACATGGTGTCTGACTGGCATGCCGACGCAGGCAGGTTCGACATGGTGTCTGACTGGCATGCCGACGCAGGCAGGTTCGACATGGTGTCTGACTGGCATGCCGACGCAGGCAGGTTCGACATGGTGTCTGACTGGCATGCCGACGCAGGCAGGTTCGACATGGTGTCTGACTGGCATGCCGACGCAGGCAGGTTCGACATGGTGTCTGACTGGCATGCCGACGCAGGCAGGTTCGACATGGTGTCTGACTGGCATGCCGACGCAGGCAGGTTCGACAAGGTGTCTGACTGGCATGCCGACGCAGGCAGGTTCGACATGGTGTCTGACTGGCATGCCGACGCAGGCAGGTTCGACATGGTGTCAGACTGGCATGCCGACGCAGAGTAGGAGGGAGGGGGACGGGTAGGAGGGAAGGGAGAGGGTAGGAGGTACCTACATTATTCCTACATTAAATTACCTACATTATTCTGTTTTTCTCTACCTCTTCCAAAAGATCACCTGCGGGCGGGAGTCGAACCTGCCGGCGTCGGCATGCCAGTCAGACACCATGCCCATTAGGCCTGACTGGCATGCCGACGCAGGCAGGTTCGACATGGTGTCTGACTGGCATGCCGACGCAGGCAGGTTCGACATGGTGTCTGACTGGCATGCCGACGCAGGCAGGTTCGACATGGTGTCTGACTGGCATGCCGACGCAGGCAGGTTCGACATGGTGTCTGACTGGCATGCCGACGCAGGCAGGTTCGACATGGTGTCTGACTGGCATGCCGACGCAGGCAGGTTCGACATGGTGTCTGACTGGCATGCGACGCAGGCAGGTTCGACATGGTGTCTGACTGGCATGCCGACGCAGGCAGGTTCGACATGGTGTCTGACTGGCATACCGCCGCAGGCAGGTTCGACAAGGTGTCTGACTGGCATGCCGACGCAGGCAGGTTCGACATGGTGTCTGACTGGCATGCCGACGCAGGGTAGGAGGGAGGGGAGGGGGTAGGAGGTACCTACATTATTCCTACATTAAATTACCTACATTATTCTGTTTTTCTCTACCTCTTGCAAAAGATCACCTGCGGGCGGGAGTCGAACCTGCCGGCGTCGGCATGCCAGTCAGACGCCATGCCCATTAGGCCTGACTGGCATGCGACGCAGGCAGGTTCGACATGGTGTCTGACTGGCATGCCGACGCAGGCAGGTTCGACATGGTGTCTGACTGGCATGCCGACGCAGGCAGGTTCGACATGGTGTCTGACTGGCATGCCGACGCAGGCAGGTTCGACATGGTGTCTGACTGGCATGCCGACGCAGGCAGGTTCGACATGGTGTCTGACTGGCATGCCGACGCAGGCAGGTTCGACATGGTGTCTGACTGGCATGCCGACGCAGGCAGGTTCGACATGGTGTTGACTGGCATGCCGACGCAGGCAGGTTCGACATGGTGTCTGACTGGCATACCGCCGCAGGCAGGTTCGACAAGGTGTCTGACTGGCATGCCGACGCAGGCAGGTTCGACATGGTGTCTGACTGGCATGCCGACGCAGGGTAGGAGGGAGGGGAGGGGGTAGGAGGTACCTACATTATTCCTACATTAAATTACCTACATTATTCTGTTTTTCTCTACCTCTTGCAAAAGATCACCTGCCGGCGTCGGCATGCCAGTCAGACACCATGCCCATTAGGCCTGACTGGCATGCCGACGCAGGCAGGTTCGACATGGTGTCTGACTGGCATGCCGACGCAGGCAGGTTCGACATGGTGTCTGACTGGCATGCCGACGCAGGCAGGTTCGACATGGTGTCTGACTGGCATGCCGACGCAGGCAGGTTCGACATGGTGTCTGACTGGCATGCCGACGCAGGCAGGTTCGACATGGTGTCTGACTGGCATGCCGACGCAGGCAGGTTCGACATGGTGTCTGACTGGCATGCCGACGCAGGCAGGTTCGACATGGTGTCTGACTGGCATGCCGACGCAGGCAGGTTCGACATGGTGTCTGACTGGCATACCGCCGCAGGCAGGTTCGACAAGGTGTCTGACTGGCATGCCGACGCAGGCAGGTTCGACATGGTGTCTGACTGGCATACCGACGCAGGCAGGTTCGACATGGTGTCTGACTGGCATGCCGACGCAGGCAGGTTCGACATGGTGTCTGACTGGCATGCCGACGCAGGCAGGTTCGACATGGTGTCTGACTGGCATACCGCCGCAGGCAGGTTCGACATGGTGTCTGACTGGCATGCCGACGCAGGCAGGTTCGACATGGTGTCTGACTGGCATACCGCCGCAGGGCAGGTTCGACAAGGTGTCTGACTGGCATGCCGACGCAGGCAGGTTCGACATGGTGTCTGACTGGCATGCCGACGCAGGCAGGTTCGACATGGTGTCTGACTGGCATGCCGACGCAGGCAGGTTCGACATGGTGTCTGACTGGCATACCGCCGCAGGCAGGTTCGACAAGGTGTCTGACTGGCATGCCGACGCAGGCAGGTTCGACATGGTGTCTGACTGGCATGCCGACGCAGGCAGGTTCGACATGGTGTCTGACTGGCATACCGCCGCAGGCAGGTTCGACAAGGTGTCTGACTGGCATGCCGACGCAGGCAGGTTCGACATGGTGTCTGACTGGCATGCCGACGCAGGCAGGTTCGACATGGTGTCTGACTGGCATGCCGACGCAGGCAGGTTCGACATGGTGTCTGACTGGCATGCCGACGCAGGCAGGTTCGACATGGTGTCTGACTGGCATGCCGACGCAGGGTAGGAGGGAGGGGACGGGGTAGGAGGGAAGGGAGGGGGTAGGAGGTACCTACATTATTCCTACATTAAATTACCTACATTATTCTGTTTTTCTCTACCTCTTGCAAAAGATCACCTGCGGGCGGGAGTCGAACCTGCCGGCGTCGGCATGCCAGTCAGACACCATGCCCATTAGGCCTGACTGGCATGCCGACGCAGGCAGGTTCGACATGGTGTCTGACTGGCATGCCGACGCAGGCAGGTTCGACATGGTGTCTGACTGGCATGCCGACGCAGGCAGGTTCGACATGGTGTCTGACTGGCATGCCGACGCAGGGTAGGAGGGAGGGGAGGGGGTAGGAGGTACCTACATTATTCCTACATTAAATTACCTACATTATTCTGTTTTTCTCTACCTCTTGCAAAAGATCACCTGCCGGCGTCGGCATGCCAGTCAGACACCATGCCCATTAGGCCTGACTGGCATGCCGACGCAGGCAGGTTCGACATGGTGTCTGACTGGCATGCCGACGCAGGCAGGTTCGACATGGTGTCTGACTGGCATGCCGACGCAGGCAGGTTCGACATGGTGTCTGACTGGCATGCCGACGCAGGCAGGTTCGACATGGTGTCTGACTGGCATGCCGACGCAGGCAGGTTCGACATGGTGTCTGACTGGCATGCCGACGCAGGCAGGTTCGACATGGTGTCTGACTGGCATGCCGACGCAGGCAGGTTCGACATGGTGTCTGACTGGCATACCGCCGCAGGCAGGTTCGACAAGGTGTCTGACTGGCATGCCGACGCAGGCAGGTTCGACATGGTGTCTGACTGGCATGCCGACGCAGGGTAGGAGGGAGGGGAGGGGGTAGGAGGTACCTACATTATTCCTACATTAAATTACCTACATTATTCTGTTTTTCTCTACCTCTTGCAAAAGATCACCTGCCGGCGTCGGCATGCCAGTCAGACACCATGCCCATTAGGCCTGACTGGCATGCCGACGCAGGCAGGTTCGACATGGTGTCTGACTGGCATGCCGACGCAGGCAGGTTCGACATGGTGTCTGACTGGCATGCCGACGCAGGCAGGTTCGACATGGTGTCTGACTGGCATGCCGACGCAGGCAGGTTCGACATGGTGTCTGACTGGCATGCCGACGCAGGCAGGTTCGACATGGTGTCTGACTGGCATGCCGACGCAGGCAGGTTCGACATGGTGTCTGACTGGCATGCCGACGCAGGCAGGTTCGACATGGTGTCTGACTGGCATGCCGACGCAGGCAGGTTCGACATGGTGTCTGACTGGCATACCGCCGCAGGCAGGTTCGACAAGGTGTCTGACTGGCATGCCGACGCAGGCAGGTTCGACATGGTGTCTGACTGGCATACCGACGCAGGCAGGTTCGACATGGTGTCTGACTGGCATGCCGACGCAGGCAGGTTCGACATGGTGTCTGACTGGCATGCCGACGCAGGCAGGTTCGACATGGTGTCTGACTGGCATACCGCCGCAGGCAGGTTCGACATGGTGTCTGACTGGCATGCCGACGCAGGCAGGTTCGACATGGTGTCTGACTGGCATACCGCCGCAGGCAGGTTCGACAAGGTGTCTGACTGGCATGCCGACGCAGGCAGGTTCGACATGGTGTCTGACTGGCATGCCGACGCAGGCAGGTTCGACATGGTGTCTGACTGGCATGCCGACGCAGGCAGGTTCGACATGGTGTCTGACTGGCATACCGCCGCAGGCAGGTTCGACAAGGTGTCTGACTGGCATGCCGACGCAGGCAGGTTCGACATGGTGTCTGACTGGCATGCCGACGCAGGCAGGTTCGACATGGTGTCTGACTGGCATACCGCCGCAGGCAGGTTCGACAAGGTGTCTGACTGGCATGCCGACGCAGGCAGGTTCGACATGGTGTCTGACTGGCATGCCGACGCAGGCAGGTTCGACATGGTGTCTGACTGGCATGCCGACGCAGGCAGGTTCGACATGGTGTCTGACTGGCATGCCGACGCAGGCAGGTTCGACATGGTGTCTGACTGGCATGCCGACGCAGGGTAGGAGGGAGGGGACGGGGTAGGAGGGAAGGGAGGGGGTAGGAGGTACCTACATTATTCCTACATTAAATTACCTACATTATTCTGTTTTTCTCTACCTCTTGCAAAAGATCACCTGCGGGCGGGAGTCGAACCTGCCGGCGTCGGCATGCCAGTCAGACACCATGCCCATTAGGCCTGACTGGCATGCCGACGCAGGCAGGTTCGACATGGTGTCTGACTGGCATGCCGACGCAGGCAGGTTCGACATGGTGTCTGACTGGCATGCCGACGCAGGCAGGTTCGACATGGTGTCTGACTGGCATGCCGACGCAGGGTAGGAGGGAGGGGAGGGGGTAGGAGGTACCTACATTATTCCTACATTAAATTACCTACATTATTCTGTTTTTCTCTACCTCTTGCAAAAGATCACCTGCCGGCGTCGGCATGCCAGTCAGACACCATGCCCATTAGGCCTGACTGGCATGCCGACGCAGGCAGGTTCGACATGGTGTCTGACTGGCATGCCGACGCAGGCAGGTTCGACATGGTGTCTGACTGGCATGCCGACGCAGGCAGGTTCGACATGGTGTCTGACTGGCATGCCGACGCAGGCAGGTTCGACATGGTGTCTGACTGGCATGCCGACGCAGGCAGGTTCGACATGGTGTCTGACTGGCATGCCGACGCAGGCAGGTTCGACATGGTGTCTGACTGGCATGCCGACGCAGGCAGGTTCGACATGGTGTCTGACTGGCATGCCGACGCAGGCAGGTTCGACATGGTGTCTGACTGGCATACCGCCGCAGGCAGGTTCGACAAGGTGTCTGACTGGCATGCCGACGCAGGCAGGTTCGACATGGTGTCTGACTGGCATACCGACGCAGGCAGGTTCGACATGGTGTCTGACTGGCATGCCGACGCAGGCAGGTTCGACATGGTGTCTGACTGGCATGCCGACGCAGGCAGGTTCGACATGGTGTCTGACTGGCATACCGCCGCAGGCAGGTTCGACATGGTGTCTGACTGGCATGCCGACGCAGGCAGGTTCGACATGGTGTCTGACTGGCATACCGCCGCAGGCAGGTTCGACAAGGTGTCTGACTGGCATGCCGACGCAGGCAGGTTCGACATGGTGTCTGACTGGCATGCCGACGCAGGCAGGTTCGACATGGTGTCTGACTGGCATGCCGACGCAGGCAGGTTCGACATGGTGTCTGACTGGCATACCGCCGCAGGCAGGTTCGACAAGGTGTCTGACTGGCATGCCGACGCAGGCAGGTTCGACATGGTGTCTGACTGGCATGCCGACGCAGGCAGGTTCGACATGGTGTCTGACTGGCATACCGCCGCAGGCAGGTTCGACAAGGTGTCTGACTGGCATGCCGACGCAGGCAGGTTCGACATGGTGTCTGACTGGCATGCCGACGCAGGCAGGTTCGACATGGTGTCTGACTGGCATGCCGACGCAGGCAGGTTCGACATGGTGTCTGACTGGCATGCCGACGCAGGCAGGTTCGACATGGTGTCTGACTGGCATGCCGACGCAGGGTAGGAGGGAGGGGACGGGGTAGGAGGGAAGGGAGGGGGTAGGAGGTACCTACATTATTCCTACATTAAATTACCTACATTATTCTGTTTTTCTCTACCTCTTGCAAAAGATCACCTGCGGGCGGGAGTCGAACCTGCCGGCGTCGGCATGCCAGTCAGACACCATGCCCATTAGGCCTGACTGGCATGCCGACGCAGGCAGGTTCGACATGGTGTCTGACTGGCATGCCGACGCAGGCAGGTTCGACATGGTGTCTGACTGGCATGCCGACGCAGGCAGGTTCGACATGGTGTCTGACTGGCATGCCGACGCAGGGTAGGAGGGAGGGGAGGGGGTAGGAGGTACCTACATTATTCCTACATTAAATTACCTACATTATTCTGTTTTTCTCTACCTCTTGCAAAAGATCACCTGCCGGCGTCGGCATGCCAGTCAGACACCATGCCCATTAGGCCTGACTGGCATGCCGACGCAGGCAGGTTCGACATGGTGTCTGACTGGCATGCCGACGCAGGCAGGTTCGACATGGTGTCTGACTGGCATGCCGACGCAGGCAGGTTCGACATGGTGTCTGACTGGCATGCCGACGCAGGCAGGTTCGACATGGTGTCTGACTGGCATGCCGACGCAGGCAGGTTCGACATGGTGTCTGACTGGCATGCCGACGCAGGCAGGTTCGACATGGTGTCTGACTGGCATGCCGACGCAGGCAGGTTCGACATGGTGTCTGACTGGCATGCCGACGCAGGCAGGTTCGACATGGTGTCTGACTGGCATACCGCCGCAGGCAGGTTCGACAAGGTGTCTGACTGGCATGCCGACGCAGGCAGGTTCGACATGGTGTCTGACTGGCATACCGACGCAGGCAGGTTCGACATGGTGTCTGACTGGCATGCCGACGCAGGCAGGTTCGACATGGTGTCTGACTGGCATGCCGACGCAGGCAGGTTCGACATGGTGTCTGACTGGCATACCGCCGCAGGCAGGTTCGACATGGTGTCTGACTGGCATGCCGACGCAGGCAGGTTCGACATGGTGTCTGACTGGCATACCGCCGCAGGCAGGTTCGACAAGGTGTCTGACTGGCATGCCGACGCAGGCAGGTTCGACATGGTGTCTGACTGGCATGCCGACGCAGGCAGGTTCGACATGGTGTCTGACTGGCATGCCGACGCAGGCAGGTTCGACATGGTGTCTGACTGGCATACCGCCGCAGGCAGGTTCGACAAGGTGTCTGACTGGCATGCCGACGCAGGCAGGTTCGACATGGTGTCTGACTGGCATGCCGACGCAGGCAGGTTCGACATGGTGTCTGACTGGCATGCCGACGCAGGCAGGTTCGACATGGTGTCTGACTGGCATGCCGACGCAGGCAGGTTCGACATGGTGTCTGACTGGCATGCCGACGCAGGCAGGTTCGACATGGTGTCTGACTGGCATGCCGACGCAGGCAGGTTCGACATGGTGTCTGACTGGCATGCCGACGCAGGCAGGTTCGACATGGTGTCTGACTGGCATGCCGACGCAGGCAGGTTCGACATGGTGTCTGACTGGCATGCCGACGCAGGCAGGTTCGACATGGTGTCTGACTGGCATACCGCCGCAGGCAGGTTCGACAAGGTGTCTGACTGGCATGCCGACGCAGGCAGGTTCGACATGGTGTCTGACTGGCATACCGACGCAGGCAGGTTCGACATGGTGTCTGACTGGCATGCCGACGCAGGCAGGTTCGACATGGTGTCTGACTGGCATGCCGACGCAGGCAGGTTCGACATGGTGTCTGACTGGCATACCGCCGCAGGCAGGTTCGACATGGTGTCTGACTGGCATGCCGACGCAGGCAGGTTCGACATGGTGTCTGACTGGCATACCGCCGCAGGCAGGTTCGACAAGGTGTCTGACTGGCATGCCGACGCAGGCAGGTTCGACATGGTGTCTGACTGGCATGCCGACGCAGGCAGGTTCGACATGGTGTCTGACTGGCATGCCGACGCAGGCAGGTTCGACATGGTGTCTGACTGGCATACCGCCGCAGGCAGGTTCGACAAGGTGTCTGACTGGCATGCCGACGCAGGCAGGTTCGACATGGTGTCTGACTGGCATGCCGACGCAGGCAGGTTCGACATGGTGTCTGACTGGCATGCCGACGCAGGCAGGTTCGACATGGTGTCTGACTGGCATGCCGACGCAGGCAGGTTCGACATGGTGTCTGACTGGCATGCCGACGCAGGGTAGGAGGGAGGGGACGGGGTAGGAGGGAAGGGAGGGGGTAGGAGGTACCTACATTATTCCTACATTAAATTACCTACATTATTCTGTTTTTCTCTACCTCTTGCAAAAGATCACCTGCGGGCGGGAGTCGAACCTGCCGGCGTCGGCATGCCAGTCAGACACCATGCCCATTAGGCCTGACTGGCATGCCGACGCAGGCAGGTTCGACATGGTGTCTGACTGGCATGCCGACGCAGGCAGGTTCGACATGGTGTCTGACTGGCATACCGCCGCAGGCAGGTTCGACAAGGTGTCTGACTGGCATGCCGACGCAGGCAGGTTCGACATGGTGTCTGACTGGCATGCCGACGCAGGGTAGGAGGGAGGGGAGGGGGTAGGAGGTACCTACATTATTCCTACATTAAATTACCTACATTATTCTGTTTTTCTCTACCTCTTGCAAAAGATCACCTGCGGGCGGGAGTCGAACCTGCCGGCGTCGGCATGCCAGTCAGACACCATGCCCATTAGGCCTGACTGGCATGCCGACGCAGGCAGGTTCGACATGGTGTCTGACTGGCATGCCGACGCAGGCAGGTTCGACATGGTGTCTGACTGGCATACCGCCGCAGGCAGGTTCGACAAGGTGTCTGACTGGCATGCCGACGCAGGCAGGTTCGACATGGTGTCTGACTGGCATGCCGACGCAGGGTAGGAGGGAGGGGAGGGGGTAGGAGGTACCTACATTATTCCTACATTAAATTACCTACATTATTCTGTTTTTCTCTACCTCTTGCAAAAGATCACCTGCGGGCGGGAGTCGAACCTGCCGGCGTCGGCATGCCAGTCAGACACCATGCCCATTAGGCCTGACTGGCATGCCGACGCAGGCAGGTTCGACATGGTGTCTGACTGGCATGCCGACGCAGGCAGGTTCGACATGGTGTCTGACTGGCATGCCGACGCAGGCAGGTTCGACATGGTGTCTGACTGGCATGCCGACGCAGGCAGGTTCGACATGGTGTCTGACTGGCATGCCGACGCAGGCAGGTTCGACATGGTGTCTGACTGGCATGCCGACGCAGGCAGGTTCGACATGGTGTCTGACTGGCATGCCGACGCAGGCAGGTTCGACATGGTGTCTGACTGGCATGCCGACGCAGGCAGGTTCGACATGGTGTCTGACTGGCATGCCGACGCAGGCAGGTTCGGCATGGTGTCTGACTGGCATGCCGACGCAGGCAGGTTCGACATGGTGTCTGACTGGCATGCCGACGCAGGCAGGTTCGGCATGGTGTCTGACTGGCATGCCGACGCAGGCAGGTTCGACATGGTGTCTGACTGGCATGCCGACGCAGGCAGGTTCGACAAGGTGTCTGACTGGCATGCCGACGCAGGCAGGTTCGACATGGTGTCTGACTGGCATACCGACGCAGGCAGGTTCGACATGGTGTCTGACTGGCATGCCGACGCAGGCAGGTTCGACATGGTGTCTGACTGGCATGCCGACGCAGGCAGGTTCGACATGGTGTCTGACTGGCATACCGCCGCAGGCAGGTTCGACATGGTGTCTGACTGGCATACCGCCGCAGGCAGGTTCGACAAGGTGTCTGACTGGCATGCCGACGCAGGCAGGTTCGACATGGTGTCTGACTGGCATGCCGACGCAGGCAGGTTCGACATGGTGTCTGACTGGCATGCCGACGCAGGCAGGTTCGACATGGTGTCTGACTGGCATACCGCCGCAGGCAGGTTCGACAAGGTGTCTGACTGGCATGCCGACGCAGGCAGGTTCGACATGGTGTCTGACTGGCATGCCGACGCAGGCAGGTTCGACATGGTGTCTGACTGGCATGCCGACGCAGGCAGGTTCGACATGGTGTCTGACTGGCATGCCGACGCAGGCAGGTTCGACATGGTGTCTGACTGGCATACCGCCGCAGGCAGGTTCGACATGGTGTCTGACTGGCATGCCGACGCAGGCAGGTTCGACATGGTGTCTGACTGGCATGCCGACGCAGACAGGTTCGACATGGTGTCTGACTGGCATGCCGACGCAGACAGGTTCGACATGGTGTCTGACTGGCATGCCGACGCAGGGTAGGAGGGAGGGGAGGGGGTAGGAGGTACCTACATTATTCCTACATTAAATTACCTACATTATTCTGTTTTTCTCTACCTCTTGCAAAATATCACCTGCGGGCGGGAGTCGAACCTGCCGGCGTCGGCATGCCAGTCAAACACCATGCCCATTAGGCCTGACTGGCATGCCGACGCAGGCAGGTTCGACATGGTGTCTGACTGGCATGCTGACGCAGGCAGGTTCGACATGGTGTCTGACTGGCATGCCGACGCAGGCAGGTTCGACATGGTGTCTGACTGGCATGCCGACGCAGGCAGGTTCGACATGGTGTCTGACTGGCATGCCGACGCAGGCAGGTTCGACATGGTGTCTGACTGGCATGCCGACGCAGGCAGGTTCGACATGGTGTCTGACTGGCATGCCGACGCAGGCAGGTTCGACATGGTGTCTGACTGGCATGCCGACGCAGGCAGGTTCGACATGGTGTCTGACTGGCATGCCGACGCAGGCAGGTTCGACATGGTGTCTGACTGGCATGCCGACGCAGGCAGGTTCGACATGGTGTCTGACTGGCATGCCGACGCAGGCAGGTTCGACAAGGTGTCTGACTGGCATGCCGACGCAGGCAGGTTCGACATGGTGTCTGACTGGCATGCCGACGCAGGCAGGTTCGACATGGTGTCTGACTGGCATGCCGACGCAGGCAGGTTCGACATGGTGTCTGACTGGCATACCGCCGCAGGCAGGTTCGACAAGGTGTCTGACTGGCATGCCGACGCAGGCAGGTTCGACATGGTGTCTGACTGGCATGCCGACGCAGGCAGGTTCGACATGGTGTCTGACTGGCATGCCGACGCAGGCAGGTTCGACATGGTGTCTGACTGGCATGCCGACGCAGGCAGGTTCGACATGGTGTCTGACTGGCATACCGCCGCAGGCAGGTTCGACAAGGTGTCTGACTGGCATGCCGACGCAGGCAGGTTCGACATGGTGTCTGACTGGCATGCCGACGCAGGGTAGGAGGGAGGGGACGGGGTAGGAGGGAAGGGAGGGGGTAGGAGGTACCTACATTATTCCTACATTAAATTACCTACATTTTTCTGTTTTTCTCTACCTCTTGCAAAAGATCACCTGCGGGCGGGAGTCGAACCTGCCGGCGTCGGCATGCCAGTCAGACACCATGCCCATTAGGCCTGACTGGCATGCCGACGCAGGCAGGTTCGACATGGTGTCTGACTGGCATGCCGACGCAGGCAAGTTCGACATGGTGTCTGACTGGCATGCCGACGCAGGCAGGTTCGACATGGTGTCTGACTGGCATGCCGACGCAGGCAGGTTCGACATGGTGTCTGACTGGCATGCCGACGCAGGCAGGTTCGACATGGTGTCTGACTGGCATGCCGACGCAGGCAGGTTCGACATGGTGTCTGACTGGCATGCCGACGCAGGCAGGTTCGACATGGTGTCTGACTGGCATGCCGACGCAGGCAGGTTCGACATGGTGTCTGACTGGCATGCCGACGCAGGCAGGTTCGACATGGTGTCTGACTGGCATACCGACGCAGGCAGGTTCGACATGGTGTCTGACTGGCATGCCGACGCAGGCAGGTTCGACATGGTGTCTGACTGGCATGCCGACGCAGGCAGGTTCGACATGGTGTCTGACTGGCATACCGCCGCAGGCAGGTTCGACATGGTGTCTGACTGGCATACCGCCGCAGGCAGGTTCGACAAGGTGTCTGACTGGCATGCCGACGCAGGCAGGTTCGACATGGTGTCTGACTGGCATGCCGACGCAGGCAGGTTCGACATGGTGTCTGACTGGCATGCCGACGCAGGCAGGTTCGACATGGTGTCTGACTGGCATACCGCCGCAGGCAGGTTCGACAAGGTGTCTGACTGGCATGCCGACGCAGGCAGGTTCGACATGGTGTCTGACTGGCATGCCGACGCAGGCAGGTTCGACATGGTGTCTGACTGGCATGCCGACGCAGGCAGGTTCGACATGGTGTCTGACTGGCATGCCGACGCAGGCAGGTTCGACATGGTGTCTGACTGGCATACCGCCGCAGGCAGGTTCGACAAGGTGTCTGACTGGCATGCCGACGCAGGC
This sequence comes from Pristionchus entomophagus, assembly GCA_036245825.1. NCBI lineage: Eukaryota > Metazoa > Nematoda > Chromadorea > Rhabditida > Neodiplogasteridae > Pristionchus > Pristionchus entomophagus. The sequence goes on from BTSX01000002.1 coordinate 32,235,996, forward strand.
AGGTTCGACATGGTGTCTGACTGGCATGCCGACGCAGGGTAGGAGGGAGGGGACGGGGTAGGAGGGAAGGGAGGGGGTAGGAGGTACCTACATTATTCCTACATTAAATTACCTACATTATTCTGTTTTTCTCTACCTCTTGCAAAAGATCACCTGCGGGCGGGAGTCGAACCTGCCGGCGTCGGCATGCCAGTCAGACACCATGCCCATTAGGCCTGACTGGCATGCCGACGCAGGCAGGTTCGACATGGTGTCTGACTGGCATGCCGACGCAGGCAGGTTCGACATGGTGTCTGACTGGCATGCCGACGCAGACAGGTTCGACATGGTGTCTGACTGGCATGCCGACGCAGGCAGGTTCGACATGGTGTCTGACTGGCATGCCGACGCAGGCAGGTTCGACATGGTGTCTGACTGGCATGCCGACGCAGGCAGGTTCGACATGGTGTCTGACTGGCATGCCGACGCAGGCAGGTTCGACATGGTGTCTGACTGGCATGCCGACGCAGGCAGGTTCGACATGGTGTCTGACTGGCATGCCGACGCAGGCAGGTTCGACATGGTGTCTGACTGGCATACCGCCGCAGGCAGGTTCGACAAGGTGTCTGACTGGCATGCCGACGCAGGCAGGTTCGACATGGTGTCTGACTGGCATGCCGACGCAGGGTAGGAGGGAGGGGAGGGGGTAGGAGGTACCTACATTATTCCTACATTAAATTACCTACATTATTCTGTTTTTCTCTACCTCTTGCAAAAGATCACCTGCGGGCGGGAGTCGAACCTGCCGGCGTCGGCATGCCAGTCAGACACCATGCCCATTAGGCCTGACTGGCATGCCGACGCAGGCAGGTTCGACATGGTGTCTGACTGGCATGCCGACGCAGGCAAGTTCGACATGGTGTCTGACTGGCATGCCGACGCAGGCAGGTTCGACATGGTGTCTGACTGGCATGCCGACGCAGACAGGTTCGACATGGTGTCTGACTGGCATGCCGACGCAGACAGGTTCGACATGGTGTCTGACTGGCATGCCGACGCAGGGTAGGAGGGAGGGGAGGGGGTAGGAGGTACCTACATTATTCCTACATTAAATTACCTACATTATTCTGTTTTTCTCTACCTCTTGCAAAATATCACCTGCGGGCGGGAGTCGAACCTGCCGGCGTCGGCATGCCAGTCAGACACCATGCCCATTAGGCCTGACTGGCATGCCGACGCAGGCAGGTTCGACATGGTGTCTGACTGGCATGCCGACGCAGGCAGGTTCGACATGGTGTCTGACTGGCATGCCGACGCAGGCAGGTTCGACATGGTGTCTGACTGGCATGCCGACGCAGGCAGGTTCGACATGGTGTCTGACTGGCATGCCGACGCAGGCAGGTTCGACATGGTGTCTGACTGGCATGCCGACGCAGGCAGGTTCGACATGGTGTCTGACTGGCATGCCGACGCAGGCAGGTTCGACATGGTGTCTGACTGGCATGCCGACGCAGGCAGGTTCGACAAGGTGTCTGACTGGCATGCCGACGCAGGCAGGTTCGACATGGTGTCTGACTGGCATGCCGACGCAGGCAGGTTCGACATGGTGTCTGACTGGCATGCCGACGCAGGCAGGTTCGACATGGTGTCTGACTGGCATACCGCCGCAGGCAGGTTCGACAAGGTGTCTGACTGGCATGCCGACGCAGGCAGGTTCGACATGGTGTCTGACTGGCATGCCGACGCAGGGTAGGAGGGAGGGGAGGGGGTAGGAGGTACCTACATTATTCCTACATTAAATTACCTACATTATTCTGTTTTTCTCTACCTCTTGCAAAAGATCACCTGCGGGCGGGAGTCGAACCTGCCGGCGTCGGCATGCCAGTCAGACACCATGCCCATTAGGCCTGACTGGCATGCCGACGCAGGCAGGTTCGACATGGTGTCTGACTGGCATGCCGACGCAGGCAAGTTCGACATGGTGTCTGACTGGCATGCCGACGCAGGCAGGTTCGACATGGTGTCTGACTGGCATGCCGACGCAGACAGGTTCGACATGGTGTCTGACTGGCATGCCGACGCAGACAGGTTCGACATGGTGTCTGACTGGCATGCCGACGCAGGGTAGGAGGGAGGGGAGGGGGTAGGAGGTACCTACATTATTCCTACATTAAATTACCTACATTATTCTGTTTTTCTCTACCTCTTGCAAAATATCACCTGCGGGCGGGAGTCGAACCTGCCGGCGTCGGCATGCCAGTCAGACACCATGCCCATTAGGCCTGACTGGCATGCCGACGCAGGCAGGTTCGACATGGTGTCTGACTGGCATGCCGACGCAGGCAGGTTCGACATGGTGTCTGACTGGCATGCCGACGCAGGCAGGTTCGACATGGTGTCTGACTGGCATGCCGACGCAGGCAGGTTCGACATGGTGTCTGACTGGCATGCCGACGCAGGCAGGTTCGACATGGTGTCTGACTGGCATGCCGACGCAGGCAGGTTCGACATGGTGTCTGACTGGCATGCCGACGCAGGCAGGTTCGACATGGTGTCTGACTGGCATGCCGACGCAGGCAGGTTCGACATGGTGTCTGACTGGCATGCCGACGCAGACAGGTTCGACATGGTGTCTGACTGGCATGCCGACGCAGGCAGGTTCGACATGGTGTCTGACTGGCATGCCGACGCAGGCAGGTTCGACATGGTGTCTGACTGGCATGCCGACGCAGGCAGGTTCGACATGGTGTCTGACTGGCATGCCGACGCAGGCAGGTTCGACATGGTGTCTGACTGGTATGCCGACGCAGGCAGGTTCGACATGGTGTCTGACTGGCATGCCGACGCAGGCAGGTTCGACATGGTGTCTGACTGGCATACCGCCGCAGGCAGGTTCGACAAGGTGTCTGACTGGCATGCCGACGCAGGCAGGTTCGACATGGTGTCTGACTGGCATGCCGACGCAGGGTAGGAGGGAGGGGAGGGGGTAGGAGGTACCTACATTATTCCTACATTAAATTACCTACATTATTCTGTTTTTCTCTACCTCTTGCAAAAGATCACCTGCGGGCGGGAGTCGAACCTGCCGGCGTCGGCATGCCAGTCAGACACCATGCCCATTAGGCCTGACTGGCATGCCGACGCAGGCAGGTTCGACATGGTGTCTGACTGGCATGCCGACGCAGGCAAGTTCGACATGGTGTCTGACTGGCATGCCGACGTAGGCAGGTTCGACATGGTGTCTGACTGGCATGCCGACGCAGGCAGGTTCGACATGGTGTCTGACTGGCATGCCGACGCAGGCAGGTTCGACATGGTGTCTGACTGGCATGCCGACGCAGGGTAGGAGGGAGGGGAGGGGGTAGGAGGTACCTACATTATTCCTACATTAAATTACCTACATTATTCTGTTTTTCTCTACCTCTTGCAAAATATCACCTGCGGGCGGAAGTCGAACCTGCCGGCGTCGGCATGCCAGTCAGACACCATGCCCATTAGGCCTGACTGGCATGCCGACGCAGGCAGGTTCGACATGGTGTCTGACTGGCATGCTGACGCAGGCAGGTTCGACATGGTGTCTGACTGGCATGCCGACGCAGGCAGGTTCGACATGGTGTCTGACTGGCATGCCGACGCAGGCAGGTTCGACATGGTGTCTGACTGGCATGCCGACGCAGGCAGGTTCGACATGGTGTCTGACTGGCATGCCGACGCAGGCAGGTTCGACATGGTGTCTGACTGGCATGCCGACGCAGGCAGGTTCGACATGGTGTCTGACTGGCATGCCGACGCAGGCAGGTTCGACATGGTGTCTGACTGGCATGCCGACGCAGGCAGGTTCGACATGGTGTCTGACTGGCATGCCGACGCAGGCAGGTTCGACATGGTGTCTGACTGGCATGCCGACGCAGGCAGGTTCGACAAGGTGTCTGACTGGCATGCCGACGCAGGCAGGTTCGACATGGTGTCGGACTGGCATGCCGACGCAGGCAGGTTCGACATGGTGTCTGACTGGCATGCCGACGCAGGCAGGTTCGACATGGTGTCTGACTGGCATACCGCCGCAGGCAGGTTCGACAAGGTGTCTGACTGGCATGCCGACGCAGGCAGGTTCGACATGGTGTCTGACTGGCATGCCGACGCAGGCAGGTTCGACATGGTGTCTGACTGGCATGCCGACGCAGGCAGGTTCGACATGGTGTCTGACTGGCATGCCGACGCAGGCAGGTTCGACATGGTGTCTGACTGGCATGCCGACGCAGGCAGGTTCGACATGGTGTCTGACTGGCATGCCGACGCAGGCAGGTTCGACATGGTGTCTGACTGGCATGCCGACGCAGGCAGGTTCGACATGGTGTCTGACTGGCATACCGCCGCAGGCAGGTTCGACAAGGTGTCTGACTGGCATGCCGACGCAGGCAGGTTCGACATGGTGTCTGACTGGCATGCCGACGCAGGGTAGGAGGGAGGGGACGGGGTAGGAGGGAAGGGAGGGGGTAGGAGGTACCTACATTATTCCTACATTAAATTACCTACATTATTCTGTTTTTCTCTACCTCTTGCAAAAGATCACCTGCGGGCGGGAGTCGAACCTGCCGGCGTCGGCATGCCAGTCAGACACCATGCCCATTAGGCCTGACTGGCATGCCGACGCAGGCAGGTTCGACATGGTGTCTGACTGGCATGCCGACGCAGGCAAGTTCGACATGGTGTCTGACTGGCATGCCGACGCAGGCAGGTTCGACATGGTGTCTGACTGGCATGCCGACGCAGGCAGGTTCGACATGGTGTCTGACTGGCATGCCGACGCAGGCAGGTTCGACATGGTGTCTGACTGGCATGCCGACGCAGGCAGGTTCGACATGGTGTCTGACTGGCATGCCGACGCAGGCAGGTTCGACATGGTGTCTGACTGGCATGCCGACGCAGGCAGGTTCGACATGGTGTCTGACTGGCATGCCGACGCAGGCAGGTTCGACATGGTGTCTGACTGGCATGCCGACGCAGACAGGTTCGACATGGTGTCTGACTGGCATGCCGACGCAGGCAGGTTCGACATGGTGTCTGACTGGCATGCCGACGCAGGCAGGTTCGACATGGTGTCTGACTGGCATGCCGACGCAGGCAGGTTCGACATGGTGTCTGACTGGCATGCCGACGCAGGCAGGTTCGACATGGTGTCTGACTGGTATGCCGACGCAGGCAGGTTCGACATGGTGTCTGACTGGCATGCCGACGCAGGCAGGTTCGACATGGTGTCTGACTGGCATACCGCCGCAGGCAGGTTCGACAAGGTGTCTGACTGGCATGCCGACGCAGGCAGGTTCGACATGGTGTCTGACTGGCATGCCGACGCAGGGTAGGAGGGAGGGGAGGGGGTAGGAGGTACCTACATTATTCCTACATTAAATTACCTACATTATTCTGTTTTTCTCTACCTCTTGCAAAAGATCACCTGCGGGCGGGAGTCGAACCTGCCGGCGTCGGCATGCCAGTCAGACACCATGCCCATTAGGCCTGACTGGCATGCCGACGCAGGCAGGTTCGACATGGTGTCTGACTGGCATGCCGACGCAGGCAAGTTCGACATGGTGTCTGACTGGCATGCCGACGTAGGCAGGTTCGACATGGTGTCTGACTGGCATGCCGACGCAGGCAGGTTCGACATGGTGTCTGACTGGCATGCCGACGCAGGCAGGTTCGACATGGTGTCTGACTGGCATGCCGACGCAGGGTAGGAGGGAGGGGACGGGGTAGGAGGGAAGGGAGGGGGTAGGAGGTACCTACATTATTCCTACATTAAATTACCTACATTATTCTGTTTTTCTCTACCTCTTGCAAAAGATCACCTGCGGGCGGGAGTCGAACCTGCCGGCGTCGGCATGCCAGTCAGACACCATGCCCATTAGGCCTGACTGGCATGCCGACGCAGGCAGGTTCGACATGGTGTCTGACTGGCATGCCGACGCAGGCAGGTTCGACATGGTGTCTGACTGGCATGCCGACGCAGGCAGGTTCGACATGGTGTCTGACTGGCATGCCGACGCAGGCAGGTTCGACATGGTGTCTGACTGGCATGCCGACGCAGGCAGGTTCGACATGGTGTCTGACTGGCATGCCGACGCAGGCAGGTTCGACATGGTGTCTGCCTGGCATGCCGACGCAGGCAGGTTCGACATGGTGTCTGACTGGCATGCCGACGCAGGCAGCTTCGACATGGTGTCTGACTGGCATGCCGACGCAGGCAGGTTCGACATGGTGTCTGACTGGCATACCGCCGCAGGCAGGTTCGACAAGGTGTCTGACTGGCATGCCGACGCAGGCAGGTTCGACATGGTGTCTGACTGGCATGCCGACGCAGGCAGGTTCGACATGGTGTCTGACTGGCATGCCGACTCAGACAGGTTCGACATGGTGTCTGACTGGCATGCCGACGCAGGGTAGGAGGGAGGGGAGGGGGTAGGAGGTACCTACATTATTCCTACATTAAATTACCTACATTATTCTGTTTTTCTCTACCTCTTGCAAAAGATCACCTGCGGGCGGGAGTCGAACCTGCCGGCGTCGGCATGCCAGTCAGACACCATGCCCATTAGGCCTGACTGGCATGCCGACGCAGGCAGGTTCGACATGGTGTCTGACTGGCATGCCGACGCAGGCAGGTTCGACATGGTGTCTGACTGGCATGCCGACGCAGGCAGGTTCGACATGGTGTCTGACTGGCATGCCGACGCAGGCAGGTTCGACAAGGTGTCTGACTGGCATGCCGACGCAGGCAGGTTCGACATGGTGTCGGACTGGCATGCCGACGCAGGCAGGTTCGACATGGTGTCTGACTGGCATGCCGACGCAGGCAGGTTCGACATGGTGTCTGACTGGCATGCCGACGCAGGCAGGTTCGACATGGTGTCTGACTGGCATGCCGACGCAGGCAGGTTCGACATGGTGTCTGCCTGGCATGCCGACGCAGGCAGGTTCGACATGGTGTCTGACTGGCATGCCGACGCAGGCAGCTTCGACATGGTGTCTGACTGGCATGCCGACGCAGGCAGGTTCGACATGGTGTCTGACTGGCATACCGCCGCAGGCAGGTTCGACAAGGTGTCTGACTGGCATGCCGACGCAGGCAGGTTCGACATGGTGTCTGACTGGCATGCCGACGCAGGCAGGTTCGACATGGTGTCTGACTGGCATGCCGACTCAGACAGGTTCGACATGGTGTCTGACTGGCATGCCGACGCAGGGTAGGAGGGAGGGGAGGGGGTAGGAGGTACCTACATTATTCCTACATTAAATTACCTACATTATTCTGTTTTTCTCTACCTCTTGCAAAAGATCACCTGCGGGCGGGAGTCGAACCTGCCGGCGTCGGCATGCCAGTCAGACACCATGCCCATTAGGCCTGACTGGCATGCCGACGCAGGCAGGTTCGACATGGTGTCTGACTGGCATGCCGACGCAGGCAGGTTCGACATGGTGTCTGACTGGCATGCCGACGCAGGCAGGTTCGACATGGTGTCTGACTGGCATGCCGACGCAGGCAGGTTCGACAAGGTGTCTGACTGGCATGCCGACGCAGGCAGGTTCGACATGGTGTCGGACTGGCATGCCGACGCAGGCAGGTTCGACATGGTGTCTGACTGGCATGCCGACGCAGGCAGGTTCGACATGGTGTCTGACTGGCATGCCGACGCAGGCAGGTTCGACATGGTGTCTGACTGGCATGCCGACGCAGGCAGGTTCGACATGGTGTCTGACTGGCATACCGCCGCAGGCAGGTTCGACAAGGTGTCTGACTGGCATGCCGACGCAGGCAGGTTCGACATGGTGTCTGACTGGCATGCCGACGCAGGGTAGGAGGGAGGGGACGGGGTAGGAGGGAAGGGAGGGGGTAGGAGGTACCTACATTATTCCTACATTAAATTACCTACATTATTCTGTTTTTCTCTACCTCTTGCAAAAGATCAGCTGCGGGCGGGAGTCGAACCTGCCGGCGTCGGCATGCCAGTCAGACACCATGCCCATTAGGCCTGACTGGCATGCCGACGCAGGCAGGTTCGACATGGTGTCTGACTGGCATGCCGACGCAGGCAAGTTCGACATGGTGTCTGACTGGCATGCCGACGCAGGCAGGTTCGACATGGTGTCTGACTGGCATGCCGACGCAGGCAGGTTCGACATGGTGTCTGACTGGCATGCCGACGCAGGCAGGTTCGACATGGTGTCTGACTGGCATGCCGACGCAGGCAGGTTCGACATGGTGTCTGACTGGCATGCCGACGCAGGCAGGTTCGACATGGTGTCTGACTGGCATGCCGACGCAGGCAGGTTCGACATGGTGTCTGACTGGCATGCCGACGCAGGCAGGTTCGACATGGTGTCTGACTGGCATGCCGACGCAGGCAGGTTCGACATGGTGTCTGACTGGCATGCCGACGCAGGCAGGTTCGACATGGTGTCTGACTGGCATGCCGACTCAGACAGGTTCGACATGGTGTCTGACTGGCATGCCGACGCAGGGTAGGAGGGAGGGGAGGGGGTAGGAGGTACCTACATTATTCCTACATTAAATTACCTACATTATTCTGTTTTTCTCTACCTCTTGCAAAAGATCACCTGCGGGCGGGAGTCGAACCTGCCGGCGTCGGCATGCCAGTCAGACACCATGCCCATTAGGCCTGACTGGCATGCCGACGCAGGCAGGTTCGACATGGTGTCTGACTGGCATGCCGACGCAGGCAGGTTCGACATGGTGTCTGACTGGCATGCCGACGCAGGCAGGTTCGACATGGTGTCTGACTGGCATGCCGACGCAGGCAGGTTCGACAAGGTGTCTGACTGGCATGCCGACGCAGGCAGGTTCGACATGGTGTCGGACTGGCATGCCGACGCAGGCAGGTTCGACATGGTGTCTGACTGGCATGCCGACGCAGGCAGGTTCGACATGGTGTCTGACTGGCATGCCGACGCAGGCAGGTTCGACATGGTGTCTGACTGGCATGCCGACGCAGGCAGGTTCGACATGGTGTCTGACTGGCATACCGCCGCAGGCAGGTTCGACAAGGTGTCTGACTGGCATGCCGACGCAGGCAGGTTCGACATGGTGTCTGACTGGCATGCCGACGCAGGGTAGGAGGGAGGGGACGGGGTAGGAGGGAAGGGAGGGGGTAGGAGGTACCTACATTATTCCTACATTAAATTACCTACATTATTCTGTTTTTCTCTACCTCTTGCAAAAGATCACCTGCGGGCGGGAGTCGAACCTGCCGGCGTCGGCATGCCAGTCAGACACCATGCCCATTAGGCCTGACTGGCATGCCGACGCAGGCAGGTTCGACATGGTGTCTGACTGGCATGCCGACGCAGGCAAGTTCGACATGGTGTCTGACTGGCATGCCGACGCAGGCAGGTTCGACATGGTGTCTGACTGGCATGCCGACGCAGGCAGGTTCGACATGGTGTCTGACTGGCATGCCGACGCAGGCAGGTTCGACATGGTGTCTGACTGGCATGCCGACGCAGGCAGGTTCGACATGGTGTCTGACTGGCATGCCGACGCAGGCAGGTTCGACATGGTGTCTGACTGGCATGCCGACGCAGGCAGGTTCGACATGGTGTCTGACTGGCATGCCGACGCAGGCAGGTTCGACATGGTGTCTGACTGGCATGCCGACGCAGACAGGTTCGACATGGTGTCTGACTGGCATGCCGACGCAGGCAGGTTCGACATGGTGTCTGACTGGCATGCCGACGCAGGCAGGTTCGACATGGTGTCTGACTGGCATGCCGACGCAGGCAGGTTCGACATGGTGTCTGACTGGCATGCCGACGCAGGCAGGTTCGACATGGTGTCTGACTGGTATGCCGACGCAGGCAGGTTCGACATGGTGTCTGACTGGCATGCCGACGCAGGCAGGTTCGACATGGTGTCTGACTGGCATACCGCCGCAGGCAGGTTCGACAAGGTGTCTGACTGGCATGCCGACGCAGGCAGGTTCGACATGGTGTCTGACTGGCATGCCGACGCAGGGTAGGAGGGAGGGGAGGGGGTAGGAGGTACCTACATTATTCCTACATTAAATTACCTACATTATTCTGTTTTTCTCTACCTCTTGCAAAAGATCACCTGCGGGCGGGAGTCGAACCTGCCGGCGTCGGCATGCCAGTCAGACACCATGCCCATTAGGCCTGACTGGCATGCCGACGCAGGCAGGTTCGACATGGTGTCTGACTGGCATGCCGACGCAGGCAAGTTCGACATGGTGTCTGACTGGCATGCCGACGTAGGCAGGTTCGACATGGTGTCTGACTGGCATGCCGACGCAGGCAGGTTCGACATGGTGTCTGACTGGCATGCCGACGCAGGCAGGTTCGACATGGTGTCTGACTGGCATGCCGACGCAGGGTAGGAGGGAGGGGACGGGGTAGGAGGGAAGGGAGGGGGTAGGAGGTACCTACATTATTCCTACATTAAATTACCTACATTATTCTGTTTTTCTCTACCTCTTGCAAAAGATCACCTGCGGGCGGGAGTCGAACCTGCCGGCGTCGGCATGCCAGTCAGACACCATGCCCATTAGGCCTGACTGGCATGCCGACGCAGGCAGGTTCGACATGGTGTCTGACTGGCATGCCGACGCAGGCAGGTTCGACATGGTGTCTGACTGGCATGCCGACGCAGGCAGGTTCGACATGGTGTCTGACTGGCATGCCGACGCAGGCAGGTTCGACATGGTGTCTGACTGGCATGCCGACGCAGGCAGGTTCGACATGGTGTCTGACTGGCATGCCGACGCAGGCAGGTTCGACATGGTGTCTGACTGGCATGCCGACGCAGGGTAGGAGGGAGGGGACGGGGTAGGAGGGAAGGGAGGGGGTAGGAGGTACCTACATTATTCCTACATTAAATTACCTACATTATTCTGTTTTTCTCTACCTCTTGCAAAAGATCACCTGCGGGCGGGAGTCGAACCTGCCGGCGTCGGCATGCCAGTCAGACACCATGCCCATTAGGCCTGACTGGCATGCCGACGCAGGCAGGTTCGACATGGTGTCTGACTGGCATGCCGACGCAGGCAAGTTCGACATGGTGTCTGACTGGCATGCCGACGCAGGCAGGTTCGACATGGTGTCTGACTGGCATGCCGACGCAGGCAGGTTCGACATGGTGTCTGACTGGCATGCCGACGCAGGCAGGTTCGACATGGTGTCTGACTGGCATGCCGACGCAGGCAGGTTCGACATGGTGTCTGACTGGCATGCCGACGCAGGCAGGTTCGACATGGTGTCTGACTGGCATGCCGACGCAGGCAGGTTCGACATGGTGTCTGACTGGCATGCCGACGCAGGCAGGTTCGACATGGTGTCTGACTGGCATGCCGACGCAGACAGGTTCGACATGGTGTCTGACTGGCATGCCGACGCAGGCAGGTTCGACATGGTGTCTGACTGGCATGCCGACGCAGGCAGGTTCGACATGGTGTCTGACTGGCATGCCGACGCAGGCAGGTTCGACATGGTGTCTGACTGGCATGCCGACGCAGGCAGGTTCGACATGGTGTCTGACTGGTATGCCGACGCAGGCAGGTTCGACATGGTGTCTGACTGGCATGCCGACGCAGGCAGGTTCGACATGGTGTCTGACTGGCATGCCGACGCAGGCAGGTTCGACATGGTGTCTGACTGGCATGCCGACGCAGGCAGGTTCGACATGGTGTCTGACTGGCATACCGCCGCAGGCAGGTTCGACAAGGTGTCTGACTGGCATGCCGACGCAGGCAGGTTCGACATGGTGTCTGACTGGCATGCCGACGCAGGGTAGGAGGGAGGGGAGGGGGTAGGAGGTACCTACATTATTCCTACATTAAATTACCTACATTATTCTGTTTTTCTCTACCTCTTGCAAAAGATCACCTGCGGGCGGGAGTCGAACCTGCCGGCGTCGGCATGCCAGTCAGACACCATGCCCATTAGGCCTGACTGGCATGCCGACGCAGGCAGGTTCGACATGGTGTCTGACTGGCATGCCGACGCAGGCAAGTTCGACATGGTGTCTGACTGGCATGCCGACGTAGGCAGGTTCGACATGGTGTCTGACTGGCATGCCGACGCAGGCAGGTTCGACATGGTGTCTGACTGGCATGCCGACGCAGGCAGGTTCGACATGGTGTCTGACTGGCATGCCGACGCAGGGTAGGAGGGAGGGGACGGGGTAGGAGGGAAGGGAGGGGGTAGGAGGTACCTACATTATTCCTACATTAAATTACCTACATTATTCTGTTTTTCTCTACCTCTTGCAAAAGATCACCTGCGGGCGGGAGTCGAACCTGCCGGCGTCGGCATGCCAGTCAGACACCATGCCCATTAGGCCTGACTGGCATGCCGACGCAGGCAGGTTCGACATGGTGTCTGACTGGCATGCCGACGCAGGCAGGTTCGACATGGTGTCTGACTGGCATGCCGACGCAGGCAGGTTCGACATGGTGTCTGACTGGCATGCCGACGCAGGCAGGTTCGACATGGTGTCTGACTGGCATGCCGACGCAGGCAGGTTCGACATGGTGTCTGACTGGCATGCCGACGCAGGCAGGTTCGACATGGTGTCTGACTGGCATGCCGACGCAGGCAGGTTCGACATGGTGTCTGACTGGCATGCCGACGCAGGCAGCTTCGACATGGTGTCTGACTGGCATGCCGACGCAGGCAGGTTCGACATGGTGTCTGACTGGCATACCGCCGCAGGCAGGTTCGACAAGGTGTCTGACTGGCATGCCGACGCAGGCAGGTTCGACATGGTGTCTGACTGGCATGCCGACGCAGGCAGGTTCGACATGGTGTCTGACTGGCATGCCGACTCAGACAGGTTCGACATGGTGTCTGACTGGCATGCCGACGCAGGGTAGGAGGGAGGGGAGGGGGTAGGAGGTACCTACATTATTCCTACATTAAATTACCTACATTATTCTGTTTTTCTCTACCTCTTGCAAAAGATCACCTGCGGGCGGGAGTCGAACCTGCCGGCGTCGGCATGCCAGTCAGACACCATGCCCATTAGGCCTGACTGGCATGCCGACGCAGGCAGGTTCGACATGGTGTCTGACTGGCATGCCGACGCAGGCAAGTTCGACATGGTGTCTGACTGGCATGCCGACGCAGGCAGGTTCGACATGGTGTCTGACTGGCATGCCGACGCAGGCAGGTTCGACATGGTGTCTGACTGGCATGCCGACGCAGGCAGGTTCGACATGGTGTCTGACTGGCATGCCGACGCAGGCAGGTTCGACATGGTGTCTGACTGGCATGCCGACGCAGGCAGGTTCGACATGGTGTCTGACTGGCATGCCGACGCAGGCAGGTTCGACATGGTGTCTGACTGGCATGCCGACGCAGGCAGGTTCGACATGGTGTCTGACTGGCATGCCGACGCAGGCAGGTTCGACATGGTGTCTGACTGGCATGCCGACGCAGGCAGGTTCGACATGGTGTCTGACTGGCATGCCGACGCAGGCAGGTTCGACATGGTGTCTGACTGGCATGCCGACGCAGGCAGGTTCGACATGGTGTCTGACTGGCATGCCGACGCAGGCAGGTTCGACATGGTGTCTGACTGGCATGCCGACGCAGGCAGGTTCGACATGGTGTCTGACTGGCATGCCGACGCAGGCAGGTTCGACATGGTGTCTGACTGGCATGCCGACGCAGGCAGGTTCGACATGGTGTCTGACTGGCATGCCGACGCAGGCAGGTTCGACATGGTGTCTGACTGGCATGCCGACGCAGGCAGGTTCGACATGGTGTCTGACTGGCATGCCGACGCAGGCAGGTTCGACATGGTGTCTGACTGGCATGCCGACGCAGACAGGTTCGACATGGTGTCTGACTGGCATGCCGACGCAGGGTAGGAGGGAGGGGAGGGGGTAGGAGGTACCTACATTATTCCTACATTAAATTACCTACATTATTCTGTTTTTCTCTACCTCTTGCAAAAGATCACCTGCGGGCGGGAGTCGAACCTGCCGGCGTCGGCATGCCAGTCAGACACCATGCCCATTAGGCCTGACTGGCATGCCGACGCAGGCAGGTTCGACATGGTGTCTGACTGGCATGCCGACGCAGGCAGGTTCGACATGGTGTCTGACTGGCATGCCGACGCAGGCAGGTTCGACATGGTGTCTGACTGGCATGCCGACACAGACAGGTTCGACATGGTGTCTGACTGGCATGCCGACGCAGGGTAGGAGGGAGGGGAGGGGGTAGGAGGTACCTACATTATTCCTACATTAAATTACCTACATTATTCTGTTTTTCTCTACCTCTTGCAAAAGATCACCTGCGGGCGGGAGTCGAACCTGCCGGCGTCGGCATGCCAGTCAGACACCATGCCCATTAGGCCTGACTGGCATGCCGACGCAGGCAGGTTCGACATGGTGTCTGACTGGCATGCCGACGCAGGCAAGTTCGACATGGTGTCTGACTGGCATGCCGACGCAGGCAGGTTCGACATGGTGTCTGACTGGCATGCCGACGCAGGCAGGTTCGACATGGTGTCTGACTGGCATGCCGACGCAGGCAGGTTCGACATGGTGTCTGACTGGCATGCCGACGCAGGCAGGTTCGACATGGTGTCTGACTGGCATGCCGACGCAGGCAGGTTCGACATGGTGTCTGACTGGCATGCCGACGCAGGCAGGTTCGACATGGTGTCTGACTGGCATGCCGACGCAGGCAGGTTCGACATGGTGTCTGACTGGCATGCCGACGCAGGCAGGTTCGACATGGTGTCTGACTGGCATGCCGACGCAGGCAGGTTCGACATGGTGTCTGACTGGCATGCCGACGCAGGCAGGTTCGACATGGTGTCTGACTGGCATGCCGACGCAGGCAGGTTCGACATGGTGTCTGACTGGCATGCCGACGCAGACAGGTTCGACATGGTGTCTGACTGGCATGCCGACGCAGGCAGGTTCGACATGGTGTCTGACTGGCATGCCGACGCAGGCAGGTTCGACATGGTGTCTGACTGGCATGCCGACGCAGGCAGGTTCGACATGGTGTCTGACTGGCATGCCGACGCAGGCAGGTTCGACATGGTGTCTGACTGGTATGCCGACGCAGGCAGGTTCGACATGGTGTCTGACTGGCATGCCGACGCAGGCAGGTTCGACATGGTGTCTGACTGGCATACCGCCGCAGGCAGGTTCGACAAGGTGTCTGACTGGCATGCCGACGCAGGCAGGTTCGACATGGTGTCTGACTGGCATGCCGACGCAGGGTAGGAGGGAGGGGAGGGGGTAGGAGGTACCTACATTATTCCTACATTAAATTACCTACATTATTCTGTTTTTCTCTACCTCTTGCAAAAGATCACCTGCGGGCGGGAGTCGAACCTGCCGGCGTCGGCATGCCAGTCAGACACCATGCTCATTAGGCCTGACTGGCATGCCGACGCAGGCAGGTTCGACATGGTGTCTGACTGGCATGCCGACGCAGGCAGGTTCGACATGGTGTCTGACTGGCATGCCGACGCAGGCAGGTTCGACATGGTGTCTGACTGGCATGCCGACGCAGGCAGGTTCGACATGGTGTCTGACTGGCATGCCGACGCAGGCAGGTTCGACATGGTGTCTGACTGGCATGCCGACGCAGGGTAGGAGGGAGGGGACGGGGTAGGAGGGAAGGGAGGGGGTAGGAGGTACCTACATTATTCCTACATTAAATTACCTACATTATTCTGTTTTTCTCTACCTCTTGCAAAAGATCACCTGCGGGCGGGAGTCGAACCTGCCGGCGTCGGCATGCCAGTCAGACACCATGCCCATTAGGCCTGACTGGCATGCCGACGCAGGCAGGTTCGACATGGTGTCTGACTGGCATGCCGACGCAGGCAGGTTCGACATGGTGTCTGACTGGCATGCCGACGCAGGCAGGTTCGACATGGTGTCTGACTGGCATGCCGACGCAGGCAGGTTCGACATGGTGTCTGACTGGCATGCCGACGCAGGCAGGTTCGACATGGTGTCTGACTGGCATGCCGACGCAGGCAGGTTCGACATGGTGTCTGACTGGCATGCCGACGCAGGCAGGTTCGACATGGTGTCTGACTGGCATGCCGACGCAGGCAGCTTCGACATGGTGTCTGACTGGCATGCCGACGCAGGCAGGTTCGACATGGTGTCTGACTGGCATACCGCCGCAGGCAGGTTCGACAAGGTGTCTGACTGGCATGCCGACGCAGGCAGGTTCGACATGGTGTCTGACTGGCATGCCGACGCAGGCAGGTTCGACATGGTGTCTGACTGGCATGCCGACTCAGACAGGTTCGACATGGTGTCTGACTGGCATGCCGACGCAGGGTAGGAGGGAGGGGAGGGGGTAGGAGGTACCTACATTATTCCTACATTAAATTACCTACATTATTCTGTTTTTCTCTACCTCTTGCAAAAGATCACCTGCGGGCGGGAGTCGAACCTGCCGGCGTCGGCATGCCAGTCAGACACCATGCCCATTAGGCCTGACTGGCATGCCGACGCAGGCAGGTTCGACATGGTGTCTGACTGGCATGCCGACGCAGGCAAGTTCGACATGGTGTCTGACTGGCATGCCGACGCAGGCAGGTTCGACATGGTGTCTGACTGGCATGCCGACGCAGGCAGGTTCGACATGGTGTCTGACTGGCATGCCGACGCAGGCAGGTTCGACATGGTGTCTGACTGGCATGCCGACGCAGGCAGGTTCGACATGGTGTCTGACTGGCATGCCGACGCAGGCAGGTTCGACATGGTGTCTGACTGGCATGCCGACGCAGGCAGGTTCGACATGGTGTCTGACTGGCATGCCGACGCAGGCAGGTTCGACATGGTGTCTGACTGGCATGCCGACGCAGGCAGGTTCGACATGGTGTCTGACTGGCATGCCGACGCAGGCAGGTTCGACATGGTGTCTGACTGGCATGCCGACGCAGGCAGGTTCGACATGGTGTCTGACTGGCATGCCGACGCAGGCAGGTTCGACATGGTGTCTGACTGGCATGCCGACGCAGGCAGGTTCGACATGGTGTCTGACTGGCATGCCGACGCAGGCAGGTTCGACATGGTGTCTGACTGGCATGCCGACGCAGGCAGGTTCGACATGGTGTCTGACTGGCATGCCGACGCAGGCAGGTTCGACATGGTGTCTGACTGGCATGCCGACGCAGGCAGGTTCGACATGGTGTCTGACTGGCATGCCGACGCAGGCAGGTTCGACATGGTGTCTGACTGGCATGCCGACGCAGGCAGGTTCGACATGGTGTCTGACTGGCATGCCGACGCAGGCAGGTTCGACATGGTGTCTGACTGGCATGCCGACGCAGACAGGTTCGACATGGTGTCTGACTGGCATGCCGACGCAGACAGGTTCGACATGGTGTCTGACTGGCATGCCGACGCAGGGTAGGAGGGAGGGGAGGGGGTAGGAGGTACCTACATTATTCCTACATTAAATTACCTACATTATTCTGTTTTTCTCTACCTCTTGCAAAAGATCACCTGCGGGCGGGAGTCGAACCTGCCGGCGTCGGCATGCCAGTCAGACACCATGCCCATTAGGCCTGACTGGCATGCCGACGCAGGCAGGTTCGACATGGTGTCTGACTGGCATGCCGACGCAGGCAGGTTCGACATGGTGTCTGACTGGCATGCCGACGCAGGCAGGTTCGACATGGTGTCTGACTGGCATGCCGACACAGACAGGTTCGACATGGTGTCTGACTGGCATGCCGACGCAGGGTAGGAGGGAGGGGAGGGGGTAGGAGGTACCTACATTATTCCTACATTAAATTACCTACATTATTCTGTTTTTCTCTACCTCTTGCAAAAGATCACCTGCGGGCGGGAGTCGAACCTGCCGGCGTCGGCATGCCAGTCAGACACCATGCCCATTAGGCCTGACTGGCATGCCGACGCAGGCAGGTTCGACATGGTGTCTGACTGGCATGCCGACGCAGGCAAGTTCGACATGGTGTCTGACTGGCATGCCGACGCAGGCAGGTTCGACATGGTGTCTGACTGGCATGCCGACGCAGGCAGGTTCGACATGGTGTCTGACTGGCATGCCGACGCAGGCAGGTTCGACATGGTGTCTGACTGGCATGCCGACGCAGGCAGGTTCGACATGGTGTCTGACTGGCATGCCGACGCAGGCAGGTTCGACATGGTGTCTGACTGGCATGCCGACGCAGGCAGGTTCGACATGGTGTCTGACTGGCATGCCGACGCAGGCAGGTTCGACATGGTGTCTGACTGGCATGCCGACGCAGGCAGGTTCGACATGGTGTCTGACTGGCATGCCGACGCAGGCAGGTTCGACATGGTGTCTGACTGGCATGCCGACGCAGGCAGGTTCGACATGGTGTCTGACTGGCATGCCGACGCAGGCAGGTTCGACATGGTGTCTGACTGGCATGCCGACGCAGGCAGGTTCGACATGGTGTCTGACTGGCATGCCGACGCAGGCAGGTTCGACATGGTGTCTGACTGGCATGCCGACGCAGGCAGGTTCGACATGGTGTCTGACTGGCATGCCGACGCAGGCAGGTTCGACATGGTGTCTGACTGGCATGCCGACGCAGGCAGGTTCGACATGGTGTCTGACTGGCATGCCGACGCAGACAGGTTCGACATGGTGTCTGACTGGCATGCCGACGCAGACAGGTTCGACATGGTGTCTGACTGGCATGCCGACGCAGGGTAGGAGGGAGGGGAGGGGGTAGGAGGTACCTACATTATTCCTACATTAAATTACCTACATTATTCTGTTTTTCTCTACCTCTTGCAAAAGATCACCTGCGGGCGGGAGTCGAACCTGCCGGCGTCGGCATGCCAGTCAGACACCATGCCCATTAGGCCTGACTGGCATGCCGACGCAGGCAGGTTCGACATGGTGTCTGACTGGCATGCCGACGCAGGCAGGTTCGACATGGTGTCTGACTGGCATGCCGACGCAGGCAGGTTCGACATGGTGTCTGACTGGCATGCCGACACAGACAGGTTCGACATGGTGTCTGACTGGCATGCCGACGCAGGGTAGGAGGGAGGGGAGGGGGTAGGAGGTACCTACATTATTCCTACATTAAATTACCTACATTATTCTGTTTTTCTCTACCTCTTGCAAAAGATCACCTGCGGGCGGGAGTCGAACCTGCCGGCGTCGGCATGCCAGTCAGACACCATGCCCATTAGGCCTGACTGGCATGCCGACGCAGGCAGGTTCGACATGGTGTCTGACTGGCATGCCGACGCAGGCAAGTTCGACATGGTGTCTGACTGGCATGCCGACGCAGGCAGGTTCGACATGGTGTCTGACTGGCATGCCGACGCAGGCAGGTTCGACATGGTGTCTGACTGGCATGCCGACGCAGGCAGGTTCGACATGGTGTCTGACTGGCATGCCGACGCAGGCAGGTTCGACATGGTGTCTGACTGGCATGCCGACGCAGGCAGGTTCGACATGGTGTCTGACTGGCATGCCGACGCAGGCAGGTTCGACATGGTGTCTGACTGGCATGCCGACGCAGGCAGGTTCGACATGGTGTCTGACTGGCATGCCGACGCAGGCAGGTTCGACATGGTGTCTGACTGGCATGCCGACACAGACAGGTTCGACATGGTGTCTGACTGGCATGCCGACGCAGGGTAGGAGGGAGGGGAGGGGGTAGGAGGTACCTACATTATTCCTACATTAAATTACCTACATTATTCTGTTTTTCTCTACCTCTTGCAAAAGATCACCTGCGGGCGGGAGTCGAACCTGCCGGCGTCGGCATGCCAGTCAGACACCATGCCCATTAGGCCTGACTGGCATGCCGACGCAGGCAGGTTCGACATGGTGTCTGACTGGCATGCCGACGCAGGCAAGTTCGACATGGTGTCTGACTGGCATGCCGACGCAGGCAGGTTCGACATGGTGTCTGACTGGCATGCCGACGCAGGCAGGTTCGACATGGTGTCTGACTGGCATGCCGACGCAGGCAGGTTCGACATGGTGTCTGACTGGCATGCCGACGCAGGCAGGTTCGACATGGTGTCTGACTGGCATGCCGACGCAGGCAGGTTCGACATGGTGTCTGACTGGCATGCCGACGCAGGCAGGTTCGACATGGTGTCTGACTGGCATGCCGACGCAGGCAGGTTCGACATGGTGTCTGACTGGCATGCCGACGCAGGCAGGTTCGACATGGTGTCTGACTGGCATGCCGACGCAGGCAGGTTCGACATGGTGTCTGACTGGCATGCCGACGCAGGCAGGTTCGACATGGTGTCTGACTGGCATGCCGACGCAGGCAGGTTCGACATGGTGTCTGACTGGCATGCCGACGCAGGCAGGTTCGACATGGTGTCTGACTGGCATGCCGACGCAGGCAGGTTCGACATGGTGTCTGACTGGCATGCCGACGCAGGCAGGTTCGACATGGTGTCTGACTGGCATGCCGACGCAGGCAGGTTCGACATGGTGTCTGACTGGCATGCCGACGCAGGCAGGTTCGACATGGTGTCTGACTGGCATGCCGACGCAGGCAGGTTCGACATGGTGTCTGACTGGCATGCCGACGCAGGCAGGTTCGACATGGTGTCTGACTGGCATGCCGACGCAGACAGGTTCGACATGGTGTCTGACTGGCATGCCGACGCAGGGTAGGAGGGAGGGGAGGGGGTAGGAGGTACCTACATTATTCCTACATTAAATTACCTACATTATTCTGTTTTTCTCTACCTCTTGCAAAAGATCACCTGCGGGCGGGAGTCGAACCTGCCGGCGTCGGCATGCCAGTCAGACACCATGCCCATTAGGCCTGACTGGCATGCCGACGCAGGCAGGTTCGACATGGTGTCTGACTGGCATGCCGACGCAGGCAGGTTCGACATGGTGTCTGACTGGCATGCCGACGCAGGCAGGTTCGACATGGTGTCTGACTGGCATGCCGACACAGACAGGTTCGACATGGTGTCTGACTGGCATGCCGACGCAGGGTAGGAGGGAGGGGAGGGGGTAGGAGGTACCTACATTATTCCTACATTAAATTACCTACATTATTCTGTTTTTCTCTACCTCTTGCAAAAGATCACCTGCGGGCGGGAGTCGAACCTGCCGGCGTCGGCATGCCAGTCAGACACCATGCCCATTAGGCCTGACTGGCATGCCGACGCAGGCAGGTTCGACATGGTGTCTGACTGGCATGCCGACGCAGGCAAGTTCGACATGGTGTCTGACTGGCATGCCGACGCAGGCAGGTTCGACATGGTGTCTGACTGGCATGCCGACGCAGGCAGGTTCGACATGGTGTCTGACTGGCATGCCGACGCAGGCAGGTTCGACATGGTGTCTGACTGGCATGCCGACGCAGGCAGGTTCGACATGGTGTCTGACTGGCATGCCGACGCAGGCAGGTTCGACATGGTGTCTGACTGGCATGCCGACGCAGGCAGGTTCGACATGGTGTCTGACTGGCATGCCGACGCAGGCAGGTTCGACATGGTGTCTGACTGGCATGCCGACGCAGGCAGGTTCGACATGGTGTCTGACTGGCATGCCGACGCAGGCAGGTTCGACATGGTGTCTGACTGGCATGCCGACGCAGGCAGGTTCGACATGGTGTCTGACTGGCATACCGCCGCAGGCAGGTTCGACAAGGTGTCTGACTGGCATGCCGACGCAGGCAGGTTCGACATGGTGTCTGACTGGCATGCCGACGCAGGGTAGGAGGGAGGGGAGGGGGTAGGAGGTACCTACATTATTCCTACATTAAATTACCTACATTATTCTGTTTTTCTCTACCTCTTGCAAAAGATCACCTGCGGGCGGGAGTCGAACCTGCCGGCGTCGGCATGCCAGTCAGACACCATGCCCATTAGGCCTGACTGGCATGCCGACGCAGGCAGGTTCGACATGGTGTCTGACTGGCATGCCGACGCAGGCAGGTTCGACATGATGTCTGACTGGCATGCCGACGCAGGCAGGTTCGACATGGTGTCTGACTGGCATGCCGACACAGACAGGTTCGACATGGTGTCTGACTGGCATGCCGACGCAGGGTAGGAGGGAGGGGAGGGGGTAGGAGGTACCTACATTATTCCTACATTAAATTACCTACATTATTCTGTTTTTCTCTACCTCTTGCAAAAGATCACCTGCGGGCGGGAGTCGAACCTGCCGGCGTCGGCATGCCAGTCAGACACCATGCCCATTAGGCCTGACTGGCATGCCGACGCAGGCAGGTTCGACATGGTGTCTGACTGGCATGCCGACGCAGGCAGGTTCGACATGGTGTCTGACTGGCATGCCGACGCAGGCAGGTTCGACATGGTGTCTGACTGGCATGCCGACGCAGGCAGGTTCGACATGGTGTCTGACTGGCATGCCGACGCAGGCAGGTTCGACATGGTGTCTGACTGGCATGCCGACGCAGGCAGGTTCGACATGGTGTCTGACTGGCATGCCGACGCAGGCAGGTTCGACATGGTGTCTGACTGGCATGCCGACGCAGGCAGGTTCGACATGGTGTCTGACTGGCATACCGCCGCAGGCAGGTTCGACAAGGTGTCTGACTGGCATGCCGACGCAGGCAGGTTCGACAAGGTGTCTGACTGGCATGCCGACGCAGGCAGGTTCGACATGGTGTCTGACTGGCATGCCGACGCAGGGTAGGAGGGAGGGGAGGGGGTAGGAGGTACCTACATTATTCCTACATTAAATTACCTACATTATTCTGTTTTTCTCTACCTCTTGCAAAAGATCACCTGCGGGCGGGAGTCGAACCTGCCGGCGTCGGCATGCCAGTCAGACACCATGCCCATTAGGCCTGACTGGCATGCCGACGCAGGCAGGTTCGACATGGTGTCTGACTGGCATGCCGACGCAGGCAAGTTCGACATGGTGTCTGACTGGCATGCCGACGCAGGCAGGTTCGACATGGTGTCTGACTGGCATGCCGACGCAGGCAGGTTCGACATGGTGTCTGACTGGCATGCCGACGCAGGCAGGTTCGACATGGTGTCTGACTGGCATGCCGACGCAGGGTAGGAGGGAGGGGACGGGGTAGGAGGGAAGGGAGGGGGTAGGAGGTACCTACCTTATTCCTACATTAAATTACCTACATTATTCTGTTTTTCTCTACCTCTTGCAAAAGATCACCTGCGGGCGGGAGTCGAACCTGCCGGCGTCGGCATGCCAGTCAGACACCATGCCCATTAGGCCTGACTGGCATGCCGACGCAGGCAGGTTCGACATGGTGTCTGACTGGCATGCCGACGCAGGCAGGTTCGACATGGTGTCTGACTGGCATGCCGACGCAGGCAGGTTCGACATGGTGTCTGACTGGCATGCCGACGCAGGCAGGTTCGACATGGTGTCTGACTGGCATGCCGACGCAGGCAGGTTCGACATGGTGTCTGACTGGCATGCCGACGCAGGCAGGTTCGACATGGTGTCTGACTGGCATGCCGACGCAGGCAGGTTCGACATGGTGTCTGACTGGCATACCGACGCAGGCAGGTTCGACATGGTGTCTGACTGGCATACCGACGCAGGCAGGTTCGACAAGGTGTCTGACTGGCATGCCGACGCAGGCAGGTTCGACATGGTGTCTGACTGGCATGCCGACGCAGGCAGGTTCGACATGGTGTCTGACTGGCATGCCGACGCAGGCAGGTTCGACATGGTGTCTGACTGGCATGCCGACGCAGGCAGGTTCGACATGGTGTCTGACTGGCATACCGCCGCAGGCAGGTTCGACAAGGTGTCTGACTGGCATGCCGACGCAGGCAGGTTCGACATGGTGTCTGACTGGCATGCCGACGCAGGGTAGGAGGGAGGGGAGGGGGTAGGAGGTACCTACATTATTCCTACATTAAATTACCTACATTATTCTGTTTTTCTCTACCTCTTGCAAAAGATCACCTGCGGGCGGGAGTCGAACCTGCCGGCGTCGGCATGCCAGTCAGACACCATGCCCATTAGGCCTGACTGGCATGCCGACGCAGGCAGGTTCGACATGGTGTCTGACTGGCATGCCGACGCAGGCAGGTTCGACATGGTGTCTGACTGGCATGCCGACGCAGGCAGGTTCGACATGGTGTCTGACTGGCATGCCGACGCAGGCAGGTTCGACATGGTGTCTGACTGGCATACCGCCGCAGGCAGGTTCGACAAGGTGTCTGACTGGCATGCCGACGCAGGCAGGTTCGACATGGTGTCTGACTGGCATGCCGACGCAGGGTAGGAGGGAGGGGAGGGGGTAGGAGGTACCTACATTATTCCTACATTAAATTACCTACATTATTCTGTTTTTCTCTACCTCTTGCAAAAGATCACCTGCGGGCGGGAGTCGAACCTGCCGGCGTCGGCATGCCAGTCAGACACCATGCCCATTAGGCCTGACTGGCATGCCGACGCAGGCAGGTTCGACATGGTGTCTGACTGGCATGCCGACGCAGGCAAGTTCGACATGGTGTCTGACTGGCATGCCGACGCAGGCAGGTTCGACATGGTGTCTGACTGGCATGCCGACGCAGGCAGGTTCGACATGGTGTCTGACTGGCATGCCGACGCAGGCAGGTTCGACATGGTGTCTGACTGGCATGCCGACGCAGGGTAGGAGGGAGGGGACGGGGTAGGAGGGAAGGGAGGGGGTAGGAGGTACCTACATTATTCCTACATTAAATTACCTACATTATTCTGTTTTTCTCTACCTCTTGCAAAAGATCACCTGCGGGCGGGAGTCGAACCTGCCTGCGTCGGCATGCCAGTCAGACACCATGCCCATTAGGCCTGACTGGCATGCCGACGCAGGCAGGTTCGACATGGTGTCTGACTGGCATGCCGACGCAGGCAGGTTCGACATGGTGTCTGACTGGCATGCCGACGCAGGCAGGTTCGACATGGTGTCTGACTGGCATGCCGACGCAGGCAGGTTCGACATGGTGTCTGACTGGCATGCCGACTCAGGCAGGTTCGACATGGTGTCTGACTGGCATGCCGACGCAGGCAGGTTCGACATGGTGTCTGACTGGCATACCGACGCAGGCAGGTTCGACAAGGTGTCTGACTGGCATGCCGACGCAGGCAGGTTCGACATGGTGTCTGACTGGCATGCCGACGCAGGCAGGTTCGACATGGTGTCTGACTGGCATGCCGACGCAGGCAGGTTCGACATGGTGTCTGACTGGCATGCCGACGCAGGCAGGTTCGACATGGTGTCTGACTGGCATGCCGACTCAGGCAGGTTCGACATGGTGTCTGACTGGCATGCCGACGCAGGCAGGTTCGACATGGTGTCTGACTGGCATACCGACGCAGGCAGGTTCGACATGGTGTCTGACTGGCATGCCGACGCAGGCAGGTTCGACATGGTGTCTGACTGGCATACCGACGCAGGCAGGTTCGACATGGTGTCTGACTGGCATACCGACGCAGGCAGGTTCGACAAGGTGTCTGACTGGCATGCCGACGCAGGCAGGTTCGACATGGTGTCTGACTGGCATGCCGACGCAGGCAGGTTCGACATGGTGTCTGACTGGCATGCCGACGCAGGCAGGTTCGACATGGTGTCTGACTGGCATGCCGACGCAGGCAGGTTCGACATGGTGTCTGACTGGCATACCGCCGCAGGCAGGTTCGACAAGGTGTCTGACTGGCATGCCGACGCAGGCAGGTTCGACATGGTGTCTGACTGGCATGCCGACGCAGGCAGGTTCGACATGGTGTCTGACTGGCATACCGCCGCAGGCAGGTTCGACAAGGTGTCTGACTGGCATGCCGACGCAGGCAGGTTCGACATGGTGTCTGACTGGCATGCCGACGCAGGGTAGGAGGGAGGGGAGGGGGTAGGAGGTACCTACATTATTCCTACATTAAATTACCTACATTATTCTGTTTTTCTCTACCTCTTGCAAAAGATCACCTGCGGGCGGGAGTCGAACCTGCCGGCGTCGGCATGCCAGTCAGACACCATGCCCATTAGGCCTGACTGGCATGCCGACGCAGGCAGGTTCGACATGGTGTCTGACTGGCATGCCGACGCAGGCAAGTTCGACATGGTGTCTGACTGGCATGCCGACGCAGGCAGGTTCGACATGGTGTCTGACTGGCATGCCGACGCAGGCAGGTTCGACATGGTGTCTGACTGGCATGCCGACGCAGGCAGGTTCGACATGGTGTCTGACTGGCATGCCGACGCAGGGTAGGAGGGAGGGGACGGGGTAGGAGGGAAGGGAGGGGGTAGGAGGTACCTACATTATTCCTACATTAAATTACCTACATTATTCTGTTTTTCTCTACCTCTTGCAAAAGATCACCTGCGGGCGGGAGTCGAACCTGCCGGCGTCGGCATGCCAGTCAGACACCATGCCCATTAGGCCTGACTGGCATGCCGACGCAGGCAGGTTCGACATGGTGTCTGACTGGCATGCCGACGCAGGCAGGTTCGACATGGTGTCTGACCGGCATGCCGACGCAGGCAGGTTCGACATGGTGTCTGACTGGCATGCCGACGCAGGCAGGTTCGACATGGTGTCTGACTGGCATGCCGACGCAGGCAGGTTCGACATGGTGTCTGACTGGCATGCCGACGCAGGCAGGTTCGACATGGTGTCTGACTGGCATGCCGACGCAGGCAGGTTCGACATGGTGTCTGACTGGCATACCGACGCAGGCAGGTTCGACATGGTGTCTGACTGGCATACCGACGCAGGCAGGTTCGACAAGGTGTCTGACTGGCATGCCGACGCAGGCAGGTTCGACATGGTGTCTGACTGGCATGCCGACGCAGGCAGGTTCGACATGGTGTCTGACTGGCATGCCGACGCAGGCAGGTTCGACATGGTGTCTGACTGGCATACCGACGCAGGCAGTTTCGACAAGGTGTCTGACTGGCATGCCGACGCAGGCAGGTTCGACAAGGTGTCTGACTGGCATGCCGACGCAGGCAGGTTCGACATGGTTTCTTACTGGCATGCCGACGCAGGCAGGTTCGACATGGTGTCTGACTGGCACGCCGACGCAGGGTAGGAGGGAGGGGAGGGGGTAGGAGGTACCTACATTATTCCTACATTAAATTACCTACATTATTCTGTTTTTCTCTACCTCTTGCAAAAGATCACCTGCGGGCGGGAGTCGAACCTGCCTGCGTCGGCATGCCAGTCAGACACCATGCCCATTAGGCCTGACTGGCATGCCGACGCAGGCAGGTTCGACATGGTGTCTGACTGGCATGCCGACGCAGGCAGGTTCGACATGGTGTCTGACTGGCATGCCGACGCAGGCAGGTTCGACATGGTGTCTGACTGGCATGCCGACGCAGGCAGGTTCGACATGGTGTCTGACTGGCATGCCGACGCAGGCAGGTTCGACATGGTGTCTGACTGGCATGCCGACTCAGGCAGGTTCGACATGGTGTCTGACTGGCATGCCGACGCAGGCAGGTTCGACATGGTGTCTGACTGGCATACCGACGCAGGCAGGTTCGACAAGGTGTCTGACTGGCATGCCGACGCAGGCAGGTTCGACATGGTGTCTGACTGGCATGCCGACGCAGGCAGGTTCGACATGGTGTCTGACTGGCATGCCGACGCAGGCAGGTTCGACATGGTGTCTGACTGGCATGCCGACGCAGGCAGGTTCGACATGGTGTCTGACTGGCATGCCGACTCAGGCAGGTTCGACATGGTGTCTGACTGGCATGCCGACGCAGGCAGGTTCGACATGGTGTCTGACTGGCATACCGACGCAGGCAGGTTCGACAAGGTGTCTGACTGGCATGCCGACGCAGGCAGGTTCGACATGGTGTCTGACTGGCATGCCGACGCAGGCAGGTTCGACATGGTGTCTGACTGGCATGCCGACGCAGGCAGGTTCGACATGGTGTCTGACTGGCATGCCGACGCAGGCAGGTTCGACATGGTGTCTGACTGGCATGCCGACGCAGGCAGGTTCGACATGGTGTCTGACTGGCATGCCGACGCAGGCAGGTTCGACATGGTGTCTGACTGGCATGCCGACGCAGGCAGGTTCGACATGGTGTCTGACTGGCATGCCGACGCAGGCAGGTTCGACATGGTGTCTGACTGGCATGCCGACGCAGGCAGGTTCGACATGGTGTCTGACTGGCATGCCGACGCAGGCAGGTTCGACATGGTGTCTGACTGGCATGCCGACGCAGGCAGGTTCGACATGGTGTCTGACTGGCATGCCGACGCAGACAGGTTCGACATGGTGTCTGACTGGCATGCCGACGCAGACAGGTTCGACATGGTGTCTGACTGGCATGCCGACGCAGGCAGGTTCGACATGGTGTCTGACTGGCATGCCGACGCAGGCAGGTTCGACATGGTGTCTGACTGGCATGCCGACGCAGGCAGGTTCGACATGGTGTCTGACTGGCATGCCGACGCAGGCAGGTTCGACATGGTGTCTGACTGGCATGCCGACGCAGGCAGGATCGACATGGTGTCTGACTGGCATGCCGACGCAGGCAGGATCGACATGGTGTCTGACTGGCATGCCGACGCAGGCAGGATCGACATGGTGTCTGACTGGCATGCCGACGCAGGCAGGTTCGACATGGTGTCTGACTGGCATGCCGACGCAGGCAGGTTCGACATGGTGTCTGACTGGCATGCCGACGCAGGCAGGTTCGACATGGTGTCTGACTGGCATGCCGACGCAGGCAGGTTCGACATGGTGTCTGACTGGCATGCCGACGCAGGCAGGTTCGACATGGTGTCTGACTGGCATGCCGACGCAGGCAGGTTCGACATGGTGTCTGACTGGCATGCCGACGCAGGCAGGATCGACATGGTGTCTGACTGGCATGCCGACGCAGGCAGGATCGACATGGTGTCTGACTGGCATGCCGACGCAGGCAGGTTCGACATGGTGTCTGACTGGCATGCCGACGCAGGCAGGTTCGACATGGTGTCTGACTGGCATGCCGACGCAGGCAGGTTCGACATGGCGTCTGACTGGCATGCCGACGCAGGCAGGTTCGACATGGTGTCTGACTGGCATGCCGACGCAGACAGGTTCGACATGGTGTCTGACTGGCATGCCGACGCAGGCAGGTTCGACATGGTGTCTGACTGGCATGCCGACGCAGGCAGGTTCGACATGGTGTCTGACTGGCATGCCGACGCAGGCAGGTTCGACATGGTGTCTGACTGGCATGCCGACGCAGGCAGGTTCGACATGGTGTCTGACTGGCATGCCGACGCAGGCAGGTTCGACATGGTGTCTGACTGGCATGCCGACGCAGGCAGGTTCGACATGGTGTCTGACTGGCATGCCGACGCAGGCAGGTTCGACATGGTGTCTGACTGGCATGCCGACGCAGGCAGGTTCGACATGGTGTCTGACTGGCATGCCGACGCAGGCAGGTTCGACATGGTGTCTGACTGGCATGCCGACGCAGGCAGGTTCGACATGGTGTCTGACTGGCATGCCGACGCAGACAGGTTCGACATGGTGTCTGACTGGCATGCCGACGCAGACAGGTTCGACATGGTGTCTGACTGGCATGCCGACGCAGGCAGGTTCGACATGGTGTCTGACTGGCATGCCGACGCAGGCAGGTTCGACATGGTGTCTGACTGGCATGCCGACGCAGGCAGGTTCGACATGGTGTCTGACTGGCATGCCGACGCAGGCAGGATCGACATGGTGTCTGACTGGCATGCCGACGCAGGCAGGATCGACATGGTGTCTGACTGGCATGCCGACGCAGGCAGGTTCGACATGGTGTCTGACTGGCATGCCGACGCAGGCAGGTTCGACATGGTGTCTGACTGGCATGCCGACGCAGGCAGGTTCGACATGGTGTCTGACTGGCATGCCGACGCAGGCAGGTTCGACATGGTGTCTGACTGGCATGCCGACGCAGACAGGTTCGACATGGTGTCTGACTGGCATGCCGACGCAGGCAGGTTCGACATGGTGTCTGACTGGCATGCCGACGCAGGCAGGTTCGACATGGTGTCTGACTGGCATGCCGACGCAGGCAGGTTCGACATGGTGTCTGACTGGCATGCCGACGCAGGCAGGATCGACATGGTGTCTGACTGGCATGCCGACGCAGGCAGGATCGACATGGTGTCTGACTGGCATGCCGACGCAGGCAGGTTCGACATGGTGTCTGTCTGGCATGCCGACGCAGGCAGGTTCGACATGGTGTCTGACTGGCATGCCGACGCAGGCAGGTTCGACATGGTGTCTGACTGGCATGCCGACGCAGGCAGGTTCGACATGGTGTCTGACTGGCATGCCGACGCAGGCAGGTTCGACATGGTGTCTGACTGGCATGCCGACGCAGACAGGTTCGACATGGTGTCTGACTGGCATGCCGACGCAGGCAGGTTCGACATGGTGTCTGACTGGCATGCCGACGCAGGCAGGTTCGACATGGTGTCTGACTGGCATGCCGACGCAGGCAGGTTCGACATGGTGTCCTCCTCTCCCCTCCCCTCCCCTCCCCTCCCCTCCCCTCCCCTCCCCTCCCCTCCCTCCTACCCCGTCCCTCCTACCCCGTCCCTCCTACCCCGTCCCTCCTACCCCGTCCCTCCTACCCCATCCCTCCTACCCCGTCCCTCCTACCCCGTCCCTCCTACCCCGTCCCTCCTACCCCGTCCCTCCTACCCCGTCCCTCCTACCCCGTCCCTCCTACCCCGTCCCTCCTACCCCGTCCCCTCCCCTCCCCTCCCTCCTACCCCGTCCCCTCCCTCCTACCCCGTCCCCTCCCTCCTACCCCGTCCCCTCCCTCCTACCCCGTCCCCTCCCTCCTACCCCGTCCCCTCCCTTTCGATCTAATATCTTCTCTGTTTTCCGTTCAGTATCAAGTGGTTGTGCTAAGTGACTTTAATTTGCACATCAACTGGAAGTCTCCTGGTCTTTTATCCTCTCAATCATCGTGTCTACCCCGTCCCCTCCCTCCTACCCCGTCCCCTCCCTCCTACCCCGTCCCCTCCCTCCTACCCCGTCCCCTCCCTCCTACCCCGTCCCCTCCCTCCTACCCCGTCCCCTCCCTCCTACCCCGTCTCCTGGTCTTTTATCCTCTCAATCATCGTGTCTTTATGATCTCTCTATCGACCTTGCTCTTTCCCAAGTTGTTCCCTCCCCCTCACTAAATGGTCATTTCCTTGATGTCATTCTCTCTCCTCCTGACATCATTTCTGATTGTCGTGTATCCGCTCCATTTCGTAATGGGGGCTTAAGCAGTCGTTCCATAATTTTAGCTGGGATGGGAGTTAGATTAATTGGGCGGAAGTCAGAAACAGATGAGGGTGAGGCTACTTTAGGAATGGGGACCACATTAGATGATTTCCAGAGAGATGGAATAGTACCAAGCATGAGACTGTAATTGAAAATATGAGCAAGTGGTGTGGATAGGGAAGCAAAGCACTTCTTGAAAATAATGGATGGGATGTTGTCAGAGGGAAAGGAACAGGAGGAAGAGACACGACTGAGGTGAGAGGCGACCTCGTGAGGGAGGATAATAGAGACAGGAATGGATTGGGAAACAAGAGAGGGGGGGCAGGTCGGGACAGTTCCGTCGTCACTAGTATAAACTGAGGTGAAGTAATCAGCGAGAGATTCCGCTTTCTTAGAAGGACAAGTGACTACGGAACCGTCAGGGGCAATAATAGCGGGTATTACTAGACCTTTAGACTTGAAACGAGTGGAAACATAACGATAAAATGAGCGACTATGATTACCGGCGAGCAATCGGTTCTCATAGGAACGAACATACTTTCGAATTTCGTAATCTAGTTTACGCGAGACACGAATAAACTGGGCGTGTACTGGTCGGAGGCTAATCTTATGAAACAGAGAACGTTTATGTGAGAGAAGCGATTTAATGTGGGGAGGGTAGTGATCGGAAGGAAGAGAACACTTTCTGAGAGGGACAAAACGACTAAAAAGAGCAGTGAGGTAGGACACAAAACGATCATACAAATCCGATACATCGATGAAATCAGAGAGAATCGCTTCCCAATCAGTCCCATAAAGTGCATTGTCCAATCCAGAGAAATCAGTTTTGCGGAAATCAAAGGTATGCACTAAAATGGGATGAGAGAGGGGAAACGAAAACTTGAAATCAATAGATGAATGATCGGCATTACGAAATGGAGCGGATACACGTCAATCAGAAATGATGTCAGGAGGAGAGAGAATGACATCAAGGAAGGAAATGACCATTTAGTGAGGGGGAGGGAACAACTTGGGAAAGAGCAAGGTCGATAGAGAGAAGATTGAGAGGATAAAAGACCAGGAGACTTCCAGTTGATGTGCAAATTAAAGTCACCTAGCACAACCACTTGATACTGAACGGAAAACAGAGAAGATATTAGATCGAAAAGAGATGTATTTTGAACAGTGGTTGTGTTAGGAGGCCTGTAGACTAGAACAAAACGAGTGGGGATAAGGGCAGTAGGGGAATGGACATCAACGACTAGAATGTCACTCGAAATGCGAGAAGGAAGGGAGACTCGGGAACAAGGGAGATGATCGCGAATAAAGAGACAAACACCGCCTCCACGACGGGGACGATCGGAACTGAATACACGGTAAGGAAAGGAGAGGAGGAGTTCAGTGTCTAGAATCTTAGAGGACAGCCAGGTCTCGGTTACAAACAGGAAATCAGGTTTGTCGATGTAGTGTACGACAATCTAGTTTGGGGAAGGAGGAAGGCGAGAGCGTTTGCCGGAGGGAATGTCCTCCCTGTGCCAGAGGTTGTCTCTGTAGTACACATAGGGGCAATTCCCATCCTGCTCGCGCAATGCCTTGAGAGAGGCTCTCAATGTCTTGCTTCTCTCCCGTTCCTCTACCGTCTGCGATTTACGAACATAGATGCCCTTCCACTCCTCGTTCTTGCGGAGAAGATGGGCATTTTTGAGAGCAGAGAGGAGATGGGAACGAGATGGAAGCACTACCTTGAGTAGCCTTGGGGATCCACTGCTTGGCTTACCCATCCGATACACCATGTGAGGTGAGGTCTCGACCTGGAGTAGAGCGAGAACTGGACCAACGGCCGTTCTATCACTCTCAAGCTTCTCTTCAATAGTCCGAGAAGGGTCGGCCTCCCTAATGGGAAGGGGGGAGGGGAGGGGAGAGAAGGGTAAGAGGAGGAGGAGAGGAAGTGGGGAGGGAAGATGTGGAGGGGGAGGAGGAAATGTCCGCAAGGGGATCACCACTGTCCTTATTGAGGAGCAGATCAACCGATTTGGCCATCTGACTGAGAACTGAGGTGATTTCAGTCCATAAGGACTCATCCACTCCAGTGGGTGCCTCCCTGAAGGCCAGAGCCTGGGCGGTAACTATGAGGTTTTCAAGTGTACCGCGCTTGGCCTTGGGAGAGGAACCCCCTGTATTGGCCCGTTTGGACATGGGGGAGAGAGGGGGGGGAGAAAGAAACAACGAAAATACAATTTAAACGAGAGAGAAAATAACGCGCACCTTCCCAGTGAGGAGGGAAGAGAAGTGAGGAGGGAAGAGAAGTGAGGAGGGAAGAGAAGTGAGGAGGGAAGAGAAGTGAGGAGGGAAGAGAAGGTAGGAGGGAAGAGAAGTGAGTAGCATTTTCCTCATTTTCTCGACTTTATTTTATGTTATATCACTCAAAATTGTTGTTCGATAAGTCGACCACTTCGAATACCATGATTGTGACCAGGATTGGTGCCCGTATTCGCTGCATAGCGCTTGATATCGCCCAATTCTAAATTTGATCTACCCTTGCTCGACACATTTTCCCCTTTATAACGCATTCATTACGTTTTGATCACTCTGAATTGCTATTCAATAGGTCGACCACCTTGCATTCCATGATGGTGTCAAGGATTTGTGTTCGTGCTCGTTGCGTGTCGCTTGTTTACGACCACTTTCAAATTTGATCTACTTTTCGTGCCCGTTCCTTACTCATTATTCTCCTTTATATCGTACCAAATTAAAATTCCGGTTGTAATCGCGCAAAAACCAAACAGTTTCAATGTGTGTATGTTTCAGAGGATGCAGAGAAAATAACGCGCACCTCAAGAATAAATCCTTTTTCTCCAGGTGTATCGAGATAATTCCAAAAATTTTGTAGTTTAATAGGTCTCCAAAGTTAACCTTTCAATCTGCCTCTAACAATTTTCTAGCCTGTCTGAAATTGACTAAGATTTATCTAGAGACCGCAGTCTCCGCCTACTTGGGTGCAATAGAGAATTGCACAAAACTAGCGCGCGACTCGACAATTCTAGTTCTTTATCAATCAGGACGCTCTAAGGTATTGCCGACAATCAAGAGGACTATGCCAATTTCCCCCTGCCTACAACCCCAACTAATCAACTCGATCGTTTGCATCTGTGACGAGTGTTTTCTGTAGGTCTCAGCAGCCAGTACAAAGCATGAAAGTAGTCGGTGTATTCTAAGTAGGTCAAACGCGTCGTTTAAGGTCGAAAAACGTGATTTGAAGGTTTTTTTTAGTGATTGCCGCTAGCTCCGCAACTCAAATTCAGTCCACTCGTATTTTAGAAGAATTATAAGATTTTTTTTTGGAATTTTAATAATTTTCTCTGAATTGTCGGCGAGCGCGGGGAGAAGCGAGCGAGAGGGCGGGGGGGGGAGCGAGAGAGACACACGCGAGAGAGGTTCGGCCCCTTTTCTCTCTCGCCTGATTTCCCTCTCCTCTCCCTTGCCAGCGCGCGCGTGGTTTTCGAGGGAGAAGGCTGAAAGATGAGATAGAGACTAACTCTAAAAAGCAAAAATATTATTCAGAACCATACCAACACATTGAGCACACATTCGAACCGATGCAAGCATTTTGGTAGATCACCCTGTGGTCTTTAGATTTATCCGTTTTCTTTTAAAAGTGGATAACGATTATTTGCCATTTGAAAATCGCAAGATTAAGAATCTTGCAACCATCTTGAATACCTACAACTGGATACACATGTACATTTTGACAATGATGACATGAAAGATCGTGTTATTGGTTCCGGTTGTGTGTGCTCTTACACTCTGCATTTCCACATTTTGGCGTGATTGGGCGCGAACATGCGTACTAGGAGCGTTCGAACATCCACCGTTTTTCACTGTTTTACTCTGCCACTGTTTAGATACGATTATTATTCCATAAAAATTTCTGGAC
Organism: Pristionchus entomophagus; assembly: GCA_036245825.1. Lineage (NCBI taxonomy): Eukaryota > Metazoa > Nematoda > Chromadorea > Rhabditida > Neodiplogasteridae > Pristionchus > Pristionchus entomophagus. Next base: position 32,271,118 of record BTSX01000002.1, read on the forward strand.
GAAAGGCACAAAATGTCCGAAACGCAGCCAATCTCGTGGGATGATGTGGGCTATTGGTTCAAGACGACCGCAGGGTGAGTAATCGATATTTCCTACGAATAATGTTTGAATGCCGCTGCTTTCTCATGCCAACTGCCCTCGATGTTCGCCTGACTCGTCTATCTTTAATTGCAATAATCAACAGCCTTTCGGCATTATCGATTGGCACACTGAGAAGATGAGCAATGTACGGTTTGCGCCGGACCACGAGATCATTGAGGATGGATACCACGGTATGTAATCTGTCGATGAGTGTGACACGGTATCTATTGGCAAATCTCTCGATCCATGATTGGGTATTTCCGTAATCCTGATCGATTTCAGACGTTGGCGAGAACGACTCCTTGGTATTGCAAACGATGGACGACCCAATGAATAAGACAGGAGAGGTAAGTGTGGTGTAGTGTCCATGGTGTGACCGACATATACAGTACGACCTCTAGTCATAGTTATGCTTGTTGAGAAATGGACGCGTATCGCTATCAATTGTTCGTTAAATAGAAAAATGCATTACACTTTGTTCGCGCAGCAATGTTGCCCCTTAGCACACTTATTCTTCTCCGGTAGATCCTTTCCGCTGATTTTGGTGCCGTCAAGATTAGCCCATCCGATAATGCAGTTAGCGGGCGGACGATGCGTTGTCTTTATTGTCGTCGTCTTGATCGTCGTGGTCTTCTTGGTAGTGGTTGTCGCAGGAGCCTCGACTTTGCATGGACCCACGGGCCCGCGACATGCAAATTCTTTTGGCACAAAAATTTGTAAATAAATAGGTCTCCAAAGTTAACCTTTCAATCTGCCTCTAACAATTTTCTAGCCTGTCTGAAATTGACTAAGATTTATCTAGAGACCGCAGTCTCCGCCCACTTGGGTGCAATAGAGAATTGCACAAAACTAGCGCGCGACTCGACAATTCTAGTTCTTTATCAATCAGGACGCTCTAAAGCGTTTTCTGTAGGTCTCAGCAGCCACTACAAAGCATGCAATGCGGAAAGTGGTCGGTGCATTCTAAGTAGGTCAAACGCGTCTTTTAAGGTCGAAAAACGTGATTTGAAGGCTTTCTAGTGATTGCCGCTAGCTCCGCAACTCAAATTCAGTCCACTCGTATTTTAGAAGAATTATACGATTTTTTTGGAATTTTAATAATTTTCTCTGAATTGTCGGCGAGCGCGAGGAGAAGCGAGCGAGAGGGCGGGGGGGGGGAGCGAGAGAGACACACGCGAGAGAGGCTCCGCCCCTTTTCTCTCTCGCCTGATTTCCCTCTCCATCCGATAATGCAGTTAGCGGGCGGACGATGCGTTGTTTTTATTGTCGTCGTCTTGATCGTCGTGGTCTTCTTGGTAGTGGTTGTCGCAGGAGCCTCGACTTTGCATGGACCCACGGGCCCGCGACATGCAAATTCTTTTGGCACAAAATTTCCATAGAACGGGCTACCCTTGTACAGATCGAGCAGAGATTTTATCTGAAAAGATTTTTCTATTCAAATTCAAATAATAATTACGACTGAGAACTTACTAGTATGTGTTCTCTATGAGTCGCCACGTAATCTCTATTTTCAAAGGTATCTTCACATATCATACAACTGAACAATTATAGTATCTTGTACCGATCTGCTCCACTCTGAAGTGTGATTTATACCGAAATGATTTGTAAGTATGCACTCACGTTAATGTATAGCAACATTTGGCTTCGCTAGGACACTCTGAAAGCACTGGGACCATTTCGTTGGGATAGTCGGTTAATGCACTTCCAATATAACATTTGAGAGGAGGAGGAGTCGGTTTAAGAGTCGTTTTCTTCTGGGTAGTACTCTTCTTCGCCGTCCCAGATGTAGCGAAAGGTGGAGATGTTGGGCTCTTATTCGTAGTCAACTTCTTGGTGGTTCCTTTCTTCGTGGTATAAGCACACTCGACGAAAAGGAGAACGCAGAGGAAGATGAACAGAGAGAAGCGCATTGTCCCTCCTGAAATGTTAGATGTTGTCGATCTCTGAGTTTTTATTAGGCGTATTAGGAAAGGGTACATGAATGGAAAATACTTCTGTCTCTTGTTTTGCATTCTCTCTAGCTTATCGGTAACGAAAAATCGCGTTGCAGGAAATCCAGTAGAGAAGCGTTTGCGTGAAAGTGTCATTCCGATTCCCTTCGCTTTCTCAACTCTCATCCGTTGGATTACCTTGTGATTGAAGGCAAAATGCTGAATCAATGCTGAATTAATCTCCGCTTTGTTCTGTGCATCCCAGCGAGAGATTACTGAATGTGGGAAGTGAACGATCTGCAGTCTGTGTGGGATTGAGACGAAAAAGTGGAGGAAAGACAACTACGCAACTGCTTAATTCCGCAAACTGCATTTCCAAAATTGTAGCAATCCTACGAACCTGGGAGAGGTGTCAAATTACAGAATAAGTAATGTTGATCAGAATGACACATCTCCACGATCCTAGGATGGCAACAAATCGATTTTTTAAGTTGCGGAAATTTCGTTTGTGGAAAAATCGTTTGAGGAATTGTCGAAAATCCCTTTTTGCGGAAATTTTGTTAAAGAATTGTCGCCCCTCCCTAAAAGTGGCATGCCGTAATGTACAAAGTGAGATTTACAAATACTGTCTCTTGATATCCTACCTCAGCTCAGATTGCTTATCAATTTGCGCTGTCACTATCTTGAAACGATTGCGATCAGTGCAGACACTGGCATTGTGAGCTTCAGTCGTATTTTAGCTAGTCTACGTCGAGTATCGGAGCTGCTCGATCACGTTTTATAACTCTGAGCAGAGAGAGAAATTATTCCACCTTTCAAAACAAATCGAGCAAAGCAACAGCGAAAATATATTACATAATTTACACTTCTTTATCTTTCACTTCATTGGTGCAGTAATTGAATCATCGAATTTGATCTCACGCAGTCTACAAATTTTTCGACATCAGATTATATTTGTATTTGATCATCAATAGGATGCATGCATTCTCTCTTCTTCGTTCATTTCCACAATCTCTATTCGTAGACATGGGTGTCTCAATCAATCAATTTATTCGATCATCAGGGATAAGGCCTGTCGAACAATGCCATTCTTCCACTCGTTAGGGTCTTCTCTACATACTTTTTGCCATTGAGTGCCGTACTGCTTTGTAAGGTCGTCTCTCCATCTTACTCTCGGCCTGCCAACAGGCCTCTTCCGGTCATAAGGCGTCCAGTCGAGAATTCGCTTAGGCTATCGATCGTCGTTCATTCGGGATAATTCGTTTGCCCATCTCCATTTTCGTATCATTACTCGGGTTCGAATATCGGGAAGGGGGGCTCGTTGAACTAAAGAATCGTTAGTCACCCTGTCCCTTCTAGTAACTCCGACCATTTTTTTGCATCATATTTCTCTGAGCAACGACGAGGCGTTTTCTGTCACGACTCGTAGTATTCCAGGTTTCGCTTCCGTATGTTAGTGATGGCTTTACACACATGCGATAGAGACGAACTTTCAGTCGTATTGCGCATCTCCGATTAGTGAAAAAGTGATCAAATTTGGGTCTCTACGATTACGGTAAGTCATAACATAAAATAGCTGTTCTCTTTCATTTTGAAAGCAACTGTAAATCCAGAGCAGTGATCACACATTTGATGTGTTCTCTTTGCATACATTGGTAGATGTCTTTTGATAAATTATGTTCAGGATACTATAATGGAAAGACATGGAATAACTTAAGCGACAGTCAGAAAGGAATTTCAGTGTGCGTCCTTGTTATCCTAGTGGGGATCGGCGTGAGTTCTCTGAGATAATATGACGACATAGTTTCTGCCAAAGAAGGACATGAAAGAAAAACAGCCTCATTTCAAGCCAGCACTTGGTTGATTCTCTCTCATTTTCTCGGTAAATGATTCATCTCATATTTCGTATTGGGTCGGAATTCCTGTGATGATCGTCTGCAGTTTGCGCAACCACCAGCAGAGGGAAAAGGTTCGCGAGGTTGCCTAGACAGATCACTCTTGCTACGACTAACAGATCATGCAGCTGCAAAATAACATAATGGAAAGTGAAGAACAATATAGATGTAGATGATTACGCTTTTCGATTGAGCTTATTGAGGCGAAATCGTGGTGTCCTAAACACACACGGGCATCAGCAGCAACCGTACCAGCAGATGCAGCAGCCTCAATCACAGTACGGTGCCTACCCGCGGCAGCAGCAGCAGCAGAACTATGCACCCAACGCACAGCCGTCTCCTGGGGGGTGCATTCTAGAGACGCCCAGTAATCATCGTATACTTGTGCGAATAAAAACGAGTACGAAGCGATGTTGTTCAAAAATCATGTTTGTATCTCATTATGGATTAATTTATCATTTGTATTACTCGCGATTTAAAAGATACTAAAAAGTCTGTGATCTTAGCACTGTCCTTGAGCTTGAATTGATTTTACATTGTGAAGAGACTCAATCAGCACACTCATAATACGTATGGACATATTTTTGATCTGTAATAAGCTCTCTTTCGAAAATTATTCCTCCATCGAACTGTCGATGTCGACTTCTTCAAAAAGATCGAGCCCCTGAAACGATACAATATCAAACAATATGGCTTACCATTCCTAGAATTTTTATTAGAGCCACATACCGTAGCCGTTTCCATTGCCGTATTGAATGCGCCAGCTATAGTGTCGCATTTATCGATGATCGTCTTAGCAAGATCGACTACTATCTCCCTGTATTCGTTGACATCCTGCGAAAGTTAGAGTCGTGATGTTTCAATCATATTTATGTGTTCAAATACCTGTTCAGAAGCAAGAGAATCAAGCTGGCCGATAACTTGAGGAGGAATGCCCGAATGCGAGATATTCTGAAGATGATCAAATACAATTGGAAAATAGTTTGTTTCGATGTAATATCGAATATGTTAGCATCTGAAATGCATAATAGGAAACTTTCTGAGAAGAGAATCAGAAAATGCGCAAATGTGCATTTAAACGCGTTCTCTGTACTAGTGCAGTGGTCTCCTGCAGGGGGTGGCATAAGGATTCAAAATGGTCGTATCGATCTCAAACTTGTTGTACTTAATGCCTATGGGTAGTGAGTGGTTCCACCACAATTCAAGATCCGAACTCCAACTTTTTGACCTACCGAATTTGAAAAATATATGTCGGATTAAGGTCATGTGTTGTATACCATTCGAAAGAGGATGAAAAGTTATATCTAAATGCATGTGCGCCTGAGAAAACCATAATAAGTGACTTTTCAATCAGTTTTCGAAATGGAAACTATCAAGATGCCATTTGCACCGGCTGATTTTGTGCTCATTAGATAACCCATGGAATTCTGAATCGAATACTTATTTGCAATTGGCCAATATCGGTCCCAAAGATGCCGTTCAGGCCATTTTCTGACATACTATCGTCAACGCGGGTACGAATCCGCCCGACTGCACAATGTTTTGCAATTTTTTTCCATTTCAATACATCATCCGAATCAATATTTTCGTGTGTTATGACATTGTCCAGGTGTGTTTGTACTTGCAATACTTCAATAATCTACGAGTAATTCAATAATGGACGCGAGAAGGTAGATTTTCACAGCATGTTTTGTTCAGTGGAATTACTCAGTTTGAGATCGATACGATCATTTTGAATCCTTGTGCCACCCCTCCTCCGCTAGTACAGAGAACGCGTTTTAACACAAATACTTTACCATTTTGAGTCGTTTAGTCATTTGAACGAGTGTGTCCGTTATATCCAGTACATTCTGCTTCTTCTCCTCCACTCGAGAGCAGATTTCCGTGATCTCCTCACGCAATTCGTTGCGAATCTACAATAGTAGATCTCGTTGTCAGGAGAGTATATTTTATAAAATGCGATGTCGCTGCATTGACTTACTTTCTCTAATTTGACATCGTACTTCACAACGTGACCGCCGTGTCCTCCATCCACCACACAGCTGAGACAGATGAGTTGATTGAACTGAAATCTGAGTATTAACATATTCCAGCAGTGTTTCTTGTTACCGTGACGCAGTCTTCCTTTATGCACATACGAACTGAAGACGGTGAGAACTTCTATAAAGTATTTTTTTTCAAACAAAGCGCATTATGTTACTCACTATTTCGCATGATCTGCACACGACTTTCGGATCTGATCTCGTCTTCATCAGTTGTTCCGCCATACCTACAGTTTCGACCATAAGTCTAAGCCAAACATTTCAAAGTTCTTAACTTTTTAACCAGATGAGATTTCTTTTTGATATTTTTGGCAGATGTTAGTTCGAGTAGTGATATATACAGTATCGTCCATAAGTCATGGGTCACTTTTTCATTCTTTCATAACTTTTGACTCGTATGAGATTAATTGCTCATACTTGGTCATGACACAGCACACCCACCGAGTGTTAGGGTTATGAGATTGGGATATCACAGAACGCCCTGGTTGTTGTCGTCGCTTAGTCGTCGCGAGCGGTCCTTCTCCATTTCTCTCTGATAGAGAATGGAATCCCTCTAGTTCCCCTCGTCTACTCCATCAACTCAACAAGATCGGAATCCCCATCCAAGCCGGACTCTGGTCACCGTGTGATGGGTATGACCTACTCTGATGTTTCGTCCCTCAGATACCATTCTCGTCGAGTCTCGTTTCGCGATTGATGACTCAGTTCTAAAATCACGGGAGCCTTCTTCCATCATCAACAATGAACACTCTACATAAGTCCTGTCGTCCTGGATGATCGCAACCCTTTCTCCAGCCAATCTCTTGGGTCTGTGAATGGAAAGAAGACCGATCCCTTGACCCCCACCCAGACGAAATGATTCTCTCTCGAACGAAGAACCGACACGAAACCTATCTGAAACCATCCACCCCCATCTGGCGTCAACTGCCTGACATGATAAATGTAAATGTGTGTGTGTAAATGTGTTGCGTAGTGATGAAGCAATTTAGCAATACTTTTTCAAACAATGAAAATTCTCACAAGGATTTTTCCTCAGCCTTCCTACTAGGCGTGATAATAGAAGGATTCAATACCTTTTCGATGAAAATATGCACTCATGGGAGGATGACGTACAGTGGCTTTAGACTGTCTCAAATTAGGGTTCCGAAAAAATGGGTTTCGGTTCATAGACATGCTAGAGACTCGTTTAAAAGCTCAAAATGATCCTCATCACAATTCCTGATGATCCCCAAAGTTTGGTAACGATATCTCTTAATTTGACCTCAGGGCACGAAAAAGACGAATTTTTCACTTTATCACATAACCCTAATTTGGATGTTTACAGTTCTGAGGGTAATTTTCGTTCAAAGGTCATTCCAAGACACAACGGTAGCAAATCCATGGAATATACGATTCCCACCTTTTTAGAGCATAAGGATACCTTTCCCGACCGCGGCAACCTAAAATCCGAGGTCAATCGATTTTCAACCCAAAAATGACCATGATACCCCATCATTAGTCGAAAAAATTGATCTCTCAGAACTTCCTGACTAAATTTTTTTCTGGTATATCTTTGTGTGATGAATCCAAATTTCGATATGAGAGCGCATGATATCATTAAAGAAAAAAGTTAATTATGTCGAAAAGAAGACGATTTTGAAAATCGATTGACCTCGGATTTTCGATTGCCGCGGGCGGGAAAGTTATCCAAATGCTCCAAAAAGTTGCGAATCTTATATTCCATGGATGTGCTACCATCGTGTCTTGGAATGACCTTTTAACGAAAATCACCCTCAGAACTGTAAACATCCAAAATAGGGTTATGTTTTAAAGTGAAAAATTCGTCTTTTTTGTGCCCTGCGGTCAAATTAAGAGCTATCGTTATCAAACTTTGGGGATCATCAGGAATTGTGATAAGGATCATTTTGAGCTTTTAAACGAGTCTCTAGCGTGTCTATGAACCAAAGCCCATTTTTTTCGGAACCCTAATTTGAGACAGTCTAAAGCTACTGTACGTCATCCTCCCATGAGTGCATATTTTCATCGAAAAGGTATTGAGGCCTTCTATTATCACGCCTAGTAGGAAGGCTGAGGAAAATCCAAGTACGAATTTTGATTGTTTGAAAAAGTATTGATTGATTGCGTCATCACTACGCAATAACTGATTGCGTCATGCCGCGTGCAGGAAAGTCATCCAAATGCTCTAAAAAGTTGGGAATCGTGTATTCCATAGATATGCTACCATCGTGCCCTGGAATGACATTTGAACAAAAATCTACCTCGGAACATGAAACAGCCAAAATAAGGAGAAAAAAATTTTGCGAAAAAAATAAAATTTCGTGCCCTGAGGGCAAATTATGAGCAATCCTCATCAAACTTTGAGGATCACCAGGAATCATCGTAAGGATCATTTTCAGCTTTTGAACGAGTCTCTAGCACGTCTATGAACCAAAATTCATTTTTTCGGGACTCATTTTTGAGACAGTCCATGTCTGCTGCACGGCAACCTCCAGGGAGTACTTAATTTTATTTGAGAGATATTAAGGTCTTCTATCACCACAGAAAATAAAAAGGCTGAGAAAAAACTTCTCAGAGTTTAAAGTACGCCATGAAATACTAAGCAAAAGTTGCGTCATCAGTATGCAACATTGCGGAATCTCACCAAGCATAAACACACGCAGCATATATATCAGTACTCGAACTACCATCTGTCAAAATATCAAAAAGAAATCTCATCTCGTTAAAAAGTTACAAAACTTTGAAATTTTTGGCTTAGACTTATGGATACTGTATGCACGTCATGATCATACTATAGTAGATAAATCAGATCCTCTTACTAAGTATGGCGAAGTTTTTAGCTAGTTGTCTTCTGTTTGTTAGAATGGTAGCATTCGAGCAATTTGGACATTTGATCCTTAAATTGAACTTATTGTTCTTAAAACGCGTTCTCTGTACTACAGCAGGTTAGGTGGTACAGTTGTCTCAAAATGGACGTACGGTGTTCATACTTTAGGCATGTGACCACTTTGGGTCGAAAAAACTTTTTTCATTAAAATTTTGATCTTTGATCTCCAAAAATCGATAATTTCAAATTTGAGATTTCAGTACCATGTGACATATCATTCGAAAGAACATAAAAAGTTATGATTAATGGTAGAAGGAAACTTGATTTGAGCGATTCGTAAGCGAGTTATGACTCAAAATGTGAAAAATTTGGACACTTTTGGTAAACATCGACATGGCTCCCCATGAAGCCATGATTTGTATCCTCCTATTTTGAGATATTTTGTGTATTTTTCAATAGGGAATAATATGAGAGTCTTTCCAGGGCATATTTTTGGGGATATTGTATTGCCGTATTCGTTCAACCGTGACCTACTCATGTCTGGGTTCGTTACTTCTCAGTGTTTTTCAAGGATAACTTTTTTTCTTTCAAGTTTTCATGAGCTCTAGTGTTGAAATTACAAAAATTCACCAGAAACTTCTATAGAAATATTTTTTCGAGATTTTTCGACTTTGGCCATTTTTCCATGTCGTGGTCCGTTTTTTGTCAAAAAGTCGGTATCGCAAAATTATGTCCCTATAGGATTTTCTGGCTTATTTTTAAGCGTAGAAAACGAATTTGCTAACTAGAGCTCATGAAAAGTCGAAATAAAAAAGTTATGGTCATATTTGCGAAAAAATATTAGTGTTTGAAGCATAACTTTTTTATTTCGAGTTTTCATGAGCTCTAGTTAGCAAATACGTTTTCTACGCTTGAAAATAAGCCAGAAAATCCTATAGGGGCATAATTTTGCGATATCGACTTTTTGACCCAAAAACGGACCAAAGGGGGCTTGGTGAAAAAAAACCACATGGTGAAAAATGGCCAAAGTCGAAAAAAATGTTATCTCGAGAATATATCCATTTTTGGAGAACAAAGATCAAAATTTTAATGAAAAAAGTTTTTTCGACCCAAAGTGGTCACATACCCAAAGTATGAACACCGTACGTCCATTTTCTCAAACTGTACCACTTTGACCCCATTTTCCTTCGTAGTACAGAGAACGTGTTTTAAAAATAAAAATCGAAGAATTTTACTCACAGATTGTTGATTAGCACCCGGTCATTGTAGATGCATTTTTCGCAGAATGTATGCCCACAATCAAGAAAACGTGGAACGAATTCGACCGAGTCTGAGTGCATTTGACGCATTATCTCGAACATCTGGAATATATTCCATTCAACGTGATCCTCACCAAAGACCTCGCTGCAGATTGAACAGCAGCACTGGTCCGAGAGCTCATCAAAACTGTCGACGGTGATCGAAGTGTCTATCGACATCTGAAATCGTGTCTTGCCGTCTCTCGCAAACTAATGACTAAAACTATTGTAAACTCCACAACTATATTTTGTTTAATGATGTGTTTATGGTCACACCTCCTTCACACGGTCCTCTACTACATGCGTGGAAGAGATGGGTTGTTCGAACTAAAAGAAAGTCAGTCGCAGTTACTCGCACTGAGGACTTACATATCCGAATGGTAGTTGCGCGGTCATCAAGTAAGAGTTCACTCTCAGAGTGATAACACCTATGTGCACTCCTACGATATCACAGATTATGGTAGTTTCTTTTTTTTCGCTGCAAGTTAGAATTGATGCGCTGATTGTGATCATTTAGGAACTAACTTGATCTGCAAAGGTGGTAAAAACGTCATCTGTTCTGTGTCAAGTGCGTTGAGACTACTTTCCGACGCAAAATAGATGTAGCGATTAGATTCTTGGGCATGGATAATACAATCACTAAGCTAAAAAAGATGGAATTGTATATTGACCATGTGTAGTACTCACTTTTATCACTACGACGTTCTTCTTCACTTTGAGCACTGATGGAGTCACATTGGGTTCTCGCGATATGAAAATTGCCCTGCCTCTGTAAACTGGTTATCTTATGATCTTTATTGATATTTTTCATGCATTGTATAGTACAATATGGTTCTTTTGCTTTCTCGCTTTTCGATCTACATATTATTGTTTTATTAATCTATCGTTCACCTGTGAAAACGTTTCAGTTCCATCGACAGTATATCTGAGATATTGATTAGAACTCCATCTCCGTACGGATCTTCACACATTCGGTAGATGTATATCTTTTTCTCGTCTCGTATTCTAGTGCAGAAACCTCCCCAATAAACAAGTTCATCCTGTACGTGTATTTTATTTCTCGAATTGATTCAATGTTTACCGATTGTATCTCCCGCACATAAGAAACCACAATCCCTTGTGATGGAGTGAAGATAGCTTTGTATATCTTCAATGGTTAAAATTTATAAATCGCTTTGGTAGATATTATGTGACCTTTTGCTCATGTGTGAAGTAGATTGCATCACCATGCGCTCCAAGAAACTCGTCGTTGGGACCAGGCATCTTGGCGTCTATTTCTTTTCCCCTTCGATTGTAAAACATTGATTTCGCAATACATCAAGGAAAACTCACTGCCATTTCACGAACAGTCTGGGCGGCGATCTCCTTGTCCCATAGAATATAATCCCTGAACAAAAATATTTTGAGGTTACAATCTAATAATATATAATCTTATACTCGCCATCGTCTGTCTGATGGATAAATGTGCGTGTATTATCCGGCAATCTTTCCTTCATATTCGCGCTCAGTGCAGCGATGTTGTTTGCCATCTCTGAAATTGTTGAACACACCAGTACAGCAAATCACAATTAGTAAAGCAATTAACCGTTTGAAACTGAAAAAAAAATCAAAGACGATTACTTTAAACATCTTCAATTATGATAATTACAGGGCGAAAATGCATTGAAAATCAGCTAGTAATTTGGTCGGAGACACGGATAATGGAACGAATTAATCGATAGATTGGTTTGCTTTCATGCATTGCCTCATAAGTGTCTTCTCTGTCTCTTATCAATAGATGACAACAGACGTGAGTGAGGCGCACCTCTCGTCCTATTCTTGACTATCGTGTCAAATAGTTTAAAAAAAAATTTAATTCTACATTCATTTCGAGTCAAGTTGTTAATTTTTTTGTGTGTTATACACTTCTTGGATGAACATTTTTTATCTGTTCTTAGAAGAAATTCCTGTATTGATCAAGATTTTACAATACGTGAACCACACTCGGCTCACCACTATTTACCTGCCAGACGTATCTGAATTCTGTTCATTCATCGTAAATTTCAGCACAGCATCATCATGTGCCATCTCTGAAATGCATATTAAATATCTGAAAAAGCGAGTGCGATTTCGATTTACTCAGATAACGCTATGAAAAAAATCCAAAAAAAAATTTGGAAAGAATTGATCAGTAAGGTGGAAGGTAACACACACCACGAATCGAAAATGCCTCTCTCTTATCAGTGTCTGTCAGCATCGTGCCAGCGGGAATAATGCATTCACCGCTATCATTACGTGCATTTTCATAAACTTTCTGGCTCATCTCAACACATACAGTTATTTATTTTTCTTTGTCATGTTGCATAATGACCCATGTTTGAGGTTCAAATAAGGCTATGGTAGACTTTGATATTTTTGCAAAAAAAATGCCTGTAAGTTGAAGATGTAATAGCGAACAATTTTATTATGTGATTTAAGAGACACTCCACGTTATTTCGGTACACTTGTGCAGACGCTCACGGATGGATGAAAATTAGATTCCCTCCATACTTTTTTCTTTGAGTAAGTGTCCCGAGTGCTGATCGCAGCCACCATTAGTTAATGTCGCAGGTCGACTTTGACGGAGTTACAGTAACCCACATTTTTTGGGGTCTTCTCAGAAGTATATGACTAGTAGCTTTTCTGACGTATTTTCACACGTAGAAAACGAATTTATATACTAGAGCTCATGAAACGACTATTAGAAAAAGTTGTGCTCGAAAAACCTCATTTTTTGATCCTAAAAGTCACATTTATGGTCATAACTAATTTTGAAAAAATATCGTTTTGAATTTTCATGCATTTCGTAATCTACACCTGTTAGAGAGTCTACAATAATTTTTACAGATTTTCAAAAATGGCGTCAATGCCTTTTATTCGGGCTGGAACTTCGCCCTAGCAGGGGTATGCTCAGAACTGAACGACCAGAGATGACCCAATCGTTGGACTTGTCACATTGAATTGTACTCTAAATTGATTGCCATTGATTATAGAGCAACTTTCGTGTTGACAGCAAGCAGCTAAAATTATCATGATTCGTGGAAATTTGAAAATTAGAAAAACAGCTGTTCTGAAATCTGAAAACTTATGATTTTGATGTCAGTTTTACTCCGATGTTGAGGAAATTGAAAGAAAAGCCGAGAAAATAGGTCAAATTGGTGTGTACATTATTCTTCCACAGAATAAAAGGTGAGTTTGCTCTCTCGAAAATTCGAGTGTTGCTCTCAACAGATACATGCATTAGCATACCGGGTCGGGATTCCAAGGAGAGTTTATTGATTGCATGTGCAATTGTTGAAAGTGATAAAAGATTAATGAGGAATAACCATTAGATAGATAGTGAGAAAGAGTGAGACACAGTTCCTACACTACAAACAGTGCAATGCATTGCTTAAGTGCCCAGCATGTGTCTGCTATGATAGGAGCTTACGCATTACGTAGATTTACACGATGGCACCTTTCTATGGCATCCTGGTAGTTGATAGATGGCGACCCCAAACTCCGTCGAATGCAACCATGATGAATTCCAACGATCGAGTGATTATTGGAATCGGCTGGTGGTCTGCGAAGCGTGATTTCTTACTCCTTTTTTCCAGCATTGAACTCATTCATAGCTGTGCTGAGAAACAGATAGAGTAGTGGTATTGAGAATAAGAAGAACATTGTGCTCAGAATTGAGAATGTAGAGAGATTCAGAGTGAGGAGGAGTGTAGAAAGACTAGCATGAAGCATGTAATTATCGGATAAGTTTCGGCTGCAACTTACAGTGACATCGGGATCGATAAGTGGCCCTTCCACAATCACCACTTTCTCATTCACTCTTTCAACAGCAGCAGTCGAATGCTCGCTGAAAAGATAAATAATTCCTCTGAAATGAACTATGATATCAAGGTTCAAATATATGTTTAAACCTGTGATAATGCCGTTCGTATTTACTTAGATGATTGATCTCAGAAATATCGAACTTTTCTCCTTCTTGTTCAGTATGCTTCTCATGATACTGATAGACAGACCACTCTTTTGCTAATTCAATTAAATACGTCGACTGGTTGTTAAACAGAGATATTTCCGATGTTTTCATCTTCAGTCACTTGTTTTTGTTTGTTAGTGTAGTAAATACAACCTCGTTTACTTGCTCAAATTTGATTCGTCCGTTCTCAATTGTCGCTTGGAAGAATTTTAGAATCTGATATAATATTTGGCAGTGGTAGACATAAATATTTCAGCTTCCCACGAACTGAACGGAAGTACGCATTATTTCTAATAGTTCCTTTGAATGAACAATCGAATTCGCCTCCGAGTAATTTCAAATCGGCAGTCTCACGAGTTCCACTGGAAACAAAGACACATACGATTGGAGATAAAAAAATTAAATCTCACTCAATCATTGTGCTCAATTCGAAAGGTTTCACGTTGTCAAAGTATAGCAGAGTTCCTGAGTTGGACAATATTGGTATGCAATAAATCTGCGATTCACCACTCTCGAGTAGAATGCATATGAGTGGCTTGGTGAATTTCTCCAATTCGTTGAATTTGAGAGATCCATTTTTTGACTCAAGGGCTCCAACTTTGTACTGAAAACAACGTTCCTATCTTGTGATTGTGAAAAAACAAACTTTTTTCAGAATAGATTCCATCTCTGTGTTTTGTCGTTCCAGGTTTTTGTTCTCGTCCATTAGTATCTTATTTCGAAGATCCTTCTCTTTCTCACTCTCAGAACTTTCGTTGAGTGCGTCACAAAGCTGAAATTCGAGATTACACAGCCATTCATGCTACTTTAAATAAGTTTTTCACAATGCCTAACCTTATTGATTCTCAATTCCATTATCTTAATTTGCTTGTTCTGCTCTTCACATTTATCCATGAGTTCCTTGTCACTTTGTTTCAACTACAATTCTTTATGATATTCGTTTTCATTTTCATAAGACATGTCTTGCAGAAATATATCGCAAACCTCTTCATTTAGCTTCATCAATCGATCCCTCTCTTGATTCAGTTCAGAAACCGTGACTTGAGGTAAGCCAAACTTAAAGGACATATCTGTAAATCCTTTTTTTTTCAAATTTTCTAGTTTTGAGATTCATCACGAATATGTACCCATCAAACTTTGGTGATGGTGAGCAAACGTGAAAGAGATATTTTTTGGAGTCAGGACAGCACTAGGAATGTTGGTTTCGCACAATAAAAAAATTTCCTGTCGCTTCAGTAAAACGCATTCAATCTTGAAACATCAGAACATATCAGGTTGGTTCATAAGTCTTGTCCCTTTCTGATGATTGGAAATTCTGGCCTCTCCCGTCTTTCGTTTTCGATCGATCCTCTTATGGTTTTTCATAATCGTAGAGGGCTTCGATACTCTCTTAGCGCACGTCATCTCAGATCTGGTCGATCAGTAAGACGGCCACAGCATCCCTTCTAAGCGAATAAAAATTACAACATCATGTGCTTTTATTTTGTCTAACGTTTCACGGAGAGCCATGATAGGACCAAAACCAAACTGCAGTTGTAAAGTATGATGGTTATATATTACAATAAGGTTATTGGGACCAGACAGGTACGTAAAGCCTACTCGAGATTAGTGATTGATTTGAGAGAGCATGATATTATGTCATATTGTAAACCTTTTGCTAGCAGCGTTTTCGCACCAATAGATCTAGGATCTATTTTGAAGATACTGTCCCAAGGTATTATCAATATTATTTGGGAGAAAATATTACTATTAGTTCAAACCCAGCATTACTCGGAATTAATTACTCAAAAAATCGAACGTCGAAATCAGCGCTTTGGTCAGTTCCCTGATTCCTGTATGTGCCGAAGGTCAGATTTCATTAGCTTAAAATAAGGAGCAACCCTCACCCTATCATCGACAAAAATTACAGAGTTTGATAATCATTACTTTTTGAGGCGTATCTTTCAACATTAGACACTCCAAATCACAATTTTCGACGTTTTTTCGTCTAACCGAGATATTCGAAAATTTAATATTATCAGAAAGTGAAGGAGAAGCAGGCTCAATTGGTGCTAGTCATTACATAGCCCCATAATGTGTAAATAAAACGGACTTATGCATAGATGGATATCTCTGATCATATGAGCTGGAAATCTGATCAAGGGGATCTCGCTTTTTCTCAGAGTCTCATTTTCAATCACTAGTAATATGGCTATAGGGTCTCGAGCGCCTTCCTCCTTTCTACGCCGGTTAAACCACCTATCTGGCTTATCAGATAACTGTTTGTCATTCCACAGAAAAATTTCTCATGGACATACAACATCATCGAAGAAAAATTAAAAATTAATTGAATTTTCACATTTCGTTACACTTCGATTTCTCGAATATCCAGCGGGCATGCCACATTTCCAAACTATTTTGTGGAAGTCCGAACAAGCCTCTATGCAGTGCTAAAAAGAGAGGGTCCTTCGATTTGAGGCAAGAGAAAAAAATTAATTCAAACTTTATGTCCCAAAAGGGACAAGACTTATGAACCAACCTAATATATATCATAGTGTGTGAAAAATCACATACTATTACTTGAAATTTATTTAGTTTAGAAAAACAAGAGAAAAATGCGATGCGTGGAGTCGAAGAATTTTGACGCAGAATCAATCGATAGAATGATTCCTTTCATGCATTGCCTCACAAGCGTCTTCTAACTCCCTTATCAGTAGATGATAACGCTCGTAAGTGAGGCCCACCTCTCATCCCATTCTTGACTGTCATGACCAATGGTTTATGTTTTCAATTAAAAAGAGTATTTCGTAGAGCAACGAGACAAAACGGAATGCACTGCCAACTCATGTACAAACGTTTATCAATTGCGAAAGTTATGAAACTGTACAAGGGCGTTCCATGAAGAATGGACGGCTAGTAGAAATGAGATTAAATAAGTAAGAAGTTTGATTGGGAAATAATTTTTTTTTAAATAAACATGATGGTATGGTGAGAAGAACTATTTACAAGGACAAAAATCACTCGCGAGACCTAATTCCAACGTCGCAGAATGCAAGGTTGAAGGGCTGAATCATTTGCATCCAAATTATCATTTATTACGTAATGTACATATCACGAGTTTTCTGACCGATTGCAGGAAATCAACCACCCCGCGAAACTAGGAGCCCCAAGTTTCAGGATTCATTATGAGATATTTATGTACAGTATCGGGCATAAGTCATGGCCACTTTATTCATATGTTCGTAACTTTTGACTCATGCTAGATTTCTGGCTCAAACTTTGACATGTCACAGCACACCCACCGAGTGTTCGGAATATGTCATTGGGATATCACAGAACTCCCTGGTTGTTGCGTAGTGATGACGCAATCAAGCAGTACTTTTTTCAAACAATCACAATTCTCACATGGATTTTTCCTCAGCTTTCTTACTCGGTGTGACAATAGAAGGTCTCAAAACCATTTCGATGAACATATGTACTCATGGGAAGATCACGTACAGTGGCTTTACACTGTCTGAAAGTAGGGTCCTGAAAAAATGGATTTTCGTTCACAGACATGCATGGTGTCTGACTGGCATGCCGACGCAGGCAGGTTCGACTCCCGCCCGCAGGTGATGTTTTGCAAGAGGTAGAGAAAGGCGCGCGCCCCAACCACTAGTCTCCGTCAAGCGTTCCCTGCGGTAGGCCGCCCTGGCCTAATGGCTAGAGCCAGTTCGTCATACAGGAAAGATCAACGATCAATAGAATAAATTAAGTAAAGAGACTTACCATGACCGAAGAGATAAGACGACTGGCAAGGATGGGAGCGGAAGAGAAACTGCGTGTCTGTGCGAGTGCATGAACTTCTCTGTCTTGTTTACGCAGAGATCGGTGATATGCAAATGACTGGATAGTGAAATGAGACTTGTTCGAAAGCTCAAAATGATCCTTACCTCAATCCCTGATGATCCCCAAAGTTTGATAACGATAGCTCTTAATTTGACCTCAGGGCTTGAATTTTTCACTTTTTGACATTATTTTATTTTCACTATCTTGGATGATCACAGTTCCAAGGGCGATTTTTGTTCAAATGTCATTCCTGCAAAGGATAGTTGCATATTCATGGAAAGTATGATTCCCAACTTTTTAGAGCCTTTGCGTAGCTTTATTGTCTGCGGCAACCGAAAATCCGAGGTCAATCGATTTTCGACCCAAAAAATGACCATGATACATCATCTGTCGAAAAAAATTTACTCTCAGAACTTCCTAACTAAATTTTTTTTGGTATATCTTTGTGTACTGAACTAATTTGAAACGTCGCGTTTGAAACGTAAAAATAACAATTACAAATCGAATTAGTAACACGCTAAATGCGAAATTGCGTTATCGCTATTCTATGGCAATTATAGACTCTTCCTATGGACAGGCACACATGGCCTCCGATCAAGCACTCTCGTTTGGTTCCAGGTTCGTGGGTTCGCTGAAGGGTGTGAGTGAAATTGTGTTCTTGAAAATTCGTGAAATTTTGTTTTCGCGGCTCAAAAAGCTTTTCGTGAAATTAAGTTTTTTTTGCAATTATCTCTATTTTTGCCAACACATTTCAGAAAAATGGAGCACCTACCGTAACCGCGGTACCCGTGCGGAAATAAAGTGCGCTCTCATTGGAATGTTATATTACGGTTGGCCAGAGTTGTGATCGATTTTTATAACTAAAACTACTTTTTCCGTGCTAGGAATCGATGAAACAATGCATTTGCGAAATGTTTCAGATTGTTCAGACGATTTTTCGATTCTTTTTTTTTAAATCTGGTTTTTAAAAAATTCGCTGTCTTATTCTGGAAAAAAAATAGTTGATGCGAAATAAGTTATGGTATTCTCAACTATGATTCTTTGTTAATATCACTGTTTGAGTAGATTCCGAGCGCATCTGACCGATAAAGCGGAATAACCTACCCTTCATGCTCCATGACGTTGCGCATTACATTCACACCCTTATTCTCAGTTTCGGATTTCGAAAAATAAAATGCTGGAACCGAGGATGAAACAGAAGCTGCCGAGCGATACACTTAGTCGGCAGGCAGACGTTGGTGAGTGGAATTATTTTGATAGAAAAAATAAAAATAAAACTATAGTATTATGTAATGTCGGGTTTGCAAAACAACAATTACAAATCAAGTTACTAACAAGACAGGCTAAATGCGTTAGCGGGTTATCGATGTTATGAGCCCGTTCGCCTAAGAATCAGCAAAGGTTCAACAAGCTCGAGAACAGGCAAAAAATAATATATGCTCAAAAGTTGGTCCTAGGGGTAACTTTCGATTCTGAATCGAATGGCTGATTCCGTTTTCTCTGCGGATGAGTGCATGTTGTCTTAACTTAAACGAGGTTTAATTTATCATTGAACTCGAATGTTATTCGTATTCATCACCAGGTGCGACTATCGTGTTGAGAATTGTGAAGAAAATGAGACTAAATGGAGGCGTAGAAATCTACCAATCACTTGATGGTGAGAGGAAGGATGAAACGATTATCGAATAATAGTCAATTTCAGGAACAATATTTTGTTATGAACGATATGTAGGTACTCGCGATGAATTGTATGTGAAATGAAGGTGAGTTCAATTGCAATATACTTATTTTCATTCGAAATGTTGCAGAAGAGAAAAAGTGCACGCCATATTTCCAAGACACCATGCATGTCTGTGAACGAAAATCCATTTTTTCAGGACCCTACTATGAGACAGTGTAAAGCCACTGTACGTGATCTTCCCATGAGTACATATTCATCGAAATGGTATTGAGACCTTCTATTGTCACACCGAGTAAGAAAGCTGAGGAAAAATCCATGTGAGAATTGTGATTGTTTGAAAAAAGTACTGCTTGATTGCGTCATCACTACGCAACAACCAGGGAGTTCTGTGATATCCCAATGACATATTCCGAACACTCGGTGGGTGTGCTGTGACATGTCAAAGTTTGAGCCAGAAATCTATCATGAGTCAAAAGTTACGAACATATGAATAAAGTGGCCATGACTTATGCCCGATACTGTGATATAGACTCACAAAGCCGATAGGTAGTTCTGCAGTCATCAAGTAGATGTGAAGTACCTTCCCTGTTGAAATTATTAAATATTTTGCCGAATTGTGACGCAATCTATTTATGAGTCAAATTGCTCGAATGTCCGATATTGAAAAATATGCTTCGAAATCAACATTTATTGAAATTTCCTGGGAACCTTTGTGATTGAATGTAAGACTTTTGAAGGTTAAAGGAACGAGCAACTCCTGCACTATCATTGACCAATTGACCACAATTTTAGAATGCGTTCTATTTCTGGGGTATGTTATAAAATAAAATCCTCAAAACATGAATTTCTTCTGATTCTGTCACAAAATAATATTTTTGGGAAAACAGTTATTGTTCGAAAAGAAGAAAAAGTCGAAAAGAAGAAAAAGTTCATTCAAATATTTACAGTGTTTGCATAGCCCCATAGTGCGTGATTGGAACGGACTAGCTAAAAGGCCGGCACCTTCAATCCTCAATTTAATAAAATTGGTCCTGTGAACTGCAATTTTTCATGAACTTTCACCTTGGAATGCATCCATTTATAGTTGCCTCCTCCAGAATTCATGGGGACCTAAATGATTATCGATATAACAAAAACGAAAAAATAGGACCAAAAATAAACTAATGGCAAAGAAATAAAATTTAGGGCGTAATGCTAGATTGTTGCATAAGTCTTGACCGATTTGACTCTTGGAGTTTCAGTTTGCCTTGCCCGATCAATACATGTTGTTTTCATAATGGATGAGCACTTGCATACTATCTTTTGCGCGCGTCCTATCGTCCTCATTCACTCTCTTAGTTACCCCCCCCCCCCCCCCTTTCCACACATTCTTTGTTCTTCTTGTCCCAACCACCCCCCTCACCCCATTCCCACAACAATACCACCTGTGCGGATAAATTTATTCTATTCTATATATCCAATTGTTTAGATGGATTCACTGACAAGCTAAACTGACAAAATAAATATTAATATTTTGCAAATTTTGATCAAGAAAAAGTCAGATTTCAGAGGCGATATCTACTTGTTTACATGCTTGCCGGGCACGGACCATTATTTTCCAACTGAATCGATTACATTGTTTTTGAAACTGTGCTTAAAGTTATAAATGGGGGGTAGATATACAATGAGAAATGCAACGCACCTCCACAACTATCACATTTCCCTTTTGTATTGATGGTATCCAATTATGTTGCGATTTCGATTTTTCAGTGTCATTGTAATATATAGGAGACACTATCTGAGATGTAAGACATACAGCCGCACAAGGAAAAATAGATTCCCATCAAAATTATGCCCTAGGATCAACTTTTGACGTAGAGTTCGAAAATCGACCTTACAAAGCCGTTTCTCTAAAACTGAATACCCTGTGGCACATTTCTCGTGCCATGGGGAAAATATTATCTCGAGAACCGCGCTTCGGAGACCTACAAAATTATAGTAATTCTCAAAGATCTCGACGAGATAAGCATTTTTTCTGTTGTAAGTTAAAAGCTAGCTCATCTGCGAAAAAAATTAGGATCTCCGAAAAAATCGAAATTGTCACCCTGAAAATTTTTTGAACACTTCTGTTTTTCTCATTATGCGCATTCGATTCCTCGTGCAAAAGTACCCCGGGTGCCAAAATTCACCGAATTATTCGTGGACCAGTTTGGTCATTTGCGGTCTGGTTTACGAAAAATACTTGAATTTGACAGTTATTCGAGCATAACTTCTTCCGTTCAGGCTGTCATAGTCTCTAGTGCCGAAATTCGGAATCTACACTTGAAAATACGCCAGAAACTCCTATAGAAAAAAGTTCGGAGACAACAATTTTTCAACTTTTTCATGACCCCGGAGTCATGGTAATGTTTGGGTCAAAAGTCGAAATCTCGGGAGGCGGCCATTTCAGCAACGGCCATTTCAGCGACGGGACACAGCTCAGAGGGGAGTTGGCCAAGCTCAATGAAAGTTGTCTTATATTAACTATTGAGGCACACTGATATATGTATCCGGGACCATTAGGGCGAAACGCAAACATTTTGTTTTTCAAAAACCATGATATGTTGAGAAAAAAAACTGAAATTTAAAAAAATCTCAGAACTTTCCGATGATAGGTGTTTCTGGTGTAACTTTGTGCGCTGATTCCGAATATCGATATGAGAGCTCATCAAAAAAATAATGAAAAAAGTTAAAATTTAAAAATAGTCGAAATCGTCATTTTTTCGGACATAATGTAGAGCAATTATTTTCTCACATAACAGTTTTTTTTGATTTCTGGAATATTGCTAGCTACAAGTACGTACTCAAATCACTTTTCTGGGATTCTCGAAGAATTGCCGATTTCGAAAGCTACATGTCATTTGGGAATTTGTTTTGGAAAAAAATCTCTTTGGAATGATGGTCTAATTTTGTTCCTAGCTTGATTTTGAAGGTGAAATATTGGGCGGGCCGCCTTTTAGTGTTTTTGGGCCGCGGGCCGCCTTTTAGTAAAAATGAATTTTTCCATAAGCGACCGCCGTGCTCCAACGCAAAGAAATAGAATAAAATCATCAACATAAAAGAAACTGCAAAAGCTGTATTCTTTCGAATAAACGTCTAAGTTTGTCACTGGCATCATTTTGAAGCTAGATATGGACGGGCCGCGGCAGGCAGCCTGCGTTTTTTTGAAATTTTTTCATAAAACCGTCCACCGTGCTCCAGAGCATTGATGTGCAATAAAATGATCAACATGAAAAAACTTCTCCTCCGAATTATCTTTCGAATGGTGGTCTTCTTTTGTTCCTAGCTTCATTTTGAAGGTGAAATATTGGGCGGGCCGCCTTTTAATATATCCCATGGCGATGGCTCTGGACAATAAGAGACACTATCTGACACGAATGAGCTTTTTGGACTATAACCGCACAATGAAAAATAGATTCCCACCACAATTATGCACTAGGATAAACTTTTCACGTAGAGCTCGAAAATCGACCTTAGAAAGCCGTATCTCCAAAACCGAATTCCCTGTGGCACACTTCTCGTGCCGGTGGGAAAATATTATCTCGAGAACCGCGCTTCGTAGGCCCATAAAACCATAGTAATTCTGAAAGATATTGCCGAGATGAGCATGTTTATAGTTGTGAGTGAAAGGCTAGCTCATCCGTGAAAAAAATTGTGTCCTCCGAAAATTTTGTAAATGCTGCCCTGAAATTTTTTTTTACAATTCGGGTTTTGTTACTATGCTCATTCGATTTCTTGTTAAAAATTAATCCTGGAGCGTATATTTTCGGTTAATTTAAGTGGCGGATAGTTGACCGTTGGACCAAAAAATGCTATTTTCGAGCATAACTTTTTTTTCGCTTTGAGTTTCATGAGCTCTAGTGTCCAAATTCGGATTCAGCGAGTGAAAATACATCCGAAATTCCTATAGTCAGATTTTTCTGAGAAAATTAATTTTTCACTTTTTGGTAATAGATCGAAGATGGTAATAGATCAGTACCAGTCCGGTTCCATGTTGGAACCATGTTCCGAGAATTTTCACAGGTTGTTGCGAAGTTGATTCAGTCTGGATGTTTTTTTTTTGTTTTCGGGTTGCTAAGCATTCACCGGTCGTACACGGTATCGTTGAACATGTTTTGGCTTGCCTAGGGGAACATATGTCTCTTCTGAGAAAGCTGGTGTCTCAGGCGTCCCCCAAGGGACAGTATTGGGTCCTATCCTCTTTCTGCTTTATACTTTCGATCTCCCTAAGGTTTTCTCCCCCTACCCTAAACTTTCATGTCGGCTCTTTGCTGACGATATCAAGCTCTTCACTACTTTCGATCCACTCTCTCCATCCGACGCCCCCACTCAACTTCAGTCCAGGATTTTGGGTTTCACGGAATACTGCAAAACATGGCAGTTAGAAGTTGCTGAGAAAAAGTGCAACATAGTTCACATAGGACGAAATAATCCCCGAACCGTCTACTCTCTTCTCTCTACAAATCTCGCAATCTCTGACTCTATTCGTGACTTAGGTGTCCATATCGATCCCCTCTTGAACTTTGATTCTCATATAAAGATTGTTTGCCATAAATCAACTTCACTTGTCTATCTCCTATTTCGTAGTATCAGTTGTACTATTCCTTCCCCTTACATCTCAGCCTTCAAGTCATTCATTATTCCTGTATTAGAATATGCATCCCCTGTCTGGTCACCATCATCCAAAGGTCTTGTTCGGAAATTAGAGAAAGTACGACTCTTACATTTTCGTTGCTCCAGAGTAGAACCTATCATTCCATGCTATTCTGATCGACTATCTCTCTATTCACTTAACACCTTGACATCACTATGTAGTTTCACAATTAGCCTATTGTATGCATTGGCGCAGGTGAGGAACCTTTGTTAGTACAGATATTTACTGCATTGGTATCGAAGAGTCAAATGGATAAAATACATTTTGTGAAACATACTCAATTAGTCATAAATATTAATCTTATTCTGAAAAAATCCTACGTCATAGTCTTTGATTGCGTTCAGGTATGTATCCACTTCTTCCCCCAGACTATCGGGGCTCAGTTGGCCATCAGTGTAAGTTTCTCAGTTTTCTCGGCACATTCCATGGATCTAACAATGCTAGACATAATCGGCCAGTTTAATTCCTCAGAATTATGCGAGTAAAAAAAGAATTATGCGAGCGAGATGTTCTCGCAACATTTTCTTTAATTATCTAATTTTAGGTGCTCTTTTCTCTCCCTAATTACTAGACCGAGGCAAGAGAGTGTTCGTTTGAGGAGACGCAGAAAAATGTAAAGTAATTATATCTCTTTTTGCGTGATCTCTTGCGTCTGTCTGACTTTTCTTGCAGCTTTTCTCGCATATTTTTTTTCTTCTTTTTCCTGCAAATTTTTCAGTGGTTTGGGATAGAGATAGAGCGTGTATAATGAGAGAATTAGAGAAAACCCTGCGAGAAAATCTCGCAGCTTTTCGCGCATATTTCTGAGGAATTAAACGGGTCGAATGTGTAGAATGAAGACCAGATATTTGCTGAAGTGGACTTTCTTTTTTGTATTCCACTCCCCACTCTCCACAGTTTTCCCACTTTGCAGAGCAGCTCGATTCTCTTTGATCTCATTTCCCTCACCAGCATCTACTTTCTTCTCGCGTTTTCGCCTGCCATCAGGTTTTTTACAACGTTAAAGCTATGTAAATATATAAAAATGTTCTCAGTGATATCAGCATGAAGACTACTGTAGATGATTCAACACACGATTTCTCGTTATTCTGATCGTTATCCCCTATCATTGGGTGATCATCATTTGTGCAAAACTTGCAAGCGTTTTGTAATAAATATGCACAACGTTGTGCTCAAATCGGAATAGGCATACTCATCGAATTTCGAAATCGTCTTCAGTCATTATGGCATACACGTCAATGACGAGATGAGAGGTGCGCCACTATCACTGGGGATTTTAATCACTGATAAGAAGGAAAGAAAAAGGATGGAAGCATTCATTGGGCGAAACTTCTCACAAGATTAGTTCTTCATGTTATGTTTTCCCATATTGCTTTCATCAATGTCTGTTGGCGATTATTGCCATACTATGTTTTTATGTTTTTGTTGCTTTGAATTGGGAATGCTATTCAGCAATGGAAGCAAATGTCGGTGTGTTAGAGTGGACGAAGACAGGGAGTCGATCCAATCGAGAGAATCTCTTCCAGACAGACAATGGTGAGCGAAGGTTTGAATCAGGGAAAATAGCCGAATTCAGGGACCATGATTTATTGGAATGATGTGCCACCCCCGAAGTGGTACGTAAAGTGGAGTTGAGAACTATGTTTTTTGTTGTTGTAAAGATCATTTTAAGCATTTTATGTTTTAATTTTTTTTAACCTCTCTAATAGAGCAAACACCTCTTAAATGTGTCCGCATCTACATGCCAATTATACGTTCTTGCCAGAGGAAAGGATATCTATGCTGATTGGTATGATGAGTCTGAAGAATACGAGACCGATGCCTGTATCTACGGGAATTCGGTCTACATCAATTCGAATGGAAAGGTGCACATCATGTATACACTATTAGAAGCAGTCACAGTGACTCGTATGCAAAATTCTAAACACCCTTACAGATCTATAAAGCCGAATTCACTCCGCCAGATTGTTTTGAAATCAATTATGCGAGAGATGCGCCATCATTTGTAGAGGTGTCAGAATATTTTTTAAAAAACGTGTGCATCAATTTCTCGCTTGATGATGGCTCAATTTACTCGGAACTTTTGACGCATGGATTGCTGATCTTTGAGCGAGATGGGGAAAAGTATGTGCATCGATTGTGGGATGCTACGGATATCGATGTAACTATCTTCGATGAAGAATACGACCGGTGGTGGTTGGTAGGAATTCATAGGTAGGTTGCGGAAGATGAGACGCACATGTCTGTATCTACATAACTATTGCTATTACATTCACTTCCGGAGATACGGCGGTGTTTGTTTTATCCGACCAAGACTTGGCATACCCATTAGTATTAGGAAGGTGTTCGCTCACGTAATCTTTTTTTCTAGGTACTTCCCTATTGTGAGTGGAAAAGTACCTTGATGCAAGATCGGATACAATCAGGAGAATTGTATGCACTTCAACAAACACGGCGGTGTTTGTTTTATCCGACCAAGACTTGGCGTACCCATTAGTGCGAAAAATACGCGATAACGCAATTGTTCTAGAGGTTGGTCA
Source organism: Pristionchus entomophagus (assembly GCA_036245825.1). Classification (NCBI taxonomy): domain Eukaryota; kingdom Metazoa; phylum Nematoda; class Chromadorea; order Rhabditida; family Neodiplogasteridae; genus Pristionchus; species Pristionchus entomophagus. The sequence goes on from BTSX01000002.1 coordinate 32,297,877, forward strand.
CTATTCTCGGTTGTCCTTTTGTGAATGCAATAATTCCAGCTTCGAGACTCGCATTTAGTGCATTTCCAAGAAAATTCTCTGTTTATCTACGTGTTCGATGATAAACACATCTATACTCTCAACTCAGACACTTGGGAATTCCTGGCACCATTGCAAATCGGTTATGCAATGCAGATTCCGATTATTAATAGATCACGCAGAATGCATATGCATAGTAGTCTAAGGCAACCCTTGTGATGTGGATGTGTAGAAACAAATACGAGATTCCGATAACACCAATCGAAATCAGAGATGACCTGTTTAGCTATACGGAGGAGTGGCGACGCTCGTGCGAGCGCATTAATGGCGGGTTTGTTGCGTAAGTGCGTAAGTGTTGTGCAATTTCTAATCCTTTATCATAAGTGGGTCGGAGACTTGAAAAAGTATTGAATTGAACTCACTCCCATTCGCCATACAGCGTCTGCCGACTTTGACAGATTACGGAACCTGATTAATTTATAATCGTCTGAATTGTTTTCTAGAAAAAAAAACTGACCATTATCTAGCTTCCATGGGAATACATTATCTGGCAGTAATTCTTTCTTTGTGAACATTAGAACATCTCTATAATTTGTGTATTGCAGATACCTGATTCAATACTAACTTAGACGTTCTCGGAATCGTTTGCTTCTTCCACGATCGGTTGAAACTGTTACAATTCATAATGTGTACATTGTAATTTAGACCTAATCCTTACATATCCCTTCTCTAAGCTGTGCAGTCCATATGCCACCGCCGCGTACCATGATAGTAAGAATCCCATCGTGAAAGCCAATTATGCGGACGATAGGTGCGATATCGCCACTTCTGCAAGAAGTATGGATTATTTTTCGCGTATAACATCTCACTTAAGCAACAAACCCGCTATTAATGCGCTCGCACGAGCGTCGCCACTCCTCCGTATAGCTAAACAGGTCATCTCTGATTTCGAGTGGTGTTATCGGAATCTCGTATTTGTTTCTACACATCCACATCACAAGGGTTGCCTTAGACTACTATGAATATGCATTTATAATCGATCTATTAATAATCGGAATCTGCATTGCATACCCGATTTGCAATGGTGCCAGGAATTCCCAAGTGTCTGAGTTGAGAGTATAGATGTATTTATCATCGAACACGTAGATAAACGGAGAATTTTCTTGGAAATGCACTAAATGCGAGTCTCGAAGCTGGAATTATTGCATTCACAAAAGGACAACCGAGAATAGTGACTAACCTCTATAACAATTGCGTTATCGCGTATTTTTTGCACTAATGGGTACGCCAAGTCTTGGTCGGATAAAACAAACACCGCCGTATCTCTGGAAGTGAATGTAATAGCAAAAGTTATGTAGATACAGACATGTGCGTCTCATCTTCCGCAACCTACCTATGAATTCCTACCAACCACCACCGGTCGAATTCTTCATCGAAGATAGTTACATCGATATCCGTATCATCCCACAATCGATGCACATACTTTTCCCCATCTCGCTCAAAGATGAGCAATCCATGCGTCAAAAGTTCCGAGTAAATTGAGCCATCCTCAAGCGAGAAATTGATGCATACGTTGCACAGGCAAATATTCAGACACCTCTACACATGATGGCGCTTCTCTCGCATAAGTGATTTCAAAACGATCTGGCGGAGTGAATTTGGCTTTATAGATCTGTAAGGGAATTATGCATACGAGTCACTGTGACTGCTACTAATAGGTCATGCACCTTTCCATTCGAATTGATGTAGACCGAATTCCCGTAGACACAGGCATCGGTCTCGTATTCTTCAGAATCATCATACCAATCAGCATTGATATCCTTTCCTCTGGCAAGAACGTATTTATATATTATAATATTATTTAATATTTATTATACATACGAGTCAAAAGTTATGAAAGAATGAAAAGCGCGCAAAGACTTATGGAGGATACTGTACGTGTTCGATGATAAACACATCTACAGTATCGACAATACGTCTACAATACGTCCGAAATTTAAAAGTTCTGTAACTTTTGAACCAGATGAGATTTCTTTTTCATATTTTTCATATTTCCTATAGTCATAGATTTCGGAGATAAAAATTTTTTAGACTCCGACCATTTTTTCACCATGTGGTCCGATTGTGGTCGAAAAATGTTTGTCTCAGAATCATGTACCTATAGAATTTTCTGGTGTATTGTTGAGCGTAGAACACGAATTTGCTAACTAGAGCTCATGAAACCTCGAAATAAAAAAGTTATGCTAAAAAGAAAATCACAAAAAAAATTTGCTCCGGATTTTGGTCATAACTTTTGTATTTCGAGATTTCATGAGCTCTAGTAAGCTTTAAGAATTTCTGGCCTATTTTAGAGCGTAGAAAACGAATTTGCTAACTAGAGCTCATAAAACGTCGAAAGAAAAAAGTTATACCTTAAAGAAAATCGCACAAACATTTTGTTTTCAATTTTTGTCATAACTTTTTTCTTTCGAGGTTTCATGAGCTCTAGTTAGCAAATTCGTGTTCTACGCTCAAAAATACACCAGAAAATCTTATAGGGACCTGCTTCTTAGACAAAACGTTTTCGACCAAAATCGTACCTAAGGGGGGACCAGATGGTGAAAAAGTGGTCAGATTCGAAAAAAAAATATCTCTAAAATATATGACTATAGGAAATTTTGGTGTATTTTTGCACGCTGATTCCGAATTTCGATATGAGAGCTTATGAAAACATGAATGAAAAAAGTTATTCGAAAAACTACCAAAATCGGCACATTTTCGGACAAAAAGTCGACCTTTTTTTGTTGCAAGGAATAAGAAATATGAGGTTATGCGGAAATTTACTATAGGGGTATGGACTATAACCCACCAGAAAATCCCGTTTGCCTTTTTCCGATTTCAAAAGTTATGCACTTTTTTTTTGAAAACCGACCACCCTGCATCAGTGACACCGCATGGAATGAAATCGTCAATATAAAAGTTAAAGAGGGGACTGTCCCCTACAAACTGTAAAAAAGAACGAGGTTATAACTCAATTTTAAAAGAAGTTATGACCGTGTTTCTATGGCTGATTTTACTGTTTTGGTCCCGACACGTCATATTTGAACCTACCGTACTCAAAAACAATTTTTTTTTAAATATTCTGCCAACGCAGTTTTGTAGAGCATCATTCAAAGTACCTTTGATATTTTTTTCAGAATTTTTCAAATTTCACATTTTCTATTTCCGCCTACCCCCCTAAGGTGGTCGAATATCTTACGATTCCTCTCATATGCATTTTCCTCATCGGGTCTTCGAGTTAAACGACTTACAGTGTTTTGAGTTTGTAAGAAAAAGAGGCTTTTATCCCTTCCCTCTCCCTCCTCTCTCGTGTGCTCTCGTCATTCCCCACGCTCTCTCGTCGCGCGGGGTCAGGGAAGCGATCGAGGGGGGAGAGGAAGGACGAGGGAGCCCCTTTTCCTTACAATCTGAAAACACTGTATGTCGATTATCTCGATGACCCGATGCGGAAAATGCATAAAAATATAGATTTGTGATCCTCTCGTCATCCCGGATCGATATATCCGCATGGGATTACTCGGATAGGCCATTACGAAAAGTTCATTTTTTAAAAATTATTTGTGAAAATCATGAAAAATGAACTAAACAGGCGGGTGAGCCATGCAATTCTACCCCCCCCCCCCCCCCCAGCAAACATTTTGACCTAAAATTTTCACCTTTTCACCTCTCGACAGCCCAGTAGCACATAAAAATGTGATTTCAACGCGACGCCGTCAGGAGCCAACGAGGCTTCTAGGGGCAAAATGGATATGCCTATCGTCTTCAGCACCCTCGATAACCCCAAATCACACTGTTATAGAAAATCGACCTTTTGATCTGTACCAGATTCATCCTAAATTGCTCGAAAATAAGGCGAACGCCGTCATATGTTCACTGGGTCAGATAGTCACTCTTACATAGCTTAGTTTCTATAGCAGAAAACTGTCTTCCCAACTTTTGAACTTCATTTTCAACTGTCACTCACCGGGTCATTCCGCACTCTCGCGTGTAATTTAGCGTTCTTTATGTTCATTTCACGATATGTTTCACTCAAAATTGCGAAATCACCCGGTGATAGACAGTTGAAGATTAAGTTCAAAAGTTGGGCAGACAGTTTTCTGCTATAGAAACTAAGTTATGTAAATCGATATGCGAGCGCAGACCTATCATTCGAACCGTCTTCACAAGATGTATGCAAGAATATGCTTACTTTTTCGAGCGGTTTTCAAGATAATGCTTTTTCTAGCAATGGTCTGAAGAGAGTTCTCGACAAACGGGTTGTGTAGGTCGCGAGAGCATCGAAAAATAGCCTTAGATTAAGAATATAACTTTTTTATTGGACCAACTTGAAGGGTTGAATTCGGAACGCTGCAACTGAACGATGCAGCCGCGCGGTCAAGAATGATTCCAGACAATATTCCTTTGACAGGGGTCCTAGGGGAGTCAAGTAGACTCCGAAAATACAAAAAATGGTATTCGAAAATGTCATTTGCTGACAGATTCAGGTCGAGTATAAGGTGAGAAGCGTGATATGCATGTATTTGCACAGGCACATATATGTTGAGCTCCTAGACCACTCCGTAAGGAATGAATCGATCTGAAAAGTGCTTTGTTCGGATCTAACATAGTTTGATGACCTACCAACCCTTCAAATGCGTAAATTCGTTCGCAGAAAACAAAGCTCGAAACTACCTAGTGAGAGACCCTATGGAGAATCCAAAATGAAGAGAAAAATATGGGTAAAAAATGGAGCCACCCACCCCCTGTTCTTCCTTGAATTTTAGGCGACATCCTTGAATTTTAGACGACAAATGTGAATTATAAGCACATATCAAAATTCGATTTTGTAGATAGAAATGAAGAAATCGATCACGAGAAGGGAAAGCAATATGAATGCCAGCAATATGAATCTCCCTCTTATCAGCGATTGATAGCAACATTAAAAGAGGCCGCTACTTTCCATTCCTATCGAATAACGCTAGTGCAAGAGCGATTTGTGCGCCGGGGCGGCTTCAAATTTAGCGCATGTTCATGTTTGACACTTTCAATTCACGAATGAAGCAATATGTTCAGTGAACCTCATTTGTGGAATATGTAGATCAATTATTGCGATACAGTGACTGAGAACAATCCAATAAAGAGTATATCTAAGCGAGGTACAAATGATCAAGCATTTCTTGGCAGGTCGGTCTATTCTTGGGATCCAGCTGAGTGAGCAACTCCACGAATTCTCTCTGAAAAATTATCTTTCTCAAGGATAAATGCTGAAACTTGCCGTTCTACAATCAGTGATGCGATCGCTCTGTTTTCCTACATGATAATCATTGGATATCTGAAAGACCGAATTAATTTATAGATGTATCAAATAATTAACTTTTGATCGTTCTTCGGATTTCATAACAACGCAAAGTTGAGCGAGAAGTGTGAAGACGTCTGTCTTTGAACTCTTCTCGTCTCATCTTAATACTGCTGATTCATTCAATAACAGGGATGGATTCATACTTGTTCAGGGCAGCATAGTACCAATATTTGTCCGAAGCAATGCAGTCTCAGTTCTGTCATCCACGCTTCGTTCGGTTGCAATGCCAAGATCACACAACTTTAGGGTGTCTTTATCGGAGAAAAGAATATTGCTGGGCTGATTAAAAACCTGTTTTCGAATAAAAACAGTGAGGAAAAAGCACCTTGAGGTCTCGATGAATTAGATTCAGGTTATGAATGTATGCCACCGCTGATACGACTTGCTTGAACCAAGTTCGCATTTTCGGAATTGATCGAGAATGTTCTGTTTTGTTCCCTGCCAGCCATTCGGATAGCGAATATTTGCATAACTATGAAAAATATTACTATTAGTATTAGTATCTAAAATAACTATTACCTGCATTTGAATGTAGATGAATACGCCGCGGTAACTCATGCTCTGCAATTTCTGGATGGTAATTAGTGATGACAACTCTCCTCGTTTCCCATGCTATCTCGTTTCTGTATCTGATGAGAGATCATGCAAATTGAGGAGCGTCGATGCCGATTTGTCATCACTAATGGTAATCCATTGAGATTGTAGGAACTACAACTCACCAAGTTCGATTTAATATGTGCGAGCATGGTGGCGTCAATGTCCTTCTGAAGCAAAAATAGTCAAATGATATGGCAATACAACTCATTCTACCTGTAACTCTTCTGGTAGCTTCTCGACCCAAGTGTGATTGTATCCAACGATTCCGGGGTGGTTGAATTTTGCCATCGCCTGAGCCTCTTTAAGGGCTTCTGTTTCCATACTAAAGGAATCATAATTATAACGTTAAATATTGATATTTCACTATTATTTGAAAAGTTAGACTAGTGCAACTTATTTGCAATTGATCGTACTTTGACGTAACGGAAATTCTCTTGACTGCGTATGTCCAGTTATCAAAGGAGTTAACTGCTTCGAAAACGATGCCAAACCCGCCAACTCCGAGTATTTTGTTGATTGTGAACTCGTTAGCGAATCTGATGATTTAAAAGTGTTTTTTTTACAAACAAATTTGCGAATATAAGAATTGATTTGAACTTCAGATGCAAACAGCCATTAATACGATTTTGCTCACTTGGAAGACGAAAGTTCACTTTTCGCAAGAAGTAATTTCTGAAAACAAAAGATTCAAGGGATTTATTTCCTTGGTCACAATCCATATTTTTTTCCAAAATTACAATTCAACAAACCTGTTTATCTCGCACATCCGCTGTATCCGGTCTTAATTTACTCTTTGGTATACTCTTTTTGAACTAAAACATTACTTTATTGCTCAGACTCGAGAAAAACACTCACATGTCCTTCGGGAAGCATTGAACTCATCCATCGTTCTGGTTCAAAGACTCTCAGATATATGATTGCATTATGAACTCTTTCGAGAAAGCAATATTCAAACCTGCCCAAGGATCCATAATTTTTGGCACTGTGGTCAACATCTTACTCAATGGGCAGGGGTCTCACAAATTCCAATGTTTCCATATTAAGCGTATATAGGATTTTCGATTTTTGATGGGAGATAATGTAGAAGAATGTAAACGAGTCATTGCCGAATGACGAGAAAATGCATTGAGGTGGGGTTCCTCCGGACAGTATAGTTCCCATTGAATACCCAAAGGTTTCCCAGCCCGACGCTAGAGGTAGCTAGAAAGTGAGAAGAAAGTGAAGAAGGCTGAGAATTGGACCCACCTCCACAACGATTATGTTCTCTCTGAAATATCGTACTGATGGTGATTTAGACCACTTTCTCACGGCATATATAGCTTTGCCTCGGAAAATTAATAATAATAGTATGATTAAATCAGAGATGACATTAAACATACCTGTAAATACACTGTAAATCCATCTTCTTCAATTCCGAGAAACCAACCCGAATTCCATCTTTTTCGGGGTCATCACAAACTCGATAAATGAACTCTACGCCATCTATCTCTCGACTGAATAATCCCGCTGTATCAAGACACTTCTCGCCCTAAAGATGAATATAATTATGATGCTCGATCTGATTGTTTTTAAGAAAAAAGATGGTTAAGAACGTAAATCTTGTCAAAATCATACCCAGAGCATGTTTCGTAGATAGGAAACTTTTATCTGATCAGGAGGGGAGAAGATTGCTGTGAAGATCTTCAAAGGAAGGGTTGCATGATAAGGATACTTTCCTGTTTTTTGCCCCCCTTCAAAATGCCTGCGTCGGCATGCCAGTCAGACACCATGCCCATTAGGCCAGGGCGGCCTACCGCAGGGAACGCTTGACGGAGACTAGTGGTTGGGGCGCGCGCCTTTCTCTACCTCTTGCAAAACATCACCTGCGGGCGGGAGTCGAGCCTGCCTCCGTCGGCATGCCAGTCAGACACCACGCTCTGTCGTTGTCGCCGATATATAAAAAAACAAGCCTCGAAATCGACATTTATTGCTATTTCCTGTAAACCGTACTAATTGAATGTAAGGCCTTAGATGGTTAAATGGACGAGCAACTTTTGCACTATCATCCACCAAGTGGCCACAATTATAGAATGGCTACTATGTCTTGGGTATGGTTTAATCCAAAGTCCTCAAAACACGCATGTCTTTTGATTCCGTCACAAAATAATATTTTTGGAATACTGTTATTTTTCAAATTGGAGCATAAGTAGCACCAAATGTTTATAGTGATAATATAGCTCCATAGTGAGTGACTGGATCGCACTAGTGTATAGGCCAGCACCTTCGATCCTCAAGGTAGACAAATAAGTTAAGTGAACTGCAATTTTTCACGAACGTTCCCCTTGAAACGTCTATAAAAATACAACAATGAATCGAGCACCATTCTCACTTCACCATGAAAGAGGTGTAGTATCGGGCTGCTCACCTGAGAATGTGTGAATTTACCGAACAGTTTCCACGTTAAATTACACAATTTCGAAAAAAATCTAAAATTTTCGTAAATTATCAGGTACATTGAAATCTAAATTTCTCTCCTACACAGGAAGCGTGATATTTCTAATAATAACGGCTATGATACTCGAGCATACCCTGAAAAAATGCTATAAAGTCAGCTCGTTTAGATTTGATTGGCGGGAGATATATGAGCTCAAACACGATGCTCAAAAACGAGCGTTACTTATTCCTCAACCCAATATTAAGGGAGCGAATCGTTCACCATATCTTCCTTTGTCTCAATCTTATATGAGCACGTGAAAAGCGACTGAATGCGACTCTCTCGCGATGGATGTCTCCACTGATAAGACGATTCGAGCGAGAAACGCTTGCATTCGAACCACCCTCGTATATTGACTTTTATCCAATCACTAATAGCTTGCTATTTCAATTCGATTACGACTTCGATTCAAATTTCTCATAATTTCTTGTATTGAATAGTATTCTATTTGGTCCATTCAGGAATGAGCAACCCACTGAAATTCATTCAAGATAAGCAAGATCCATCGAACACGTGGCTCTTGCAGACCGATGACGGTGGGTTAAAAAACTTGTTGATTGATAGAAGAGAAAAATCGATCAGGAACCGTATTTTGTCATCAAAAGGAAAACGAGAGAGAGTTTCCTGACAAGTTGTACGTAAACACCAAGTGAGTGTCGTTCCAAGTTTGTGAATTTATGTGCATCGTTTTCAGGACAAAATGCGTGTTCGCCGAGTTGCCCGGATATAAAATTATATGCATTGAAACATTCATAAATACTCTTTACTTCCGCTCTAACGACAAGGTATGCGACGGCGTGAATATCTGGTTATTATGGTTTAAAATACACGTATCATGTAACCAACTATACCTTTGAAGATATTCACAGCAATCTTCTCTCCACCTGAACATATACTTTCCTGTTTTTTGCCCCCCCCCCCTCTCAAAATAACCCCGGCCACTTATTCCAACCCTATCTAGGATTAGAGAGGGGTTGTGATCATCATAGGGAAAGTTTCATGAAAAAAATTTCGACTTCTGATTGACCGAGAGTAGACCGGTATGTAGACAGTGATAATTGAGAAATGGGATGAGCTATTTTGAAGGGGGGCAAAAAACAGGAAAGTACCCTTATCATGCAACCCTACCTTTGAAGATCTTCACAGCAATCTTCTCCCCTCCTGATCAGATAAAAGTTTCCTATCTACGAAACATGCTCTGGGTATGATTTTGACAAGATTTACGTTCTTAACCATCTTTTTTCTTAAAAACAATCAGATCGAGCATCATAATTATATTCATCTTCAGGGCGAGAAGTGTCTTGATACAGCGGGATTATTCAGTCGAGAGATAGATGGCGTAGAGTTCATTTATCGAGTTTGTGATGACCCCGAAAAAGATGGAATTCGGGTTGGTTTCTCGGAATTTAAGAAGATGGATTTACAGTGTATTTACAGGTATGTTTAATGTCATCTCTGATTTAATCATACTATTATTATTAATTTTCCGAGGCAAAGCTATATATGCCGTGAGAAAGTGGTCTAAATCACCATCAGTACGATATTTCAGAGAGAACATAATCGTTGTGGAGGTGGGTCCAATTCTCAGCCTTCTTCACTTTCTTCTCACTTTCTAGCTACCTCTAGCGTCGGGCTGGGAAACCTTTGGGTATTCAATGGGAACTCTACTGTCCGGAGGAACCCCACCTCAATGCATTTTCTCGTCATTCGGCAATGACTCGTTTACATTCTTCTACATTATCTCCCATCAAAAATCGAAAATCCTATATACACTTAATATGGAAACATTGGAATTTGTGAGACCCCTGCCCATTGAGTAAGATGTTGACCACAGTGCCAAAAATTATGGATCCTTGGGCAGGTTTGAATATTGCTTTCTCGAAAGAGTTCATAATGCAATCATATATCTGAGAGTCTTTGAACCAGAACGATGGATGAGTTCAATGCTTCCCGAAGGACATGTGAGTGTTTTTCTCGAGTCTGAGCAATAAAGTAATGTTTTAGTTCAAAAAGAGTATACCAAAGAGTAAATTAAGACCGGATACAGCGGATGTGCGAGATAAACAGGTTTGTTGAATTGTAATTTTGGAAAAAAATATGGATTGTGACCAAGGAAATAAATCCCTTGAATCTTTTGTTTTCAGAAATTACTTCTTGCGAAAAGTGAACTTTCGTCTTCCAAGTGAGCAAAATCGTATTAATGGCTGTTTGCATCTGAAGTTCAAATCAATTCTTATATTCGCAAATTTGTTTGTAAAAAAAACACTTTTAAATCATCAGATTCGCTAACGAGTTCACAATCAACAAAATACTCGGAGTTGGCGGGTTTGGCATCGTTTTCGAAGCAGTTAACTCCTTTGATAACTGGACATACGCAGTCAAGAGAATTTCCGTTACGTCAAAGTACGATCAATTGCAAATAAGTTGCACTAGTCTAACTTTTCAAATAATAGTGAAATATCAATATTTAACGTTATAATTATGATTCCTTTAGTATGGAAACAGAAGCCCTTAAAGAGGCTCAGGCGATGGCAAAATTCAACCACCCCGGAATCGTTGGATACAATCACACTTGGGTCGAGAAGCTACCAGAAGAGTTACAGGTAGAATGAGTTGTATTGCCATATCATTTGACTATTTTTGCTTCAGAAGGACATTGACGCCACCATGCTCGCACATATTAAATCGAACTTGGTGAGTTGTAGTTCCTACAATCTCAATGGATTACCATTAGTGATGACAAATCGGCATCGACGCTCCTCAATTTGCATGATCTCTCATCAGATACAGAAACGAGATAGCATGGGAAACGAGGAGAGTTGTCATCACTAATTACCATCCAGAAATTGCAGAGCATGAGTTACCGCGGCGTATTCATCTACATTCAAATGCAGGTAATAGTTATTTTAGATACTAATACTAATAGTAATATTTTTCATAGTTATGCAAATATTCGCTATCCGAATGGCTGGCAGGGAACAAAACAGAACATTCTCGATCAATTCCGAAAATGCGAACTTGGTTCAAGCAAGTCGTATCAGCGGTGGCATACATTCATAACCTGAATCTAATTCATCGAGACCTCAAGGTGCTTTTTCCTCACTGTTTTTATTCGAAAACAGGTTTTTAATCAGCCCAGCAATATTCTTTTCTCCGATAAAGACACCCTAAAGTTGTGTGATCTTGGCATTGCAACCGAACGAAGCGTGGATGACGGAACTGTGACTGCATTACCTCGGACAAATATTGGTACTATTCTTTACATGAGCCCTGAACAAGTATGCATCCATCCATGTTATTGAATGAGTTAGCATTATTAAGATGCGACCAGAAGAGTATGGTTCAAAGACTGACATCTTCACACTTGGGTTGATTCTCTCTGAACTTTGCGTTGTGATGAAGTCCGAAGAGCGATCAACGGTTAATTATTCGATTTATCTACTGAGCCATCAGACCATTTTAGATCTTCAATGATTATCGTGCAGGAAAACAGAGCGATCGCATCACTGATTGTAGAACGGCAAGTTCAGGCATTTATCCTTATGTAATGTGGATTTTCAGAGAGAATTCGTGGAGTTGCTCACTCAGCTGGATCCTAAGAGTCGACCGACTTGCCAAGAAATGCTTGATCATTTGTACCTCGCTTAGAACGAGATTGTATTCATTATTCGACAGGTATAAATGAAGCACAAATTCAAGGCGAAATTATGAATATTTCCTCCGTTTAATGCAATCGGTCTGTATTTTCTAAGAGGTTATGATAATGAATAAAACATTCGAACATATTTTATTATGTGTCACCTATCTATAAATTCATACTAATAGCAAGTGATATAATTTCAGTGAATCAACGATAAATCTGAGTGTTTGAAAAGTTTGATAAAAAATTATCTCCGAAAGTTCCGTTTATATCATGCCGAGGGGAAACGATAGATAGATAGATAGATTTTATCCTGTCCTCAAGGCAATGGGCCTGCAGGATGGTAGCTTCGTTAGGGAGGGAGTGGGATCTTCGATTTCAAGGTCTCTGGGTCCAGGGATGAGGGAATCTTCTTTGGCTTGTTGGGTCAACTGTTGGAATGGTCTTGGTCGATCTCCATTGAGCTTTGAAGTAGATCATCCAGCCTCCGATGATGGCGAGTGAGTGCTGACGTGGACTATTGATTGACTCACGATGCAGACTTGACTATCGGGGCCTTTCTTGACGGTAGATCACTTGAGTCGGTTGATACCCATCCGGGGTCTCCTCTTGAAGCGTACCAAGTGGGCGATTCTCACCGGGTTGCCCAAGCTGACGGGTGAGGATTCTTCAAACTGGGTCGGAATGGGGCGGGGTGAGACGAATGGAGGGGACCGACCGCCGGTCACGAGCGCAAGAATGGAGAATGGGGAAACGATAGGGAATACAATCTGTGCGAAGAAGAAAGGGCGCTCTCTGTGGATAGGTAGAATTCACTGATAAGAGACAGAGTGAAGAGCGATTAGCGGCTCTCATTGTGCGATGCAAATACGCTGACGAAAAAGCCGACAAAGTCACTTGAGGCGACTGTAGTTGAAGGTGAGTCTGGTTTGACACAATTACTTAGATGTTTTTGTTCAAAATTCTAGAATTCGATAAGTAGTATTCTACTCGGCTCCAGAGAGGGATAATTTTAGGCGAAAATTGTATCCGAGTAGAATTGCATGGCTAATGCGCCTGCCTATCTCTGTTTTTAATTATGTTTAAAATTATGTTGGGCTGTACCAGGCCTAGATCGAAAATAAGGCAATCCGTCTCATATGGACCTTTTTTTTAGATCAAACAAGTCACATTTTTAGATCAACAACCAAAACAATGATCAAACAAATCTCAAAAATTGGTATTTTAAAGTTTTTCTGAAGCATTTTAAATTGTATAAATTTATTTTCCAGGGATGTAAATTTGTAAATTTGTAATTTTGTGAACGTCAGTACTTATTTTTCAGAAACGGACGACGAATGGAGAAAGAGGGTTCCAGTACTCGAATTATGCTCAAGAGAAGTGATTCCAGCCAACACATTGGTATTCCGAGGGTAAGTGCAAACATGCAGTGACATCGAAACAAACAATTCTATTCAGGAACCGAATTTTTATCATAAATATAGTTTGCCGCAACGATGGTACGTGGAGAGAAAGTTAGTAAATGTTGAAAAAAGTTTATATGTATGAATATGGGCATTTATACTAGATACCACACGTAAGATTTGATATCGAAGAAATTTTTTCAAAACCACCTCTCTGAAATTCGTTTCGAAAAAAAAACAATTTTTTTTTCTGAATATTTTCTAGAGATTAATCTTATGCAAATGTCATCAATTCGAGATTTAACTAATTGTTACACACACACCTATGCTTTACTGTATTATTTATGAATTCTTTGAGTGGCACAGAAATAGACGCCAATCTGCCAAGCGCAATTATTATTTGCAAAGGCGCATGTGGAAACGCATTGTACTTCACTTCGGATAGAACGGTAAAACCTTCTTCAATGTATTTGCAAATCATATCAGTGCATTGAAATGGAAAATTTGAAGAACATTATATCGAAAAATACGTCGATAATTTTGTTCTTCGCAACATATTTTTCGCAAGAAAAGATATCCCTTAGAGCGATTAATTGATTCATCGCTTCGTGAGGTAATAATTAACTGATTTTTGTAGATATATATGGCCGTATTCAAACCTGCAAATAAAATCACAATTTCGCATGTACGCGAAGCTCACGATGTATGCCCCACTTTAATATACAATGATCATCTTATTCTCTAGAACGAGGACCTGACGATCGGGAAATGGTGCAGAAGAAATGGAAAGTCAGATGACTATATCTACCAACTAGATGATCCTAATACGAATATAATAAAAGTATTTACTAAGCTGGATGAAATGAAAGGAATACAATTTATGGGCACGCACAAGTAAGTGATTTTGTGGAGCTTCTTTTTTTTTTAGAAAAACGATGAAAATGGAGCAAGAGCTTCGCTTGTTGATTGTATTAGTATATTTTGCCATGGATATTATTTTAGGGAGATTACATGATAGAAAGCTGATGTGTAATCCTCTTTGGGGTTATATAATGTAATCCATTTCATAACCACAGATAGCGACCATTCTGAATAACGGGGTCTCTTCAGTCTCATTAAAAACTACAAATAGTGTGTATTTTTATGATTTTTTGAAAGCGAGCAATATTATTAGCACGGGTCGATCTTTGAAAATAAATGAGCTATCCGAAATGCCAAGGATGACCTGCTTTCTCAGACAGGAACGAATGTACTATGATTAAACATTATTGTAAGATGAATTGTTTATGGATTTAAGCTGAAAACAATTATTTTATGCGCTCTCTCAGGAGTACTGCAATATATGTTGGACACAATTCTGATGAATTTGTATTTTCAGTTCAAAGGAAGCCAGTCAACGCATTCATTGTCAAGGCAAGTTAAATGTCCTCTGTAAATTGTTAACGTTTTTTAGGCTCCTGGTCAGTGGGGAATCGAAAGTTTATGCGCTCGAGACGCGTCGTCGTTCATCTACTTTGTATTCGAACGATCCTTCATTGCCGTTCTCAACACCGACCCGCTTGAATTTCTGCCAATGGTGGCTGTGGAGTGAGGGAACCGGCTCAGCACTAACGTATATAGTTTCATCTTTAGCGGATGTCAAAACATACGTCACATCACGGATGAATACTAAAAAAAATAACCTGTGTTGGCCAGCTAGATATCATTAACAAAGGATCTTTGATGTTGAGAGCACAGCTTCCGGATGGATACGTGAGTTTGATTCATTCCGATTTTTACGCCATTTGCGATGAATGCATTACTGTAATACATATTGCACAAAATATACCTATTTGCAGTATTCCCAACAAAACACAACAAGATGGGATCGACTCAAGGAGGAAAGACGTTCGGTCAGGCCTAGCCCTGACCGAACCCCAGGAGACAGAGAGTGGGGAATGAGTGGGTGCTCGAACTCGTTCGGCGCACGAACCAGTTCAAACTGAAATGAACTAAATGAACTAAATGCGGTTCGTTTTATGCCCCTCGCATGTTTCAAAAATTGTTTAGTATCTAAAACATATCGTAATCTTTCTCCAGATAGAACCCTCCGTCCCTTCCGGCTACACAATCGGAGTAGTGAACGTTGAAAAGGAGGGAGAAACAATCCACGATTTGAGCGCAAATAGTCGAGAAGTTACTAAGTATGCGAACTATCCAACACACGATACTCTGAGCTAGAGCAGGGATTGGCTTAGAACGCTGGGAGAAGGTGACTGAGAAAGGAAGAGAATAGAAAGGGAATAGAGATAGTGAGAGGAAGAAAGGTGATAGAGGAAACAAGAAGAAAAGCAAGGAGAAAATACTGAAAGACTAAGAAAGAATGGAAGCTAGGAGACTAGATGTAGTGTGCGGTGCACTGTGATGGAAAGAGAGCTTAAATAGAACTATTTATTATAAGAAACAGGGAAAGGAAAGGGGACTAGAAGGGAGGCCTAATGGGAAGACGGAAGTGGAATGGATTGGAAGGAGAGAAGAGACGATTGGAATGAGATCCCTTGGTGGATCGATTGGAACCAAGTGCCAGAGGCTGCTTGGGTGGAAAGGAAGACGGGGTCCTGTGCTGACCTAATGGAATCTGTTGGATTGAAGTTGGAAAGGGCACTTGCGCCCAAGACGATTGACGCTCCCACTCGGGGGGAGGGAAGGGAAACGAGAGACCCCGCGGGATGCGAGAAGGTCAACTGACTTGAGAGGAGGGAGAGGAGGCGAGAGGAGGGGGAGGGAGGTAGATCAAGGAGCGGGAGCGCACGACATGGCGCCCTTCACTTCCCTGAGTGCTTCCGTCATTTGATTGGTGGCAAAATGCCAGGATGGACAAGTGTGATGGAAGGGGATTACGGTAGCTATTGGAGTTGGTCGATAAGTAACTTGTTTACATGGAATTGGATTAAAGATTGGATGGATTGCATTGAAAGAGATAGCGAATTATGGAAAGTCGCTATACTAAGTGAAATTTTTGTGGCTAACGATACCTCTTACAATCGTACTACTGTCCAAATCAGTTTAAAATATTTCTGTGGAATAAACAATCGACACTGTGATGATTCAAGGAGCGACTGCGTAGCTTTCCATCTATCTGCGCTTGTGACAAAAGCGGAGCGCTGGTTGGTTGGGCAATGTCCGGGAGATTCGGACAGGTAAATCACTGGTAAATCTCTTTAACCATAGTATATTATGCGTTAATCATCACTCAGCTCAGAAACTATCTTTTTATACTTACTAATGAAATTTACATTTGATAGTGGAATTTAGTCAATATATATTCTCTCCAGGTCTCCAACGAGTTCGTCATGCCTGAGCACCGCGGAAAGGGGCTCGGCAGAGCGCTTGAACTTGCACTCGCCAAGAAGTTGATCAGGTATGATGAAATCAAGAACCGATATAACCATTCCGAATTTAATATTTCCACGTCCTTTCAAGCACAAATCAGTTGGTGGCATGGCAAAGAAGAAAAAAACATGGCTTTCAAAAGAATTTCCAGAAAAGGTCGATGCGTATTCAAGGACGTCGAAGTTGCTAATGAGGCTGTCTTCGAGAGCTCATTACGGTTTTTCTAAGACGACTTGAACATGGAAATATCATTGTTTCAGTTCTCCCAATTGGACTCTGTGGAGGGAAGATGGAAAGAGGAAGTCTATATTCTTTAGGAAATTTGAGATCGTTGACTAGAGTGAATGAATGGTCAAAAGATGAATAAATGAATGCCATTAACAAATCACAGTTCGCACTGAGTGTACTATTGATCAATCGTGATTGCTCAATAAAAACTGTGAAAGAATTGAATTGAGAAAGACACGTAGTCGAATCTCCCTTTCATTCTCCTCTCCTGATCATTCTCCACCTATCATTCTCCCTTCATTCACTCGTGATGATCTGTTCTCCCTCATGTGAGTCTTCCTGTTTCACAGTTTTTAACGCTAAAAAAGGGGAATCACGAGAAAAGACAACCCTTTGACATGTTTTGAGCTATACGAGTACCCTTTTCCCGTTGCTGGTCAATGTAAAATGTTGTTTTAGACAACGTCACTTACTCCGCTCTGCCTCCTCTCGCCGGCAAGGGACTTCCGCGCGACATATTCATCCCGCTCATCATAGTCGGTGTGATCACTGTACGTGCTTTTCCATCATGATTTTGATTAATTGTAACAATAACTTTGCTCATGCGCCAGGGCCATTGGCGATGTGGGTAGTGGATGAGTTTCATTCATTCATGAAACCTTTTTCCATAACTTTTTTGTTCTGAATGATGAAACATCTTACAGGCGTTCACCCTCATGGTTGCCCCGATCCTCATCCTCATATGGGTTCGGTGCGCGAAGGACGACGTGAGCTTCACTATTTGATAAAATAAGTATTCCATGAGTTAATTTTACTGCTTTTAACCGACGATGAATGGTAAGAGCACACCCGAAAAATATATGAAAATTTATTTTTATTTTTTCAATGTATTGTGCTTCTCTTGCAGCCGCCGCCGTCTGGCCGACGCCGTCATGAGCGGCCGTAGCCGACCCCGCCCACCTGCGACAGCCGTTCGCGTCGCACCCGCACGGAGTGCTGCTGCCCGTGCAGATTCACAGATTCTAACATAGCTAGAATTTGGAAAGGTGTTGATCGGAAACGGACTCCCTTGTAAGCTCATACCCCCCCCCCTAAAAGTAAAACTGAAATACAACTCTAGTATCGGCATAATGATGCGATTCTCTGCAGGTATGTGAGCACCGTGCTCGCCATCGGAAGCAGCGGACTCAGCCCATCGGTAGGTCATGGCATGATCAAGTGTATAATCTCATAAAAGAGAACGCCTCACTTATTTCCCCGCGTGCTCTAGTCACTCCAGCGGTAGCGAGTAGAATGAAGAGAGTTCTTCAAGCAGTTATTATTCAGAATCGCTTCAAGTCTGGTATCGTAATTAGTTACCCAATGCAAGTTCTGTCACAGGCCATCACTGCCCTCATGGCGGCAACTCAAGACGCGATCGGAGCCCTTATCATCGGAGCCTTTGGCGCGTCGGGTGCCATCACCACCCCTCTGGGTAAGGGATGATATCATTATATTTAAAAATATGGATAATGGTATATGGTATAATGGCAAAAAATGGATAATCCTCATTCTGCACGGACAATCAGTGAGCGATCGCAGAAAATAAACCGCAGCTGTCGTTATCTTTCTGAGTTTGGAAAGTGTACTGATTGAATTGTTGTCCGATCAAGTAATTTCGAAATAATATTACTATATTATTTGTTATTATTATATTATTTTCTGCAGGTTCTCTCGGCTTCAACGGTGCCGTCTCCGCGCTCATCGCTGTGCTCGCCGGAGCGATGGGCGGCATCGCCATCTAAAGGGGAGAATCGAGACCGATCAAGATGCGCTCTTGATGGCTGGCATTTTCCACAGCATTTCCCACTTCGATTCACCGATAAACATGCAACTTCAATGGATTTGGTAAAACATCTCATCAGAGACACGATTTCCAGATATTTACAATGCTCTTTCGCTAGCCGATATTTTCATGATGTTTATGGGAACATGCCGATTCCTTTTCAACATCTAGGGACATGAGATCGCTAGAGATATTGAAAAAAATGTAGAGATCAACAACCAGTCGTTCGATTCGAACATATGATTGAATGTGCCAAATCCACATAACAAATCTGACCCCGGGCATCAGCACAATGTAACACGCCCAAATACCAAAAACATTCACCATCGGCAAATCGGAGATCACACATAAATGTTTGGGATATCACTCTACTCTACTGGTATAAAAATGAATAATACATGTTTAGTCGATACAAATCACGGGAATATCAACTGAGTATTCACAGATTTTCACTAGTCGTCCTTGATTTCGAAAGCGCTAAGAATCGAGTGGCCGAGGTGGAAGAGCAGAGCTCCGGCTTGACTCATGATCTGCAAGAAAAAGTCAGATCGATCATAGAACTGCTTCAACCCATTCCACACGTAAAATGTAGTAATTTAATCTATAACCAAAAAAAAATATTCATGGAAAGTTGGTTAATATCCATCTAGGAATTTTTTCTGTTTTCTTTGGTATTTTGATCTTCATTCGTGCTATCTTGTGTCTTTGAACGATGCCACACAGTTTTCACAGCCAGATGAATCAGCACAAACACAAATATCCTTCTCCATCCATTCTCCAACAGTGCAATTTGATCTGATAACCCAATTATCGTGAATTAATACACAATTCATTTCACAAATTAATGAGAATTCATCGAAGGCGGTATTCGCAGTCGTCCAAATCGAGATGGAAGAGTACAGCGCCATTGTAACTCTCAATTTATAATTTTGATAGCTTTATTATTGACTTATAAGGCTAAGGCGAGTACAACCCTCAGGTAATACGTTTTAAAAAAAATCGTTGCTACGATTCGGATTTGTCCACTAATTCGTTGCTGACGATCTCACCTTCGACAAATGTACACCAAGGAAGGTTTTTCTGTTCTAATCATCCGATGACACTCACAGCAAAATTAGTATCCAAATGTGCCGCCAGATTGTCGGGCATGGTGTGCTCGCATGTAATAGTTCCATTTTCCTGGGCAGAGGGCTTGTACAGCACTTGCATCTGCATTAAGTTTTCAAATTATAATAATAAGCAAATTCAGCGCTACGTGTGATTTCATATTCGCTCAGTTAGCAATGTCAATTATGCGAATCCATGATTCTTACCCTGACCACGGTTTTGTCCACTAATTCGTTGCTGACGATCTCACCTTCGACAAATGTACACCAAGGAAGGTTTTTCTGTTCTAATCATCCGATGACACTCACAGCAAAATTAGTATCCAAATGTGCCGCCAGATTGTCGGGCATGATGTGCTCGCATGTAATAGTTCCATTTTCCTGGGCAGAGGGCTTGTACAGCACTTGCATCTGCATTAAGTTTTCAAATTATAATAATAAGCAAATTCAGCGCTACGTGTGCTTTCATATTCGCTCAGTTAGCAATGTCAATTATGCGAATCCATGATTCTTACCCTGACCACGGTTTTGTCCACTAATTCGTTGCTGACGATCTCACCTTCGACAAATGTACACCAAGGAAGGTTTTTCTGTTCTAATCATCCGATGACACTCACAGCAAAATTAGTATCCAAATGTGCCGCCAGATTGTCGGGCATGATGTGCTCGCATGTAATAGTTCCATTTTCCTGGGCAGAGGGCTTGTACAGCACTTGCATCTGCATTAAGTTTTCAAATTATAATAATAAGCAAATTCAGCGCTACGTGTGATTTCATATTCGCTCAGTTAGCAATGTCAATTATGCGAATCCATGATTCTTACCCTGACCACGGTTTTGCTGATTCTCTCTAAGCGAAGATGCTGAAGGTCTCCGTTGGGCTTATCATTGGTGCTGAGAATCTTTAAAACATTATATGTGTTCGAACAGTCAATACAAATTTTGCATTAAAGGGACCCGGTACCCAAAAATGAAGTATGCCTCAATTTGCTCTTTTTTTATCATTAAATTCAATAGCATAAAGCAAAAAAATTAAATAAATTTATTTAACGCAAAAAACGAACGAAACCGGCATTTAGTTCGAACTTCCAATCGGTGTATTTCAACGAATGCTAGAATACGGTGGGCAAAGCGCATTGATTAAAAAAATACGGTACTCGAGCCGAAAAATGTCGTGCTGTTCCTCTCGCCTTGGTTCTTCCCGGGTTCCCCGTTCTTATGCACTGTTTTAAAGCTTTTTCTTTATTATTTTCATTTTATTTTGTTGTATTTCGCTTGATACTGCTTTGAATTGTATTTCTAGACAGCACTTACGAGATAACACGCGTGTATTCGGTCGATAATGCTCATTTATTGCTACAAAACCGTGCTCGTTTTCTGGTTTATCGCTTCTTTTGCTCTCAGTGAAATGACGAGGCGGAAATGCGTCGTCTGCGCCCAAGCTGCGACTCAATTGCGACTCATGCCATCTGACGATCTACTGAGGAGGGAATGGCTGCTCCGCCTGAACCTCCTGGATGAGGAAATAGACGAGTTGGACGAACGATGCGTCTTTCTTCAACGGGCCGGCAAGAAGGCGTTCCTCTGCTACCGACACTTCCCCGTTGACCAGTTCCGCGACGCCATGCCCATCGATGTGAGTATCTATCGATTGATTTACACGCGTTTGTTCTCCTAGTTATCGTTTGAACTAACTTACGTACGCCGTCCTAGTTGCTATTCAATTTGAGTCTTCTTAGTTCGAATTACAATGTTTTGTTCCTCCCTATTCTGAGCATTCAGCATCGTCTGCCTCCTGATCTACCACCGCCCCTTCGGAGACAACACCATCGTCAAGAAGTAGGCATTGCTTCCATAGAGAACACAATCACAGTAGAGAATGCCCTGAGGAGGCAGATAGCACAGATACATTTGCCCTGAGGAGGCTATGAAAGAGAAACGAGAACATATCATATTACTGACAGGAGGAAGAGATCTATTACTATTCATGAGAGAGAGAAGATACATATTACTAGGTTGATCCATCTATAACAGCGGGAACAGTCGAGGGATACGGTAGCAAGCCAGGCCGATACTGTAAACGGTAATCTACTCGATGACTTGGCTTGTCTCCCCATCGATGACGGTCTCGATGATCTGCTCATGCCCGACCCCACCAAGACTCGCTCTCGGGTTCGTTGTTAAATTGATACTTCAGTTGTGTGCGCAAATATTTATTCTCGCGAGTTATATCTTGAAAAACAAAATGATTAACACGGGCAAACAACAAAGACAATTGATAGCTAAGTTATAAAGAGTGAGAAGAGAGATGGAGACATTCCTTCTTGTCTCATCAGAAGTTATACCACTTCTTCTTCTCCATTTTCTCTACTAATTTGGCTGATCGAGATGCCATATTCATCGCTGCATTCTTCAGATTCAGCCGCATTCAACTTCTTCGATCGCTCGTTCAGATTCTGAAATCACTACATTATTACTTTGATCGATATCTACCGTATCCTTTCGAAAGAAGACTACCGTAACCCTCTCCTCTCCTCATACCTGTAGTGCCATGGCAGCTGCATGTCCAGCAGAGATACCACCAGCAGTCGCCCGATCAAGACGCGCCGATCCTATAACGAATACCGTAATGAGAGAATCGATCGATGGTATGGTGTACGAGGGGGGGGGGGGTACTATACCTGGGATGGTCCTTCCCACAGTCCGCATGGCCACTGATCCACTCGTGCCAGAGGGACCTGGCTTGTCTGCCACTGAAACGAGTGATCGTCATGATCCTTCGATCTCTTCGACCACTGTATTCCCTTTCCTCCCCCTTCTCTCAACTCTCAAATGGCATCGAGATCCGTGGGTCTAGCCCTTCAAGGAGTCGATCCACCGCCAGAGAGAAATCCCTTGAGGAACGAGCCCGCCCCTCCTGAAATGTCATCATCATCATTAGGCAACCCCCCCCTCTCCTCCCTCTACCTCTCTCTTCACCTCCATTTCCTCCATTGGCTGCTCCATTGGGATGAGTCACTTCCGTCGGCACGAATAGTTCACCTGTAGAGGAAAAGGTCACGTCAAGGGAGGAATCAATCAATAAAGTACCGTACCCATGGACTACGATGCCTGATCGGCCAACTCAGCACACACCGTGTACTTCTCCAAGTGGATTGGAGAGATGTTGATTAAGAAGAATCAAACTTTTCGAAATTGATTTGATAAGAGACTATTGTCACTACTATAGTATCTTCTCTTCTCTTTGTCTCCTTCTCACCTCACTGGGACTGGCCATGTAGACATCTAGACTGTGTTCACTCAGAGACATCCGTTGACAGGCACTCAAAGGGAATCCATTGACACACTACCGTATCCTCCTACCATAACCCCTCTCCTACAGTACCTCAAGCATTCTCCGAACAGGAGAATGACCACTCCTCCTCCATTCACCTCTTCCTTTCCCTCTACATCCTCTTCATCTCCTCTTCCATCTCTCATTAGTCTTCTTCCCACACTCTGGGCAGTTCTTATTCCCTCTGGCACTCCTTCACTTCCTTAGCTGCAGTCGCAAAGCAATGGACGACAAGACCTCAACAAGAAACATTGTCAAACGAAAGTTACCGTATTCCAAGACTACCGTACCCATCATTTATCGATTAAAGTATGGCCAGCTACCGCTCTCATCAGTGGGTTTCTCCTCATCGGGAGTGCTCCTTTGCGAGATTAGCGCCTCCAGTTCGCTCTCCTGAAATAGATTTATTGATTGGCGTTGACCATGGCTACCATAATCCATCAATCGATACCGCACCCAGTCGCTCTCTAGGGAATCGAAGAAGTAGTCGTGAGACCGCTGGCATCTGGCCTGTCGGAGAGTCGGCGTCGTCTCAAACCAATCGATAATCATCAGTATACAGTATTCAATCGAGAATCTGCCCGTTACGGGAGGTCTGGCTGGCAATTTCGCAACTCATGGATCTAGTCATAATCCACTTATCACTGTCTCATGCTACTTGTTCCCTCTACAACTATTCCCTGATTCAGAATGACAGTTTCCGATCAAACTACATTGATTACTCTCATCCGAAATCCCTGTTCACATCGACAGCAGCAATACTACAGTATCCCCGTCCCTCCATTGTACCGTACCTCGGGGGTAGGGGGCGTCGGGGGAAAATACTCCTCGATAGCTGCCTCGATCCACCACGGACTGAGTGGTCCCTCCTGTAGCAGCTCCTCTTGCTGTGATGATTTGTGATTAGTTAGTGATCGATCAGAGCGCGAAGCTACCGTACTAATCCGACAAGAGAATAAATGAATGTGTCCTAATTTTGCCGGCTCTAAGTTCTATTGGCTCTGCACACTCTATGGTCGTTCTGAACAACGATGCTGCGGAATCTATCGCCTCCCAGAACTACGCGATTGTGCAAAATAGAGACAGTTTATTACTAAAGATCATCCCTAGTTGCTAGAAGAAGAAAAAATAGTTATTCTCTTATGTGTCTACTACGGAATAATCTCTGTTAGGCAAACTATTCATATAGAATTAAAATCTAATTTCAGTCCTTCGCACCCACGTCACAAGAGACAGCCTTCACGGAGGAGACATCCGACCCCGCAGTGTACGAGGAGCCTCCCTCTATTCAAGAGGATTATGACTACTACCTCGTTTCGGCTGCCTCTCTCCTTTCCCTCTTCTCCCGTTGCACCGAATGCGGCAGTGTCCAGATTGAAGAAGGATCCCTCTGCTCTCGCACTGTCGGATCGGCCCTCCTCCTGGAATGGTTTTGTTTGACGTGTGATCGAAGAATCAAGTGGTCCTCCCAACCCATGGTGCATGACTACTACGAGGGAAATCTCAGATTGACCACCGCCATGCACACCACCGGAGTTCCTCGCCCGGTTAGTACTACTGTCTTGCCAAATATATCTATTGAAAATCACCTTGCTAGAATAACTATGATGAAACTACAGTAACCCTGTTTTCAATTCAGCGACTATTCGAAATGGGAAAAGAGTTCGGCCTCGCTCTTCCGTCTGACAGCACCACGAGAAGGCAGCTGGCAAACGTGATCATGCCAGCCGTCGATATCGTCTACCAACGACGCATGAAGGAGGTCGAGAATATTGTGAGAGCGGCCAACACAGTCAGTTGTTTAAATTAAAATCCCAGTGTACTAAAAAAATGTTACATACCCTTTCAATCCTTCCTTCTGCATCCTTAGTCCACATCTACGACGATTGTCGCCGTTATCCGCCTGCAAAATAGACCGAATTAATAATTTTATAGTCTATCGATTGAGGCCTACAGTATCCCATTGATTGGCAGAGTTACAGTATCGGAAATCAGTTGTAAACCATAACATCTATTTTTCTCAGGATCGAGGTATCGACCTCGCTGTTGATGGGAGGTACGACTCTCCTGGATACTGTGCCACCAATTCCACAATATCCTTCATCTGTATGTCTACCAACTACGTCCTGACAGTGGTGAACATGGACAAGAATATGCGAGGGATAGGTAATATTATCTGATCCGCTGGTTAATCAAAGAGGGACTACATTTCAGATGGAGCGAGCGGTAAGATGGAGAAGGATCTGCGAGAGGTAAGCGATGCCGAATCGAATTGTATCTCTCTACATTTTACACACTATCTAGTTTCTCTGACCGACGAGAGTGTATGGAATGGAGTTTGACAAAGCGAGTCTCCACACTCAATATATTTCTACCGTGAAACACCTATTCCACCTGAGTCTGTATTTTATTACTGCACTAAATCTAACCACCTCATTATATACCATCCTTGAAACGCTGAATCGGCAGGTTGAAATCATTTTACATGTACACTCACGTCGTAATGAGTCCAATGAAAGCGGGGAGTGGATGTAGGGAGCTGAGGGGCGACTGCAAAATTACTAATTAATTCAGTTGGGCAAGCTGAAGAAGTGCCCAAATGTGAACTACTGGCGGCAGCATCTCATCAACCATGCCTACCACGTGCACTTCAAGATCAAGGACAGGGAGACGGGACTAGAATATTGGAAGAGTGCACTCGCGC
Organism: Pristionchus entomophagus; assembly: GCA_036245825.1. Classification (NCBI taxonomy): domain Eukaryota; kingdom Metazoa; phylum Nematoda; class Chromadorea; order Rhabditida; family Neodiplogasteridae; genus Pristionchus; species Pristionchus entomophagus. Next base: position 32,323,953 of record BTSX01000002.1, read on the forward strand.
ATGTCGCTGGAAGGCACACAAACTTCCATAAAGTTAGTATTATAATCTCATTAGCGAATATGTTATTTGTTACATCATGCATAGCTAATAGCAATCGTCGTTTTTTTAGGTGAAATTCCTCAAAGGCATCAAACGGTGTCTCCACAAGAGACTGCCTTGCTCTCGTCGACAAGAAATCGACCGGACGAGCGAGGAATTTCATCTCCTCAAGGAAGTCATCTTCAAGCGCACTTTCCTCGCCGGCTTCCTTCGAGTTTCCCCCTCCAAGACACCTCTCCATGCGAGTCGTTCAATTCGCTGATCAACATGTATGCTCCCAAGCGCATCTCCAGGTTAGCAATGAATAAGGGTGGACTATCGCAATTGGGTGAACCATCGAATCACCATTTCCTATGATACCTATTCAGCAAGCCCCCCATCTACCACGAGAAGATCAAGCTCGTGGTGTTGCACTGGAACACACTCGCAGCGGCAGATCAACTCGGCCTGAGAGAGGAGAGGTCCTCCTATGTGAGTCGAGTGAGGGGAAGAGACACTCTGGCAGTGAAGCGGAAGAGAAGTGACGTAGATCACTACTGGAGGAGAGAGGTTCGTGTGTATTCTATATGTTAGATAAGGTCATTACTGTGATCTATCATAATCTTTTTCTAGCAGAGAATCACCGGTGTAATTACAGGTGTGGGAAGAAGTGGAGGGAGTGATTCGAGAGAGAAAGGACGTTGCCTTCCTCAAAAGGAACGGCATCCCGGACTCGAATCAATTCGTGGCAGCACTCGCTGAGGAAGAGATGGAAGGACGGGAGGATGACGAGGAAGAGGAGAGCGACGTCTCTGTCGAGTTGGGATGGGGCGAGTATGGAGACGAGGTGGACTCCGACTCCAACCCCATCATGGAACCAATCCAGCGCAGTGATGGAGAGGAGCAGCCGGAGGGAGAGGAGGAGGAGGAGCCACTTGAGGAAAAAGAGGCAAAGGCAGACTCACGCTCGGAGTGGGAGGATGTGCAGGAGGATGAGGTGGCTGAGAGCGGAAGGACAGCCAGAGCTCGCGGGAGAGGAAGGGGAAGAGGAAGAGGGGAGAGAGGGGGGAGAGGAGGGAGAGGAGGAGCGACGGGCCCAGTGGCGTCGAGTGAGGAAGAGGGAGATCAGCCGAAGAGGAGAGGGGCTCCAAGGAAGAAGATGAAGGAGGGAGAAGATGGAGACGAGGGAGAGGGAGAGGTAGATCAGCCCAGGAAGAGAAGGCCTCTGAGGAAGAACCAAGGGCGAGCGGAAGAGTCGAGCGATGAAGACTATGAAGAACAGGTGAAGAGGGGGAGAAACGGGTATAGAGGGCCGAGGGACATGCAAGGGAGCATGCTCTATTGTTAGTAATCATGTTGCCATTTTATTTAAATTGACTCACGATAAATTGTTCCGCATTTCCCCCGTTCGATCGTCTGTACATCGATCTGAAATTATGTAATATGTTGACCTAAAGTAGTCGGAAATAAATTATGCGTCAAAGTTTGCAATGTGTAACTAAACATTATGACTCATCTCGACCTTATTTCTATATCGACTCTCATTGCTCATACCATTTCACCTATCGGATATACACCTTGAAACACATACCTTCCAGTAGCAGAATTATATCAACTACTCGTTCCTTGGAAAGCATGGTATGAGCAATTGAACAATTCAGTCAGTGTAAACAATAGTATACCTATCACATTGATAAGGTGCTGCCTGTGGATGTAGAGGTAGGGCATCGAATCATCCCCGTCCTTGAACTGGTACAGTCGCCATCTGAGAATATGATATTATAACGATAAAAATTATTATTATTATAGTGCTGAATATTAATTACTTCAAAATTGTCTATTTTCTAGGCCCATATCAAGAAATGTCGAGTGGTTGAAACTTTAAGTTGTGCCTGAAACTCAATAGCACAAAGTCGATTCCAACTAGTACCCAACGTTGTGTAATGGAACGATTGAAAGGAAATGCTTACGGTACCTCATATTCTATGAACAACTTTTCCTAGCATTCGTGAACCTCAATAGCATCAGGCCGAGTCAATTATTAACCGGGCGTTCTCAGCGATAGAAGCTAACTGACAAAAGTGGAGCAGAATGTAATGTTAGAAGAACGTATATCACCCATTACTGTGGTAGATCACAAAATATAGGATTACGGTACCTCATATTTGGGACCTTGGCGTCCTGGGGCTCGTTGTACTTGATGAAGACGCCGTTGAAGGTGTTCGTGTCCTGGGCGAACGCCCAGGAAGTGTCCAGATTCAACTGATCTAATTAATTATTATAATTAAAATTAAAGTATTTGATAAATTTGTGTGTGATAATCTATAGATTTTTCGACAGAAATATGTTAACAATGCCTTCCTTGTTTCACTAAACCATCCAAAAGCAATGAGATCGTATTTCTCAATGCCTCAATGAATCGCGACGACTAAATGTTATTTATTTATTTTAATTAAATAAATATGAGTAATTTGACATAAACAGGGGCACCAACAACAAGAGTAACACCTTAGTAGCAAATGATATTTTTTAACCAGACCTGAAACCGATTGGGAATGGAAGAGCAGAGGAACTTCTTCAAGAAGCAAATACTCACCGATCATCGCGCCTCCTCTCGTCCCTGTCGCGTTCCCTTCTGTCGTCGCGACGCGGCGAACGCCGACGGTCATCTATAAATATATTTAAATCATACAATTAGCAATTAATATTTAAAATCACAAATACACGACTAAATGAGCAAATTAGGCGAAAAATGAGTGGAAACTACCTCGGAATCGCGAGGGCGGCGAGGCTTTCCGCTTGCTGGACGGCGAAGATGACCTTCTCGCCTTCTTCGAGGGAACAGCCTCTGGAATATTAATATTAGGGCCGAGAAAGCATAGCAATAATCGAAAAGACGAGCCAAATTGGCCGAAGAACAAGAGGGAAAGCACTATTTTCGAAAATACCGGCAGTATTGAGTATTGGGCGCTTACTCTTGGAGCTGTTTCTGCTGGCCGAGTCGGAGCCCGTGGCAGAGGACGAGGAGTCGCGGCGTTTCCGGGCTGGCGGCGATTCGAAACGCGCCATCTAGCAAATACGGGCGTTATCGATATGATATTCAGTGACCAGGCAATCAAATAACAGTTATGTGGTGAGGAAACGATTAAACGCAAGTGTAGCTACGAAATGGTGATAAACTATCACACAAAACAGGCAAGAAAACAATACTAGGAGAAGTACAAGTCCTCATTTCGTCACAAATGGCAATGTTATTGGAGGAAGTAAAATACGAACCGATGGACGATGGTGGGCGTCTTTCTTTGTGTATTGGAGAGGACGATCTCCTTCAGCTACTGGAAAAAGTGCAATAGATAAAGTATAAGAACCAAAGATACGAGAAACAAATCGAAGAAAAGTAGGAGAAACTTCGACTCACCGCAGCAGTCGGCACCACGCAGATTTTCTTGAAATTGTAGGCTGGCGTCATCGTGGTGGACCCAAGGAGGGACTCTGATGAGAAATAAATGAGCGAAATCGTCAATGAATCAATAAACAGAAGGAAATGCGATGAAAAACAAAGAAAAACCGGAAAGCGTGACTGGCAAATCGACCAAACCGACAACGCCATGAATGTCGTCAAACTACCGTAACCACACCGGGTAGTTCAAATTCACTCAATTTTTTTAACTTCTATTTAAAAATCAAGTATATTTTAATTTAATTTTAAACTTTTATCATGATTTTGGATCAGTCATGTCTGTGGATTTTCAAAATATCATCAATAATAATAAATAAAAGTTTGAGGCCACTGGATCCCTTTAACCAATAAATCATCAAACACTATGAAAAGGCAAAATCTTACGCTTGCTTTCTTTCCCAATGAGTGACCGAGGTAGAGCTAGCAATGATTCAAATTAGAATTTGGTGTATTTATCTTAGTAACCTCATATGTTTCGTCCTCCCATAGTTGGTAAATAGTCATGAACGTCTCATAGTGAGCTGAACTTGCGGTACTTTTGAATAACAGTCCTGGCGAGAACTAGAAATAGAGATTTTTGAATCTCTATTTCATGAATAGAGATTAACGGAATTACCCCTGCTTTTAGCTTGGCAGTCATCTCGATGTATCTGTTAATGGCGAAGCGCTTTACTGCCTGTAAGAAAAGATAATAGAATCAATGCTAAGAATGTTGAGTTTCTGTCTTCATTGAACCAAAAACATCACTTAACCCATTACCGAAAGGAATTCACTATTATCAAACATATGTAGATGGCGTTTCCCAGAAAATGAAGCAATAATGGAAGAATTACTGACAACGTAAAAAATGGACGCGAGTCATGACGGTTTATTTCTTCAAATTTCTCAACGGAGAGCTTGCTCTTCTCAAGGTTGCCGTTTTGCAGTTTCGTTGAAAACTGAAACGATTTAGTATGCATTTATGAAGAAATATTTCGTTTCATAATATAATTGTTCTCTTCAAAAACGCAAATGAACCTAGAAATTGTTCTTACATCACTTTCCTGAAAATAACGCAAAAAAACTTTAAAAAATTATGAAATAAAATCTATCTACCTGAACTTTGTTGACGTAATGCGAACTGAAATAGACGCCCTTAATATTGTCGAGCGATACGTCGAACTCGTGTACGCCCGACCAGAAACCTAAAATAAATTAATAGATTTGATGTTAATCACTTATTTTTGAATAATTAGTAACTTATCTCACCTTGGAAAAACATGTTCAAGTTATTCTTGTCGTGCTGCAATGTGAGGGATGAGATTTTGTTGTTTTAGCATTATTCTTGCCTTGAATATGTCGGCTCTCCACCACCCCGTGGATGGCGGAAGTTCGTCCATTCGTTGTTTATGTTTCGTTTCTTTAAGCCATTTGTCGTTCTGACATAATAATCTTATTCAAAATTACTGGTTCATTACAGAGAACTCGAGTGCAACGGGACGTGCCATCAATATTACCCACTCACTAGTCATGTTGTTTCTATTTTCGATTCTCCCAGTTCTGCACACTTTTTCGTTTCTCTGACCGGCGAGAGAGTGTGCAGAATGGACAGAACGAGATCGGAATTTACATCCCTTATATCGCTCACCATTTTGACTCTGCTTGCGACCGGTTTAGTCTCGATCGTTAGTTAGAAATACTCTTGCTGGGTACCCCTTAATTGACATTATTTTTTATGAACGAAATTCATCTTCACCTTATCGTCCACGAAATTGAAGTGGATAATCACTCTGAAACAGTAAAAATTGCCAAAAAATACTTAATAAATGAATTTTTGGTCAGTGAAAAACAAAATGCCTAATTCAGCACTACTTCCCTGCACTAAAAGATAATTTCTCACGATTCTGGCGTGGTATTGTTGCCCGTGTGCAAAAAGTAAAAGGTAAGCATCGCGCCTGGTAAAGATTAATGTGAATGTCATAATTAGAACATATTGATATCTTAGAGGAATAATGTAGTTTTCAAATGGCCATTTAAAAACAAGTAATTGTTTTTCAATATTTAGACCCTAACAACTTTTTTTTTTTTAACAACGATTCTCGTTGCAATCTCGAACTAACCATTGGGGAATCCGTCGTGCATGGGCATGTACTCAACGAGCGATAGGCTATATTCTTCTGTTGCTTCTATTACTCCAGAATAATATTTTTCAGTTTAATATTAGAAATGATTTCCAGAAACTAGCTAGCTTATTGCCAATTATTTCCCTACTTCATTTGCAAAGATTATTCACCATCTGGCATCTCTTGCGGAAGATCGAGTGTGCCAACCTCCCGGTCTTTACTAACGGTAGCGCAATGCACGAGAGTCACAGATACCAGCCACGTCAGAAGTCGCATCTGCCAATTAGAATATGGACAAGATGAATATGAGTACAGGCCAAATATCACAACCGATTGTACACACATTGAAAGATGTTCGCAGCGATGCCAACCGAGTGAGCTGGATTATTTCTGCGTATGTTTTATAAGCTTCGAGAATTGCGTTTAATAATTAGGTTTGAAAAGCGATTTGCAGAACTGAATTCGTCAAACAGATTTGCAGTTATGATGTTTGATTGTGGAGAGTGGGTAGAATGAAGTGATTTTTTTTTCTAATTTTTTTTCTTATGTTCAAAATTTTATTGTAAAATTATTTTCGCCATTAAATTTTCACCTCTCTCCGACTTTTCGCTTGAATTCCGCATCTTCCCGCCCGAGAGTCTCTCGGAGGCTGAGCCATTTCGGCATGATACAGTCACTTTTATAAGAGTTTTTTCATCCCATTTATCGATATTAAGCATTTGCGTTGATGTTATGGGGTTGTGATATCGATAAATCACGATAAAAGTGCAAATTCGAAAAATCACTTTTTCGAAATCTCAAAATTTCAAAAATTCATAAGTCATGTATCTGAGCTTCGAAAATCACTCGAATATGAGATATGAACAATATCTGAGATATGAACAAATTGGGACGGTTCCTGAAGAAAAAATTTTGGTCGAAAAGTTTCTCGATAATTTGCCCATTCAAAAATCACAATTTCAAAAAAGGATTCTCTTCTCCTCAACATTCTCCCCTCCCAACACGACGCGATATTATATCATTAAACATATTTTATTATTCATTGAAATTACATGTGAGACGCAATTATCCGTTGTAGCTGTTAGCATGGAAGAGTATACTGCCATCGTATCCCATGATCTAAAATTTTGTATACTATTATAAACCTTAAAAGAATAACCAGGTTGTTTTCTAATTAAAAAAAAAAGATTTCGCAATACTGATATCCACAGCTGGTTGAATCGTTACCTTATTGCCAACAATAATACAATCATCCACAATTTTAAGGTTATCATTCGAGGATTTTTCTAGCTGACTCAAGGCAACGATTATATAGCGAGGATGACGTAGTTCAAGTCTCGCCGATAAGATGATTTTCACTAGGGATGCCAAATCGGCATCGGATACTCCTAATTTCGCGTTCTCTCATATTTCTCTGAGCGGCGAGAGAGCATGCGAATTGAGGAGAGCCGGGTGCCGATTTGTCACCACTAACACTCACTTTAAATAGCGTATCCAAATGATTATCGGGCACAGTGTGCTCGCAGCTTATCATTCCCTTTTCCTCTTCCGATGACTTGTAGAAGACTTGCAGCTGATGATAATTTTAAAATATTTTTTTTTTACAATTTCTAAGATTTATGAATAAAATTGATTTAAAATTCGCAAATAAATGATTGAGTAAACAATCCTACCCTGACACCGTTCTTTCTCTCTAAGCGAAGATGCTGTAGGTCTCCGTTGGGCTTTTCCTTGGTGCAGAGAGTCTGGCAAAATTCGTTCATATTATGTTATCAAAATTGTAACTCTAGGATAATCAATGCAATACGATGTCCGATTTCTTACTCCTGATTTCCTCTCCAATGAGTTGCTGATGTAAAGCTTTAAAAATTGTGTTATTGCAGAACAAGTGTCGAGTTTTCCGAACCTCATGTGTGCCGTTTTCCCAAATTTGATAAATCGTCATGAAGATCTCCTCTTTTCCCGTAGGGATGAAAAACAGAGCAGGCTTCATCTAAACATTTTGGTTTAACAAGCAAATGATAAATTGTTTGAATGTTTTACATGTTTCGAATCGCCAGATGCTCTTAGCATTGCAGTCAACTCGATGTGGTCGTCAATTGCAAGGGATGGGAAAGTCTGAAAGAACCAACTCGACAATAGTTGATTTTTCTCAAAGAAAAAAATGCAAAATAATGAAATAAAAATGAACACTAAACAGCATGAACTGATTATGCCTTGGAAGATCTCAACTGTGAGCAAATATGAGAGCGAACTCTTGGGATATTTCGACGAAATCTGCAACGAACTCACTCATGCGCAAAGAAAAAAATCATAAATGTTTCACACCTGCGTTTTCTCGATTTATCTCGAAGTTAAAGAGAGGCTCTTCATATTGCCGAGGGACGTTTGGAATTCGCGTACGCCCGACCAGAAACCTACAATTAAATTATATTTAAATATCAGTTATTATATTAGTTTGACAATACCAAATTGTTTAATAAACCTTACCTTGGAAGAATACGCTCAAGTGATTATCGTCGTGCTGCAAAGTTGGCGATTCTATTTTTCTCGATTACAATCATTCTAACCTTGAATATATCGACTCTCCACCACCCAGTCGAAAGCGGTATGTCGTCCATTTTATGCTCATCGTTAGACTCTTTCAACCAGTTGCCGTCCTGAAATGTAGTAGCATTGAAAATAACAATAAAAATAATTAAAAAATAATAAAAATAATAATATTAATAATCAATCGCCGAGTATACCACGAAGGTATTGCTAGTACTTGTACTGATCACGATCGATGCGGAGGCGCGCAGATGGTGTGTACGCCTTGATTTAAAAAATATTCATAATTTAGTCTATCGATTTTGTCTCTCACAATATCTCCCTCGATGTGTGGGACGTCGTAGAAGTCGATAAACACTCTGAAGAAGAAAAATGACATTTTAAATGTCCTTATTTCTGTATCCGTTTTTTTCAGTACCGTAATACACGAAGGAATGTACGTTCTCCGCGAGTAACCTTTTCGCTGTGTAATTGACAAAAATATTACTAAAATTTCTGCGAACTTTCTCCCTCATGATATTCGCATTACTCAAGTCAGTGTGCCTTTCTTCGCTCTTCGCATGTTATGATATTATTACTATTTCATAAAACATTTACGATTCCGGCGTGCTCCCATGTCCCGTGTGCCAGAAGTAGAAGGTTATCATCGTGCCTAGACAAATAATAAGGTTAAATGATATCATCTAGGACACTAGCAACGAAGGAGAATACGGCTATTCCCTATGTTCTGATATGTGAAATCATATGGAGCCAATAAAAAGAAAATCGGCAACGGCTTTTGATCTTTAACTAACCATTTGGAAATCGACCGCTCATGTTTTTATATTCACTCAGCAATGGTCGCATAATGCTTGCGTCGATTGCATTTCCTTGATTTGATTGGTATTTAATTGGTTTAATTTCGAATTTCTTCAGGTCGATGTGGAGATTAATGCTCTATGGCGACTTATAATCTGAAAAAACAAGATAGTTTTGAATTTAGCGGAACATTACACGTTGAAGAGTCATAACACAAATCTATAAAGATAAATCTAAAATAATAAGAGCAATAGTATGCAATTCACCTGAAAGGGTCGGTCAAAATTTGAATATTTCTCGATAGGTACAGAACACGCCTTTCCGTGAATTCCGTTTTCCTTGTACAATAATTGAATCTGAAGAAAGGAGTCCTGAGACAATTGAAAACGAAAAATCTATAATTAATGCCGATTTTTGTAGGTATTATACAACGACTTCGGCAGCTTTACGAAAACAAGTATCAACGCCCTTCCAGGTACAGCTGTATATTCTTCACGATAGGATATGTAAATCTGCAAAATTTTTTTTATTCAGTCCAAAGTACATCAACATTATTTTTTTTAAATGTTCCTGTCCTACCGAAAACCGAATTCTATCTGTATTTGTTAATTGAAATTGACTCGAGACACGTGACGTGGCTCGTGCCTTGACGTGCTTTCTAGTTCCTTAACGGCAAGACCGCCAATTTAAAACTCCAAAATACATAGCATATCATATTTTGCATAGCATATCATATGACTATTTTTTTGGATTGTGCATTATTTCAGTTTTCGATAGGTGAAAGTACTAAAAGTGCACAAAATTTACAAAAAAACCGAAAAAAACATAATTTGTACAATTTTTATCATTTTGAAAGATGATGACTACTCAATCAAAAATTCTAATTGATGGTTCTTATTTTGTCCACCCAATCAATATACGGAAATAGAACGGGCATGTCACAGTGAATTATACATCGACAATAAGAGGCCGTTTGCGTTAGGATCATCAAGTGGCTGGAACATCAAAAACATGACATATGCTCAAAAGTTGGCCATCGTTGACGGGTTCGCTGAACAAGAAGTTGTTGAACTGCGCTAGTGAGAGTGGGGTCTGCAAGTTGTTCGGAAGCCTCTGCCGAATCTGATTGATGTGCTCATATTATGTAGGCTATGCAGCACAGAGATTTCTCAATGAGTGCAGAATTGAAAATATATTAGCTATAAAGAAATATTTCGATGATAGTATTATGTAACTTCTCAGATGTGAACCTTAACAACGTCGAATCTCCACCATCCATTGCGGGGTGGCACTTTGGTGCCCAGTACTTGTATTTGTGAATACTCATTTAGCCATTTTCCGTCCCCCTTGAAACATATGTAATATATCACATTATAACACGAATTATGCGAGCAACTTTATTTTCCGAAATATTGCTTATCAATTCCATGCCTAGTTTATCGGTCACGCTTTTTTGTGAAAAGTACGAACCACATATGAATTGTTCTTAACATATTTTTCCAGTTCGAAACATCGACTATATTTGCCACAATGCGGTATCTCAATTCGGAAATGTGCTGGTATATACCATTCCTTAATTTCGTATATTATTGGGTTGAGGAATAAGTAACGCTCGTTTTTGAGCATCGTGTTTGGGCTCATATATCTCCCGCCAATCAAATCTAAACGAGCTGACTTTATAGCATTTTTTCAGGGTATTCTCGAGTATCATAGCCGTTATTATTAGAAATATCACGCTTCCTGTGTAGGAGAGAAATTTAGATTTCAATGTACCTGATAATTTTCGAAAATTTTAGATTTTTTTCGAAATTGTGTCATTTAAAGTGGAAACTGTTCGGTAAATTCACACATTCTCAGGTGAGCAGCCCGATACTACACCTCTTTCATGGTGAAGTGAGAATGGTGCTCGATTCATTGTTGTATTTTTATAGACGTTTCAAGAGGAACGTTCGTGAAAAATTGCAGTTCACTTAACTTATTTGTCTACCTTGAGGATCGAAGGTGCTGGCCTATACACTAGTGCGCTCCAGTCACTCACTATGGAGCTATATTATCACTATAAACATTTGGTGCTACTTATGCTCCTATTTGAAAAATAACAGTTTTCCAAAAATATTATTTTGTGACGGAATCAAAAGAAATGCGTGTTTTGAGGACTTTGGATTAAACCATACCCAAGACATAGTAGCCATTCTATAATTGTGGCCACTTGGTGGATGATAGTGCAAAAGTTGCTCGTCCATTTAACCATCTAAGGCCTTACATTCAATTAGTACGGTTTACAGGAAATAGCAATAAATGTCGATTTCGAGGCTTGTTTTTCTATATCGGACTTACGAGCAATTTAACTCATAAAGAGAATGCTCCACACTTAGCAAAATTCGTCCATATTTTCAACAGGAAAGGTATTCCACATTCAAGCATAATTGAGGTCTTTAGATCTATTGCTAAGAAAACGCGGCTAGCAAAACTTCTTTCGGTCAGTAACTGAAAGTCCTACACTCTCGTTAGGCGCATATCTCACACAGGCCTTTACTTGGATATTCCTCTGAATATCATCAGTGTAATGTATAACCATGATACTTTACTACTGCAGCTTAATTGTGGCTCAATAATTCTTCTTCCCTCAGTGCTGACCTGTCAAAATCTCAGGGTGAGGTGCGACAACTTTGAATTGAGCCAGCCATTGTGATCGCCTAAATGATCGGAGATATATGATATAGTGTGCGCTAAAGAGAGTATCCAAGCCCTTATCGATCATCAAAAACCGGAATATAATTGCACAATTTAGAAAGACGGGAGAGGTCATAATCTGAAATTGTAAAAACGAGCGTTACTTATTCCTCAACCCGATATTAGAGAGATATGCAATTACTAACTCTTTGAGCGTCGGACATAGACGTGTAGAAAAAGGCGATTTCAACTCTGAACGGGAAATACACTCCCTGACCGTGACAACGGTTTGCCCGAGATATGGTGAGAATCAATGACATCCAGATTTGCAGACTACTTTAATATTCTCGTAAACGCTTGATAAACCCTCACGTTTGTTCTTTGGGGGTTTGATCGCCTTTGAGGGATGTGTCTTTGTGCTTGAACCTGAAAGTGATGACAGAACCTGTATTATTAAAGTGTATTTGTCGAGAGAAGGAAGTGATTCGATCATGTTATAAAACAAGATGCACAAGATATAATTTAAATCTCATCTTGAGGAGACCCAGAAAAAACCGATAAATTATTGTAATTGCTTACTTCAAATGGGAAATGTGATAAGAAGTTACAGCTATTAGTGCTTGCCAACGAGTTCCCATTTCCATTGCGACGTCTACTCAGCATCAGCCAGGACCTGAGGCAGATCGATGGAGCCGATGTTCGGGGCGGAAAATACTTGAGCCGCAGCGACCAGCCAAAGCAGCAGTCGCATCTTCAAGAGAATGATATGGCAAAGAGGACAACGAGCCCAGGCAAAGAGCATAATCGATCGTTCGCATATTGAAAGATGTAGGCGACGATGCCAAGCGAGTGTGCGAGAGTCCATTCGCTCATGTTTTTATATGCTTCGAGAATCGAGTTTCACAATTGGTTTTGAAAAGGGATTAACAGAAATGAATTGGTCAAACAGATTTGCGTGTATACAGTTAAAGTTCCCCTCCGGGGAACCAAAATTTCAAATTCCGAACGGTATCGATTTTCAAGCGCGGGCATTCAAACAGAGATTTGATCATACTGTATCACACAGTGAACATATTGATTTTTCGAAAATTTAATATTTCATCACCAATCGATCGATAATCGAAAAATCAATAACCTACTGTATGCCTACCGTACTCAAAAGCTACCGTAGCCCTACATTGGGTCAGGCGGTGGGTCAGATTCTTGATTTTGTTCTACAATCGATCGATAACCACACATCGATAATATACAGTACACCTACTGTACTCGAAAAGTTACCGTAACCCTATCAATGGGTCAGGCGGTGGGTAAGATGCATGATTTCGTTCTACAATCGATCGATAACCACAAATTGAAAATCTACTGTCCACCTACCGTAACCGAGGAGCTACCGTAACCCTGGCATTGGGTCATACGGTAGGTCAGATACATGTTTTCGTTCTACAATCGATCGATAACCGCAATTCGATAATATACAGTACACCTACTGTACCCGAAAAGTTAACGTAACCCTATCAATGGGTCAGGCGGTGGGTAAGATACATGATTTCGTTCTACAATCGATCGATAACCACAAATTGAAAATCTACTGTCCACCTACCGTAACCGAGGAGCTACCGTAACCCTGGCATTGGGTCATACGGTAGGTCAGATACATGTTTTCGTTCTACAATCGATCGATAACCACAAATCGATAATATACAGTACACCTACTGTACCCGAAAAGTTACCGTAACCCTATCAATGGGTCAGGCGGTGGGTAAGATACATGATTTCGTTCTACAATCGATCGATAACCACAAATTGAAAATCTACTGTCCACCTACCGTAACCGAGGAGCTACCGTAACCCTGGCATTGGGTCATACGGTAGGTCAGATACATGTTTTCGTTCTACAATCGATCGATAACCACAAATCGATAATATACAGTACACCTACTGTACCCGAAAAGTTACCGTAACCCTATCAATGGGTCAGGCGGTGGGTAAGATACATGATTTCGTTCTACAATCGATCGATAACCACAAATTGAAAATCTACTGTCCACCTACCGTAACCGAGGAGTTACGGTAACCCTGGCATTGGGTCATACGGTAGGTCAGATACATGTTTTCGTTCTACAATCGATCGATAACCACAAATCGATAATATACAGTACACCTACTGTACCCGAAAAGTTACCGTAACCCTATCAATGGGTCAGGCGGTGGGTAAGATACATGATTTCGTTCTACAATCGATCGATAACCACAAATTGAAAAATCTACCGTCCACCTACCGTAACCGAGGAGTTACCGTAACCCTGGCATTGGGTCATACGGTAGGTCAGATACATGTTTTCGTTCTACAATCGATCGATAACCACAAATCGATAATATACAGTACACCTACTGTACCCGAAAAGTTACCGTAACCCTATCAATGGGTCAGGCGGTGGGTAAGATACATGATTTCGTTCTACAATCGATCGATAACCACAAATTGAAAATCTACCGTCCACCTACCGTAACCGAGGAGCTACCGTAACCCTGGCATTGGGTCATACGGTAGGTCAGATACATTTTTTCGTTCTACAATCAACCGAAAATCGTAAATGGACTATCTACAGTACAGCACTGGCAAAGCGCATTGGGTATCGGCAGCCGCGGCGAAGACTTTTTGAAGGTAACCTGCTATTCTTCGCATCCGTTCGTACGTGAAACGAAAACGTGCAAGGTGAATATACTTACCTTTATTTGGACTTCAATAAATAATTGTTTAACAGGGCGACAGCTGCTTCATCCAGCAACATTCGTCATTAGGACAATTTCGTGGTTGCTACACAAATAATGAAACTCTCGAGCCCGGCCGATATGCGGTATGTTTACTTCGATTATGCGTACGATATACAATGACGTTAAACTTTGTCAAATATACTTTCAAATCTTTGAATATCGAATCTAAATGTTGAAGTTAGTCTCATAAAATCATTAAAAAATAATTGACATTCTCTCTCAACTAAACGCAAATCAAAATTGTTTAATTTGCGTTTTTTGCAGACTGATAAAATAATTGCAGCTTGGCGTGACGAAAGATAATATTGAGACTGTAATATTGAGAATATGTCATTCATCAATGTGCAATAGTAATTGGACAAGTGCATTTGCTAGTCTCTCAGGTAAAATTCATGACTTTCCAGTTCCACAAGCTCTAGAATTGAAATATTCGATAATCTGATCGCATATCAATCAGTTACCGCACGCTCCGTTCTTCCAACAGTACAGTACCGCAGAATCTCCTCCCCAACGAAACCATCACTGTGAGTCGGCGTATGTCACATCATGTCACCCCGACTTCTAGGGATCATTTACCCCATTTAAAGTGTGTGAATTTAGTTGAATTTTTGGCTTTGGGGTAATCTCATGAGGCCCAATCGATTGGTGTAAGCAGATTTCCGATTTTCCCGGTAGGTCATTGAGTTCCCGCGGTCCTCGCGATTTCACCCCATCCCTCATTTCCCTACTCCATTGTGTGAGGAGAGCGGTTTTGTTTCCATTTCACACTCTCGTTTATTGCTCACATCGTTCGGTTGGTTCGACCATTACTCTTTCCCACGTTGACTCGTTTCCAGATCTACCGTACTCCATCCGATTGCTACAGTACCCCGGATGAGAGAAAACGTCGGAAAATCTATTCATGCCAATCTATGGAGCGGATGTCACGAAAGAGAGGTACGGGTTCTGATGTTTCATACGTTGATCTACAGTTGATCTACCGTACTCTCGGACTGGATCGATGGAATTAGCCCGGAATGATTAAATTGACAAGTCGGAGGAGTAGTTCATGCAAAAGGGGAACTAGAACTAAAATAATTTATTATTGTTAATTTAAATTTAAATAAAATTGAATAAAAATGCCAAAACCAAGTCCAAAATCGTGTGTGCGCTCTGCTTGAACGGAAATACCGTAGTTAGCCATGCCAGTTTGCGATCGGCTAATCCCTCGGCCTACCTCATTTTCGAAATTCGTTTTTTCTCATATTTTAGCGTTTCCCTTGGCATGTTCACTTCACTTTTTTTTCTATTCCACGCGCCAATCACCCTAACACTGTCTGATTTCAGTTCGATGCCTCCTAATCGCCTCCCCCATCCGCCATCGCCCGGAAACTCCACGCGGATTAGGTTCGTCCCTCTTCTGGGGCGAATTTGAGTCGTGAACTAGGGGGGAATGAACAGATTATTGCTTGTGAAGAATCTTTCAGCAGGTTAGGTCCATTCGGACTCTGTTTATCAATGCAAACGAAACAACAATGGACGATTCTATAAAGAAAGATCAATATGAGGTAAGCGACATGTTTTAAAGCTATTACTATTTACTAATTCAATCAATGTTATTACGAATGAATTAACCGTTTGTGAAATTGCTAAAATCCAAAGTCAGAAAGGGAGAGGTTATCGAACCCTCCATTGTTTTCTCTGTCTGGTTCCATGTAGTCTCTCTCAGGCCCCTCCGCATTCTCCTCGTTCTCCTCGCTGTCCCTCTCTTCTCCTCTCACTTCCTCATTCTCCTCTTCGATTGCTGCTCTTTCTTCGAGGAAACTGAGAAGAGCTGGAGTCTCGATGACGTAAGTGGCCGATGAATTGCGTCTCTTGACGTTATGGTTGAATCTGAGAAATTTTTTTTAATTGGTTTGTAATGTAATTACTCACGCCCTGCATGCATTTGACCACTTGAGGCGTAGATCGGTGCGGGAACCTCCACAACGAAGAGCCAGAAAGACCTTAACGGCTCTTTGAATAGTAAATACGATATATTAGTAGTACCTCCTTCACATAAGCCACTTTTGCTTTGTTTCTCTTCTGAAGGGGAATCCGATGCTCAGGACAATCATAGAATAGTGCATCCATTAACTCTCGGTGGAATCTCACGTCTGCGATCGGCTAATCCCTCGGCCTACCTCATTTTCGAAATTCGTTTTTTCTCATATTTTAGCGTTTCCCTTGGCATGTTCACTTCACTTTTTTTCTATTCCACGCGCCAATCACCCTAACACTGTCTGATTTCAGTTCGATGCCTCCTAATCGCCTCCCCCATCCGCCATCGCCCGGAAACTCCACGCGGATTAGGTTCGTCCCTCTTCTGGGGCGAATTTGAGTCGTGAACTAGGGGGGAATGAACAGATTATTGCTTGTGAGGAATCTTTCAGCAGGTTAGGTCCATTCGGACTCTGATGCTCTCTATGTGAAAGGTGAGTCACGAACTAAAGACAAACAATAGAACGACCTATGCGTACATTAGTTATAGGTGTGCTTAGTCTTGCTATCTATAATTGCATGACCATTTGCCTTCTGGACAGCACGAGCATTTGAAAGACAATGATCATAGTATTTGTTGCACATTTCTGGGGTGACTTTAGTGGACCAGAACTCTTCGATAGCAAATATGAGTTCTTCCCTGTTGGTAGGTTTGGCCTCCGATTCCACGTAGATCTTGAGTTCCCTCCAGAGATACTCAATGCTATTGAGATCAGGACTAGAAGGTGCCCATTCAGCCACGGTCAATCCCCATTCATTTCTCATGGTCCTCATTGATCGTCCCGATGTATGGCAAGGTGCCCCGTCTTGCATGTAGATGGCCTCCTGTCTACCGTAGGTCGAATCGATATAGGGGAGGAGATGATTTTCCAGGATCTCCAGATAGGTCGCATCCTTTAGTCTCTCCATCCTTTCCAGAAACACCAGAGGACCAGGCCCCAGTCTAGATATCACCGCCCAAACGCTGACCTAAATATTCCAGCTAATACCATAACACTGCAAGATACACACCTTTTCAGGGAATTTCTTCTTGGGGATGAGTCGGGCCTCGTCGTGGATGTCATCAGTGGTGATCTGGCACGTGTTTCCACTCAAGGCGACAGAACACTCGTCGGAGAATAACTAAACACAGGTTCTATTGTAATTGTCGAATCTAGAGTTTGAAACCCAGTAATCGAAGTTGACATTGTCTCTGATCCATTCATTCACCATTGTCAGTCTACGAACTGCATGTGCAGCGGTGATACAAGGGACGGAGCTAAAACATAAGATATCACTATTCGTTCTTTGGAAGCAAGTAGCATACATTGGCGAATAGGTCTTGAGATTACACGCCTTCTTCATCGACTGAAGAACAGAGCGAGAAACGTCGATATTGTGATCACGGTAGATGATAGTTCTCACCTTAATTCAACATCTCCTTTAATATGGATAGTCGATCAGAGACAATGACAATTGAAAATAATGTTAATGATTACTTGTCTCTCCGATGCTCCTTTCTGTGCTTCATACGTTCCTTTCACCAATGATTTGACCATATTTGTATTCTCTCCGAACTTGTAGCTCCTTCAAATCGATATTCATAGACATTCGTTTTCATCAGTGATACAGTATGTTTTACTAGAAATAATTATAAATGTATTCTCACTTATATTCCTTCTTCGTCCCACTCGTTCTTTCCTTCTCTCGTTGTATGAAAGTCAGCACTGATTGATACGTGACTTTGTATTTGAGTCTGATGAGATGTTGATAAATCTCTGATCCGTTCTTCCCCTTGTATATCTGAGATCGACAGATGCTCTCAATCTGGGGAGTGAAGACCATCCTGTGCCTGAACACGGGTAATACAAATCGATATGAGCCAACAGATAACACGAGAGAATCGATATATGAAAGACAGAATGAACGATCAGTGACACAAAGGAATCACACGTAGTATGGAAAGTAAGGAATGAGATGATGACAATCACGATTATTTGACACGTTTATTGATCGTTGCTTGTCTCTCGTTACTTTCTGTTCTGTATTGTGAATCTTATATTCATCAGATGTCTCGTTTTTTCGTCGGCCAGTGTCTGACTGATCTGACCCTAAGGGAGATCTGTGAGTCAATCTCGGTGACCAAGGGCGATCTGGGCATAAACGCCATTGTCACGTATCGCCACACGTTGGGAACTGAATTCGAGAGAAGATGTGTTTTCATTGGAACTCAGAAGGACTGTCCTCACTCGTCCTTACAGTGAGCCATTGATGATTATTACGATAACTACAGTATCTCAGATTACGGAAAGGATATTGATTATGTATCTAAAGTAACCTTGCTAGATTACAATCGATCAATGAAGTATACAATTATGAGATACTCTCTTTGTCATCAGGAACTGCTCCGAAGAGACAACTAGTCCCTTTATTCGATGGACCATCTACCTCGACTATGCAGACTAGGAAGAAGAAGAAGATTGCTCTTGCTACTACCAATGATGGTTCGGATGAGGAATCAGGTGAGTACTATTATATGCTATTATTCATAGAGACATAGATGATCTTGCCATGTTTCTGCAGAAGGATTTAAATTAAATGAATCGTTTATCGATTTAACTGTCTATCAAAAAATCGTAACGAGACAATAACTTATACAACATACAGATCCGGAATCATCAGCTCCTGTAGTCGATCTTTCCTCTCCTCTGCTTCCTCCCCCTTCCGTCGCTCCTTCTCGAGTTGCAGCAGTCCCTCGTGGTAGTGAACATGAAATGGTGATGTGGGAAGTTGCATTACATTTTCTCATTGAAGGCACTCCAACCACTACTGTCACTGCTCATCCAACCGCTCCTCTCTCTTCTGCAACAAGGTAGGTCAGGCAACTGTACTAATCAAACACAAGAACTACAGAAGAGCTGTGCCCCTTCCCCCTCTTCCATCTTTCTCTAATGGATTGACTGGATACAACCTCTTGAAGCCAGTAATTGAATCAACTAGAACACAAGTGAGTCCCATTCAATATTATTATGTTATTATTCCCCATAGTCAAAAATACCCTTGAACAGATTAATCGATTGGCCGATAGTGTAGATGTCATTCTACAGAATCAAAACAGCTTCGCAGAAGCACTATCATATATAAGAGAGAACATGCCAATGAGACCCATTGTGCCCAGCGAGTTGAATTAGACCAGACTTCCCGATGGTTTTGTTTTTTAGGAATGGCTAGAGACTACCTTTCTCGTGAATTGGTGGCCGATTTCTCTAATATCATTGCTGAAGACGTGAGATTCCACCGAGAGTTAATGGATGCACTATTCTATGATTGTCCTGAGCATCGGATTCCCCTTCAGAAGAGAAACAAAGCAAAAGTGGCTTATGTGAAGGAGGTACTACTAATATATCGTATTTACTATTCAAAGAGCCGTTAAGGTCTTTCTGGCTCTTCGTTGTGGAGGTTCCCGCACCGATCTACGCCTCAAGTGGTCAAATGCATGCAGGGCGTGAGTAATTACATTACAAACCAATTTAAAAAAATTTCTCAGATTCAACCATAACGTCAAGAGACGCAATTCATCGGCCACTTACGTCATCGAGACTCCAGCTCTTCTCAGTTTCCTCGAAGAAAGAGCAGCAATCGAAGAGGAGAATGAGGAAGTGAGAGGAGAAGAGAGGGACAGCGAGGAGAACGAGGAGAATGCGGAGGGGCCTGAGAGAGACTACATGGAACCAGACAGAGAAAACAATGGAGGGTTCGATAACCTCTCCCTTTCTGACTTTGGATTTTAGCAATTTCACAAACGGTTAATTCATTCGTAATAACATTGATTGAATTAGTAAATAGTAATAGCTTTAAAACATGTCGCTTACCTCATATTGATCTTTCTTTATAGAATCGTCCATTGTTGTTTCGTTTGCATTGATAAACAGAGTCCGAATGGACCTAACCTGCTGAAAGATTCCTCACAAGCAATAATCTGTTCATTCCCCCCTAGTTCACGACTCAAATTCGCCCCAGAAGAGGGACGAACCTAATCCGCGTGGAGTTTCGAATTTCGAAAATGAGGGAGGCCGAGGGATTAGCCGATCGCAAACTGGCATGGCTAACTACGGTATTTCCGTTCAAGCAGAGCGCACACACGATTTTGGACTTGGTTTTGGCATTTTTATTCAATTTTATTTAAATTTTATTTAACAATAATAAATTATTTCAGTTCTAGTTCACCTTTTGCACGAACTACTCCTCCGACTTGTCAATTTAATCATTCTGGGCTAATTCCATCGATCCAGTCCGAGAGTACGGTAGATCAACTGCAGATCAACGTATGAAACACCAGAACCCGTACCTCTCTTTCGTGACATCCGCTCCATAGATTGGCATGAATAGATTTTCCGACGTTTTCTCTCATCCGGGGTACTGTAGCAATCGGATGGAGTACGGTAGATCTAGAAAGGAGCCAACGTGGGCAAGAGAAATGGTCGAACCAACCGAACGATGTGAGCAATAAATGAGAGAGTGAAATGGAAACAAAGCCGCTCTCCTCACACAATGGAGTAGGGAAATGAGGGATGGGGTGAAATCGCGAGGACCGCGGGAACTCAATGACCTACCGGGAAAATCGGAAATCTGCTTACACCAATCGATTGGGCCTCATGAGATTACCCCAAAGCCAAAAGTTCAACTAAATTCACACACTTTAAATGGGGTAAATGCTCCCTAGAAGTCGGGGTGACATGATGTGACATACGCCGACTCACAGTGATGGTTTCATTGGGGAGGAGATTCTGCGGTACTGTATCTACCTCACCCTCAGGTTCAACTGAAAACACCACCGCCGCGAGCAAGAATGACGTTTACGATAGAGAATATGCGAAAATGTTCACGAGCATCAAGGCGGCGATTGACAACTTCATCGGAAAATTCGCAGAATTGTATGGATGAATACATGGAAGAATAAACCGCTAATCAATTCATGAATCAAAATCATAATAGTATTTTTTTTAATAGTCACAGCAAAATTTCCCTGACTAGAGTTCGTGAGTTCTGCGGCTGCGCAGACAACTAAATTATATTTGAACGTGATAATAATAACTCCTAGTCGATAGGTAGCTACAATATATCAAGTCCGAACGAAAGTAGCGGTTTTTTACCAGATTTGAATCAGGGAAGAGAGCAATGGAAACATGATCCACTTCGCATCACTTCGCATCATTGAGCTAGGCATCGCGACAATGGTGAGATATTAGAGACATAACGCGCGAGAATGATTGAGAGAAGGTTTGTAATCGGCTTCTACTGTTCATTACAGTACGGACGAGAGCATCTTGATATTTATCTCATTCGTCCGCATCTGTCATCAAACAATGCCGCGAAAGAAGAAAAACGAAGGAGTGCTACTAGGGACGCACTATAGAGCACAGCTTAGTCTTTGATTTAGATGTTGAGATAATACCTCTGCGAAAAAGGTGGGCTTTTTGAAGCAGCAAAGTAATGAATCGTTCCCGTAATTGAAATCGATTGACTCGTATGTAAGAGAAAAAATCAATAAGATACGTTTTGAAAGACAAACAATCATTTCGAAAATTTTTTTTTTAACCGTCAACTGAACGCTATTGAATTATTTCCTTCTCAGTAATATCATCCTATGTGAAGCTCGCATATGTGTTTTAAAAAAATTATAACCCGAAGTTGGAATTAACCATCACCTCAGTGAGACGGCATATGAACGTATGAATGAAACTGAACTCCAAAAACTCCCCGCGAATCAATGATCATGCTCTTGTGTGTGGTGACTCACTGATGAGTAAGATGGAACATTTTATCTGTTGGACTTATCTCTCTAGCGTTACTACAAAAGAAACTACAGGTCTCTCAAAAAGGCACTTTTCAGAATTTTTAAAAGTTGACGACGTCTGTCATCGTTGAAATCGAGAATTTGGAACAAATCTCCACGCTATCTTGTGAGGGACCATATGGAGTGTCAAAATCCGGCTTAAGCCCAATTTCGAGTTTTTCAATGTACCAGAGTTTATTCGAATCTTAGGTGACACGCGTGATATGCAGCCATCTGCTCGGCCGTCCAGTTCTTGACGTCATCGGGAACGTCGCTCTCGATGACGCCTGTTATTTGCTGCTGCTGCTCAATGTGACCGTGCGTTAGCCGCTCTTGTTCCAATTATGGATTGAGCGGTGTGGGCTGGAAGAGGAGGACGCTATCTTGTAAGAAACCGTAAGGGCTATCGAAAAACGTATTTAAACATATAGGTTAAAAAGATGTGCCAAATACCCCCAGATTTTATTCGAATCTAATGGGAGAAAACGCGACGCCCGCTCAGGTCCAAGAGCTGGCCGCAGCCTTGCAAGATCCCGTTGAAAAGAAACATCGATCGATTCACCTCATGAACCTGTGTAAGACTATAGTATTTTTATTTGCGCTAATCGTGGATCATAATATCACGCGTTTTGTCACCGCTGTGATAAATAAGAAAGAGCATGCAATGAGGTGACTGCCGATTCGTTATCCCTATTCTCGGCATTGCCTCCGTAGTGCGGTTTATCCCTCCTTTTCTAAGGCAAAGGGTTGCGGAAGCGTAACGGTTAACGATTGGAAGGCTGGTCAAAAATCGAGAAAATAACCCTTACGCTATAGATGTTTCATGGAGAAAATTGTTTTCTCGAATGAGCTTTTTCATAGCGTTTTTCAATAAAGAGGAATCAGCTCGTGTGAAAAATATCAGCAAACATACCTTATGTGTCGTACTCCCACTAATATTATAATTATGGTTTTATTCCATATTGGAATTAGGCATTGAATCATCAGCAAACATGTAAAATCGGTTAGGCTTAAGGCAGCGAACAGAAAAAATAGTGGTGTTGAAAGTAACTCGACCATATGCCAACACACTATGCAAGAAACGGATGCTCAAGAATTTGCTGGCATGTCGGTCGCATTTTTGGATTCATGTTGGTCAGCCACGAAACGAATTTATCCTGGAATAATTGAGTTATATAGTTCTATTATTCACAGTTCTCACCACTTCCGGGAGACGTCTGAGTATGACATTCAGCATTCCCTGCTGATATTTCTTGAATATCTGATAAATATTCATATTTGGCGTCTCATCTCAAAATATAAAAAAATAGAAAATAAAAAAAACTGATAGATAAAATAACCTTTGCTGCTGTATCGCCAGTCATGTGCACGCATAATTCAACCAGAATTAACCCGAGACTGTAAATGTCGACCTTCGAGTCGTAGTCACCTCCGAACTTGAATGTATACAAGTTTCATATAAAAACTATCTGGTAAACTAGTAAAAATTATATAAACAGAAAAGTCAGAAAAGTCATATACATACATCTCCGTACCACTAGCTGTTCGTGGTTTGTCTACTTCCTGCCCATTTATCATCGCGCGATCAGTCATTCTTCCGAGATCACAAATCTTGAGGCGGCCGTTCATGTCGAAAAGAATGTTGCATGGCTGTGACGAAATGCCAAATAATTAATACTAATAAAATAATTAATCACCTTTAAATCTCTATGAATTTTGTTCTTCTCGTGAAGGAAGGCTGCCGCCGATGCGATTTGCTTGAACCAGAGTTTGGCTTGAGCTAAATCCCGTTCTTTGTGGGCTGCGAGCCGTTGTGATAGAGATTGCTTGCAGATCTGTTTAGACAATTTCCTTTCCTGGTTCTATAAATAAAGGTTTACCTCCATTTGAATGTAGAGAAAAACGCAATCATATTTGTATTTGATCTTAAATCAAGCAACTTTCACTTAAATTAATGGTGAAAACAATCACCTTTCCTTCGTATTCCAGCTGCTTTAGTAGTTTTGCATCATCTTTCCTCTTGAATAAGGCACATAGGTGACGATAGATCATAACAATATAATATACCTGCCAATCCGCAGGTGGAGTCTCCAACCACGAACTGTTATAGCCTACGATTCCATCGTTCTTGAGAAATGCGTGGTTTTCTACTTCGTGCTTAGCTTTCTTCACATCTTCGTCACTGAAATTTAACGATATTAATGATCACCATCGAGAATATCATTTATAATATCAGGTCGGTCAGAAAGTTTCTTTCTTGTTGTTCATTTCTGGTCTTCGTCCTGTTTACGCTAGAGGAACACTATGCCCCTCCGTCAAAACATGTTTTCCATTCAGTCTGTTCTAGTCCCCTGGCTAAGAATGCCTGCTCCTTTCGTCCCCGACCGAGGTCACCTCCGCAATGTCATGCTTTTTCTCTTTTTATCTGGCTTGAAACCACCCGAGACCCAACACCGTCTAGAGGAGGTTTACAACATCAATGTCCCCTCTGTAGTCACCGTGCGTGAATGGTTCTCCAGGTTCAAGAACAATGACTTTTCCCTGGTTGATCATGACCGCTCTGGACGCCCACGTGAGTTGGATTTGGATGCGCTGCGTGCCGAGGTGGAGGCGGACCCGTATCTCACCACTCACGATTTGGAGATCACACTGGGGGTCAGTCATGGAACTGTGGTTAATGGATTGGCGGCAATCGGAAAGGTGTCGAAACTGGGCAGATGGGTTCCTCACCAACTGACCGATTTCGACAAGGATCGGAGGGTGGATGCCTCAGTCTCTCTTCTAACCCTGCGCCGCCGTTTCGAATGGCTGGATCGTCTCGTCACTGGTTATGAGAAGTGGGTCCTCTACGATAACACTGAGCGTAGGCGCCAGTGTGTGGATGCAGGAGAACAGCCACAAAACGAGCCCAAACCCGGTCTTCACCCCAAGAAAGTGATGCTCTCGGTTTGGTGGAGTGTCCAGGGCATCGAACACCTGGAATTCCTACCAGACGGGGAGACAATAACCGGACTGAAGTACGTCACCCAACTCAGAACTCTCTTCGCCAAACTCGAATCCAAGCGTGGGAAAGGGGCCGAAATCTTCTTCCAACACGACAACGCCCGACCCCATGTTGCGAGAATGGTCAAGGCTGAGCTGGCCGGGTATGGATGGACTGTTCTCCCCCACCCACCGTATTCCCCCGACCTCGCCCCCTCGGATTATCACCTCTTCTCGGGCCTGTATAACTTCCTCAAAGGGCAGCACTTCCAAGACCGAGCTGCTCTCGAGACAGCAGTGAGGAACTTCTTCAAATCCCAGCCCCGTCCTTCTATCAGAATGGGATCACCAAGTTGCCTGAGCGATGGCGCCAGACCATCGATGCACACGGAAACTATTTCTAAGATTGATCGTTCCTTGTAAGATTTGTAAGAGATAAATATGTTGTTACCCAAAAAAAAGAAAGAAACTTTCTGACCGACCTGATATCATGATCAGAATCTGAAACAAAAAACTTTGAGATCATGTTTCCTACCGAATTTGATCACTCTAAATGTATGAGCGAGATATTGTGGGAAATCGAGAGGAACCCTCTTCCCACACGATTTCGCAAAGAGCGACAACAGTGACTTGTCAAGCGACTTCGATTAGTGCGCTGCAGTTCGATGTTAATCATTCCAACAATAATACCTACCTTCCTTTCAATGAGATTCTCTTCACTGCATATCTACACTTGTCCGTTTTATCTTGGGCCGCAAAGACGACTCCAAACCCGCCTTGACCGAGAATCAATAGAGGCTCGTAGTACTTCTGGAAACTGCAAATAGGCGTTTCAAAGCGTGTTACTCAATCTACATGCTATTATCATTTTGAAATTATTTATAATTTTAAAAAAAATCTAGAGCTAACTCTGAGGAATAGCTGAATGGCAATATATCGATAGAATCGATTGGCGATGAGTCAATGCCTCTGTTTGAAAAACTATCGAAGATGCTGTTGGATGAACAACCAGTCAAATCGGGTGGCATGGATAAGATTCGTTCAGGTATATCATCCTCTTTTGGAATGATCGGCAATGAATCGAGCGACTTCGCTCGGAAGAAATCAATTTCGGGGAGCGATTCTTTATCTCGGCGCGCAAGCATTCCCACATCTATTATATGAAAATATATCAATTAAGATAACGTGTTTGTTTTTGCTGCTATGTTGTGCATGTACAATACGAGCATACGAGGCTCTTAAAGAAGGAGTGGCAGCAATATTTGGTCGGGGAAGCTGAGGCTATAGCCCGATTGGTCCCTTGAACCATAATGGAAGTCCAAACGAGATAATCTCGGCTCAACCCTGAGCGAAGATCATCGCGTTTGAAGTTTGAATTCCCGCCCGTGAATCCCAGGGAAAAGGCTGCTAAATGTTTGTCTCGGCTCAACCCTGAGCGGAGGTAATCGCGTTTTAAGTTTGAATTCCCGCCCGTGAATCCCAGGGAAAAGGCTGCTAAATGTTTGTGCAGCGCACTCCCTCTCTCCGCCGCTATTCGGCCCTTCCCTGTACTCCCTTTCATGAGAGGCTAGAGTGGCAGAGAGACCAAAGACCGTAGGGAGAGGGTGATAAAGGTCACGCGAGACGGGCAGAGACGGGTAGATCAAGGGAGGATTCCTCTCTCACAAGGGAATGGCCCCGCCCCCTCACACTTCGTTTAGCGAATGTCCTTGAAGTAATGATCCCCGGATAATCGTGGTGGGAGTCGCTATCAACCATTGCTGACAGTACTTCTTTAACAATCGTGATGTGAACCGAAATCTCGTGAGGGCACTTTTGCAAATAGCAGGATGAGTTATTTTTCTCTGCGAAAAACATTTTAACTAACGTCGTGAATTATGTCCCGATTACTAGAATCGTGACACTTTAGATAGGGACCGCAATGGGGTATCTAGAAAAAAATCCCAGAATCATCGCTCGTAGTGTGTTCTATGGAATCATGACCGCTGAATCGATTGGGAATAAAAATATTCATAAAAATAATTAAATAACAAAAATATAGAAGATTATCAAAATAGTGTTTTGTCCAGCGATCCACCGTAATGGGACCAGTAGAGTGGTGTATCAAATTATGATTTAAATTTTTTTTAAAAATATTTTAATTTTTATTAGTGTGAATTATAACTGAACGTTGCGCGAGAGTACATATAAGGGATTTGAAGCCGTTTGAGCATAGGGGAGGCGACCCAGACCTCGGAGAAATCAAAACTGTACGACAGATCACAACAGTTCCACTTTCTAAGGCCGAAATCGGGAGTCCCACCTAAGACCACCTATAATTCACTATGACCAAAACATCCGCAAGAGTCAGAAGAACGAATTGGTGCTCAAAAAACGCAGAAAAATTAAGATAGAAAACTTTTATGACAAGTGCGAGACGATCGAACAACAATTCAAAAAAGTTCTGATTGGAATTTTACCATCTCTCACGTAAAATAAATCGTGTCGATATCTTAGAGCCAAAACGCAGGGAATTTTATTCCATAGTATGAATGAACAAGTACCCTGGCATGTTATAAAAAATATAAAACCCAACTTATATATTAGCCTGGGGTATGTTATGTGTCATTGAAAGTGCCGAACTTTCGATTTTAAAAGTTTATCGAGCACAACTTTTTTTCTCTCGCACTTTCATGAGCTCTAATCGCGAAATTCGAAATCTACGGCCGATAATACGCAAGAAACATCAATATTCAGATTGATGCGAAATTAATTTTTTTCAACGTTTTCATGACCCATCGATGACATGTTTGAGTCAAAATTTCAAAATCTCAAAATAACGGCGATATAGGTTTTTCTGGCGTATTTTTGCACATAAAAGCCGATTCTGCATGTTAGAGCTCTTCAAATTGATAAAGAAAAAAGTTATGCCCGGGAAACAAACATGAACTATTTCGAAATAACGATTTTTCGTCGCAAGGGTCCGATCGGGCCCACATTTTAACCAGTGATGTCTCAGTATATACTGCCATATCCTACAAAATTTGGGGACCGTATCTCTTCTAGAACGAAAATTATGAAATAATTTCTGAATTTTGGAGTTGTTTGGAAATCCAGCTAGGGGGCTCATTCGAAGTGCGCTGAACTGTTCGTAATTTGCATCGTACATCTCTATGGTTGTACTTTCTACACAATACGTTTGAGAGGCTAAAAAAAATGTTGGTGAGCTATGTCCACATTCTGCTAAATTTCCTCCGAATTATGAGTGCTGAAAAATAAGATATATAGCAGAGCCTAATTCTACAACAGCACGTTATTCTTGAATGTTTTTGCAATCGAATGCTTCAAACCGTGGATCTCTATCTCTATTCCAAAAACAGTTACATCGATTTGAAAATAGTTTCCATACTTTTGACCGGTACTGTAGAATCGGCTTCTAATTGTTTTGAAGTGAGTGCCTTGTTTCGCCAGTACTTCGGCAATATTATTTACGTACACCATCTCTTCCTCTGTCCTTATTTCTCAAGGAATTCGTTAGCACAATGTCTTAACATATTTACTGCTTCGTTCTAATATTGAGCACTTACCACTGCATGACGATTATGGATCGGTCATTACTGCGTCTGCGGTACCATAATCCAGATACTCATTCTCAGGTGGGGAGAACCAAGCTAGAATCAGGGATGAGAGCTTCAAAATGCTTTTCCGGCTGGGAATCAGATGAGTTATTTTTTCGCAATAAAAGAACAACGTTTGTAAAGACAATTCAAACTGGATAGCCAGATCTTTTACACATACAATTTTTTTTATTAACAAGCTTTATCATTCAGTGAATAATGGGAGATTAAGTAAGATGTTTTATCTGAATATTGCATACGAATAATGTGAGAATGTGATAGTGTGTTATAATGGATAGCATGAGAGATTATGGATAGCGAGTAAGTATGAATGAACGGATAAAAATGAATCATTAACTTGAAAAGATAAGATAGAAATTGAAAGAAATATCGTGCTTTTCAAATAGAAAATGGATAATTCATGAATGGGAAACCGGGCTTTTGGGGGATACAATGAATGCAAATGGATGAATCGCGAAGGCTAACACTCGATCGTGATGAACGATGATGCACTCCTCGAAATTCAACTGCGTATGAACACTGACGGCATCCAGATGGACAGGCCCAGGAGCACCCATCCCACCACGACCATCAGAGATACCAGGCACTGAAAAAAATATATTTAGAATGAAAAAAGTGAAGTAGTATAGAGTTCGATCTCCACTATGTTTACTATTTTGAGAGAGGTGGAATAGTGTTCGGTCAAAGATTATCTTTCGCCGCAGAAAACGTGTGCATACTGCACTGACTCACCTTGTATGTAGTGGGGCTGATGAGAAACTGGGCGAAGGCGGGGATGGGTGCGAGTTCAAGCCGTCTCTGAAACACGATGTATCGTACCATTTCGAATAGTTTATTTACTGCACATTAAGCTAACTGGTTTGAGACAGAAAATAACGAACAATCAACATGTTACGTACCTTAAAAGATGAATCGGGTCTTACCATTCTCTTCCACCGCTTCAACTTAGAGATGACCAATTCCAGGAAGAGACGAAGGAACAACCACGCAGTTATCAGCCCGCTTGCAGAGACGCTCATGATACCTCAATTATTGTGATAAAAATCGCGATTTTTTTCAAAGATTGGTCTGATCTTTAGCGAGATCAATAGCAGCGTTGACATCCACGAAACTATTTTTCCGATTTTGTCATTATTGCTAGAAAATGGCGCACCAATGCTGGGGATGTAATTTCCAACAGGTAGCGTGTTTTGCAGTGTTGAAACTACAATTGCCAAGGCCATTTGTCCAGAGAGGGCGATGCCCACCTGCAAAGGAGACATGTATTGGGGTGTCCGGAAAGTTCGTTCACTATTTTTCGAAAATTATTCTCCAGGGCAAGTTCGACTAGTTAATCGACTAGTGCTAAGCCGCGATTGAAGGTAATTCAGCAATTTCAGTAATTGAGCGTATTTGCGAGAAACTATGATAATTATTCCTGACCTATCACAAATGACCAATGCTCAGTCTTCATTTCAAAAATCGATACTCTGTTTTACGAATAGATAAAAATCAGATTATTGTATCACGTGAATAGGGAGTTGATAAGATACTAACTGCGCGCTATCCCGCCCTCTCGTTTATCATTGCATCATCATTATTCAATTCGCCATTTCCCACACATTTTTCAAATTTCGCTAGATTTTAACGCCGACTTCTGGTGCAAATATCTTGAAAGAATTAATTATAATAATCTGAGCACATTTAGCTGAATAAAAAAGGATAAAATCTGAAAATTCAAAAATCGGCCCAACAAATTACCAAGTTTTTAAAAAGTTCTGATTTATTTCTCACCGCTTATGAGATAACTTCAATTTAAAATCATCAATTTATAACATGACCAAGTATACTACTATGGTATGTTTCTATACTTCGGCTGACCGTCCGCCACTGATATAAAAATAATCGAAAATACAGCCTAAACGTTTTTGCTAATTGCGTCATCGCTAGGAAATGTTGTTACCCAATCTAAGTCGCAGAAATTAGCGCAGGAGTATCTTCACATAATGCTTATGAGAGATGATCATTAGGGCTTCTATTTAGTTTGTAATAAAAATAAGAACAAAAGTGAAAGAACTTTCCGGACACCCCTATGTATATTAGCCCGTTTCTTATCTAACAGACGTTTCGTACTCATTATGCATGTGTGTGGTAATTAAAGCTTCTCCCCATATATGAAAAGTAGAACCTACTAGTTCCATTACAGTTATATCGCAACGGAACACTAACACAGAATTTTCGATATAATTGAGATAGGGCACAACCATTTTGCAACCTATGCTCAATATTTGGCCCTAGAGTCAACTTTGGACGTAGAGTTCGAAAATCGACCTTAGAAAGGCGTATCTTCAAAACCCCATTTCCTGTGGCACACTTCATGCATTGCGGTCGGTTTTTATATCTCATGAACGGCGCATCGGATACCCATAAAATTATAGTAATTCTGAAAGATCTTGTCGAGATTAGACTTTTTCTTATTGGAAGTGAAGAGCTTTCTCATATGTGGAAAAAGTTATGGCCTTCCGAAGTTTTGAAATTGTCACCGTGAAAAATTTTTGTTCGGCAGTGACCAAATAAACTTCTTCATTAGATTTCTCATGCACTTTTACCCCAGGAAGCTTATTTCGCGAAGATCCGATCCACGGGAGCGGGCCATTTTTTCGACCGAATGAGTTCAAGTCGTCTGTTTTTGACTGAAAAATGTAGTTTTTCGAGCGATTTTCTGACGTATTTTCACACGTAGAAACCGAAAATCGATTCCAGAGCTCATATAAATGCAAAAGAAAAAAGTTTAGCTTGAAAAACTACATTTTTCAGTCAAAAACCGACGACTTGAACTCATTCGGCCGCAAAAATGGCCCGCTCCCGCAAATCGGATCTTCGCGAAAATGAGCACCCAGAGGTAAAATTGCATGAGGAATCCAATGAAAAAGTTTATTTGGTCACTGCCGAACAAAAATTTTTCACGGTGACAATTACAAAAATTCGGAAGGCCATAACTTTTTTTCACATATGAGATAGCTCTTCATTTTCAATAGGAAAAAGTTGTATCTCGTCGAGATCTTTCAGAATTACTATAATTTTATGGGTCTCCGATGCGCCGTTCATGAGATATAAAAACCGACCGCAATGCATAAAGTGTGCCACAGGAAATGGGGTTTTGAAGATACGTTTTTCTAAGGTCGATTTTCGAACTCTACGTCCAAGGTTGACTTTAGGGCCAAATTTTGAGCATAGGTTGCAAAATCGTTGTACGGACCCTGTTGTCAGAATCTCAATTATATCGAAAATCCTGTGCTAAGAACTATTCGCATTGCATTCTATGGTTTCACGATTGCCGATTTAAACAAACATCTCACTGTTTGACCGATTAGAGCCTCTCTTTCCGCGTAAGTGATGCCCAGAAGGGTTACGGCGGTTACTTGCGCACTTGGAGCGGTCACGAGCCCATCGTAGAAGACGTTGTATCGTCTGATCGAGAAGGTTACGATCACCTGAAATGAGAACATGCTTCATCGGGATGTCATTTTATAAATCTTAAATATATACGCCCTCGCGCTCGTCATAAGAACCTAATCTATCTTTCCCTAATCAGAGCTCAAACTTTGACATACAACATTCAAATTTTGAATTTCAAGGATGGTTAAATTAGCCAATCTGATCAAGATCACAGATTCCACAACAAAATGTTACTGTAACTCCCTCTTTAAGGCGTCGTGTTTTTCTTAGACACCTCGTAATAAACCTTGCTATCAGGTTATTTGCAGTTACTACCTGATTGTATGATCCGTCGAGTAGCTTATGATCCAGTAGCATCTCCCAGCTTGATGATCCCTGAATGTACTATCAGAAATGAATATAGACCCATTGGACGCAAGAGTGTTAACTAATATGTTGGTAATTAGTAATTTTAAAAAAATCCAACTAAAATCCCAGATTATGATAGCATTGAAAATGTTTTCAATCTGATACATATCCATTTCAAAATAGTTCTATAAAATATGCAATTGTCACCCTCCATTCGATGTTCGCGAGAATCGATGTGAAATCAAGATAGAATCCCTCCTCGCATTGCATTGTTAGATTACAAAACTGACGATCTTGAGGGAATCTCTCGTACTGTAAAAAAAAAAGAAAAGTATAATTAGGTGATTCCACAATTTTTGCGTGAACGATTGTTTCGACAACTATCGTACTTCATAATCACTCCCGAACAAACAAAAGACAGGATATGTCAGAATCTTCAATCATAATACCTCAGAAGCTTTAGCACCTACTTAATACGATTAAAAACAGCTTGGAAATGGTAAGATATGTAATCATTTCTAAGCAAGTAGTGATTATAATACAACTCACATCCATCACGCATTCGAGAAGAATAATGGAGGAGAAATTGAGCGAGACCAGACCGGAAGGCAGAATCTGTATCATAAGAGACGAATCGCGAGAGATTCGAGAGAAATGACCTTACCGCGGCGGTAGGAATTTGTATCACCGATCCTGTTGAAAAGTTAAACCTACGTATTTTCGATAATGCTCTTTCCAACTACTGTTGCGTAATTTTAATATCTGGTCTGATCTCCGAGTATAGGTAGTTCAAAGTAGGGACCTTATGAAATTTTAGGCTAAATTCTGCTCACGAAAAAGACCATAACTCGCTTCAAAATCATGTTAGAGACCACTCGAAGCATTCGAATTAGGAGGCAT
This sequence comes from Pristionchus entomophagus, assembly GCA_036245825.1. NCBI lineage: Eukaryota > Metazoa > Nematoda > Chromadorea > Rhabditida > Neodiplogasteridae > Pristionchus > Pristionchus entomophagus. The sequence continues at coordinate 32,357,448 of BTSX01000002.1, forward strand.
AGGGGAACATTTCTTATGTTGATGATGCCATTCCTCGTTCATGCGCCGGATCGGGCCGCCGGTTTTTCAAAAAAAGTAATGTAACTTTGCAAATACCGATTTCCCCAATAAGCGCCGAAAATTTATTTGAGAAAAAACTAGTAGCAAACCTCATCTCTTGAAGCAGAAAGATCTGAGGTGGTGATAAAAAAATGCTCGGCCTTTTGTCCAAAAAACCTGCAATTTTTTTTTCAATCATATATTTTTTCGTTCATGTTTTCAATCGCTCTCATAGCGAAATTCAGAATCAGCGTGCCAAAATACATCAGAAACTCCTATAGATATATATTTTGGAGATAAAAAATGTATAAAAAAATCGACTCTGACCACTTTTTCACCATGTGGCAAGAAAAAATAAGCAAGAAAATCCTATAGGGACATGATTCTGAGAAAATGTTTCGACAAAAATCGGACCAAAGGGGGGACCACTTTTTCACCATGTGGTCCCCCCTTTGGTCCGATTTTGGTGGAAAACAACTTTTTGTCTCAGAATCATGTCCCTATAGGATTTTCTAACTTATTTTGAGCATAGAAAACGAATTTGCTAACTAGAGCTCATGAAACATTGAAAGAAAGAAGTTATTCAATAAAGAAAATACCAAAAACAAACAAAAAAAGATTTCGTGAGCTCTTGTTTGCAAATTCGGTGTCTACGTACAAAAATAAGCAAGAAAATCCTATAGGGACATGATTCTGAGAAAATGTTTCGACAAAAATCGGACCAAAGGGGGGACCACTTTTTCACCATGTGGTCCCCCCTTTGGTCCGATTTTTGTCGAAACATTTTCTCAGAATCATGTCCCTATAGGATTTTCTTGCTTATTTGTCGAAATATTTTTCTCCAAAAGATATATCTATAGGAGTTTCTGATGTATTTTGGCACGCTGATCCTAATTTCGATATGATAGCGATTGAAAACATGAACGAAAAAATATATGCTTGAAAAACGTCGAAAATTTATAAAAAATCGCAGTTTTTTTGGACTAAAGGCTGAGCATTTTTTCTCACCACATCCGATCTTTCTGCTTCATGAGGTGAGGTTTGGTAATAGTTTTTTCTCAAATCACTTTTCGGCGCTTATTGGGAAAATCGGTATTTGCAAAGTTACATTACTTTTTTTTGAAAAACCAAACGCCCCGATTCGAGGAATGACATCATCAACATAAGAAATGTTCCCTTATGCCTCCTAATCCCTAATTTGACCTACCTATACTCGGAGATGAGACCAGATATCAAAATTCCGAAACCGTAGTTGGAAAGAGCATTATCGAAAGTAAGTATGTTTAACTTTTCAGCAAGATCGGTGATGCAAATTCCTACCGCCGCGGGGCTCTCGAAAATCGATTCCTCTCATAATTATTCGTTGCTTCGCGAAGAAGAGGCACCACCAGTATTTCATGTCATACAAATCGAAGCAATTACCGTGCAGTACAGGATGAAGCTCAGATATAAGTAATGAGAGAGTCGACTCGAATTTATACTATGCAATACTACTATATTACTGTTTGGTTACACATACCTTTGGTGTTTCGCACACCTTTAAGATAAGTGTACTACTGATTGCTCGCTTCCTACAAACATTTCACCCAACAGATGATGGTCGAAATATGGCGAGCAGCAAAATGACCATATCAAGTAGCCATCACAGTGTTATAGTTCACAGTGTTTTTTTTACATGGACAGTCATGCATCTGCTTCGATTTTACTGAGATGTGAGAAAATCATATTTCAAATTTTCATCAATGTTCTTCCCTATTTTTAATTACGCGGGTACAGCTGAGCTCACCTTCACAGAAGATGAATCCTTGACAATCGATACAGACCTAAAATTCAAAGGATTTTATCCAAAATCTATTATTCTTAAACGAGCCGCTTTCAAAAATAAATTTTTTTATTGTCTATTTTTTGTTGTCACGCCTCGCGCATACTTGAAACAAAACCATATCTAGGGTTGATACCTATCAATCGATATTTGATCAACCTGAGTTAAATGTTTCCAACACAACATACGTGTCGCCACTTTCGAATCCTGGAGTCCATACGGCGCCTGCTTTGAGCTTCGCGAACTGAGTGTCTCCGAAGTCTGAGGGAAGCCACGAGAAACTGTCATCAATCCAGGACTGCGAAAATGGGAAAATAATAGGAATTGCATTCTGTCTATCGCCGCTAACTATCATTATTTGCTGTATTTGCTTACTAGTGATCCTTCAACTCTTATTCTCAAGGCCCAGTCTTTGTCCATCTGAAAATAGTATTATTAGACATTTGAGAAAATGTTTTTTTTGCTGTTTCGCGCAACAACAAAAACAGAATGATGTGAACTATTCGATATAGTTGCTCTATTAGTAAACAGTTGTTGTCTAATGAATCACAGTGTTACATGAACCGCTTGAAAAAATAAATTAAAGATGCACCTTAAAAAGTACAAAAAGACCGCTTACTACAGACTGAAGCTCTGCTTTCGAGACTGTCAAGTTGATTCCTGCTATGATATCTGTCACATTCGGCTTCACGGGTCCCATGCTCTTCTCGTAACCCTGGTAACGTTGTATTATCCAATATAATAATTGAGAAAATTAATTGGTTAACAGAACTCCGTTGCTATTTTAGACTAAAATACGGTTCGTCGTTTTGAATCGGGTACTATCAATAAGTGGACCATCAAAAACACGGAAAAGCAGCTCGATTTTTGTCTTCATGTTCATTTTTAAAAATCGTTCATATCTGATCAAAATCTACCGTGCCGACCTATTTCGGTTTAATGAATAATGAAACATGTACCGATAGCAATTTCTTGTTGAGAGCCTGTCGATGATTTAGAGCATCCACAACGAACAACGAAGCAGAAAGGAAGGCGAGAAGTATGAATGGATCTATAACAACATAACATGTTATTTTGAAAGTAAACCACCCATATTGAAACTACCCCGCAGACACTAAACGAGGTCCAGATCAGCAACGAACCTTTCATTGTCGACTTCGCGAATAGGACAGAGTCGAAGTCCAGTAACTACTAAGAACCGACACTATTACATCAATCAACAAAATAATCAAAATAGTCATAGCGGCTTTGAACCACTTGAACAATAAAGAGTATACAGACTCGAAATTGAATACGTTTATATCGTAGCAATAATACGAAATGCACGTACGCGAACTCACGATTCACAGTACAATAACGCATACTTTCATGATGTGGCATTAATGAAGCGATGGAATAACATCCCACACTGAGCCCGAACGATGCCGAGATGTAGATTGGCTTTCCATGTATAACGTCACATAATGTTTCTATATCCCGATTTTGCAACATATGCTCAAAATTTGCCCAACGGGTAATCTTTTGGCGTAAAATCTACATGAGAAAGTCCTTTGTTCAATCCCCATTCCCTGAGGCATACATTTAATCTGAAAACACTGCAGAAAAACACATATACATAGGTAGACGGTTCTGAGCCTCGAAAGCACCATTCCGGAAACAAAAAAGTCGTAATCTCCGTTTAAAATTTTTAAAAAAGACATTTTAAAAAAATAGTCGTACATGATCTTTTAGTGCGTTATATCTAATGAGTAGAACTGACACGGTAAAACTCCGATTCCAATGCAATTGATTCTGCGCCCACTAAAGAATGCAGTCGGAAAAAAATTCCAAATACTATTTCAGGCCAATTCCCTTGCTACGGATAACTATTGCGGTGCTTGGAACAAAGAGGCTCCGTTGAAGCTGTCTTTCTTTGGACTAACCTTGTGCGGAACATCGTCTACGACTTGGACGATTGCTGGAAGCTGTCGCTTGAACCCCGTGAGGAGCATCCAATCCAAAGCAACTGCAAATTCAGCAACTATCTTTTTTGTTCCAGGCAATCTATTTTATTTTCTTTGTTTCGTATATTTATAATCGAGCCGCATTCCTCTACGGCTCCGAAACATGGCACCTTTGTAAACGAGACAAACAAATTCTATCCGTTGCTCAGCACAAACGCGAACGCAAAATTCTCGGAATTACCGATTCTCGGAATGTGGTGCCCAATTTCGTTCGGAACCAGCAAGAAGTGCAGTTTTTCAGGTTGATACGAATACGATTAAATTCGCTTATATCCCAAAGCCCGAAGAAACCTGAAGCATTTAATTAGGAACTTGACTTCCAGTTTTTCAGTTAGTCGTCAACAATTGCTCTCTGGTCAGCTAACATATGGTGTATATTTTTCCACTTTCTTTGGTTGGCCCTTCTTCGATTTCTCTTCTCTTCTTCATTTCTGTCTTGCCCTTGATAGTGGCAGTACGTGGAAAGTGGAGGCAGTATTCCACTCATACACCGTCACTTGCTTTCCGATTAGAGAAATTCGGTGGGCCAAAAGTGAAAAACCGCTTTCCGCTTGTTCTCCTTTTCGTACCCTACACTCATACCGGACACACCGTCGGTTTTACTTACCTGGCAAACACTGAGAACACATCTGAATATCCACTGAATCCGGCTCGCTTCAGAGAGGATGAGTTCATTTTTTAAAAATTAAGCCATTGATATCTACCGCTCAATACAATGCAATATAATATATTTTCTGTTATCAAGGCACTGGGCCTGCAGGATGGTAGTTTCGTTTAGATAGGAAGTGGGTTCTTTATTTCTAAGTGACGAGATCAACGAATGAAATATGCTTTGGATTATTTTTGTCAACTGTTGGAATGTTCTTGGACGGTTTCCATTAAGTTACTTATCGCTGTTCTTCGAATTGGAAGATTGAGTCATGTTTTTGAGAGCGAATGCATCCGTTGAGTGCCTTTGTTAGGATTACCCGCATTGTACTTTCATTAATACGCTCGTGTGCTTCTTCTCGGGCTGTTCTGTATATCTTTCCTCTCCTTTGAAACCATCAAGTTATCGATTCATTCATGTTTTAATTGTCACGTCAAGTCTCCATTGGTTGGACGAATTAGGAATAAGTATAGTTATCCCAAAACTATGGCGAATAGCCTATTTTTTGTATCAAGTATTTTGTGTCGGGTACCATATATATCTTCTCTCATCGCATCCATCGTGAGTTTGCTTTGTTTCAATGATAGCGCTTTTACTTCAGCTAGTACTTCAGCAATATTGTTTACGTGCATCATCTGTTCATTTGTCTTTTTTTCTCAGGAATTTCACAGATCTAGCACACTACTTTCATATATTTACTGCTTCGTGCAAATATTGAACATTTTCCGCTGTATTTGTTGATTATTCATCGATAATTACGGCTTCTGCATTACCATCATTCTGCTATTCCATGATAATTCGTGTTTAATCAAGGGTGCATTGTGTGCATCAGATCCCTCAATTCTACGCGACTATTCAACCGCTTTCCCAAAAAGCCACATTGACTGCTTCTTTCCTCGTCGAAGAGAGCAAAGACAATGGCAATTCCTCAAGTAATACGAGACTTTTGCGTCGTTTGGATCTAGACAACGAGAGGAGCTTAAATCATGAGGTGAATCTGATTGCGTATCCTACCATTGAGAAACATTTGAGAGCAGATTAGACATATTGTAGAAACTAGGAAAGTGTTTCTTTTAGTTCAATCGTTAAAAAAAACACTGATTTTTTTGTACGCATTGCGCCGGTTGCTCTGCGCCGGCCCTCGAAACGGCTTGCAACCAACATTTTTGACAAATGGCCCTAATGATAATTAGATAATTAATCGAATTAATGGTTAAATCGTTTAAGGCACGAAAGCCTGTGATACCAAAGCAACCTCACCATGGCGCCTACGATTGGAGAGATCAGATGTGTGCATTAGGTTCCTAGTGCTAACAAGTCATCTCGGCTATTCAAAAGCTTTCCCGAGAAGTCCCATGATTGTCTTTTGCCCCGTCGAAGAGCAAACATAGAGACATCGCCTCAAGTAATGTAAGAATCGTGCATCAATGAATCGAATTTTGATCTAGAAAAGGAGAGGAGCTTGAATCAATAGACATGCGAGCGTCAAACTGATTGGGTTCGCATTTTGTCATTGCGAATTATTAGAAATATTATTGGAATACATGAAGCAATTGGATGAAATGAATTGTTGTCTGTGTTCAGTTGTATTCTTCTTTTTTTAATCGATTTAGTCTTCGCGCTCATTGCGATAACAGTTTCCCATCCGCCCTCGCAACGTCTTGTAACCATAACTTTTTTTTTGTAAATAAATCGAATTATTCTTCAAATTCTTTCTGGCTCGAACTCTTGTGATACCGAAGCAACATCACCATGGCACCTACCATTGGGAAACGGGATATTGTTATTCCGGACTGAATCACACATAAGGGAAGATTTGGTGATAGTAAATTAGCCCATTCTGTCAATAGCCTATCTGCGATCCCACACGAAGTCAGGATATACATTTGTCTTGTCGTTTAGAAGAGTTTCCTATGACTTCGAAGTTGTTGCGTTGAACTAGTTTGTAAGTGCTCACCGATCATCGTTGAATTGCCTTTACTGCTTCGTTCTAATATTGAGCACTTACCACTGCATGACGATTATGGATCGGTCATTACTGCGTCTGCGGTACCACAATCCAGATACTCATTCTCAGGTGGGGAGAACCAAGCTAGAATCAGGGATGAGAGCTTCAAAATGCTTTTCCGGCTGGGAATCAGATGAGTTTCCAGCTCCATTCTGATATGAATTTCCAAGCTGGAACAGTAGGTCTCTAACCCATCTCATCCAGAGCGCATGAAGTTCATAAAAGCGCCCAATCAGGATTGGTTTTGGTTTAATGGACCGAATCTGCAAGCAAGTCCCGCAACACGCGGCGACAGCACGTTTTTTTGCATGTTCACCGTAAAGATGGACGCTCACCCTGTAGTCTCCATGGTACACCCCTTCTAAGGTGGGTACGGTACATACACCAGAGGTCTGGATAGGTGTCTACACTATTAATCGCGAAATCAATGGAACTCGTTCCTTCATAGCTGATTCCAGCTTGCATCCCACCAACGATTTTTCGGAAACTTGCTTATGTCCAGCGCTGATTTATTTTTGTGTTTCATATGATTCCAGATTTGATATCTCCACCTGAGTTGATAATTCCCTTTAATTAGGGCTACTATGTGTGCATTAGATCTCTCATTTCATCGCGCCAAATAAATCGAATTATTCTTCAAATTCTTTCTGGCTCGAACTCTTGTGATACCGAAGCAACATCACCATGGCACCTACCATTGGGAAACGGGATATTGTTATTCCGGACTGAATCACACATAAGGGAAGATTTGGTGATAGTAAATTAGCCCATTCTGTCAATAGCCTATCTGCGATCCCACACGAAGTCAGGATATATGCATTTGTCTTGTCGTTTAGAAGAGTTTCCTATGACTTCGAAGTTGTTGCGTTGAACTAGTTTGTAAGTGCTCACCGATCATCGTTGCATTGCCACATAGTCGTATCTGCCTTCGCTTCTTCATTGATTCTGAGGGACTGAGCACCACAAAGGAAGACTCGATAATTGCGGGGATGTGTTCTAAAATCAGCACTCAGATGGCATCAAGCGGATATAATACTTACCGAACAATGATTCCGCAGATAGTTCATCTTCCAATCACTTCGATGTATCTTCCAGATTACTGAAAGGACTGGACGAGTTTTGTTGAATTGAAATGAAATGCAGGAGGTTGGAAGTTGGGAATGTGAGGTAGACTTGGTGAATGAAAGGATGCCTCATGTGGAAAGCCTCATGTGCCTCTTTCCCAACATCTTTTGTTTGATGAGTGCATATGTTAAGACATTGTGCTAGCGAATTCCTTGAGAAATAAGGACAGAGGAAGAGATGGTGTACGTAAATAATATTGCCGAAGTACTGGCGAAACAAGGCACTCACTTCAAAACAATTAGAAGCCGATTCTACAGTACCGGTCAAAAGTATGGATACTATTTTCAAATCGATGTAACTTTTTTTGGAATAGAGATTGAGATCCACGGTTTGAAGCATTCGATTGCAAAAACATTCAAGAATAACGTGATGCTGTAGAATTAGGCTCTGCTATATATCTTATTTTTCAGCACTCATAATTCGGAGGAAATTTAGCAAAATGTGGACATAGCTCACCAACATTTTTTTTAGCCTCTCAAACGTATTGTGTAGAAAGTACAACCATAGAGATGTACGATGCAAATTACGAACAGTTCAGCGCACTTCGAATGAGCCCCCTAGCTGGATTTCCAAACAACTCCAAAATTCAGAAATTATTTCATAATTTTCGTTCTAGAAGAGATACGGTCCCCAAATTTTGTAGGATATGACATCACTGGTTAAAATGTGGGCCCGATCGGACCCTTGCGACGAAAAATCGTTATTTCGAAATAGTTCATGTTTGTTTCCCGGGCATAACTTTTTTCTTTATCAATTTGAAGAGCTCTAACATGCAGAATCGGCTTTTATGTGCAAAAATACGCCAGAAAAACCTATATCGCCGTTATTTTGAGATTTTGAAATTTTGACTCAAACATGTCATCGATGGGTCATGAAAACGTTGAAAAAAATTAATTTCGCATCAATCTGAATATTGATGTTTCTTGCGTATTATCGGCCGTAGATTTCGAATTTCGCGATTAGAGCTCATGAAAGTGCGAAAGAAAAAAAGTTGTGCTCGATAAACTTTTAAAATCGAAAGTTCGGCACTTTCAATGACACATAACATACCCCAGGCTAATATATAAGTTGGGTTTTATATTTTTTATAACATGCCAGGGTACTTGTTCATTCATACTATGGAATAAAATTCCCTGCGTTTTGGCTCTAAGATATCGACACGATTTATTTTACGTGAGAGATGGTAAAATTCCAATCAGAACTTTTTTGAATTGTTGTTCGATCGTCTCGCACTTGTCATAAAAGTTTTCTATCTCAATTTTTCTGCGTTTTTTGAGCACCAATTCGTTCTTCTGACTCTTGCGGATGTTTTGGTCATAGTGAATTATAGGTGGTCTTAGGTGGGACTCCCGATTTCGGCCTTAGAAAGTGGAACTGTTGTGATCTGTCGTACAGTTTTGATTTCTCCGAGGTCTGGGTCGCCTCCCCTATGCTCAAACGGCTTCAAATCCCTTATATGTACTCTCGCGCAACGTTCAGTTATAATTCACACTAATAAAAATTAAAATGAAAATATTTTTAAAAAAAATTTAAATCATAATTTGATACACCACTCTACTGGTCCCATTACGGTGGATCGCTGGACAAAACACTATTTTGATAATCTTCTATATTTTTGTTATTTAATTATTTTTATGAATATTTTTATTCCCAATCGATTCAGCGGTCATGATTCCATAGAACACACTACGAGCGATGATTCTGGGATTTTTTTCTAGATACCCCATTGCGGTCCCTATCTAAAGTGTCACGATTCTAGTAATCGGGACATAATTCACGACGTTAGTTAAAATGTTTTTCGCAGAGAAAAATAACTCATCCTGCTATTGGCAAAAGTGCCCTCACGAGATTTCGGTTCACATCACGATTGTTAAAGAAGTACTGTCAGCAATGGTTGATAGCGACTCCCACCACGATTATCCGGGGATCATTACTTCAAGGACATTCGCTAAACGAAGTGTGAGGGGGCGGGGCCATTCCCTTGTGAGAGAGGAATCCTCCCTTGATCTACCCGTCTCTGCCCGTCTCGCGTGACCTTTATCACCCTCTCCCTACGGTCTTTGGTCTCTCTGCCACTCTAGCCTCTCATGAAAGGGAGTACAGGGAAGGGCCGAATAGCGGCGGAGAGAGGGAGTGCGCTGCACAAACATTTAGCAGCCTTTTCCCTGGGATTCACGGGCGGGAATTCAAACTTAAAACGCGATTACCTCCGCTCAGGGTTGAGCCGAGACAAACATTTAGCAGCCTTTTCCCTGGGATTCACGGGCGGGAATTCAAACTTCAAACGCGATGATCTTCGCTCAGGGTTGAGCCGAGATTATCTCGTTTGGACTTCCATTATGGTTCAAGGGACCAATCGGGCTATAGCCTCAGCTTCCCCGACCAAATATTGCTGCCACTCCTTCTTTAAGAGCCTCGTATGCTCGTATTGTACATGCACAACATAGCAGCAAAAACAAACACGTTATCTTAATTGATATATTTTCATATAATACATGTGGGAATGCTTGCGCGCCGAGATAAAGAATCGCTCCCCGAAATTGATTTCTTCCGAGCGAAGTCGCTCGATTCATTGCCGATCATTCCAAAAGAGGATGATATACCTGAACGAATCTTATCCATGCCACCCGATTTGACTGGTTGTTCATCCAACAGCATCTTCGATAGTTTTTCAAACAGAGGCATTGACTCATCGCCAATCGATTCTATCGATATATTGCCATTCAGCTATTCCTCAGAGTTAGCTCTAGATTTTTTTTTAAATTATAAATAATTTCAAAATGATAATAGCATGTAGATTGAGTAACACGCTTTGAAACGCCTATTTGCAGTTTCCAGAAGTACTACGAGCCTCTATTGATTCTCGGTCAAGGCGGGTTTGGAGTCGTCTTTGCGGCCCAAGATAAAACGGACAAGTGTAGATATGCAGTGAAGAGAATCTCATTGAAAGGAAGGTAGGTATTATTGTTGGAATGATTAACATCGAACTGCAGCGCACTAATCGAAGTCGCTTGACAAGTCACTGTTGTCGCTCTTTGCGAAATCGTGTGGGAAGAGGGTTCCTCTCGATTTCCCACAATATCTCGCTCATACATTTAGAGTGATCAAATTCGGTAGGAAACATGATCTCAAAGTTTTTTGTTTCAGATTCTGATCATGATATCAGGTCGGTCAGAAAGTTTCTTTCTTTTTTTGGGTAACAACATATTTATCTCTTACAAATCTTACAAGGAACGATCAATCTTAGAAATAGTTTCCGTGTGCATCGATGGTCTGGCGCCATCGCTCAGGCAACTTGGTGATCCCATTCTGATAGAAGGACGGGGCTGGGATTTGAAGAAGTTCCTCACTGCTGTCTCGAGAGCAGCTCGGTCTTGGAAGTGCTGCCCTTTGAGGAAGTTATACAGGCCCGAGAAGAGGTGATAATCCGAGGGGGCGAGGTCGGGGGAATACGGTGGGTGGGGGAGAACAGTCCATCCATACCCGGCCAGCTCAGCCTTGACCATTCTCGCAACATGGGGTCGGGCGTTGTCGTGTTGGAAGAAGATTTCGGCCCCTTTCCCACGCTTGGATTCGAGTTTGGCGAAGAGAGTTCTGAGTTGGGTGACGTACTTCAGTCCGGTTATTGTCTCCCCGTCTGGTAGGAATTCCAGGTGTTCGATGCCCTGGACACTCCACCAAACCGAGAGCATCACTTTCTTGGGGTGAAGACCGGGTTTGGGCTCGTTTTGTGGCTGTTCTCCTGCATCCACACACTGGCGCCTACGCTCAGTGTTATCGTAGAGGACCCACTTCTCATAACCAGTGACGAGACGATCCAGCCATTCGAAACGGCGGCGCAGGGTTAGAAGAGAGACTGAGGCATCCACCCTCCGATCCTTGTCGAAATCGGTCAGTTGGTGAGGAACCCATCTGCCCAGTTTCGACACCTTTCCGATTGCCGCCAATCCATTAACCACAGTTCCATGACTGACCCCCAGTGTGATCTCCAAATCGTGAGTGGTGAGATACGGGTCCGCCTCCACCTCGGCACGCAGCGCATCCAAATCCAACTCACGTGGGCGTCCAGAGCGGTCATGATCAACCAGGGAAAAGTCATTGTTCTTGAACCTGGAGAACCATTCACGCACGGTGACTACAGAGGGGACATTGATGTTGTAAACCTCCTCTAGACGGTGTTGGGTCTCGGGTGGTTTCAAGCCAGATAAAAAGAGAAAAAGCATGACATTGCGGAGGTGACCTCGGTCGGGGACGAAAGGAGCAGGCATTCTTAGCCAGGGGACTAGAACAGACTGAATGGAAAACATGTTTTGACGGAGGGGCATAGTGTTCCTCTAGCGTAAACAGGACGAAGACCAGAAATGAACAACAAGAAAGAAACTTTCTGACCGACCTGATATTATAAATGATATTCTCGATGGTGATCATTAATATCGTTAAATTTCAGTGACGAAGATGTGAAGAAAGCTAAGCACGAAGTAGAAAACCACGCATTTCTCAAGAACGATGGAATCGTAGGCTATAACAGTTCGTGGTTGGAGACTCCACCTGCGGATTGGCAGGTATATTATATTGTTATGATCTATCGTCACCTATGTGCCTTATTCAAGAGGAAAGATGATGCAAAACTACTAAAGCAGCTGGAATACGAAGGAAAGGTGATTGTTTTCACCATTAATTTAAGTGAAAGTTGCTTGATTTAAGATCAAATACAAATATGATTGCGTTTTTCTCTACATTCAAATGGAGGTAAACCTTTATTTATAGAACCAGGAAAGGAAATTGTCTAAACAGATCTGCAAGCAATCTCTATCACAACGGCTCGCAGCCCACAAAGAACGGGATTTAGCTCAAGCCAAACTCTGGTTCAAGCAAATCGCATCGGCGGCAGCCTTCCTTCACGAGAAGAACAAAATTCATAGAGATTTAAAGGTGATTAATTATTTTATTAGTATTAATTATTTGGCATTTCGTCACAGCCATGCAACATTCTTTTCGACATGAACGGCCGCCTCAAGATTTGTGATCTCGGAAGAATGACTGATCACGCGATGATAAATGGGCAGGAAGTAGACAAACCACGAACAGCTAGTGGTACGGAGATGTATGTATATGACTTTTCTGACTTTTCTGTTTATATAATTTTTACTAGTTTACCAGATAGTTTTTATATGAAACTTGTATACATTCAAGTTCGGAGGTGACTACGACTCGAAGGTCGACATTTACAGTCTCGGGTTAATTCTGGTTGAATTATGCGTGCACATGACTGGCGATACAGCAGCAAAGGTTATTTTATCTATCAGTTTTTTTATTTTTTATTTTTTTATATTTTGAGATGAGACGCCAAATATGAATATTTATCAGATATTCAAGAAATATCAGCAGGGAATGCTGAATGTCATACTCAGACGTCTCCCGGAAGTGGTGAGAACTGTGAATAATAGAACTATATAACTCAATTATTCCAGGATAAATTCGTTTCGTGGCTGACCAACATGAATCCAAAAATGCGACCGACATGCCAGCAAATTCTTGAGCATCCGTTTCTTGCATAGTGTGTTGGCATATGGTCGAGTTACTTTCAACACCACTATTTTTTCTGTTCGCTGCCTTAAGCCTAACCGATTTTACATGTTTGCTGATGATTCAATGCCTAATTCCAATATGGAATAAAACCATAATTATAATATTAGTGGGAGTACGACACATAAGGTATGTTTGCTGATATTTTTCACACGAGCTGATTCCTCTTTATTGAAAAACGCTATGAAAAAGCTCATTCGAGAAAACAATTTTCTCCATGAAACATCTATAGCGTAAGGGTTATTTTCTCGATTTTTGACCAGCCTTCCAATCGTTAACCGTTACGCTTCCGCAACCCTTTGCCTTAGAAAAGGAGGGATAAACCGCACTACGGAGGCAATGCCGAGAATAGGGATAACGAATCGGCAGTCACCTCATTGCATGCTCTTTCTTATTTATCACAGCGGTGACAAAACGCGTGATATTATGATCCACGATTAGCGCAAATAAAAATACTATAGTCTTACACAGGTTCATGAGGTGAATCGATCGATGTTTCTTTTCAACGGGATCTTGCAAGGCTGCGGCCAGCTCTTGGACCTGAGCGGGCGTCGCGTTTTCTCCCATTAGATTCGAATAAAATCTGGGGGTATTTGGCACATCTTTTTAACCTATATGTTTAAATACGTTTTTCGATAGCCCTTACGGTTTCTTACAAGATAGCGTCCTCCTCTTCCAGCCCACACCGCTCAATCCATAATTGGAACAAGAGCGGCTAACGCACGGTCACATTGAGCAGCAGCAGCAAATAACAGGCGTCATCGAGAGCGACGTTCCCGATGACGTCAAGAACTGGACGGCCGAGCAGATGGCTGCATATCACGCGTGTCACCTAAGATTCGAATAAACTCTGGTACATTGAAAAACTCGAAATTGGGCTTAAGCCGGATTTTGACACTCCATATGGTCCCTCACAAGATAGCGTGGAGATTTGTTCCAAATTCTCGATTTCAACGATGACAGACGTCGTCAACTTTTAAAAATTCTGAAAAGTGCCTTTTTGAGAGACCTGTAGTTTCTTTTGTAGTAACGCTAGAGAGATAAGTCCAACAGATAAATAGTTCCAAATGACAAGGTGAATACGCTGAAGTGAAGCGCGATAGCCATTTTAAACTTTTTCGGCGCGACTTCTAAACAGTGACGCAACCGTGGGAAAGTGCGGAGAAATTTTGGCCAGCACCCATACCACGCGAGTTCAATGCCCCGCCGGTGCAGACTACTTTTGCTGCATTTTTATTTATTTATTTTTTTTTTTTTCATTATTTGCGTGTTTACCCTATTCCTTATTTTTGTGTAAATACAATCCAGCCCGTTTCTGAGAACTGTCTGAGGGAGTTTTTCTGAATATTTAAGAATGCTAGTACATGTGTGCGTTCTGAGGGCAAGAATGTTCCGGAGTTGGGTAAAACGATGATTTTCCACAGTTTTCCCAACATAACTTTTTTTTTCGTTGTTTGGTGAGCTCTAGTGTTGAAACTCGGCATCTACGTTCAAAAGAAAAAAATTTTAGTCAGTTTTAGGAGAAATTTTTCTACTGAGCTGAAGCGAAGCGCGATGGTATCAGTAGATTCAAACCATCAACAGAGGCTCTCATATTGGGCCAGCTATCAGGTCTATGTCATTGAAGGAGATATGTGCATTCCGATAGATAAAGACTAAAGGAAATCGCAATTTGAGTCTGATGCGGGTGGTAATTAGTGATTTCCTTTCGAGACCACTTCCCTTGATTCGCGCGCTTTCTCACCGCCGTCGGGGAAGTGAGAGAGAGTGTGCGAATTGAAGAGGGGTCGGACGGTCATCAATGATCAATAAGCCCGAACGAGATCCGCTCGAAATCGTAATCCAAACCTACTGTACTCGATGGCATTTTTTTCAGAAAAAGGATCTGCGCAAACACATGCTGGATGGATGAGATCACATTCGCATTACGGAATACAGCTATGATTTTTATCAGAAAAATATACCACTTTTGAGAAATAGTGACTACATAACATATATTGTATGATGATACGATGAATGAAATAAGAAACATGAGATATGCCATGAATAAACTGCAAAATAAATGCATGTTTAGATTATCAATGGAACGATATGCGATATAACTAGTGGAACGGCTTTGTGGTAGATAGTAAGTCGTCGTTCCCAAGCTTCGTAGCGGATCATCCAAGGTTATTCTGTGAATAACATTGCAATTTAATATAACTTGAGCCAGCAGTTGTTCCATCTGTTTGATTTTCTGTTCCATCATTGCTTTCTCCTTCGCCCATTTCTGCTCCTCAGTTTCTTCCTTGAGACCTTTATTTCCTTTCTCTTCATGGAATGGCATAGGCTTTTGGAACTGGAATGGTAAAAATCTGTCTAAGAATCACAAAGTATGCTCACATATCCAGCTGGAATCTCGGCAGTTACTTGGTACCAATCTTGAGAGCCATTGCCGGGGCACTTTCCTCTCATTGTTAACACTCCTACATCAACTCCCGACTTAGTGTAGACCTGAACTCCAGCAACCTGCAGGACTCTCGAAAAGGTACTAAAATATACGTTTTGAAATGTGTTTTAATGGGTAGTCCCACTCAATTTTGAGTGGTGTGAGCATCTCCATTTTGTCCGTGTCAAGAACGTGGATTCAATTCACTCTGTGTTTTGCTTTCGTCTTGAGCTGGCTGAGGCCTAATAGCTCTCACATTTTGTATAATTTGTGTGCTACGATTAGTAAATTATTATTGATTGGTTGATTGTTTGGGCTACACAGCAAGGGCGATAACACAAGTACCTTACGGGTACCATTCTCTTCTCATTCGAATGCAATTTTTGGTTACTTTCTAGATTCATTTGGAAGCCAGTTATGGCTGTTTCCCTGAGTCGGAATTTGAACTAAATTGCTGGGGGTACCAACTTTTATCTACCAATACTCGGAGATGAATACTGCCAACGCAGTTTTAAAGAGCATCATTTCAAGTACTTAAGTTTTACGTTTGAGCAGGATCCGAGATACAAATTCCTAAAGCCGCTATGTGGTCGTTTCTCTCGAAAATCTCGCGATTCCTCTCATATCGCGGACGATATTTGATGGTAGAGAGCGCTTTTAGAGAGCGCTTTTGATGGTAGAGAGCGCTTCATTGGTGCCTCTAAGCAACTAGTTTTACACAACTAGTTGCGAACCGTTCCGTGAGTGGCATCTGACTGATTTATTCTTCCCGACGAGTAGTCTCTCTCAAATCTGATCACTCTTATAATTCTGAGCGATGAAGCGAAAACTGAATAGAGAATCTGAAAAAAATCGCATGCCAATTTTCCATTATTACTCGATCATTCCTCATTTTCTCCCTTATTCAGGGAGCTACTGGAGTCGCAGAAACAATCGCTCCAGAGTAAAATGGATTGGTTCCAGTCGAATTGGCCTGAATCATCGACCAATTTAGCTGGCTATATCGGATCATTCGCTGCTACTCCGAGCACTGATGCTCCACTTCCGAAGTTCGTTCCAATATCCAGTCCACCCCCAAATCAGCCTCCGACGCCCATTCCAAGATCAAATCCACTTTCAAATCGCCAAGAATTCGTGCCCGAGCCAATGCCAACTCCCACTGCGAATGGCACTTCGTGTACCGAAAGACGCAATCGAGATAAAAAAAACTCGGTGGAGTTAGAGCTTCTAAATCTCTAACTTTTGAATAAAAGACGAATTCTATATCTCCTGTGTATTTTAAAATATCTTGATAAAAAATTAAGAAATATATTGAATATAAGTGTGTTCGCGTAATTTTATTATTCCTGGAAACAACCGTGCAGATTTCTAGTGTTGTAACCGTTATTATTATTCTGTCCCTGACGATCTGAATGATGAATTGATTCGTGGATTGATTCTTTCCCTCCCACATCGTTTGCCGGGATGTAGACAAATGGAGAAGTGTCTTGGCAGAATGAAGCCATCATAAAACGACCAATCTGGAATAGTAACTTGTGACGAAACAAGAGCAAGACAAACCTCGAGCACGATAGCGTTCTCGCACAATTTGCGCACTAAGAATCTATGGCTAAATGCCACTTGAGGTTCTGTGGTATATATAGCTTTCCCCCTGTAAGATTTCATTAATTTTCAACAATGATTTGTTAACTCATACTCTCGTTTTGTTGATCTTTAAAAATATGTTGTTTATTTTTTTAAATCATGAATTCACAGTGCTCACCTGTGGATTGCCACCAACCCCATATATCTCAGTTCCTCCACGGGAAAGTCTACGAGAATCGCATCTCTCACGGGGTCTTCATACATGTGCCACACATACATCCTACCATTTCTCACAATGCTGCACATTCCCGACAACACACATTGCTCCTCGCCCTGCGAGATATTCAATGTTCAGCAATACTGTGATGATTTATTTATGCCCACCTCAAGCACATCTCTCACTTCTGAAACGACCAGTTTATCCGGAGGAGTGAAGACGGCTTTGAAAATCTGTGATGGAGTTTTTTAAAATGCAATATTGGACGGTTTTTTGGATTTCCAGCCGCACTTACTTTATTCGTATTTCCGTGTCTCCATTCGAAGTAGAGATCATTTCTGTATGTAGTTGCACATAAAACTCTTCCTGTCCAATCGGCGACAACTTTGCTCCCTCTGGAAGACAATTTAAACTGTTAAACGTAATCTTTCTTACCGCCTCGAGAGTGAGGGTAAACAAGCAATGGATTTCAGTATCGAACTAGTTCGGAATTTTCATCTTCTGTTCAAATTCTGAATCATTCCAGCTATGAACACAAATGACAGTGTTCATGCGAGAATTTTCATTTGCGAGCACATATATTTAAACCATATGTTGTTTATTTGCGAGAAGACTTGGCTCGCAATCTTTTATTTTTCGGATTATTCGGATAGTGAGATCTTTTCTGACAAAGGAATCGCCCAATCGCTCTTCTTTCTCTCTTATCAGTAGATTCAAACCATCAACAGAGGCGCACCTTAGCTGCTGCCATTGATTTTCTTTGTGGAAAGGCGCAAACGTTATCATTCGCTGTTAAGGATTATCAGGAAAAGAAGAGAATATCTGAAAAGTGTTTAATCATGAGCACTAATGATGAGTCGCATCGAGACCGTCTCTCCTCTTTTCCCTTGCTCTCTCGCAGATCAGAGACGACATGAATCAAAGAAATAGGATCATTCATGATCCAAAATAGGGCGAAATCACGTCTGAAATTAAAATATATCCACTTCCCGTGGGGAAGTGTGATTTTCAGTTTGGGAAAAACTCAGCGCGCTGATTCCGTGTTTCGATATGCGAGCTGATGAAAACGTGTTTGGGAAAAGTTATAATTGAAAAACTGTCAAAATAACGAAAGATCGCAGGTTTTTTGGACAAACGTCCCGCATTGTTTTTTCCCCACCTTCGATCTTTCTGATTTTTGGGATGCTGTTAGGTACCACTAGGTGCTTCAAAAAGCTAATTAGAACCTTGTTGGGGAAATCGGTATTTGGAAAGCTACATTACTTTTTCGGAAAACTGACTACCCCGATCCAGCGCATCGACAAGGAATGACATCATGAACACAATAAATGTTGCCCTCTGCCTTCTGTAGAGGTGCCCCATGGGACCCAGTGAGATACCGTAACTCCCGAGATACCGTTACCCTCGAGAGCAAGAGTGAGAGATCGGATAGATCAGAGAGGTCAGAGACTGATCAAACTACAAAGCCACACGACCCGAGAGAGAGGCGCAATGCCTACGTGACCAAGGAGAGTCTATAGTCTGATCCCTCGTGCGAGTTGTTTGTTTACGTGTCGTTCGTGACCTTTTGAGTTGTTTACTTCCCCTTGACCTCCCGCTCTCTGCCCCGCCCCCTAGTTCCTCCCTTTTCAATTCACTCTGTGTTTTGCTTTCGTCTTGAGCTGGCTGAGGCCTAATAGCTCTCACATTTTGTATAATTTGTGTGCTACGATTAGTAAATTATTATTGATTGGTTGATTGTTTGGGCTACACAGCAAGGGCGATAACACAAGTACCTTACGGGTACCATTCTCTTCTCATTCGAATGCAATTTTTGGTTACTTTCTAGATTCATTTGGAAGCCAGTTATGGCTGTTTCCCTGAGTCGGAATTTGAACTAAATTGCTGGGGGTACCAACTTTTATCTACCAATACTCGGAGATGAATACTGCCAACGCAGTTTTAAAGAGCATCATTTCAAGTACTTAAGTTTTACGTTTGAGCAGGATCCGAGATACAAATTCCTAAAGCCGCTATGTGGTCGTTTCTCTCGAAAATCTCGCGATTCCTCTCATATCGCGGACGATATTTGATGGTAGAGAGCGCTTTTAGAGAGCGCTTTTGATGGTAGAGAGCGCTTCATTGGTGCCTCTAAGCAACTAGTTTTACACAACTAGTTGCGAACCGTTCCGTGAGTGGCATCTGACTGATTTATTCTTCCCGACGAGTAGTCTCTCTCAAATCTGATCACTCTTATAATTCTGAGCGATGAAGCGAAAACTGAATAGAGAATCTGAAAAAAATCGCATGCCAATTTTCCATTATTACTCGATCATTCCTCATTTTCTCCCTTATTCAGGGAGCTACTGGAGTCGCAGAAACAATCGCTCCAGAGTAAAATGGATTGGTTCCAGTCGAATTGGCCTGAATCATCGACCAATTTAGCTGGCTATATCGGATCATTCGCTGCTACTCCGAGCACTGATGCTCCACTTCCGAAGTTCGTTCCAATATCCAGTCCACCCCCAAATCAGCCTCCGACGCCCATTCCAAGATCAAATTCACTTTCAAATCGCCAAGAATTCGTGCCCGAGCCAATGCCAACTCCCACTGCGAATGGCACTTCGTGTACCGAAAGACGCAATCGAGATAAAAAAAACTGGAGTTAGAGCTTCTAAATCTCTAACTTTTGAATAAAAGACGAATTCTATATCTCCTGTGTATTTTGAAATATCTTGATAAAAAATTAAGAAATATATTGAATATAAGTGTGTTCGCGTAATTTTATTATTCCTGGAAACAACCGTGCAGATTTCTAGTGTTGTAACCGTTATTATTATTCTGTCCCTGACGATCTGAATGATGAGAACAACGAGAGAGGATGCTGAAAAGAGAGAAGTATATAGGAAGAGACGGCGTAATCTCGCGCACCAGTTGTTCGAGGGCGGGCGAGTGGGTGTGCAATATTTGAAGAGCGACTCTCCTCAAATCGTGTGCACTCATGCCGATCAGAGAAACGAGAGAGCATGCAAATTGAGGAGGGTCGGTCTCTATCCATTCTCCTCTTGACCCATCAATCATCGTTCATTGTTGCTAATCCCCGAAAGCGTGTGATTGACAAAAATCTGGCAACTAGGATACCTTTCTTTCTCTCCCTCCTCTTTTTCCTTCTGTCTCACTCTCACTCGGTCGTCATGCAGGATCTCTCATGATTATCTCAAGTTGTGTTGGTGTTGGTGTTGTTTATTGTCGCGTCGCGACCATCTTCAAATTTCATATCAACTTGTTTCAATCGAATAAACATCACTAGGGCACTCTATCTATTAGGACAAGTTGAGTCTTCTCTCAATTTTCTCTCAATCGAAACGACTCTCGTATCTCTTACCGGGAAGAGCGAGTAAATTGAGGAGAGTCAGTCGCGATCGGGCATTAATAATATATACTGGGTTCCTCAACACTTTCAGTCGTGAGCAGGAATCTTTATTCACTGATCCCTCATTCCGTTCACTAAGGTATGTCGAAGGAAGATTTGGCTCTCCTCAATTCGAATCATATCTTGATGGTTAGAATAATGAGAGAGCACACGAGTTGAGGAGAAGCGGTCTCGTTTTGACATCACGATTACCCCCGTGTATGATGCCAAAGATATCTGGAAATCAGCACTCGATCCCACTCTCTTGTGCTCGAGCAAAAACGAATGCTTGTATGGATACAAAAATCAGTAGTGGAACGAGAGATCGTAAAATGATAAGACTATCGATCATCGGGAGCTCAGTTTTTCCATGTATTCCATTATTATTTCAACGTCATCAAAGAACGGCATCATTAATTATTACTGCGATATTGCTGAAATTATCGGACTAAGAGAGAAAGTCGGACGAACCTTACGAGAGATCGGAAAATACACACAAAAAGAACCAATCTTTTCTCAAAGGCGGATACACAGTGACTCAGAGAGCAATACACGGTAATCCATCTCAGATAGATTGGAAAGCTTAAAGGGCATTCCAGCGTTGTTATATTCTCGCAAGAAACAGATACGTTCGAAATTCACACGCGAAAGACACAAACCGGAAGGCCATCTGTCTCTTTCTTGTTCTTTCGCGCCATGCGTTGCTTATTAGGGCCACCCCACCAACCCGGAGAGAGACGCGAGCGCACTCTTCCTTTCGCACTGTGTCTCTGCTTCAGAATGACTAGTCTCAGAGAACAGAGAGGGTCCCAAGGCGCCGGGAATATGCGGCGAAAGAGTGAGAGAAGTCATCAGGAAGGCCTAGAGAGTGCAAGCTAGGGATGTCGATGCGGAACTAGACCCATCTCAAATCGTAAGATATCTTGTTTCTCTGATGGCCGAGAGAGTGCGCGAATGTAGGACAGTCTATCTCGATTCAGCATGACTAGTGCAAGCCTGGAATGTCTCATCGAAACCGACACTCATCAATTCTAGTGCTCTCTCGCCAGTCAGAGCAACGAGAGAACGTACAGAAAGGGGAGAGCTGGAATCCGAGAAGATATCGCTAGTGCAAGCGATTGGGCAATGCATGCGAACCCCCGCACGAATAGATGCGAAGGCAGCGTCTAGGGACGTAAGGAGGTCGATTGTACTGTACACTACAAGTTGGGTCCTATGTTATCAAGGGACTTGGGTGCAGTGCTCAATGGAACGCTGAGTCCGAAGTCCAACACAATCCGATGAAACGGCAATGGTGGGTGGTTGTACGATAGACATCCTTATCTCGATTCACCACAATCGTGTTTTCTTTTCCACATTGATGGGATGAACAATGAGATATGCAAGTTGGTGAAACAATACAACAGATTGAAGGGAAACATAGACGAGGATCTTTGAGTCTAGACGACCATTCGAGCGGCGGTAACCACCACCTCTCAGAATATACGCTGACTAAGACAGGATAATGGGGAGGTGACGATACTTGAATGGGAGACCAAAATACCTATTGCAGAGCTACTCCCTTTCCGTCGTTGGAGATACTTTTCTCCTCCTCCACCACCCCGCTCTGCTTTGAGTGTCTCTCCTCCTCTCACTGTGTCCAATCGTCCATTTCCCCTCTTTCGGGGCCCGGCCCTCACTCTAGAGTCTCCGAAGCTGTCGGTCTCTCTCCCTACTCTCACTACCACGCGCTCTCCGCACGCCTTCCTGTCCTGGGCGAGGAGGAGAAGGGAGGGGGGAGACGAGAAAGACCAGGGGCTCCGGAGGAGAGGAGAAAGAGATTGGAAAGACCGCAAAGTAAGTAACGAAAGAGAAGAGGCGACTACGAAAACAGTGAAGAATGGAGGGGAGATGATCGCTGGTCGAATGGTATGGGCGAGAATACACATAGTGTATACTAGTGATGTCAAATCGAGTATGTTGCCCGCAATTAGCATACTAGTTAGAGAATCGAGAGAACATGCGAATCGAGGAGTGCTGGGTCGCGACATCTTCTATTGCCAAATAATCGTTGTGACTTTAATGTTCTAGATGATCTGTGAGAACGGAAAAATATTACATTGAAATTATCCAAAGACTCTTGCTAGACAGAACACCGTCTTTTGTTCAGCGAGGAGAAGAATGGAGAGAGAAAGACAAAGCGAAATTTTCAGCTGCCAAAGTACGAAATCATGAGAAGAATAAGGAAGTTCGAGCTCGAAATTAACTTCGAAAAGATGCTAAATGGAACATACATTCGAACAGAATAATGAAAATTTTGGTTGCTGCAAGCTGCATTTGCAGCAGAGGCAGAAAACATCTGATGCTCCAGCCTGTACAGGAATAGTCGCGGTTAGAGACACAGTGTGGTTAGAGATCTCTTGCCTTTGCGCCCTCTCTCGACGGTCAGACGGACGAGATAGCGTGCGGAATCGAGAGAGTCATCGGAAAACGGCATCACTTGTAGTGAGAAAGAGATAGAGTCAGCCGTTGTCCGCCACTGCCGCCAGCGTTTTTCCCCTTTCATGGAACGCGAAGGAATGCGAAAAGAGGAGGAGGAGGAGAAGATAGCACTCCATCTCCTCCTCTCTCACTCACTCGAAGAGGGGAGAATAGGAGAGATAGTGGGGGAGATCAAAGATCCGCCACGATTTTGTTTCGGTATTTTGTCATTTGTGAAAGTTATCAGGCACAAACACTCATCTCTCACTCGAAGAGAGGGGAGAGGAGATAGTGGAGGGAAGAAATGAATGAGGGGCGGAGATCAGAGATGGACGGTGATATGTAATAAATCTTATGGCTGCTGAATAGAATAGTCAGAAGAGTATATTTCGAAGATCCAGTGAAACACAAGCGAACGAATTTTTGATAGCAATTGATCCGGTTGAGGTAGAAATCCATCTCTCTCACTCACTTGAAGATGGGAGAATAGGAGAGATAGTGGAGGGGCTGAGATCAAAGATCCACCTCGATTTGATACTAGTGATGAAAATCGGCCCTCCTCTTTTCGCATGTTCTCTAGCTGGACAGAGAAACGAGAGAGCACGGTAATGGAGAGTCCAGTTCCGTTTTGACATCACTACTTGATACTGGCATATTTGGTAGTTTATTAAGTACTAATCAATGATAACAATTAATCTGGCAGAAGAGAACATTATAAGAGGCAAGAAAAGATAATGGAGTGAGAATAGGGCGGGGATCAAAGGTCGTGAGAAAGTAGTTTCTTATTTTTTTTGCAGAAACTCAGATTTCACAGAGACATTAGAGCAATTGCAGTGAAGCTAATTTTGAATGACCGGTGAAACATATGAGAACAAGTACCTGATAAACATATCCGACGGGGGATCACTCTTCTCTCACATCCTTCTTGAAGCGAGGGGACAGTTGAAGCACGGGAAAGGAACGGTAATATAATACTGGCTGAAACCGTTTTTGAATGACTTTTTTTTTGAGAAAAGAAAGAAAGTATCATTGAATCTTTCACAAGCAGGCCTTTTTGAAATACCTGTGAAACGTATGCCAATTCCAATTTAATCAGACATTCGAGAGAGAGAAAAAGGATCTGTTCATGTAATATTTCGTGGCAACGTTGCACATAAACCATGAGCAGAACACTTATGCGCAAAATAATTTGTGGTGTTGGCAAATAAACTCGGAAACGGCTACTATTATATCTCGGAGGGGATATAGAATAATTATCTTTAGTCAAGTAATAGAGCAGAACGAATTGCCAGGAAAAATATAATAAATCTATACGCTGAAAGTGAAAACAGGAAAAATGTCAAATACGCAAGAATAATGGCTGCAGGATGATTTATTGACTGCAAATCTATGGCAATTTGTCTCGTAAATAGAAAAGTTGTTCGTTTCAATCACATTGCGCGAATATCGTACACTTCTCAACGGATGCATTCTCAGGTAAAAACTCGGCGACTAATGGGTCGCGCGTTTGTAAGGAATTGATCACTGACCCTAAGGAAAGGAGATGTTGAATTATCCGGTTAAATTACACTGTTTCCAATTGAAACTATCAATTTTCAGCAAACAGCTCGACATGACAAATTGATAGCCGGCATTGCCCAGAAAATAATATGAAGGGGTGTATTATCTTGTTATTGCTGCCCGCGCCGCGCTTTCCCCTTCGCTCTCTCTTGTCTTTGACTGCTGCTGTCGCTTTACGGGCCTTCAAAGCAGTCGTGCCGTTTTTCGGTTTTCGACTATCTCCATTCTGCAAACTCTAACGTATCTCTGACCGACGAGAGAGCGCGCAGATGGAGAGAGGCAGTCCCCCCAAACGACATCACTACTTCAAAGCAGTCGTGGCGGAGAGTAGGAAGAAGAGGAGAAAGAACAATGGGCTGTACAGGGGCTAAAATACAATCTGTACGGGTTTAAAGCCGCTTCTAAAACCATCGCTGTTTTGACCTTAAAATTCTGATCTAAACATTCTCAGTAGAACTTTTTGTCTAGACAAAACGATTATGCAAAGTACAGCAGATTAGGGGTATACTAGGAACGACGGGCAGTCTCTAGAGGCCCAGACTTTAACGCGAATCAGCCTAAAAAAGGGTGCAAACTAGATCGGAGAACGCAAAAACCTTTAAAAGCCTAGACAAAAAACACGCTTTACACGCTCAAATTATCACTGACGACTAGCTCGTCAGTTCTTCTTCTCCTCTATCGTTTCTGCGAGAGGAAAGAAGAAGAAGAAGAGAAGGAGAAGGGTGGAGGGACCAAGTTGATTAGTCCCTCTCCTCTTCCCTCCTGGGCGATACGGATGGCGTTTCGCCTCTCTCCATTCGGCACACTATCTCGGCGGGCAGAGAAACGAGAGAATGTAAGGAATGATGATAGTCGAAACCTAAACGGCATCACTACTGGGCGAATTCCTCTCTACTCGTCTGGTTTCGGCCCGGCCGCCGAAAGTGCGCTGCTGAGTTTTATTGTTGCCACCCACTAGAGAATGGGAAAGAAAAGGGGGGATGACTGCAGTCGGATGGCTAGTGCTGGGAAGATGTCTGGTCTGATACCGCAGGACTGGCATGGGAACAAGGGGGGGGGGGGTTGGCCTAACTAGAGTGTATTAACATTCTTCTCGGCTTCACATGTTGGTGTACAAAGATGCGCCTGCGTATTTTCACATTTCAAAACGTGAAATATCTTGATAAAACAAGGTGGTTTTGCTTGACAATTAATTGTCACTAACTGAATCATCAAATCCGCAAGCGCTCTAATGGAAAAAATAATTGCATAACATTGCAAACAGATGAGTTTCACATTATTCTGATAAGCTTCGGCGCACTAATGTCTTCAGTAGTACTCGGGAAACGAACTGATAAAACGAAAAAAAAAATCCACAGTGAACCGAAAAAGTGCAACTCGTCAAGACTAGAAAGAAAGACAGACAAGTCTTGAAACACGTCTAGAAGTCCGAAGAGAGAGAATGAGTGATAGAGGCAGAGAAGGACTCTCCAATCTCGTAACGCTCTCTCGCAAGTCAAAGAAACGAGAGAGCAAGGTGAATGAGGAGAGCTCTTCATAATAGAGAGAACGCCTCTTAGGGTAATCAGGATAGAAAAATTTAAAGTAAAATTTGATAGAAAATTTCTCTGGATACCATGTGAGCTTAAATAAAAGGGGCACACCTGTATTTGCACTCTTAAATATTCAGAAAAAACACCCTCAGACAGTTCTCAGAAACTGGCTGGATGGTATTAACACAAAAATAAGGAATAGGGAAAACACGAAAATGATGTAAAAATGCAGCAAAAGATGTCTGCACCGGCGGGGCATTGAACCCGCGTGGTATGGGTGCTGGCCAAAAATTCCTCCGCACTTTCCCACGGTTGCGTCCCTGTTTCGAGGTCGCGCCGAAAAAGCTTTAAATGGCCATCGCGCTTCAGCGCACACAAATAAACCATATGAACAGCATATCATTCGATTCGTCTCGTCGAGCCTGACAGATTGAAGGTTGGCGACGCTTTGGCCCGAAATTGTGGTGAAAGGTATTCAAAAAAATCAATTTATGAAAAAACGAAGATCAATATCAATGGGCCATTTGTGCAGGCGTATTTTCCTTGTCTATCGGAACATTTTATCTGTTGGACTTATCTCTCTAGCGTTACTCCAAAAGAAACTACAGGTCTCTCAAAAAGGCAATTTTCAGAAGTTTCAGCAATTTAAAAGTTGACGACGTCTGTCATCGTTGAAATCGAGAATTTGGAACAAATCTCCACGCTATCTTGTGAGGGACCATATGGAGTGTCAAAATCCGGCTTAAGCCCAATTTCGAGTTTTTCAATGTACCAGAGTTTATTCGAATCTTAGGTAACACGCGTGATATGGGATACGTTTCAGCACATTTAGAATTTTGGTGATGAGGTTCCTAAAAAGAGAGTTCCAAAATGACCCATCACCCCTATTCAGCTCAAATCCGCCTCCACTGGCGCCTCGGTCGGACACATCAAGCGCAAGTGGAAGGGCTGCTGCCGGAGTTCTTTCACAAAGAGGAACGAATTCCACATTGAGTGTGCGTCAACTTCTCTCATGATTTTTGCTTTGAATCAGTTCTAGATTCCAGAAAAGGGCTCAAATTGTAATAGAAACGTTGCAACAAGTAGTCCCTTTAGCTCCCTTTATGTGTTCTTTGAATCACTTCTCGAACTCCCAAAAATGCCCACATCATGTCAACAACCCTTGGAGGTGTCAACCCTTTCAGTCCCCGCAGATATGGATGTGCGCACGAAAGCGACGATTATCGGCGCCTGCATTATGATTGTGCGTAATTTTCGAGAAATTAAGTATCGAAATTGAGAAAAAAAATTTTTTTTTCTGTCCAATTTTGTTTGAAAATTGTGAAAAAATGCTCCTCAAAGTAATCGAGAGCCGTGTAATTGCACACTGTCTAGTTTTCGACCTCTTGCTTCCCAAAATCGGTTACAACTCAAATCATTGCTCTGATCGTGTGGCTGAAACACATGCCATTGTTTCTATTTCGACGTCTTGTGTCCCAAGAATCAGTTATTGATTTGAAAAGCAATGGAAAGCCTTGTTATTGCCCATTGTCTCAGATGAGTGTCGACTACACAGAATCGTGAGGGAGTTGCTGATATCGTTTACAGTCACGGCGAAATAGTGTGCGAAATGGAGAGAGCAGCGGTCTATTGTTGAAATGACAAGCTGCTCTCCTCCACCTGCCCACTATCTCGTCGCTCTTACCGATTTGTCAACCCTCCAGGCTTGCACATTGGAGCTGTCAAAATGAAGAATCACTCTAATCATTGCACACACTCTCTCGCCGGTATGAGAGGCGAGATAGTGTGTGGAATGAAGAGAGTCGCTCTTCATTCTGACAGCAATATTGCACATACAGTGTTTGCTCATGCCGAGTCAACGCCTTTCCGCTTTTCACGCTGTCGTCTTTATCTTGTGAAAGCTGATTTGCCAGTTTCTCGTTGTTTCACGTTTTTAGAACTTCAATTCAATTCTATGATTATTCTGCGTTTTGTATTTTCATTGAAACGTGTGATGGATTGGATCAACTTTCTTCAGGAATGGTCCACTACAAGCTGATCTACTTCGACCTGCGTGGGCGAGCGGAGTCCATTCGACAGGTTTGATATGTTTTTTCGTTGAAAAAACTCAAGAAATCAATGAACCGTCGTCAATTGATATTTGTTATAGCAGTGAAACATATCGGCTCGAATGGCTTTCAGATTCTGTCTAGGTTAGGGCTCTCAAGATGAAAAATGACTCTCCTCAATTGACACAGTCTCTCACCGGTCTAAGAGACGAGAGAGTGTCTGAAATGAGGAGAGTCATTCAACATCTTGACGGACCTTGTCTAGATTCACTTCGCTTGCAGGTCTTCGCTCATGCCGGCGTCGCCTTTGACGATGTCAGAATCAGTAGAGCGGAGTGGCTGGCGCTCAAGCCGCGTGAGTTTCTTCCGATCACTTCCGACTCTCAAGGACTTTTGACAGGAAAAAACAAAAAAAACACACAAAAAACAAACAAACAAACATTTGTGATACATAACTGTCGCATGCCAATAGAGTTCGAAGAATAATAATAAAATATTCAGACACTCCCTACGGGCAACTGCCAGTACTCGAAGTGGACGGCCGTCCGATCGGCCAATCCTCAGCGATTCTCCGATTTCTCGGCAAGCAATTCAGTGAGTGTTGGAATAGTGCTGTCAGAATGAACAAAGGGGCCGTCTCCTCATTTCACACACACTCTCTCACAGGTCATATCGGCGAGAGACTGTGAGAAATGAGGAGACGGACACTTCCAATCTTCATTCTGACAGCCCTAGTCGGGGCATGGGATGTGTTTCACAACTACGTTACACCAGTGGGAAACCGCTTTTGCTGATGAATGCAGTGGATCCGGGTGAAAAATATAATTTTCAGATCTCACTGGCCGGACACTACTGGAGGAAGCCAGAGTGGAGATGATCGGCGATTTGGTAGGATCCCAGGGCACTGGGTCGGAAGAGAACCGACCGGATGAGAACTATGTCGCAATAAACTTTCACAAATTAGCATTGTCCCTCGCTTGTGTTTACGGTTATCACTTTTTTCATCCGACCTAGTGCCGATCCCAGCGTTCATTCACACAGAAATGCTTTTCAGATCAACGAATTCTACGAGGAGATCAAGCCCTACGTCGCGGTTGTCATGGGCTTCGCGCAGGGTGACAAGGCACGCATTTTAATGTTATTTGATCGTTGATCTTTGATCTTTTCCGAACTGTCAACTTCAGGACCACCTCTACTCCAGCGTGTTCCTGCCCAATCGCGATAAGTACTTGGCTCTGCTTGCGAGGAATATTACCGGAGTGAGTAAACTTGCTGAAAAATGTTTCACACACCAATGAAAGAAGTTCATGCCGCTTCTCAATCAATACATGTCTGGATCGCTTTCAAAATAACATTGACAGAAATAACAGACCGAGCCAAAAGACCTCCTACCGTCCCCGATTCTCTTCCTCAAAGGCGCGTATTCATTCGGTCGATAAAGAATAAGGCACTCGCAGGACTTCATCCTCGACCACGTCACCTGGGCGGACATTCACTTGGCCAACTCGTTGGAGTTCCTGCTCAGCATTGTACCCTCTGCTCTGGACAACTTCCCGATGCTGAAAGCTCGAGTGCATCATGTGAGTAATGTTGTATAGGGTTGTCAGAATGAAGAATGACACTCATTTCACACAGTCTCTCACCGATCTGAGAGGCGAACAGCCCTTTCTGTTGTGTATGCCGGTGTCGCAATGTGTGTTGACTGGCGAGGAACTCGGTGTAGGTGATACACTATCTTTATCACGCAACGGGAGACTAGATTAGTAGAGGGAAGTACTAGAATAATGAGTGGGAAACTCCTTTAAAAAACTAGTTTTTTGACTAAAAATATTATACTTAAGGTTCACTCAACGCCCCGAATGAAGGCATATCTGCATCTGCGTGAGAAGAAGGAGCAGATGATCGAGGAAGCGAAGAGACAGGAGGAGCAGAGGCTGAGAAGGGCTGAGGAGGAGAAGCGGGAACTCGAGATGCGGATGATTAGGGAGGAAGAGGAGGCAAGGAGGAGAATCCTCGTGGAGACTGCTGCTCTGCACCAGGAAATGGGCGCATGCGAACTAGCAAGCAATGGAGTAAGAAGTGGTCACTCAACTCTGTCAAGGAACACAGGGAAACCGAGAGGAGACACGGTCTCCCGGCAAGGAACACTATCAAGACGGCAGACGGGAGTCTCAGGAGTGTCTGGAGCGCCCACTCCGGCAAGAAGACGCTTCGAGAAGGAAGCGGTTTCGAGAGACGGAACCTTGTCCAGAAGGCCGACTGGACAGTCATCGGTGTCAGGAGTCACTTCCCAGTCGACCGTGGTGTCGAGAGTGGAGACAACTGTTGAGAATCAGTCGCTAAATCAGTCCAGAAGGAGCTCGAGAGCTGCTCCTCAACAGGAGATTCACACACATGAGGTACACTCGTCGAACCACGTCGGGAAGAGGCTGAAGGGACCGGCACTTGCTGCAAGTGAGTACCTTTTCACTCAATACTAAGTCTGGCAATTGAAAAATCGTCTATTCCGTAATCAGCCAAGTACTGAGTAATCTTTTTTTTTAAATCTCACAATTCACACAACTTTTTCCCAAATCCTCTAGCAATAGTCTCCATCTCGCTCTGTCTGGGTGAATCATGAGGACGAGAGAGTGCGGGAATTTGAGAGAGCACCAGTCTCCACTAGGGTTGTCAGTGAGCAGACTCCACCTTTCGCATGCTCTCTAACCGGTCGAAAAGGCGAGAGAGTGTGCGTAATGAGGAGAGTCGCTCTTCGTTATGATAGCAATAGTCTCCCTTCCCTCCATTGATTGCTCGCCCTCTGGACCAGTGATCGATCTTGCGTCTCTCATTGTTTGCATTTACATTTACATTTATCATGTCAGGCAGTTGACGCCAGATGGGGATGGATAGTTTCAGATAGGGTTCGGGTCGGTTCTTCGTTCGAGAGAGAATCATTTCGTCTGGGTGGGGGTCAAGGGATCGGTCTTCTTTCCATTCACAGACCCAAGAGATTGGCTGGAGAAAGGGTTGCGATCATCCAGGACGATAGGACTTGATGTAGAGTGTTCATTGTTGATGACGGAAGAAGGCTCCCGTGATTTTAGAACTGAGTCCACCAAACTCGAGTCATCAATCGCGAAACGAGACTCGACGAGAATGGTATCTGAGGGACCAAACATCAGAGCAGGTCATACCCATCACACGGTGACCAGAGTCCGGCTTGGATGGGGATTCCGATCTTGTTGAGTTGATGGAGTAGACGAGGGGAACTAGAGGGATTCCATTCTCTATCAGAGAGAAATGGAGAAGGACCGCTCGCGACGACTAACAAAAACGAGAATGAATTGTTTGCATTAGTATTCGTAATTATCGAAAAATTGACTGCTTTTTGCACAATTTATATGAGTAGTTTTCAAGAATTTGATGATTTAACAGCATAATTTGCTCATTTTGCAGCATAATTTTGATAATTATGCAGCAATTTTCTAGTGAATTTGCTCAATTTTTAACGCATTTTTCGATAATTTTACAATTTTGCAGCCATGGTCCACTACAAGCTGACGTACTTCGACCTACGCGGCCGCGCCGAGTCAATCAGACAGGTATTGATTTTTTTAAAGTGCACGGTTGAACACTAGTATCCACAACTACACTCAGACCCTTGTGAAAGTACCTTGAAACCAATCCGAATTGTGGTTTTCTGGAATGAAAACGGGGAAATATTCAGGTATTGATGTTTGAAAAGCACAACGTACACATAGCATCGAGATTTTCACTCAACCCCTTTGAAAAATAGCTGAAACATATTTGGAATTTTGCGAAACGTACGAAGCGAAAACGTTTTGATGGGTATTCATGTTTTGAAGTGCACAGGTGGACTCTACTATCGACAAACACACTCAGATCCACTCAGATCCTTGCGAAAGTGTCCTGAAACCTATTCGAAATGTAACCTATCAAAAATATACAAAATTCGGCATTGATTTTTTTCAAACCGCTTCTGTCACATAGTATCAAAAATGGAATCAGATTACCTTTGAAAGAGCGCTGAACCCTACTCCGACTAAGATTTTCTGAAAGTCACAAAGCAAAAAAATATTCAGGTGTTCGCCTATGCTGGCGTCGCCTTCGACGACGTCAGAATCCCGCGCGGCAAGTGGCCCGAGCTCAAGCCTCGTACGTTTTTTTGATGTTGTTTTGACAATAACAATAACAGAGGCAGTCAAAACAACAACAAAAAGGAATTTCAAAACAAACACATTAACACCAACAAAAGGCTATCAAAACAACAACAAGGGTTTAAAAACAACAACAACAACCTCCCCATTGCAGACACTCCCTTCGGCCAGCTGCCGGTGCTTGAGGTCGACGGCGCCCCGATTGCTCAGTCCGCCGCCATCCTGAGATTCCTCGGCAAGCAGTTCGGTGAGGATGAGGATGTGTTTCAATCTCGTGATAAATAAGCAAGGAGTTTCCATTGTACAGTATATAGTCGGGCTGTATCTCCAAAAGAATCAGAAAAGAATCGTCAAATCGTCGAGCGGCTCTTGCACTAGTCTTGAGATACGAAAAAAATTAATGATAAATCCATCAGAGCTCACGGGCAAGACGCCTCTGGAGGAGGCCAAGCTGGACATGGTCGTTGATCAGGTGGGCTCTTTATTTTTTTACAAAAAATATCAAAAGTCTGATTCACGGATACTGAGCATCAAAATGTCAGCATTTGTCAGCATGATGCGTGGTTTGGATTAGATATTGATACAGTCCAGAAAGAAAGAAAATTGTGCAAGTATTGTAGGTTTGATAGACAAATTCATTTAGATCGCCGACTTCACCGCCGACATCAAGGCGTACATGATGGTGGCGCTCGGATTTGTGGAGGGCGACAAGGTGGGAGGATTATTTCGTCATTTCCTACAGGTCTTTAGAGCTCGAAAAGCTGGAATACAACACGCTCTTCAATTCAATTCAATACAATTTCTTATCCACCAGGTCATTATTTCGTTAGGGTCGATAGGTGGTCGTCAATGTTGTTGGCTGTTGCAGTGTTCACAGCAGGAAGCGTGAAAGATGAACACATTTTCAATTGAATTAAACAACAGATCCCTTTCGTAGATCAAAGGTCAATCGGGTCACGAATAGGGCAGTCAAAATGAAGAATGGCTCTCCTAATTTCACACAGTCTCTCTCCGGTCTACCAGGCGAGAGACTGTGTGAAATGAGGAAAGAAACGCTTTTTCACAGCCCCAGTCACGAACCGAGACATGCAGCTCAGCGAATCAATATTCAGGAAGCGCTCTACAGCGAGGTCTTCCTGCCCAATCGCGACAAGCATCTCGCCCTGCTGGCCAAGCAGATCACCGGGGTGAGTTTACAACTGGAATATTCGTCTCTTCATTTTGCACGGTCTCACACCCAATCAACTGGTGACATAATGTGTGAAATGAAGAGAGTACTCAAATTACAACGCTAGGTGTGAGCTACAGAAATAGTTTTATCTTCCGCTGCACTGCTGTTCGATATTGCCTGTTGGGTATCAGTAGAACACTAGAACTTGTGACGAAACACAACTGCTCCTCGCCGAGCGCGTTTGCAGGAATGAGCAGTTGAAAATGAGTCACAAATGAGTTTCAGGCTGGAATGATACCAGTTTCTGCCGCTCATTGATCAGTGGTTGACCGCATTTCTTCTTGAAAATAATCAACCTTTCTATTCATCAGGACTACATTCTCGGCCACATCACGTGGGCGGACATCCATCTCGCCAACTCGCTCGAGGGCCTGCTTGCTAAGGTGCGTGGCGGTACTTTTAGTGCTGCTTCACCAATAAAATCACCATTTTCGACAAAAATTGCAATAAAAATGGGAAAATTGGTCAGGAATAAGCTATTTCCAGCTTCCGGACTTCCTGGACGGTCATCCGCATCTCAAGGCCTACGTCCATCGTGTGAGTTCTTGACTTGAAATTGTCTGAGTATCCAAACCTTCCACTTACCGTCTTTGTAGCGCGAGAAAAACAATTCTTCCGAGACCTTTCTGCCATCTCACTCCCTCCAAACCATCAAAGAACTCGCATGGTGCCGACTCTTTGCGCGACTACACTTTTGCACTCTCTGCTTTCTGGCACACACAATGTTTGCACAAAAGCTTCGGAACAACTTCTTCTGCCAACTTGTGAGTAGTGAAAACAATCGGGACTAAAGAACAGGGAGTAAACAAAAATAACAACACGAAAATACCAACATAATTATTCAGATTCACGCGCATCCTCGTCTGAAGGCACACCTCGCCACTCGTCCGGATGCACCTTTCTAGGCATCATTTGTTCACTACTTCGATCCAATTCTGCTCAATCCATAGCGAAATTTGTGCAAACAACCATTCGATAAAGTGTTAAGTTCCCAGGCTGACTCATCCCAATTGGGAAGCAACGAGCGTGGCTTCGCTCCATTCGCCAATGTTATGCAACACATCCAATCCCTCTCGGATTTTGCGGAGAGATATCGAGTCAAATGGGAATTAATCCTGACAACCGCAGATGTGAATGTTTAGTTTTGAAGAAACCATCGACACCACATTGACCATTCACGCTCAGCACTGACAAATAGTTCGAGTGAAACACAAGATAACACTGAATTGAATGTGCTCAGGCGCGGCTCCTGGTCAACCATCGTCACGAAAGGACTGCGACTGATCTCCCTGAACACCGGCTTCTGCATCGACACGAACTTGTGAGTTCCTTCTCAGTCCGCATCTGTTGGACGTTCTTGAATCTGAATTCGTGACAAGACGATGAGACAATTATAAATTGTTTGTGATTTCCAGCTTCCTCTACCTCAACCAGTCCGACCCCGACGGCACGATGTCATGGTTCGTGCAGGAGCTGTACAAGGTTAGTCTCTTTTGTTTTGTTTTGAGAAGAAACTTGATCGCCAATCAACTGTCTATCGATGCATATCCCTTGTATTAGATCGGTCAGAAAGTTTCTTTCTTTTTCTTTTTGTTAATGTTTGCTCAATTATCTCGCTTGCACAAACCGTCAATATGACATAGTTCAGGGGTGCCTCGGTACAATATTGTAATATATATGAATCGAACCGTCCTCGCTTAGAAGTACAGAAAATATGTTTTTAAGTGAAACATTCAACAAAACATGATTTTCGGTGCACCCGGTCACGACCTGCCTTTTGCTAAAATAGAGATCGCCATGGTCTACCCAATAAAGAAATGATAGAGCAAGAGTTGATTCTTCTATTAGCACTAAAATATCCGAACTTCTGACTCTCTGGAAAAGAAGAATGTGCTAAAAGTGATGTTTTCGATCTTCGATTCTCTATTACGAAGTTCTTAAAAATTCAGCCAATTTATGGAGGATAGGATCCTCTCCCGATTTACATTGGGGACTCACTGGGTATGGTACTTTGCTATGCACTTCAATTGGCATTCGCAGATCTATCGAGTCGCAAGCTAGGTGATAGACACTATTTTTCGTCTGTTCCAAAATCGTATGTTGTATTTTAGGGGCATTTCTGAACTAAGCGTGAAGTGATTATTTCCTTGCAATAATTTGTATTATAATCACCAATCATCCTACTATATTAATGTGACGCTGGTTTGTCCCTATTACTTCTCTCCACTGTGCACTAGGTTGAGAAACAGATGCATTTCGTGGTCGAATACGGCAAATTTGAGCCGGCTTAGTGTCTCTCTTACTGATTGGTCAGCCCTGATCTAGTGTGCGCTAAAAAGAGGAAAAATGCCCTCATTGATTAAGAAAAGCCATATGTTGATAGATCAAATAAGAAGTACAGGGGAGGTCAAAATCGATGATCGTAAAAAAAGAAAGAAACTTTCTGACCGACCTGATAGACCCAGTGAAGCGCAACGGAATCGTTTTCCAATTTCCAACTTTTTCTTGATTCTCAGGCCGAAGCGACTTTGTGCACGTCCTCGCACACATTCCGCCTGGCTACTCGGATTGTCTCGAAGGGTGGAGCCGGAACTACTATCGAGTAGTGCAGAGGTGCGCTATTTCTATCGATGATAAAGTTTACAAGAATGACCAGTCACCAATACTTCACGGGTTTGACATGACATGACATTGACGAAGTGTCCGGGCCAAACCTTTTTGCTGCGCTGCTGCTCAATCGGTTATGGTTTAGTCTGATTATCAATACCTCATGCCAGATTCTCCAACGTCATCCGTGCGCAGTTCTTCGGCCATGTCCACTGGGACTACTTCACCGTCTTCTATGAGGACATGCACAATGTGGAGAGCGAACCGGTGAGCTTCCTTTCTCTGCAGTGCAATTGAGTCTTCACGCTCATTTGTTGGTGATGACATGCTCCCAAAAGTTCCAAGATGTACCCGCAAAAGAATCGGGAGCGTATTTGCACGATTGATTCCTAGACTTGCCATCACCCAATTGTTTTTCAACTGACGCCATTCATAACCAATAGTGATGCCCTGCAGGGCAAATGAGCAATTATTCAGGGAATACTCGACTTCGAGACCTTCTCAACGGATCTGAGCGTCACCTCAAGGGATTTCAGGAGGAATTCGGTATCACTGATCTATCACCTGCCAGTTGTCGTGAAGAACATTCATGGGAATGAGACTGGAGCAGATCGATTTATTGAGTGAGTTAGATATCTTTTGATAGTTTGTGCCTTAAATTTGGCAGTTTTGACTCAATTATGAGCAAGCGAGGTTCAAGGAAGAATAAAATGTGAAGCTGCCAAGATAGAGAGTGGAGATAATGATCCTAGGGATAATTGGCAAGCCGTTTTCGCCCTTTTAGTTCACATACGACCGACCGCCCCACGCTAGTTGCGCCTCGACCTAATTTTGAGAATTGCAGACTCTCCTTCCGCACCGCCTCCCCTCGTTGTGACGCCGCTTGCAGGCGGAGTATCATGTGCTTCCTGCGCTCCGGACATCACAACAACACGTTGTACTGTTCTAGCTGATATTGCGAAATATTTATGCCAATTCAGTTACCAATTCCTATTGCATAGACCCAAGTAATTTGGAAATAGGAAAAGGTATGCACACTCAATTTCCATTGTTCGATCCCGAGTAATTAGGGATTGGAAGTGTTTAGTCATCACCATCGAGAACCTCTACCTAGAATACTTATGCCAAACCCCTTGTCCATCTTCTCCAGTCGAAATTGTTGCCATTACGGTTATTCTCTCCTGTTTCGGTTGCAATTCGAACGATTCCTGCGATGTTCTATCTAGTTACCCACTGTGATTCGCACACTGTTTGTTGGTACATTCTGATCTCAATACCAGTAGAATAAGGGGCCTAACTCAAACGGTTTCACAGCTGTTTTTGCAGCCGTTTTTTACCGTCCAAGTCAGCCCAAAAAACTTCTATAAAAAAAACAACTGGGTACTGTATTGGTACTGTATTTGGTACTGTATTTGGTACTGTATTGGTACTGTATTTGGTACTGTATTGGTACTGTTTTTGGTACTGTATTTGGTACTGTATTGGCACTGTATTTGGTACTGTTTTGGCACTGTATTTGGTAATGGTGAGACAAACGCGAAAATTCAAACGCGAAAAGAAATTACAAGTGCAAAATCGGGGGACCAACAATTCGGGGGACCAGCACAAAATGGAACGCGAAAAAGAAATTACAAGTGCAAAATCGGGGGACCAATACTTGGCGAAAATACGAGAAAATCAGAGGAAATTAGCAAGCAACAGCACGCGCCAAGAACAAGAGTAAGACTGAGCAATGGGGCGGGCCCGCCCCTCAATGATCGTCGCGGTCGCGGTCAAAACCGCAGCGCGCAACACACGCGTCGCGTGTCCGGAATAAGGACGTGCATAAAAAATAACTGGTACTGTATTTGGTACTGTATTGGTACTGTATTTGGTACTGTATTGGTACTGTATTTGGTACTGTATTGGTACTGTATTTGGTACTGTATTGGTACTGTATTTGGTACTGTATTGGTACTGTATTTGGTACTGTATTGGTACTGTATTTGGTACTGTATTGGTACTGTATTAAATACTGTATTGGTACTGTATTTGGTACTGTATTGGTACTGTATTTGGTACCGTATTTGGTATGCAAAAGGGGGCGGCGACGCCCACCAAAACATGTTCGAACACGTTGAAACGAGCGAGCAAGAAACGCATCAATCATCAGACAATGACAAGGGCGCGCAACTGAAATCGAGCATAGAGTAGGGTAGACAGGATGGCCTTAGCGCGATTCTAACCGAGAATCCATCAATCACATCAGGTAATGACAAGGCCCGCGCAAGTGAAAACAGCGTTGAAAAACAAGTGAAATCGAGTATAGAATACGGTGAGCAAGATGCCCTTACCGTGGTTTTCGCTCAGATCATTCGAGAATCCATTAATCATCAGGTAGTGGCAAGGCCCGCGCATGTGAAAAAAGCGTTGAAAAGCAAGTGAGATCGATCATAGAATATGGCGAGCAAGATGCCCTTACCGTGGTTTTCGCGTAGAATGTTCTAGAATCCATTAATCATTCTCTATGACAGATAGCGCGCAAAGAGAATATGCGAACAAACCAGATTCAAGGGCAAGAAAAGAAATTGCAAGTCCAAGATCGAGGGACCAATAATTCGCGCAAATGATGAGCAACAACAAGAGAAAATTAAGGACCGACCGCACCCGCCAAGAGCAAGAGTAAGAGTGACCAACAAGCGTTACCGCCCCAAGGTTCCACGCATTGCGGTCACGTCGCGGTCAAACCGCAACGCAGCACACACGCGTCGCGCATCCAGACAACTCGGACCCAGCGCACGAAGCTGTTCTGGTGATTTCGCAATTCTTCTACTCACCCCTCTCCTCTCATTCTCTTACACACTCATTCTCTCGCACACAAATGTGCCAAGAAGCAAATTCGGGGACCGACAAATCGGACCCAGCGCACGAAGCTGTTCGAGTGATTTCGCTATACTTCTGTTTTGCCTTCCTCTCTCATTCTCTCGCACCCGGGTCGAATCAGTGCTGTTTGATCATTGCACTGCAACATTCCTGCTGTATTTATCTATTTTCCTACTCAAAGAATGCACTAGATGCACATTCCATCGGACATCGGACAGTTAAGGCATGATTTGTTGAATTCATTGTGAATCTTTGGTACACTTGTCAATGATGAGACACTTCACAACACATCTCCTCACTGCACACACAAGTGCAATAGCTGTATTTTCTGCTCCGTTTCGGGCATCCTTCAGGTCAAATCAGTGCTCTTTGATCACTGCACTGACAACATTCCAGCAGTATTTATCTATTTCCCTCCTTAAAGACCGCACGAGATGTGCATTATCGCGGGTAATTATGGTATGATTTATAGACTTCATTCCAAATTTTCATTCATTTATCATTGATTCGGCACTTCATAATATATGCAAGTACCATTGATTCGGCACTTCTCCTCACTGCAAACACCTCGAATCCTCCGTACAAACCTCACTGGCTTTTCACTTGTCTGGTTCATTTAGCATTGTTTTATGGGGCATATTGTATGTCATGACGCAAGTATCATTGATTCGGCACTTCTCCTCACTGCAAACACCTCGATTCCTCCGTACAAACCTCACTAGTTGTTCACTTGTCTGGTTCATTTAGCATTGGTTTATGGGGCACATTGCATGTCATGACGCAAGTATCATTGATTCGGCACTTCTCCTCACTGCAAACACCTCGAATCCTCCGTACAAACCTCACTGGCTTTTTCACTTGTCTGGTTCATTTAGCATTGGTTTATGGGGCACATTGCATGTCATGACGCAAGTATCATTGGTTCGGCACTTCTCCTCACACTCGTCTAACAAAAAAGTCAAGAAGCACCCAAACTAAATAAACTCACGGCATTATCAGATGACGGGGGAGAGAACTACGAAGATGGTTTCGCATCCTTTTGCGAGTAGCGAGACATCGTTCGATTTAAAGGAGTACTCGTAACTCTGAAAATCAGGAGCTCAAACAGATAGGAAAACGAACAAAAGAAAACACTGGAAAACTTCTTAGCAACAATACCTCTCTTTGCCATTTTTCCACGGTTGCTAACTGCTCTTCTCGTTGCGCCATTACTGAACAAATGATAGAGAGTAGTATGGGGATGTAACAGCGCCTGTTAATTTCCGGCTCTGGCACGTAACCAAAATAGTCGTGCTGGACTTAGACCAGATTCCAAACGACAAGACAAAATGCGAGAAAGTCGCTTTATCACGAAAACATTCTACAGGAAGAAATGCAATAGCAAGAACAAGAGGAAATTTTGGAAGAAATGCAATTAAAACATTATTTTATATTAATTATCTGAAGAAATATCGTCTGTTCTCACTCATCATCCACGTTGTGAAGCGAGTAATCGTAGCCGTTGCACTGAAATGTATGCTTATGAAATGTATAAATAGCATCGATAGATCATTTTCACAAGATGAGCGTCTACAAGAGAGTGAATCATGGTAGAACTCTCTTATTTTCGAATCAGGTGTAAAGTCGGAGCATAAAAATTTTTCATCTCCGTAGAGTTGTAAAATGACCAGTGCTAAAACGATACACCCCGATACAATAATAACAAATGAAAACGAGCCTTCTTGGTGTGTTCAGGGTCGGAGTTGTTCGAACGAACTTCGTGTCCGCACGAACAAATCAGGAAGAATCCCATCTGAAAACACAGAACGCATATCAGTACAGCCAACATTCCAACTGAACCTGTTTCAGAGAAGTTTTGTGGTGCCTCTGGAGATGGACAGTATAGGCGCTGGCCGTCCTTGGGTACATCTAGATTGAATATCATTCTTTTTTCCCACGAGAAACGCAGCAAATAATGTATTCTCACCTCACACATCACACACTTAGGAGTCGAATTCTTGCGAACAACTGTGCTCTTGGTAATCTTCGA
Source organism: Pristionchus entomophagus (assembly GCA_036245825.1). Lineage (NCBI taxonomy): Eukaryota > Metazoa > Nematoda > Chromadorea > Rhabditida > Neodiplogasteridae > Pristionchus > Pristionchus entomophagus. The sequence goes on from BTSX01000002.1 coordinate 32,398,789, forward strand.
GAATAGACCTCTGGTAGACGAATTTGACGGAGATTCATCGATGTCGGATCTTCTCTCCTGGAAGCTCAAAATTGGTTAAATTATTTGAAAAATTGTAACAACGAAAATATTGTGGCCACTCACATTATCGACTCCCTTGTCAGACTTGATTCTTGGCTTCTTCAACTCAGGTTCCGAATCATCGAATGATTCACCATAGTTTACATTGTTCGACGGAGTTCTCGAAGGTCTCCTTTTCTTCTCCAAGTCTCCAGCATCAGAAGCATTCTGTGATTATAGATTAGATATAGGTTTCTCAGATACCAGAAAAGAAATTGCAAACCTCGAGAGCGTTGGTTGTGTGATGAGCTGAATTATCCTTCTCCTTCTCCTTTTCATCTTCTATCGGATCACGCACTTCTCCCTTCATCTAAATGATACGTCGGCTATTTCAACACAAGTAAATGAATTCCTCATTCTGTTCAGAATCACCCACATCCTTCGAATCCTTCTCCAGCGGAGTTGAATTGCGATCATCCGGAAAAAAACATTTTTTTAAATGTGGTAATAAGACCATGTCTCCCATAGAGTTTATATCCTCTCCCATCATATTGGAAGGAACCATCTACAATTCCTCATTTTGACAAAATAAACGGCTACACCTACATTTGCATGGGTATCCTTGTCGTTCGATGGTACTTCATTGGAAGAATTCTCCTTTGGAACAGCAGCATTGTTGAAATCAAAGTCCTGCAATGTGATTTATAAAGACCAAGACTGGATTTAATAATTTTAAACAAAATACTGACGAAATCAAACACCTCCTCCTTGAATAGCGACTCTCCCATGAGGTCAGCAAGGAGTAGCTGAAGAACATTGTACATTAGCACAAATGGGAAACAGATTCACCTGATTTCCTTCGAGATTTAGGTCAATGGAATCAATTGACTCTTCTTTCGGCTCCGCAACAGTCAGCGATGAATTTGGAGCCTGGAACTAGTCAATGTTGTTTGGAAATGCAATTAGTAAGGATCAGTTCAGGAACAAATTATAACGAAACAAACCTGATCTGAAGGAACTTGATTCTGATCTCCATTTTTCTTTCCTTTGACCTCCAGTAGAACTTGAATGCATTCGATGAGTCCGAATGAGAGATGACGGATAATGTTGGAACTGAAAAAAATCGCGTGTATCACAATAGAAGAATGACAGCTAAATTATTTTTTTTAAAAATAATTTTATTATATATAAAATATAAATGTTCGACGTACTTATTCTTCTCAAATTGGACGGCGAACGCGAGTTCGTTAGCCAAAGATGTGATGGAACGCTCGATGCGCTGAAATAATTGATGTGGGTACCACTTGTTAGTCATCTACACCATTTCACAAACAATAAAAAAGTAAATCATACTCACGACGTTATCGGATGCTTGAGAAAGAACGACAGCGATTGCTTCAAATACTTTAGTGAACAAAGTGACCAGCGCATCGTTTAATTCACTCAAGTATTCGAAACTCTGAACAACGTATTTATGAAAGTGTTATTTACTGAAATCCATAATATTTAATCTATTGCCCTTGTCTCGTTGCGCCGAGCGTAGATAAGATATAATATAAATGAGAACACCGAAGACCAGCATTCTCTGAGATATTCAACAATGACCAACCTGTTTCCACCACTGCTTCACTTTCGAATATGCCTCTGATTCCGTCATTCTTGAATCAATTATAGGTAGTTGACTCTGGAAGAAGAGGAGTATAGTTTGCCGAACTATATTAAATCGACCCCTGGCGAATTCACTGGTCAGTCGGGGCGTAATTTTGGCTGTGCAGAAAACCTGGCAAATACCTGGGTGGTATGTAACAGGCCACGGCGCATCTTTTTGCTGTTGACACCTAAGCGCTAGGACCAAAGGGGGCGGAGCTACGGTAGGTCAAAGGTAGAAAAGTCGGATTTTTCGCTGTTTTTTGCGTTTCCCGTGTTGGTCTTTGAAGATAGCGCGTTGGCGCCAGCAAGCTTTTTGTAGAGCTCACTTGGACGGTTATTTAGTGTTTTTGAACAACCTGATTGCTTGAGTTTCAACCGAGATACGGTAGATCAAAGTTGGCCCAATTGCGCTTTTTTGCGTTTGAGCTCTTGGCGAATATATAAGACGGCTTGGCAAATGCTAGTGAAGTGCACGGGGAGTTGCCCCGATACCTAAGCTTCGATTTAAGGCCAAGCAGGGGTCGGTAGCTCAAACGGCGGCCGAGTTACGGTACTTTTCGTGGGGCGCATTTCTGTAAATTCGCGCGCCTCCTCCGCAATCGCTTTTCTCGCCCTCAAGAGGTCGGTTCAAGTGTGCCTTTCTCATGTACGGTTAGTCAAGTAGTTCCTGGGCTTGCCTAGCACGCAATCGCCGCGGGTTCGACTACCCACCGGTGCCTTTGCCAAATTTTTCCTCCGCTAGAAAACCCAACCTTAAGACTCATAAAGTATTGTTTTTTCTATCGGCATGCCGGTAGCGAGCGTGCGCTCGGCTAGTTAAAGATAAATTGTCATGTCCCCATCTCTAGTAGCAGCATTCCCCTCTATCCTACTTCCTCCTTTTCCTTCCCCAGACTCCGCCCTCGGAGTCTGGAGTCGAGTCTTCTCCTCTCTTCGGGGATGTGACCTCTCCCTCCCCTCCTTTCCTAGTAGTCCCTCCGAGACCCCCAGACACTGTCGATAAAGGATAACCAAGACACCAGGGGAAAGGCACACAAGTAAGGTACAGAGGATACTCGGTGCGGTAGTCGAGCCGCGGGTCCGGCCCGCTACCGTATCCGACATGGAGGTCCCTAAGGATTTATTCCCCTCGTCATGATCAGAGTCATTTCCAACTGAGTGCTACCAACATCAACTAGTCGCCTGTCTCCAGTTTACCCTGTCCACTCATCGCATCGCATCCAATCCAACTTCCGTCTACAATCAGTCATGGTTTTCGCCAGTATCCTTCCCCTTCCCTTCAATCATTAACGCCAGAGAGCGGATGATGCGCCACAGTTGCGCCAGCGCCAAGATGCGCCTACCCCAATCGACTCGAGAAGTCGCCTATGGAACAAAACGAATTCGAGATTCGAAGAAGAATGAAGCCACGGATTGAGAAGAGAGAAGATCAAGTATCAAGTGAGAAGACTGTGCGTGAGTGGCGACGGATTGCTACAGCTACAATCGCCTTTCGGACATGACACCAAGTCCAACTCGTCATCCCTGCTGCCGGTGCCCTTCCCCATCCCGTCCTTTCCCTGTCCCCTACTACTTCCATCAACGACCATCGACAGTCGTCAACCATCCCATCTACTCCATCTCGTCTCGAGGACTGCCAGAGCAAGGAGCGGTATGTTGTGTGTTTCACCCGATTCTTCTCTCATTTGTAAACATTTTATCTTTAAATTTCATCTTTTTTGGCTATTTTCAAAGAGAAGCAAAATCGTGGTCGAACACACCAACCTTCCTCTGTTTCCCTTTCTCGTCCTATTTCCCCTTTAGTTTCCCATTTCAGTGAGCGTGCAAAGAGACATGAGAACATATTCAAATCTTTTTTTTCTTTCCCAATCCTTTTCTTTCTGCTTTCTCATCTTCAGCTACTACGGTAGTACAAAATAAGACTTCGAGGCGCCTGACTTGCTCCCATCCACAACATGCACTTTGCCGTCTCTCTCTCTCTCTCTTCCCTCGTCAGTCAGGCGCCCCTCTGCCTCGTCTAACTAACCTCTCTTAGAATAATCCATAGAAGCCCCCTTCTTCTTCTCTAGAATGCTGACGATATAACATAACTCTCTCGTCGTCTGTCCAACACAATCTCACTCGCTCTCACCCCCTCTCGTCTAGAATCTCTCACCACCCCGTCTGAGCCTTCTTTCTCGGAATTTCTTTCGAGTGAGGAAACACGAGGGGGGGGAAGCATCCGACGCATACTGAATCCTCCCCTAATACTCCTCACATAATTGAGTCTTGTCTTTCCTTATCTGCATCCCATTCTTTGGATTGAGAAAGTAACAGAGAGAAGTAACACAGTCGAAAGCTGTGGAAAGAGATGAAAAGTGAAGAAGAGAAACAACTTTTGCAAATATTCCCTGACCAACTCAAGTTTCGCGCTATATTGTGAAGAAAACCGACCCATCTTCCACATCTCATCGGACGGAACTCCTTCTTCAATCAACTCTCGCATCTTCTTCTCTCCACAACTCCTTTTCATCATTCGGATTCCATCGTCCGCGTTTTCGACTAACCACAAAAAAAAATTGCCGGCCACTCGACATTCCAATTCAATCCCATCCCAGTATCTCTTCCCTTTAGTTATGGTTTCAGGTCCACACGGAAACACCCTCACTATTATTTTTACAACGAACTTTCTAGAATCACATTAGCACCAAATGGCCTGCATTCTTGTTTTATTTTTAATCGATATACTCGCTCAGCTTTCATTCGATCCGTTATCGCTTAGCCCTCGGAGGGGCTCCTATTGTCATTCAATTTCCCTTATTATCTCTCGCAATTTGCAATCCTCCCCATTCCACTCAAGTGCTGCTCCAACGTTACACCATCGACGCTATTCGAGTCCTCAGGACCATATTTTGATTGTCCTATCAGAGTATTCCTCAAATAGCCGAACTCGAACTTACGACTATCGTTCATTCGAAATTCGTTCTATGTATTCGTTCTAGTGTATTTACGGCGACCCTCATTGAAGGTCGAGAGACCGACCTTATTGGCGTCCGGGCATGTCATGTCCCCATCTCTAGTAGCAGCATTCCCCTCTATCCTACTTCCTCCTTTTCCTTCCCCAGACTCCGCCCTCGGAGTCTGGAGTCGAGTCTTCTCCTCTCTTCGGGGATGTGACCTCTCCCTCCCCTCCTTTCCTAGTAGTCCCTCCGAGACCCCCAGACACTGTCGATAAAGGATAACCAAGACACCAGGGGAAAGGCACACAAGTAAGGTACAGAGGATACTCGGTGCGGTAGTCGAGCCGCGGGTCCGGCCCGCTACCGTATCCGACAAAATAATAACCTCACGGCACTTCTTCCCTGGGGCACCGGAAAATGGTGGTAAATATCGGTTCGGGGGTAATGTGGCCACGGGAAGACGATTGGAAGTGGTCCGGAGACGATTTGACCTACCGTAACCGAGATACGGTAGGTCAAAGTGTCCGATTTTCGGTTTTTCTCTTCTAGCAAGCGCGGGGTTGTAGCTATGGCTTAGGTGTCATCAGGAAAGTTGTAGAGCTCGCCGACGCCGCCATTTTGTCTGTTTGTCTAGAAGCGATTGGATCACGGGGTCCCGAGATACGGTAGGCGTGATTTCATCGAGCCGGTTCGAATCCAGCCTGGGGCAGGGGTTTTGCCGGATTTTTCGCAGTGTGTTTCGGAGTCTGTGGGGATGGGGTAAGGTCCCTGAGAGTGATTGCGGACCGGTCCGATCAAACCCGGAGAGTTTGAGTCGCGAAGCGACCTCTGCTCATGGCCCCGGTTCAGCGGTAACATAGGTGCGCAGCAAAGCTCTCCTGCCATCGACGCTCATGGCGTAATGGTTAGGGGCTCTGCGTGGCACGCAGTCGACGTTGGTTCGACTCCCCGCCAATTCATTTTCTTTTGCAACTTTTTCTTCCGGTTCAGACCGAGTTTTTTGAAGTAGGGCTGTGCCAGCATGGATCCATTATGGTACTATGGTGCCAGGCCGGTACCAGGTCGGTGCCAGGTCGGTACCAGACTGGATCCAAATTTTTTCGAGGCGAGTTTTGCGAGAATCTGGGATTGTTCATGCATTGATCCATGATGGGACCATGGTACAAGGCTGGTACCGGGCCTGTAGCAGAGGGCAAAAATGGCTAGAAAATTCATTATTCAACTAAATTCACAGGAGTATGATAACGGCGTGCCCTTAGCGAGCGCAGCTCGGCTAGTAGAACTAATAAAGTACAAAACGCACACTGCTTGGGACCAGAGCGATTTATATGTTGAATAGGAGATATGATAGTCATAATTAACAATAAACAACCAACCTGGTCAGACAAAATCGGGTTCTTCTCATTTCTGTTCAATCCTTTCAGCTCGAGTAGAACATGAAGAGATGAGACCGAAGAAGAGATGACGGAGAATATTGCGACTGAAGGATAGGCTTGGCATTGGTATCATCATTTCGCACAGGCAGACCGCACAAACTCAATCTTTGCCTTCACATACCAATGCGAGTTTTCGTTCGTAGTCCATAGAAGAAATCGATCGGCCAATGCGCTGAACAAAGGCAGTTGTAAAAGTAGTAATATTGAGCCCAAAACTCACGGCATTATCAGGTGTCGGTGAGAGCACGGCAGCTATCTATTCGAATATTTTAGGGGACAAAGTGATCAGCGCATCATTCGATTGATTGGAGTACTCGAAACTCTGAATGGCGAGCGCTTAGAAAATGATCAACATCGAAGAACAGATTTCCATGAGAATACGAAACATTTAACATTTACTAACCTGTCTCCACCACTGCTTTAATTTCGCCTCTGGTTCCGTCATTCCTGAATCAAATACAGGAAGTTGACTCTTCAACTTTCTAAACTCCACAATATATCGCATTGATCACGTTGCAAAATAGGCTCAAAATAGTCGTACTGGACGAGAACCAGAACTCAATAGAATTAATATGAATTAAGAACAATGCGCACAAAGTAAATTCAAGAGCAATATCCATCAAGAAATGGAAACAGACGGCGAAAACAGTGGAAACAAAGGGAGAACAATAGTCCATTCAAGCTTACAGTACCCAGCGAGACGTGGAAACTTTTTCGCCTATCATTAATTGATTTTTATTTATAATTTTTTTTTATAAATTTTTATTTATAAATTGTGGTCTGTAATTTCGAAGAGATAAATTAGTTGGGTGTCAGAGAAATGAAGAGAACAATTGTCACATATTTGACGTCTTCATCAAGATTGGGGTGATTTATTTCATAGTGATGCCTGACCACTCCCTGAACTATCATTGCAAGATAACGGTAGTTCGCCAGTGGCAAGAAACTCACCGTTGCATACCCCATGATGAAACTGTAGATCAGAGAGGAGAAAAATACTCATCAAAAGTGGACGTATACAGTCTCGGATTGATTCTCACTGAGATGTGTGTGGCACATGTCATTTGAGAAAACCGATGAGGTAAACGACCATATTTATTATGTGATTCTTTTCGAATTGGATTGTCGCAACCTGACATTGAAATTTTAAGGGGCAAATGCAAACATCACTGAAAAATAGATCTTTACTTGCAATGAGTTGTTTGTCTATCTAATATTTTTATTGTTTCGAATCGATCGTTTCCCAGGTCTTCATGAATTATCAAAGAGGATGACCGAACACCATTCTCAATCACCTGCCAGATGTGGTGAGAACATCAAGTTTTAGATGTTTTTTTAAACAAATTCAAAAATTTAGGTTCGATTCGCCATTAAAAAACAATAAAAATGAATTGTTGTTTGATTAGTCTAAAAGATCACCTTCCTTTACGTTGACACTTTTTGAAGTATCGAGCGCTTTTTTCAGTTTTAGTTTGCGAATTCTCAGAAATTAGATTCACATTCCCCAAGCAACGTACCATCTGGACCATCGCAACCATTTTCTCAGTGATGGCTGCCGCGGCAGATAAATCGATTCTCTGAAATGAAATTCGGATTTACATATGATCACAATATAGGAAGTGGTGTAGTGGTCTATGGCGCGCCCTCCCATTCCATCATCACGGGTGCGATTCCCGGTCGTGACACCGCCTCCGCCTCACCAAGGCGCCCACCCATTGGGGATGGGAAATTGGTAGTGACAAGATCACGTGGTAAATAGGTCTGGCGAAAGGTGGGCACTCCAGACCGACAAGCCCAATGTATCACTGGCCTAGCAGTGATCTCCCGCGAGCCCAGTCTCGAAGTCGGGTGAAACTTTACTTTTTTTACTTTTACAATATACGAAGAAGCGTCGAAAGGTAGTAATACATTTGCTTTATCTCGAATCCCCGTACTCCATCATAATTGTCATATGAGAGGAATCGCGAGAGATTCGAGAGTTTTGGGGTATTGGCGGACAATAAGCGGAAAAAAGTGATAATTAAGAGACTGCCTCCGTTATTTTCGACCACCCCCGGTCACGTGCCCCCCGGAATGAAAACAGCAGGCCCATTCTCGAGTATGTCGGGTACATTAATTATGTATTTCACAAAACTCAATTCACATCATGATGCTGGCAGGCCGCTGGCAGAAAAGTTAAAATATATGTAAAATTTTCGAAAAATCATATCTTCCCAGCCGAATTAAATAGTTTAGATTATTCATTTTTGTTATTAATATGGTGCCTTCGAGGATCGAGGTAGTGCTTGAAGAGACTGAGTCGTCCACCCAAACCGGTTTCCGGTGCGGGCACAGCACACTCGACAACCTGCACTCCATCGAGCAGGTGGCAGAAAGGTCATCGGAATACGGTATCCCCATCTACCTTGAATTCGTCGACTTCCGCAAGGCCTTCGATTGCGTGGAATGGAGCGCGGTCTGGCAGTCACTCTGGTCATCGGGATGCCATCCTACCCTCGTCCACCTTCTACGTCGCATCTACGAGTCGTCTTCCACCCTCATCCGCGTCAACGAAGATGTGGTTCCAGTCACCGTTCGAAGAGGAGTTCGTCAAGGGGACACTTTGTCGCCTCGCCTCTTCAACGTGGTTCTTCGTGCAGCAATGGATGACATCGACTGGGGAAGCGACGGGATTCGGATCGATGGGAGACATCTGAACCATCTCGAGTACGCGGATGACATCGCCCTCATCGCCAAGTTTCGACCGGAAATGGAGCGGATGTTGAAGAAGCTGATGGAAGCCTGCAGCCGCGTTGGTCTCGAAATCAACGCTTCCAAGACCAACCTCCTCACCTCCTGCACCACTACCAGAGCACCCATAGTCATCGGAAACCTGAAATTTGAAATCGTCGAGTCTGCCACGTATCTAGGAGGAAGAATCTTTCTTCCACTTGACCACTCAGACGAAATCGAGCACAGGATCAGACTCGGTTGGTTCGCATGGAGTAAGCTGTCCCATCTCCTCACTTCTCGACTTCTGCCCATGAAGACCCGGAGAAGACTCTTCGTGAGTTGCGTCACCTCTACCTTACTCTACGGGTGTGAAGTGTGGGCTCTTCGATCAAGCGACAAGGAGAGACTGTGTATGACCCAACGGAAGATGGAACGGAAAATGGTCGGAGTTTCGCTAAGGGATCGCTGGAGAAACGAACGCGTGCGAGGAATAACGAAACTGCGCGATTGGAACCAGGAGGGACTGAAACGGAAGGCGCGCTGGGCACTCAAATTGCGAGGCTTGGATACGGATCAGTGGAGCCGTGCGACTACCGTCTGGACGCCCTACAACTAGACCCGCCCCCCGGGCAAGCCAGAAGTGCGCTGTAGGGATGACTTGACGCGAGCTATTGGCAAGAACTGGTGGAATGCAACTCGTGATGACTACCAACGACTCATCCTCATCTGAGCACCCTAATTGCCTGATATGATAAATTGATTGATTGATTGATGGTGCCTCATGTAACTATATAAGGCGTTCTGATCCAATTTTGCACGTATTGAAAATAAATATTTCAAATATTTTTTTAGTTTTTCCGTATATATAACGTATATACCCATTATATATATATACATTATATATATATATATATATATATATATACATTATATATATATATATATATATATATATAATGGGCATGGTGTCTGACTGGCATGCCGACGCAGGCAGGTTCGACTCCCGCCCGCAGGTGATGTTTTGCAAGAGGTAGAGTTTTAAAAAAAAATTTCTGAAGCCTCACACCTTTTCCCTAATACTATCTCAACGTTTCACCTTTGACATCTGTTTTATGGAAAAACTAAAAAAATATTTGAAATATTTATTTTCAATACGTGCAAAATTGGATCAGAACGCCTTATACCTGAGGCACCATATTAAGAACAAAAATGAATAATCTAAACAATTTAATTTGGTTGGGAAGATATGATTTTTCGAAAATTTTACATATATTTTAACTTTTCTGCCAGCGGCCTGCCAGCATCATGATGTGAATTGAGTTTTGTGAAATACATAATTAATGTACCCGACATACTCGAGAATGGGCCTGCTGTTTTTATTCCGGGGGGCACGTGACCGGGGGTGGTCGAAAATAACGGAGTTGTCGTCTTAAGTAACTCGAATGATTCTTTCAAACTGCGTTTGCCGATTTTCGATATCTGGTCTTATCTCCGAATATTGTTAGATCAAAGCAGGGACGCTATGAAAATTTAGGGCAAATTTGACTCACGAAAATGATCATTACTTGCTTTAAAATTATGCTAGAGACAATTCAAAAAAACTTTCGAATGAGGGGCAAGGAGGGAAAAATTTCTTATGTTGATGATGTCATTCTTTGTCAATGCGCTTAATCGGGGCCGTCGGTTTGACAAATAAGTAATGTAACTTTCCTAATGCCGATTTCTATAAGAAGCGCTGAAAAGTAATTTGAGAAACAACGAGTACCCACCACCACTTCTTCAATCAGAAAGATAGGAGTATAGAGAAAAAGGCGAGACTTGTCCGAAAAACTTGCGATTTTCACCGTTTTTCACAGTTTTTCAAGCATAACTTTTCTCATTCTTGTTTTCATGAGCTATCATATTGCAATTCGAAATCCGTGCGCCAAAATACACCAGAACAAATTATTGAAATATGTTTTCGTAATAATTTTTTCGACTCTGACCATTTTTCACCATATTGTCATGTTGTTCCATTTTTTATGTACAATTTTGGTCAAATACTTGTTGTCTCAGAATCATGTCCTATAGAATTTTCTTGTTTATTTTTGAGCGTAGAAAACGAATTTGCTAACTAGAGCTCATGAAACCTCGAAAGAGAAAAGGCTCTGTGGTAAAATACGAGTCTCAAGTTTCTAGAAAGGTCCGGGAAAACGATGAAAAGTCTGAAAAATGGTTGCAGAAAAAAAAGAGGTCCGTCTACGAAAGAAAGGTACGGGAAAATGAAGAAAGGTCCGGGAAAATGATGAAAGGTCCGAAAAAATCTACGAAAGAAAGGTACGGGGAAATGACGAAAGGTCCGAGTATATGCTCACAATCGCGGGAGGTCCGTCCAAAAACAGGAAGGTACGACAAAAACAAAAGATGTCCGTGCAATTGAATAAAGCTCCATAATTGAAGGCAAATTGAAAGTCTCAAATCTAACATTATTTATTACTAGGTCGAATTTCGATGTATCGCGCACTTCACCTTTCGATATTCTCCTATCTAATACCGTACGTGACATTTTTTCTGATGTTTTTGATAAGTCGGAGGACTACCAAGAAAAAAATTTGCTACTCAATCGCACCTTTGCTGCAGAATAACTCAAAGTAGGTTCCTAAAATAGGGATTTTAGCTCATAGAAGTGCTAGAGACTCGTACAAAAGCTCAAAATGATCGTTGCGATAATTCCTGGTGATCTCCAAAGTTTGAGGAGAAAAGCTTAAAATATACCTTCACGGCATGAAATTGGTCACGTTTTCAACTTTCCGTATTTCGGATGTTTATATATTGTAGTATCGGAAATAAGTCTGCTCACTTTTTTCTAAATGTTATAACTTTCGAACCAAATGGATGATCATTCAGAGGTTTTGAAATATGGCACTGCATGTACTCCTACGTATGCTCACTGTGTTCAACCGTAATACGATTTCGCAATATTTCATAGTGATGACGCAATCGTGATATTTTTTCATGGTGGATTAGTTGCTCGATGAATTTTTTGAGTCATTCTGCAGCCAAGGTGCGATTGAGTAGCAAATTTTTTACTTGGTAGTCCTCCGACTCATCAAAAACATCAGAAATAATGTCGAGTACAGTATTTGATAGGAGAATATCGTAAGGTGAAGCGTGCGATACATCGAAATTCAACATAGTAATAAATAAAGTTAGATTTGAGATTTTCAATTTACCTTCTATTATTAGAGACCGCAGGCTGATATTCCAAATTGCCCACACAGACTCAGAACTGTGCTCATTGTGTTAGTCTCGAACTGAATAACGTTTTTCCTTTTTAGAGTTTGTTTCTATCTCTTCTCTCAACAGAGTTCTCCCCCGAAAAGCACGCGCGCGTGGGCAAGGGAGAGGAGAGGGAAATCAGGCGAGAGAGAGAAGGGGGCGGAGCATCTCTCGCGTGTGTCTCTCTCCCTCCCCCCGCCCTCTCGCCCCTCTCCTCTTGCGCTCGCCTGACAATTCAGAAAAAATTATTAAAATTCTAGTAAAATGCATAAAATACCTCTAAAATACAAATAAAGTAAATTCGAAAGGTGCATCTGTGTTTTCATTCAAACGACATTATCACAAGTTCGAACCTACTTGAGATTTTTGTAAATGTACACAATTTCAGGGGAGTTATCTATCTCTTCCGAGAGCAAGCGGCATCGTCGATGAAGAAAGTGAACAACAAAGTTGTGATAATGTAAGGACCGCTAATGGACCATGCTGTTAGTTTTCTATCTAGAAATTACATTACCTCCACCTGAGTCAGTCGGTATACGAAGACGATTCTACGGGACTATTCCGTACACTATCTTTAGAAATGATATTCTTATAAAATATTATTTTACTTAGTCTCAGTATTATCAGTCACTTGTTATTTTTACGGAGATTATATAATGTTTTCCTGAATACATTCTAATTCAGTTATTCTTAACCTCTCATAACTCTGACTGCATATGCATTCTCAACTCGAATCGGAATATTCTCCGTATACTCAACACTATCAATCTCACAGTGTCGGAGTTCAGCTATGTGTGAGATTTTTTTAGCTTAAATTATGTATAATTTCAGATAGCATATTGTTTTAACGTTCTTGGTTTCGTTGAGGGTTCATAATTTGTTTTTATATTAAAACAAACTAGTGTATTTTTTAATCAAAATTTTGAATTCGAAACTTACGTTGCTATTGGTTTTGAATTCGTGAAATTAATTTTTTTTTAAAGGCTTAAATAAAGTTAGAAAGATAAGTTAGATTCGTACTAGGTGTTCGCACGTACAATACCGTGCAAAAGTCGTGGAACTTTTTTAAAATTTCCAAAACTTCTTTCCAAACTGTGATAGAGACCCACGGTTTGAAGCATTTGGTAGCCCATTTTCAGGGAAATACTCACCTATTATTGAATCATGTACTGCTCTAAGTCTGATTCTTAGACTAATTTAATGCCGATGAGCTATATTCAAAAAATGACAAGTCTTACATGGAAATTTTCTACAAGTTCAAATGTCTCATGCGGGTAGTACCGCCTCACGTGTGCGCAATACACATTGAGGCACATTGGTCGCATTTCACATAAGGTCAACAGATCTCGAGAAACAGTTTCCATCACACAGCTGTCGAGTCGATAGATCTTCAAATGTCAATTCAAGTGAATTCCCAAAGCTTAATTGTTTTTCATTTATTAGGGCGAGTTTATGCCAAATTTTTTCGAGGAAGTAGCCTCTTCAGTTCAAAAAGCGTCCATTTCTTCCTAGTTTGGTGATTTATTCGAAAATTCCTGTTAGTATGGTATGTTTTGGTCTAAAACAACAGCTGCTTCCTTCTTATTTGCGCATGATCCATGAAAACTCTCATCTTCGTCGGTGTGACAGTAAAATCACGTTGGTTATGCCAGGTTCTTACAAACTGTGCTCGTATGTATGGATATTTTCATTTTTCCGTTTATCATCTCGTGATTTCAGTCCCGGAAGAGGAGCTCCTCTCAACATCGTCTAGTTCCGCTGCCTGCATATCAAAGTACAATACCTAGTGAGTCCCCAATACAAATTAAGAGAGGATCCCATTATCCAGAAATTAGCTGAATTTTCTTGAACTTTGATATCGATAATTGAAGATTGAAAACAAGATATATATCTGCGTCCCTTTTTGTATAGAGTCAGAAGGGCGGTTATTTCGATTTTTTATAAGAATAAGCAACTCTTGTTCTATCGTTGTTTTCTTGGGTAGAACTTGGCGTTCGCTATTTTCTGTAATGGGAGGTCGTGACGGTATACACCGAAAATCATGTTTTATTGCAATTTCCGCTTCAAAATTTATTTTCCCTTCTTCCACACGAGACCGGTTCAATTCACACATACTACGATATTGCCCCAGGTCACCCCTAACTTATGGCATATTGGCGATTTAAACAAGCACAATTGTCGAGCTAAAATTAACAAAAAGAAAAAGAAAGAAACTTTCTGACCGACCTAATATTACACCACGAATAGACAAGTATTTCCGGTTGAAGAGAAATGAGGTTTTTCTAAAGAGTTGATCAACATACACTCCAGATTTACAAAGTCAAATTCATCCCTTCCGATGGAATTATCGTTTCGTTCGTGAGGAATCTGATTGCGGTATGTACGAGGGCCCGTGCTGCTAACGCAATGCTCTTGATTAAAGGGTGAAATCCATCATGTCAACGGAGTGTGCAGCATGGTGCAAGATAGCAAGATGCGAATCTATGATGTCAGCCAAGATTTCGAAAGTGGGATTCTGCTCGACTTAGAAGAGCTGCATCAGGGGATGGAATTGAGGGAAATCCATCGGTTTGTGTTGCAAATACTGTTCAAAATAGCGGATTTTATTACAGCGACAACGCAATTTACGTCGCATTATACTCGCAAGCAATTCGCCCAAAGGCGCGCAAATTGAGGGACAATGTGATTGTGATAGAGGTGGATCGCTGTTTAATTATTATGCCGAGTGGACTGGCCAAAAAATCAAGCGCATCAGGGTAATCGGAAATGCGCTATATTTCTACTCGTGCAAGAAGGTACAATTTAATTTTTAAAATATTTTTTTTTAAACTACAAAAACCAATGTTTATTTCAGATCTATAATCAACATGTTAGCCTGCTGAGGGAATCGAAATTGCATATCAGCGAGACAAGTTGGAGGTTTGATCATGTATTGTTTTCTCTACAAAACGTTTCACTTTAGAACGAAAAGGTGTTGAATGGAGGTTTGTGCAGTAGAGTTCGGGAAGGTCAACGATATGTCTACCGAATGTGTGATGACCCAGACCTACATGGCATTCCGATTCATCCATCTCAGCCTGGGTTAGAACTGAGAAACATCTACCGGTGAGAGCATTGAAGACCCTGATCTTATATTTCATATTTTTCAGAGGTAAGGCGATATTCGTGCAAGATATTGGTTTCTCAGAGGCGCCTTTCTATCGGCGACCATCGGCTCACTTATGGAAATCGAATGCAGTTGCTGTTGAAGTGAGTATGATATGAAGTCAGAGCTGAGGTTATATTTTCACAAAGCATTATATCTAACAATTCTAGCACTAGTATCAAATTCGGTTATTTTTTATTATAAATCATATCAAATATTCGATAGGTGCCCGGCTCAATGTGCCTTTCATACGGGCACGAAGATGTATCGAGTTCATCCTCTCGATTTCACTACTTCGATGAACTCGAATTGTATGTTCTTGATACTGAAACGATGAAATTTCTTCCATCATTGAAGTTTGAGCTAGTTGTACTCATAAAAGCATCAATTACGCATATCATTCAGGGGATATTTGGTGACTATCGTTGGTGTCAGTAACGGAGTGCTAACTGTAAAAGTTCAGCATAGAAACGGCACCAGTCATTTCCTGATGACTACACACCTTCCGCCTGGATATGTGAGTATAGTTACACATATTTATTTATAGCATAATGGTTCATTATATTTCAGTATGCACTCAGTGCTTCTGACGATATGTTTTCGTCTAAGTAAGTTCATATCGCATTTTAGATTCAGTATTTTATTCAGATTTACCGACGATTTCGAAGTTAATAGGATACTCGGAGTGGGAGGGTTCGGCATAGTCTTCGAAGTAATCAACGTCCTCGATAACTGTAAATATGCCGTCAAACGAATTTCCGTTAAATCTAGTTATTCTTGCTCGATAGCCTTAGATATTCATGAAATCCCGAAATACCGAATTTTCAGCGATATCACTATTCGGAATGCACTTCGAGAGGTACGAGTGATGGCTCTACTTGATCATCCTGGTATCGTACGCTACAACAACAAATGGATCGAGAATCCGCCCGCAGTTTGGCAGGTTGGAAATGCAGAATTCCAGGAGCGAAAATATATTTTTTTAAATTTTCAGTTCGAGGCAGATATGGAATTATTCAAGTCAATTGGATCGACCATGAACCTTTTTGTAAGTTTTGTAATTTTTGTAAGAATTACATACATTTCAGGAAATCAACTACAGACATGACAGCGCATTCATCTAAATTCAAATGCAGGTATAGCATTTTTGAACAGCATCATGTTTTCAATATCGATTTGCAGATTTGCAAGAAGTTGCTTACCGAATGGCTTGATGAGAACAAAGCAACAATCTCCCGTTCGATTCCTCGGATCAAACTGTGGTTTGAGCAAATACTATCCGCTGTGACATGCCTCCATGATATGAATCTCATTCATCGAGATGTAAAGGTGCGACTGGACATGCCTCAAAATATTATAAAAAAATTTTTTAGCCCAGTAATATTCTTTTCTCTGAGAATGGTCGGCTCAAGTTATGTGATCTCGACAAAGCAACTGAGCGGAAAGCAGATGATGCTACACAGACAGCCTTGACAAGGACTAAGATCGGCACCGCACTCTACACGATCCCTGAACAAGTTTGTCTTCTTTGCTCCGTCAGAAAATGTTGCTATTACAGCAATCGATGTTCGCAACGTACTAAAAACAGCTCTTAGACGGATGTCTTCTCACTTGGATTGATTCTGGCTGAGCTCTGCGTTGTGATGACACCGATTGAGCGGTCCGAGGTCGGGATATTTCATAATCATTTAGCAAAATATATGTATTTCCAGATATTCGACAATTATCGCTTGGGAAAGCACAATGCAATACTCATTGCTGACGAGGCATTGGTAATTTGGCAGAAAATGTTCCTATAAATCAAATACTATTTTAGAGCGAAATTGTATCGATGCTCACCCAGATTCATCCAAACAGTCGACTTTCTTGTACGGATATTCTCGACTTGATGAGTGAGAACAGCAACATCAACAATAATAATGTGAAAGTTCGATAAATCGATTCGCAAACTTGATCGTCGCATATTGACTGAATTCAATCGATGAATTGTGTTTTTTTAAAATTATTTTCCTCATCACATATAAAAACAAGTTTTTTTCTATAATCTTCATTCTTTTATCATCTGTACTAGCTACTATGCATATGTTGCTTTATTATTTGTGTTTGAATTACTTTCCCCGTCTCGTTATGCAACTAATGTGTTTTCAGCTCCAAAAACCACGTGACCATCATCATCGTTTGCGTTGTTCTGGTGGTAATGATTCCTTTTGATTGTGACATTTATCACTAAACAAACAACGTAAAGAAAACTATTGGCCTTCGTTAACAGTAATTATAGTGGGAGAATTGATAATAGCAATAACCGTCAATGAAAAATAGATTATAATGATTACATTCAAGTTATTTCCGCAGCCCCCATCACATGGGCACTTATCAGGCGGTGCAATACGGTATGAATTATATTTCAGTTTATATCAATCCAAATCAATAAAAACCCATTTTAGACTGCCCCTCGCACCGATCTCCCTGCAGATTTCCCGAGAGTACTTAAAAAAAAGAATAGCTGCTACCATAAACGCATGATTTCAGCAGCAATACATGAGCCACGCTGGTTCTCCTGCAACAGTTTAGTCCGGCATTTTGGCAAAGAAGATTTCCCAACCAGTCGATAAAAGCGATATGCTTAGCCGAATTATAATATGTTTATATTTATTGAAGGAAATCATGAACTCAAAATATTTTTTTCAATTGCGCGTTGTTTCTGCGCTTTGAGGAAGTGTTATTGCGATTCCCATCGCGATAAGATCTTGCGCGTCTCTTTTCTCACATCGTTTGTATCACCAGTTCCGTCCTCGCCCCTTTGATAAGGTTATCGCTGAAAATTACGATTCACACATTCCTAATGGTGAACTGATTGTGATAATTTCGATAGATGTAATATTTTACAAGAGTTAGTCAGACATCAAAACTTTCATCCCCCACGCCGCTGGGTGAGTCACGGTTACACTCTGTTTAATTAATTAATTGACCGAGGAGAAATACATAAGATAAGGGGTAGGTAAAGCGGAGAACCCGCTCCTCTTCCTTTCATCTTTCATCGTTCTGCTTTACCTTTGCTGTGTTCTAAATCTGCGGCTCACCCCCTTCCCTTTCTCCCGCGATTTGGCTATTCGGATCCTTTTCGTGTTACTATGATATAAATATATTATTCCTTCAACTATGCTCTAAAGATCATCGAACTGAAAGCAACGGGGACAGAGGCAGAGTTGGTTTCGTGACTCTTGTGAGATTGGGGAGTTATTCTTCTGCACATGATTTTCCCTCCTTTTCTCTCACTTCTTCATGTTCCCTCATTTTCTCTCGCTTCTTGATTTTCCCTCCTTTTCTCTCCCTTCTTGATTTTCCCTCCTTTTCTTTCCCTTCTTGATTTTCCCTCCTTCTCTCTCCCTTCTTCATTTCCCCTTCTTTTCTCTCCCTTCTTGATTTTCCCTCTTTTTCTCTCCCGTCTTGACTTTCCCTCCTTCTCTCTCCCTTTTTGATTGTCCCTCCCTTTCTCTCCCTTCTTGATTTTCCCTCTTTTCTATCCCTCCTTAATGTTCCCTCCTATTCTCTCCCAGATGTCACGATACTTGATCGGTGCGCTTGAGAAGTGCGCCTTCCGGCCTGAGGTGCTCTTGAATGCGAGTCCAAGAACGACAGCAAAACAATTGTATTATTTTGTAATAATATGGGCTCTAATTTCTCAAAACATTTTCTGGTTAACAATTTCAGTTAGCGTAAATAATTTCATAATACTGCACGATTGTTGTTGATGTATTATATTATATATTTTCAGGTAGTTTGCTCTAAAACTTCAATTTATTCTAATCGAGATCCCGTCAGATCAAGTAATTTTTGAATGCAAATCTGAGCGATGGATGTGGCATCCCCCTGGCAGGGGTCAGAACGGAATGCATGAACGATGCCTCATCGTATAAGAATAAGGTCTTGGGGTCCCTACTAAAACATCCCCCCCCCGTAAAACTTCCCCACTGGCACTCAGAGGCTAAATCGAGAGAAGGCTAATTCCACAGCCGTCTGAGAATTTTGAACAAAGTTGTAGAGCATGAGACGACGGTTCTTTCGACATATTTGGTTTCTCGAAAAGTTGAATTTGAGTATATGTACGAAGAAAAATGTGTAATTTCGTAAATTTTCACATTTTTCTTCATATCTATAATTAAATTCAACTTTTCGAAAAACCAAATATGTGGAAAGGACCGCCATCTCATGCTCTACAACTTTGATGTTGACGTCAAAATTCTCAGACGGCTTTGGAATTAGGCTTCTCTCGATTTAGCCTCTGAGTGCCAGTGGGGAAGTTTTACGAGGGGGACGTTTTGGTAGGGACCCAAGGTCTTGTGCGAGGCATACCCCGTGGATGAGATCCATATCGGATGCGACCATCCGATGTGGATCTTGTGTTGCAAACACTTTAGTCAAACCAACTACTATGTGATCCAATAACGCGTTCATAATTATTCATCGCTCTTGATTTATTGTTTCTGATTCATTTAATTATACTCAGATGGATCAATCCGACGGCAACGAATCCGTAGTATACTTGTTTACTTCTGAACCGACCAGAAAGACAACCGGAAACAAGCAGCCAAGAAGCCTCAAAAGGATCTTCAAGGACGACGGACGAAAGGGATCGACGAACTCCGCATTAGAGAGAGCACCGAAAAAGCGAAAGACAGTGAGTAACGCTGTAATTACGAATGGCACTTTAAGTTGTTTTTTTGAGACTGAAGATGGAACATTCAATGACATCTCGGGAGGCAAAAATAACGTACCTGAGGAAGATAAAGCAGTGATACTGAAGAGAACACGAGGGAGAATCCCTACAACGCGGTCTCCGAGGTATGTTATTATTTTTTATCCCACAATTTTATCCAAACAATCGCTGGGATGAGTCATGGTTACACTGTTCTATCTCTTCTTTAGAATTGGGAGAAATATAAGAGAAGAGGGAGCGATCACTGCTCGTATAGTATCATACAATGTTCTCCCCCTAATCGGTGTATTTTCCTAGTTTATCTTTTTTTTTATTGCGTGGTTATGTTCTTGTCTATCCTGATTCATCTATGAAATGTGTTCGAAAAACTTTTTCTACAATAGGTAGATGAAAAAGAAAAAGAGAGAAAAAGGCCGAGCGGCCAGGTGCAAGAGATGAGTCAGCCGAATAGGCGGCAGTGAGATAAATCAGTTGTGTGCTGATTCGCTATCGTTGGGGTTATTCGAATCGGTTGATCGGAAATGGAATCGGTTTTACTATTCAAGTCTCTTTGTATATGTAATCTTTTATTTAACGTACTTCCATTCCACAAGGAGTGGTCTCTCTTCGAATCTCTGGCCTATTATCATCAATTGTCCCAACCCCCTCTTTCCTCCTAATTCACACGGGCTCTGGTATTCCGGGAGCAAAATACGTGGCTTGAAGTAGATTCCGATACTCCGATAGAAAAGTATCCTGTCACAGAACGTTTTGCGAAAGAGTGTCAACTCGCGTTTTTTTCCTGATCTATTCTTCTTTCAGAACGACTGCCCTCATGGATGGATCCCATCGAGAGAGAACTCTCATCGCATGGAACGTGAATGGAGCACGTGCTTTGGTGAAGGTAAACATTGTTTTCTAAACTTTTTAAATATAAAAATATCATAAGTCAACAAACTTATTAACGAATCAATCTTGCAGAACGGCGGCCATCGTTTCTTTGACAAGAATAAGGCTGACCTAGTCTTTCTGGGAGAGACAAGGTGCGATGAGATTCCGCCTGAGCTGAAAAGCGCCCTCGATGAATATCCGTGGTCTACTCTAGTTGCGTCAACGGGCAAGGGTCGAAAGGGGCAAGCCGGAGTCCCACTGTTCAGGTAAAAATAGCTTTTTATGAATAGGGCAGACAATTCAAGGATGACTCTCCTCATTTTGCATTATCTCCCATCAGTCAGAGAAGCGAGAGATCGCGCGAAATGAAGAGTCAATCGTAGAATTACCAACCCTAATCATAACTAGAGATTGATCAGCGATCATTGCAGTAAGGAGCAACCTCTCAATATCTGGAAAGGAACTGGCGTCGAGGAGTTTGATGATGCCGGAAGATTAATCATAGCAGAGGTTTGTTATCTGTGCTTCTAGGTGAACGGTTTGGTCATATTACAGTGAAACAAGGTTCGGGAAAGAGAAGATTGGGAAACTGCATAGAGGATTCAGAGGGAATTGACAAAAACACTTCCTAGATAATGAGGCTGGACATGTTAATGATTACGAATATATTGCAGTATGCCACATTCTTCTTCGCGGGGGCATACGCTCCAAACAGTGGAGCGAGACTGGAAAATCTACCGAAGAGAAGAAGATGGGAGGCAACTATCAGACGGAAGCTGAGTGATCTGGACGTGAAGAAGCCAGTGATCTACGGAGGAGATCTTAATGTAGCTCATCAAAAGATAGGCAAGTTATATTGCAGCCTGTGATGTTATTTCGCTTCGGCTCTCTCCATTCCACAAACTCTTTTGTTTATCAGACCTGGAGCTATACGTCTCTATCCATAACAACTACCATTTGAAGATGCTGCTGATTACGGCGTTAATATCAGAACGGCAGCAGGATTCGCTGATCAGGAGAGAGCAGATATGACCGCGCTGCTCGGATCTGGTTTCACCGACACGTACAGAAGCCTGCACAAGGACAGGTAACGAGTCACTAATCGATATTGTACGAGCTAGTGATGTCATTTCGATGTTTCTCTCTCCTCGTGCTGCACACACTCTCGCTTCTCTGACCTGCGAGATAGTGTGCGGAATGGGGAGAGCAAAATTCGAAATTACATAACTTGTACGAACGATATTCCAATTCAGTGCCGCCTACACGTCCTACCTCTGGATGGGTGCGCGGATTCCTGCACGACTCGACTATTTCCTGGCTAGTAACCGACTCGTTGAGAACATAACCGAAAGTGATGTGATGGATGACGGAATGAGTGCAAGTGATCACTGCCCGATCATGCTCAAGATCATTATCTAGTCTGATTAGGATCATATATTATATCATATCAGTTTCTTTTGATACTGTATTGAGTATGATACTGTATCTATACTGTACTATAGTAGTATGATAATGACGGAATACCTTACACTCATGCATTTCACCTTCTACTTTCTTTTATATTTTGGTTGACCTCTCGTTTTATTTCACAGTCGTATCAAACTACATATTGGTAATTCGTTAATAATTGATAATGCACAAAAGAACAAATGTATTCACAATTGTTTGCAAACTATATCTGCATAGCACCGAATTCTACTTCTCTGAAATTTTTCCAATGACTGAATGGATCAATATTGGATACTCGATCACAATAAATGTGACGTCAATTTTATTTCCTCGGTACTTTGATGTAGTGATATCGAACCCGATAAGCGTATGCGCGTTGCATACCTCACCGCTTATCGTCACTCTTTCATCCTTCGTTGTGTTTCAATTGTCACCGTTTTATTTCACGCTGACTCCCCTGCAACAGTTGTTGCCTGGAAGAAGATTACCCAACCAGACGATAAACGCGATGTGATTAGCCGAGTAAATAATCTGTGGATACTTTATCTCTCAAACTGTGCGTCTTCTCTGCTTTTTGGCGCCATTTTATTGTTATGGGAGCGCGATAAGAGCGTCTCGCTCGATTCTCTCACCGCTTTTCATCAGTCGTTTCCTCCGCTCTGTGTTTCACGCCATCGCTTAGAAATGGCTCTTCGCACCTACGTCACAAACGAGGATTTGAGGGTGCTATGCGCGATGGAGCTAGAAGGAGGCAATAATTTCTCTTGAATTTTTCTTCGTTTTTACCTGTAACTTTTGTGAGTAAGATCAATCGATTGATCATTTGTTACTTGCAGATACTTATCAAGACGAGCCCATCACTTCTTTTATCGACAGCACGATTCAAATCGCAATCTCACGTGAGTTCCAGCGATGAGTGAGAACATTTAGCCTTTTAGCAATTCACAGATGGATTCATAGACAGTCTAAAGAAGCAACAAACATTTCGCGACCAATTCATTCGCTTTTCCCACCATATTGACGCTTAATTCAGGCGTATTCACCCTCACTCAACTCGATGTTTTCGGGTTTCCCGCTATCGGTCAGCAATACATTTACTGCATGGAAACCAGCGATGTTCAGCAGTATGTTTTCTCATGCTATTCGTGCACAATCGCAACATTACCTTCATCGGTCATCGCTAGTAGTAGATAGAAATATTTCAATGGAATGTTGTAGCGAAACATGCACAATAGTGTGCCTAGGCTGCCCGCAAACTTGTTTTTGACAAGAACGCTCTATTGAATGCCATGGGGCGAGAAGAGCGCGAGAAGAGCGGGGGCATAGCTCAGGGGTAGAGCGCGCGCTTCGCATGCGCGAGGTCTGGGGTTCGATTCCCCATGCCTCCAAAATCCTTTGTCATGTTCTCTAAACTAAACCCTGCAAACATATTTGTTTATTACAATCCTTTAATTTGTCTACAATATAATTTTTATGATATTTTCAGCCCTTATCTCCACGTGAAAGCTCCTCCAGCGTCCGATGTTGATTGGAGAGTTCTGCACGATGGGGCCAGACTACTGCTGGAGAAGTACCGCCAACAAATTCTGGAACATGGACGGATTATGATCTCAACTGATGAACATACCTCAGATGCGGTGAGTGTTTTGTTTTGCGATTGTCGATATGAAATAAAGTGGTCGGTCAGATCGACAAGTGCGACAGCAATATGATCCCGTGCTGCTCAGAAGGCTGCATAAACAAAAACAAATTTTTTGAAAAAAAAACTTCGAAAAAGAGAAAATGAATTCAATTAAATATATTCGTTTTTTTCAGTTCGAAGCCCTCATCACCATCGTTTTTAAAGGAAAAATGAAGCGCATCATGAACTCGAATTGCGGAATGTTCTACATGACAAACGATCAACGGGAAAACTTGCTAGCGGTTTGTTACAACTTACTTTGTTCATCTTATCAGAAGCATATTTCATAATCGCAATCATATGCAGTGATTCTGAATTCTTGATTGATTGCATTTTATTGTAATGTTTAAAAAATATTCAGATGGAAATCCCCGTTCCTGCTGGCTTCAGAATAGAGTCAGTGAACGCTGACAAAGATGGAGATACGATCTACTCATTGTGGAAGAATGCCATCAGCCGGGAAGTGACTATGTGAGTTTGTCCTTCCCTGATCGTGATTTGTCAGTTAGTTGGTTTTCACACATACCAGAGAACCACGAATTTTTCTAGTTCAAATACGATCCGATAAGTATCAATCGAAATTCAGAGAGCGACTGCGTTGCTTTCCCTCCATCTGCGTCCGAGACAGCGCTGGGGAGCTGGTTGGTTGGGCGATGACCGGGAGATTCGGACAGGTATTATCGCCTTTTTTTCGAGTTCGCATAAACACGCACAGAAACAAATAGTGTGTCGCTCAGATTTTCTATTGGATTCGATTACGAACGGATTTTTATCGATTTGACATATCAATGCATCTTGTCGATTTGTGGAGACGCTCGAAAAGTATGTCTAGATCTCCAACGAGTTCGTCATGCCGGAGCACAGAGGAAAGGGATTGGGCAGAGCCGTGGAACTCGCACTGGCAAAGGAGTTGATCAGGTGAAATCCAATCCCAATTATGGTTTCTCATAAACCAAAATCTTTGAGTAAAAATAGACAGCACCACTGGTTCCAATGATACAATGAGTCCTTAATAGCAATGTCAAATCAATTCTCAATTACTGACAGAAATGTCAAGTACTTGGGGTGGATTCCTTTATTCGACTCAAGAATTGAATTGATAGAAACAATAGCGAAGAATTGGCCAGTCCTGGTCATCGAAACTTTGCAGAAAAGGCAGACGCGTGTTCAAGTACGTTGACATCGCCAACGAAGCCGTCTACGAAAGCTCATCACGGTATTTGAAAGGCGGCTTGATCGAGGAAATATCACAATTTCAGATCGACCAAATGGACTCTATGGAGAGAAGAAGATGGCAAGAGGAAGCCGCTATATTTCAGAAAATTTGAGATTGTATCTTAGATGTGAAACATACAATGATGAACAAATCAATTGATCACAAATGAAAAAGCTAAATTATTCTTTGATTCTCAGTTTCAACCAAGATATAAGAAATCGATTTAAATAAGTGTAGTTTAGTGATAATTATTGTTGGAATAGCAACTTTGCATGTTTTCTGTTCCTCTTCTGATTCCGATTGAGATTATATCCGACTCATGCCTTACTACTTCTCATCTTGCAAATGTCAAACGCATTATGTAAATTATCTCCAAGAGATACATTCTCGCATATGTCACCATATTTCCTTTTTCCAGTCTCACCTTACGTGTCTGATATCATCGTATATCAGCATTTCCTTTATTTTTCGCTTAACCTTTTTTTGCAACGGTTATTCTTGCAGCAATAGCGATAATTGGCTATATTGCGTAATAACGCTGAATGACTGTCGATGAAACCGCGACACTGCTCGCGAATAGCAAATATCTCAAGATTGTGAGTATTTATTTTATTTTTTAAAATCAACAATCCGCTCTAGATAATGACAGTGCATATCATCACATCTTCTGCTGGAATAATTGCACTTTTATTAGTGAAGTGGTACAGAAAGTTAGCGCTATGGCACGTTCATCCTCATGCATCTTTCATATTCTTAGAACCGTCAAGCTTCTGGCACACAAATCACTGACTATATTGATGAATGTTCACAGCGGTTGGACATTTCTTCTATGTCTATCTACACTCGTCGACAATCTGATCTCTCTTCACACTCATTTATTCATGAGGTTACTATCAACTCAGTTTACATTTATTTCACAACATATTATTCTGAATAATACAATATGCATAGAACACCTGCTGATTTGATCGTCACAGCTTCTGCTTGTTTGTTCCGTCGAACACCACTGATAATGGCGATTTTTGGTCCGTTTTGTCTGCGGCGTTGACTAATCATCAAAACTTTCAGGTTCAGTATTTTCGCAATTGGCAATGGCTGCGGAACGTTATTTAGCGTCAATTAATCTTGCAACCTACGAGAACACAAGCCGATTCATAGGTCATTCGATATGCGCGGCTCATGTGGGTTATTATCAGGTTGATGCGAAAGTCTTGACCGATTTTGATACCTGATGTCTGAGCGCGTATTTCTCAAATCATCCCGACCTATCTTCATAGCGTAGTTGTAGGGTACAACTAGTAATTACAGTCATTAGTCTGAAACATATCCCGCTTGCTGCGCAGGAGATAAATTTAGATTTGAATGAGAGCAAAAATTTTACAAAAAAAATTAAATATTTTTCAAAGCAGTTACAATTCACGGGAAAATTTATGAGTAAAACCGCACATGCTTGATTCCCGATGGTTGGTCTCTTTGATGCAGAAGTGAGAATGGTGTTCTATCGTTTTGAAAGCACATTATGGGTCTTCGAATATGAACCAAGAAAAAACTCTGTTTTTCAATGCACTCGTTTATATCGATCAGCTATGTCTGAGAAAGTGTACGCTAAAGAGGGTTTCCAAGCCCTCACATGATGTGAAAAGTTGAAGTTGATTGGGAAAACAGGAAGGACGAGAGAGAAAAGAAACATTTTCAAATCGGTCAAGACTTTCGTATCAACCTAATAATTTGTATGCCGTCTGAAGAAAGTCTGAAAATAATTTATATCAGAGTTAAGCTGGTATTCCTGGTGCAATTCATTTGCATTATTGTTCAAATGTTATTGGGTGTCAATTCTAAACTTGGTGTCTACGCACGAAAGCCTCAAGCAAAAATACTTACTAGAAATTTTAAAAAAAATATGAGCTACAATGTAATTTCAATGTAAGTGTGATTGTCCAAACTAGATGATCCCTGGTCATATAATCTCTCAGAGAACAAATACCTACTTCAGTTCGTGGTAGTTGTGATTATGATTATCATTGTTATAATATTCTACGGTTCTGGCTGGACTGCTGCGCATTGCACACTTGTTACACCCTCTCTTCAAACTGTGACGACCATAATGGCGGTAATTATATTGTAATATTTTAACACAAAAAATGAGTGCCAAACCTCAATGAGAAAGAAGCCCAAATGTCTGAGAATCAAGTAATGTATTTTTGCAACTATCAATAAGGACATTCTCAGCATAAACCAATATTAATTAAAAAAAATAAATTTTGTACATTTATGGATCGTGGTTATTTTGTTCATGTATATTTTTCAGGGCTTCGTCTTTGTATGCGAACTGACTACTATTGTGAAGTTCATTCGACTTTTCTCTAAAAACATCCGTGTTCGCGACAGTACCGAGGGGAGACTCACTCTCAGTGAGAGGTTAATGATAATTTGTTTACAAAATAAATAAATACATAACCTTTCAGGTATCAACTGACTGAGAATATTCGAATGCTGAAACTACTGATCCCCATCATTTGGTGATTAAATAATGGTTTTATCAAAACACCGGCACCATGTGTCCTGAGTGCAAAATATCCGAAATTTGATTTGCAAACCCATTTGAAACTTTCTTTACTATGTTGGTGGTATTCCCTGGGGTGAACTTTTTGAACATTCCTGGTCACGAGTCCTAGATCCGACTATTAAGAAATATGGACGATTGTCCGATTCTATGGTATACCATCTTCCCTGTTGAGCAAGGAAGATGGCGAAGGGCTATAACTCTTAAACCAGTTCCCCAAGTTATTCACCTATCAAATTAATGAAGTTTCAAATGATTTTAAAAAAAAAGATCCTGGACTGCTCTTAAAACTCGTGATTCCGGTGAACACTTTACCGTTTCAGTACACACACCTCGCTTGGGATAGTCGCAAGCACGATAGTTCTCGTGTGCAAATTGCGCTTTCCCTCTCCGGATGTATATCCGTTGATAGAGGTTCGAAAGGTCTCGAATTTATATCAATGTGTTTTCAGGAAACAATTAGCATTCTTCATCTGCAAGGTATTTGCATCCCGATCATATTTTCATTGCGTTTCAGGTAAGCTTTCTACGAACGTTGAAAACAACTAATCTCCTCAGGAAAGAGCAGCAGCATGAGCAGCAAATGTTTTCTATCAACACGGGAGAAGCACGGGTCGCACGGCATTCCAAAGCGATCGTAAGGGGATGGTGAAAAACTTCATAATTAGCGCTGGGAAATGATGAGTTGGTCTCATCATTCTGCGCGCTCTCTCATCTACCGAGCCGCGTAGAGAGTGTGCGAAATGAAGAGAGCACGATCTTCCTTTGCCAGCCCTTTTCATAATATGCCTATCTTCATTCAACATATCGTTTTACATCAATAATTAACGTTCATATAGTTTGAGAATATTGGTTTTTAATCACAACTTGTGATGATATTATAAATGGATGATAAAATACACATTGAAAGAATACGATTCATTGATAGCATTCACCTCGATGTTTTGTCTCATTTTCTGTGTTGTGTGTTTATTGGCATTTCTTTCTGCTCACTCATTGATGGGAAACTAATATTTCCCTAATGTCAACGGTTTAGATGAATGTCACAAATAACGCTCGAAGACACGTCATCTTTGATTGCAGGCAACATACCACTCGTGAGCTGATGATCAATAAATTGTATGATTAAGACGGCATCTCGGTAATTTGAGACCACCCCCCGGACACTGCGAGCTAGCAATGAGAAACTGAAGCCCATGCTTGGGAGCTGGAGAGGTCTTGGTACCATAGTGCACAAAACATGACTTATTTGTTGTTTCAGCCGTGGCAGTGGGAGAAACATGATTTTCAAGTTAAAATGGTCGAAAAATCAAATTTTCGCAACCGATCGAGATAGATCCAATTTCTTTTTTTCATTAATTTAGAGGTGCCCTGGGGGTCTGAAATAACTGCTCTGATCGATTACTGCTCATTGCGAAATTCACTTTATTGACATCAGGTTTCGATTTTTTCGACCAAGTTTCCGATTTTCGCCAAAAGTTCCAGTGACCACTATATACGTTTTGTAGACCGTGCAATTCTGTATTGAAAAATCCTAAAGAGGAATTCAGCGATCGATGATAAATTTGTCATTTATTCAATTAACTCCAAAAAATGCTCTATTCCGACCGTTTTTCATGCATATTTTTTTCTTTTATGATCTGATGATCTGTAACACCCAAATTCAAATTCTACACAAAAAGTTACGTCAGAATAAAATATGATCAAATTTTTCCGAGATGCAAATTTTTCAACTTTTTCATGATCCCTTTTTCATGAGGTCATGGTAATTTTTTGGTCAAAAAGTCAAAATTTCAGAACTATCGGAGTATACGCGTTTCCGACGTATTTTTTCCCGTAGATGTCGAATTTTCATACTAAATCTCACCAAAATGCAAAAGAAAAAGTTACACTCGAAAAACTTGACAAACTCGAAATACTTTTGAGTTATAGAACATAACTTTTTTCTTTTGCATCTTGGTGAGCTGTAGTATGAAAATTCGAAATCTACGGGTAAAAATACTTCGGAAACACCTATAGTCAGATAGTTCTGAGATGTTGACTTTTTGACCAAAAAATGACCCGGGGTCATGAAATAAGTTGAAAAATTTGCATCTCGGAAAAATCTGATCATATTCTATTCTGATGTAACTTTTTGTGTAGAATTCGAATTTGGGTGTTACAGATCATCAGATCATAAAAGAAAAAAGTTATGTTTGAAAAACGATCGGAATCGAGCATTTTTTGGAGTTAATCGAATAAATGACAAATTTATCATCGATCGCTGAATCCCTCTTTTAGATTTTTCGAACCAGAGTTGCACGGGCTACAAAACTTATACAGTGGACACTGGAACTTTTGGCGAAAATCGGAAACTTGGTCGAAAAAATCGAAACCTGATGTCAATAAAGTGAATTTCGCAATGTTCAGTAATCGATCAGAGCAGTTATTTCAGACCCCCAAAAGAATTTGGGTCTATCTCGATCGGTTGCGAAAATTTGTTTTTCGACCATTTTACGTTGAAAATAATGTTTCTCCCTGCGTCACGGCTGTAACAACAAATAAGTAATGGTTTGTGCACTACGGTACCCAGACCCTTCCAGCACCCAAGCATGGGCTTCTGATTCTCATTGCTAGCTCAACGTGTCCGGGCAGGGGCTAAAATGGTTGCAAATTACCGAGATGCCGTCTTAATTATTGCTTGTTGTTGAAGAGGGTTCCGATAGAGAATTATCATTGTGAATCAATCACAGTTTTGACCAAAAAGGCATACGAATTCCTGGGAAATTGCGTTTCTCGGTGAGCAATTTAAAGGAACACACCATAGGTGAAACCTGTGATTTATCTCTAGCAACTCTGCATCTTTTCCGCTCGTGTTGTGATTTCGATATCGCGATAAGAATTCGCTATTCCTTTCTCTCTCCGCTGTTTGACTTCGTTTCTTTGAAATGCCGCTTCGCTCCTTCTCCACAGATGAGGACCTGAGAACCCTGCTCGCGATGGAGCTAGGAGGAGGTATTTATGCGATTTATTTAATGATAACTATCAATGCACCAAGAGTTATCAATCCATTACAAGCCAGATTATTGATATTTTGATTCTTAAAAACAAATTATTGGCAGATACTCTCCATGATTTGCCATCCACATCACTGGTTGATAGCACAATTCGCATCGCTATCTCACGTGAGTCTCGCATTGAAACGTAATTTTTGTTCTCTAAAAATACATAAAAACAAATAGCACTCGAAATCAAAATACACACCGAATAGTAAAATATTATTGATCTCCCACCGTGTAGAAAATTTCAACAAATCTGCTCAACGTTGCTTTCACTCAGACTTCAGTCAAAATCACTTGACATTGGATTTGCGAATTTGCATTTGGATGAACTTGCTTTGAAATGTGTTTCATTCTAGGCGAATACACACTCACTCAACTCGATGTGCTGGGCTTTCCTGCTGTTGATCCGCAGTATATTTACTTCATGGAAACTGGTGATGTTCAGCAGTAGGTGTTGCATCATTTTTTTGTAATGTGCACTTATTTTACTGGTTGAAATAATTATTGCTAGCGTATGATATTGGGTTGAGGAATAAGTAACGCTCGATTATGAGCATCGTGTTTGGGCTCATATATCTCCCGCCAATCAAATCTAAACGAGCTGGCTTTATAGCATTTTTTCAGGGTATGCTCGAGTATCATAGCCGTTATTATTAGAAATATCACGCTTCCTGTGTAGGAGAGAAATTTAGATTTCAATGTACCTGATAATTTTCGAAAATTTTAGATTTTTTTCGAAATTGTGTAATTTAACGTGGAAACTGCTCGGTAAATTCACACATTCTCAGGTGAGCAGCCTGATACTACACCTCTTTCATGGTGAAGTGAGAATGGTGCTCGATTCATTGTTGTATTTTTATAGACGTTTCAAGGGGAACGTTCGTGAAAAATTGCAGTTCACTTAACTTATTTGTCTACCTTGAGGATCGAAGGTGCTGGCCTATACACTAGTGCGCTCCAGTCACTCACTATGGAGCTATATTATCACTATAAACATGTGGTGCTACTTATGCTCCTATTTGAAAAATAACAGTTTTCCAAAAATATTATTTTGTGACGGAATCAAAAGAAATGCGTGTTTTGAGGACTTTGGATTAAACCATACCCAAGACATAGTAGCCATTCTATAATTGTGGCCACTTGGTGGATGATAGTGCAAAAGTTGCTCGTCCATTTAACCATCTAAGGCCTTACATTCAATTAGTACGGTTTACAGGAAATAGCAATAAATGTCGATTTCGAGGCTTGTTTTTCTATATCGGACTTACGAGCAATTTAACTCATAAAGAGAATGCTCCACACTTAGCAAAATTCGTCCATATTTTCAACAGGAAAGGTACTCCATATTCAAGCATAATTGAGGTCTTTAGATTTATTGCTAAGAAAACGCGGCTAGCAAAACTTCTTTCGGTCAGTAACTGAAAATCCTACACTCTCGTTAGGCGCATATCTCACACAGGCCTTTACTTGGATATTCCTCTGAATATCATCAGTGTAATGTATAACCATGATACTTTACTACTGCAGCTTAATTGTGGCTCAATAATTTTTCTTCCCTCAGTGTCAAAATCTCAGGGTGAGGTGCGACAACTTTGAATTGAGCCAGCCATTGTGATCGCCTAAATGATCGGAGATATATGATATAGTGTGCGCTAAAGAGAGTATACAAGCCCTTATCGATCATCAAAAACCGGAATATAATTGCACAATTTAGAAAGACGGGAGAGGTCATAATCTGAAATTGGAAAAACGAGCGTTACTTATTCCTCAACCCGATATGATAGATTAGTAAAATGGGGTTCTTTTCCCAGCGCCATCAAAAATATTTTTCTGATAGTGAGGACTATGAATAAAAAAGTCCTTGAGCACGTCCTTGCGAAAGTCGCCTATTTCGGGATGAATATAAATTTCAGTCCCTATCTTCACGTGAAAGCCCCTCCCAATATCGATATCGATTCAAAAGTTTTGTATGATGGCGCCAGACTAATTCTGGAACGATACCGGCATCAGATTCTGGAACATGGAAGGATCATGATTTCGACTGATGAACCGACATCGGATGCGGTCGATCGAATCTGTTTATTTGCATTACATTTCTAAAATTTGCAAAAAAACAACTTCATTATCAGTTTGAAGCCCTTATCCCCGAGGTTCTCGAGCGAAAAGTCAAGCGCATCATGAATGCGGACTGCGGAATGTTTTACACGACGAACGCGCAACGTGATGAACTAAATGCGGTTCGTTTCATGCCCCTCGCATGTTTCAAAAATTGTTTAGTATCTAAAACATATCGTAATCTTTCTCCAGATGGAACCCTCCGTCCCTTCCGGGTTCACGATCGAATCAGTGAACGTTGAAAATGACGGAGACGTAATCCACGATTTATGGAAGAGCGCAATCAGTCGAGAAGTTACTAAGTGAGATTTTTGTGGCTAACGATTCCTCTTACAATCGAGCTACTGTCCAAATCAGATTAAAATAATTCTGTGGAATAAACAATCGACATGATTCAGGGAGCGACTGCGTAGCTTTCCTTCTATCTGCGCTCGTGACAAAATCGGAGCGCTGGTTGGTTGGGCGATGTCAGGAAGATTCGGGCAGGTAAACCACTGGCAAATATCGTTAACCACAGTATAATATGCGTTAATCATCACTCAGCTCCGAAACTATCTTTTTATACTTAGTAGTGAAATTTACATTTGATAGTGGAATTTAGTCAATATATATTCTCTCCAGATCTCCAACGAGTTCGTCATGCCTGAGCACCGCGGAAAGGGGCTCGGCAGAGCGCTTGAACTTGCACTCGCCAAGAAGTTGATCAGGTATGATGAAATCAAGAAGCGATATAACCATTCCGAATTTAATATTTCCACGTCCTTTCAAGCACAAATGAGTTGGTGGCATGGCAAAGAAAAACTTGGTTTTTCATAGAAATTTCCAGTAAAAGTCGTCGCGTTGCCAAGGACGTTGAAGCCGCTAATGAGGCTGTCTACGAGAGCTCATTACGGTATTTCAGACACTCCTAGTTCTAATAAAAGTACTCATTCAGTTCTTCCAATTGGACTCTGTGGAGGGAAGATGGAAGGAAGAAGTCTATATTCTTTAGGAAATTTGAGATCGTTGACTACAAACAGTGAATGGTCAAGAGATGAATACATTAATTGCAAAGACAATAGCGGCGCACTGATAGTACTATTGATCGATCGTGATTGCTCAAGAAAAACTGTGAAAGAATTGAATTGAGAAAGACACGTAGTCGAATAGCCCTCTCATTCTCCTCTCCTAATCTTACCTCTCATTATCTCTTCATTCACTCGTGATGATCGGTTCTCCCTCCTGTGAGTCTTCCCTTTTCACAGTTCTCACCCCTGAAATGAGGGGATAACCAGATAAGACAACCCTTTAACATGTTTTGAGCTATACGAGTACCCTTTTCCCGTTCCTGGACAAGGCGAAATGCTGTTTCAGACAACGTCACCTCCTCCGATCTCCCTCCTCTCGCCGGCAAGGGACTTCCGCGCGACATCCAGCAATTCACATCATAGGATCCAAATACCAAGATATCGTCAACAATCTGTTTTAAGGGATCGCATCAAAAATAGGGAAGCTCCTGTGCTGCAGGTTGCTGCACGGGCAGCAGCACGCCGTGCGGGTGCGACGCAAACGGCTGTCGCAGGTGGGTGGGCTCGACTGCAGCCGCTGCAGCTGCATGGTGGCGTCAACCGGACTGCGGCGGCAACAAGGTGAAAACATATTCAAAAGAATATACAAATCCTCTAGAATAGAGCATATCCTGGGTTTTTGGTGAAATACGAGTAATCGTCTCTTCATTTCACACACTCTCTAGACCGGTTGAGCAGCGAGAGAGTGTGTGAAATGATGATACGATTACCCGTATTTCGAACTCTATTTGGTACCCTTCATCGTCGGTTGAAAGCAGTAAGATGAACTCATGGGATGAGTATTTGATCAAATAGTCACGCTCACCTCATCCTTCGCGCACCGAACCCAGATGATGATGAGGATCGGAGCGACCATAAGGGTGAACGCCTGGAAGATGTTATTGTTTTGTTATTCTGACGGAATACGTTGATTGAAGCAACAAATGGTTTCGATGTTGAGTTTCATTGAATGGATGAAACTCATCCAACGACCCGGTCACGCTTAGCAATGTTATTGTTTTAATTTTGCAAAACCATGATGAAAAAAGAACGTACAGTGATCACACCGACGGTGATGAGCGGAATGAGGATGTCGCGCGGAAGTCCCTTGCCGGCGAGAGGAGGGAGATCGGAGGAGGTGACGTTGTCTGAAACAGCATTTCGCCTTGTCCAGGAACGGGAAAAGGGTACTCGTATAGCTCAAAACATGTTAAAGGGTTGTCTTATCTGGTTATCCCCTCATTTCAGGGGTGAGAACTGTGAAAAGGGAAGACTCACAGGAGGGAGAACCGATCATCACGAAAATTCACTTTATTGACATCAGGTTTCGATTTTTTCGACCAAGTTTCCGATTTTCGCCAAAAGTTCCAGTGTCCACTGTATACGTTTTGTAGCCCGTGCAACTCTGGTTCGAAAAATCTAAAAGAGGGATTCAGCGATCGATGATAAATTTGTCATTTATTCGATTAACTCCAAAAAATGCTCGATTCCGATCGTTTTTCAAACATAACTTTTTTCTTTTATGATCTGATGATCTGTAACACCCAAATTCGAATTCTACACAAAAAGTTACATCAGAATAGAATATGATCAGATTTTTCCGAGATGCAAATTTTTCAACTTATTTCATGACCCCGGGTCATTTTTTGGTCAAAAAGTCAACATCTCAGAACTATCTGACTATAGGTGTTTCCGAAGTATTTTTACCCGTAGATTTCGAATTTTCATACTACAGCTCACCAAGATGCAAAAGAAAAAAGTTATGTTCTATAACTCAAAAGTATTTCGAGTTTGTCAAGTTTTTCGAGTGTAACTTTTTCTTTTGCATTTTGGTGAGATTTAGTATGAAAATTCGACATCTACGGGAAAAAATACGTCGGAAACGCGTATACTCCGATAGTTCTGAAATTTTGACTTTTTGACCAAAAAATTACCATGACCTCATGAAAAAGGGATCATGAAAAAGTTGAAAAATTTGCATCTCGGAAAAATTTGATCATATTTTATTCTGACGTAACTTTTTGTGTAGAATTCGAATTTGGGTGTTACAGATCATCAGATCATAAAAGAAAAAAATATGCATGAAAAACGGTCGGAATAGAGCATTTTTTGGAGTTAATTGAATAAATGACAAATTTATCATCGATCGCTGAATCCCTCTTTAGGATTTTTCGATACAGAATTGCACGGTCTACAAAACGTATCGTACCGAATTAATATTCCGGAACGAATTTGACAAATTTCACAATGTTTGTTACATTTGTTACAAAATTTGATGACACTCAAAATACACTTAAATAGCACATGCTTGTGCTTATTCAACGCAGAATCACGTTGCGCAACTTATTTTATCATTTAAAAATAATATTTAAATTAAATGAACGAGCTAATCGATTTTTAAAAATTTCAAGATTACGGTAACTGCGTGTAGTGTGCACATTATCATTTACCCGTGGCATGCCCGAGCCAGTGACGAAATGTTTTCATTTTCTGCTGCATTTTCATTGAATTTATTGTGTTTTAACGCCAATTTTGCCTAATCTTGCATTTCAGATGACGCGCATTATCGAGGAGAATAAGAGGGACGCTTATTTCGCGCCCCTCCTCGTCAAATGAAGCTGTGAGTCGGTTTTCAAGTTTCCTATTTTCGTTTTCGTGTTCGCTTTCATTTATCTTCTCACAAAATCGCCCGAACGAGCTTCAATGCTCATAAAACGGTCGCCTATTTATTAGAGATGAGTTTGATGGCAAAATTCCCCTAGTTTAGTGCGTCTTTCGATAAAATAGCGTCGATTTCCTTATTGTCTGGTTGTTTCTTTAAAGTTTCGTGTCATTGCTGCTCTAAATCAATGCTACCAGCTCCTTTCCGGCTATTACGGGCGAAATCTTTCATTCCCATCGCTGTATCGACCAAATCAGTCTATTTTTGCTGCGTTGCACTACACTGAGGCTTCACACTTGATAAGGCTCATTTGTTATTGTTCAAGCTCTATTTTCAGTTGTGGACGACACCGGAAGAGGGGCACCTCTCGCCATCGTCGAGTTCCGTTGCCCGCACAAGTACAAGAGGACGAAGAGCACCATAATCGCAGAAAGAAGAGTGCGTTTTTATTTATTTTACTGCTTATCTAAATGTATTGTGTGAATTATCCATTAACCTTTATTGAAACGAATCCACCTGGCCATTTCTATCGCTGAAAACAAGGTTATTTATATTTTGGCCTTAAAGTATTTTTCAATGGGATGGAAGGTGATTCACTGTTTCTCTTTTACCGTAAAGTACTCTTGTATCCTTTTGTCGACGATCAAACAGTAATTCGTTGGTCTTTCCCCCCAGTTGACACGTGTCCTAATCATGGCTATTATTCTTGCAGTCAGCACACCAGTGTACGGGAACAACGGAGCGAATGTGCAGCTTCTTCCTCTCAAGAACCACAGACGACCCTTTCAAGCATTTCTCTCGCTGTACGTTTATTATATTCTTTCAATATCCCCTATATTCTTCCTTAGACCATTCAATCTAATTGCTTGTTATTCAAGTACCTAGTGTCCGTTTAATTTCACTATTCTCGGGATGT
Source organism: Pristionchus entomophagus (assembly GCA_036245825.1). Lineage (NCBI taxonomy): Eukaryota > Metazoa > Nematoda > Chromadorea > Rhabditida > Neodiplogasteridae > Pristionchus > Pristionchus entomophagus. The sequence continues at coordinate 32,436,244 of BTSX01000002.1, forward strand.
ATTGACTTCCGTAATGAATTCACACGCTGACTCCATCGTGTTCCAGAAGCCCTCGTGCAATCCGTCGTTTGTGTGCCTTGTAAGGAGCGACCGGACAGAATGCCCATCTCAACAACTTCTGCCCAGTTACAAAGAAGCACACTTCTTCATATTGAGATATCTACTCTCAATCGATACAAGGTAAGGTTAGCACTACCGATTGACAGTTTGTTGCTCGAAACACCAAGTTATTCAATATTGAGTGCATCTGTAACTCAATCAACAAACTGAACAACACTTCTTTGTTTGCTTTCCATGTGTTAGGGGAATTGTCTGGTGAAACGGTAATGTCAATGGCTGCTTTTTCAGTTATCGTGTAACCCTGTCACCGAGAATACCCGCATCCGCCTTCCCTCAGGAGAAAAGAAGGTCGTCCAGTCGCACAACCGTGCCATGATAGGTTAGTCAATATTTTGTTGCAACCTAGCATAAATTCCAACAATATTTTTTGTCAACGTGATTTTATTTATTTATCAAATAATGTTGAAAACAGTTTTTAAAATGTCTCTCCTCTTTTTTCTCTTTCCGCTAATTGAATGAATGGGGAATGCTTCTACTATTTGGTGACTCGTACCAAAAAGAAAACTAAACTGTGCAATGGAAATATCAAATAATATTAGTTTCTGCTTTCAGATCTCTTCTGCTTCTGCCATCCTTCGATCGAAGCAACAAGCCGCTATTTCCAAGAAAGATGAATTGGAAGTATCAATGAGTGAGAAGTGTTTTTGTTGTATTTATTTCGCAATGTTTTGCTTGAGTTGTAGAGAAAAGTAATAAAGCGACTTTATTGGTCTAATTGTGTATTCAACAAGGGACAACAGAAAGAGAAATGTAACGACTTCTGGGGGTAAGCAACAATTAACGGGACGATTCGGACTTTTTCCTTATTCGAACATGTCCATATCGTTCGTAATGATCGATGAGGATGGTAGGTCTTGAGAGTAGATCATTCTACCGTATCTCATAGGGCCCCCAGACTGGGTTGAAGAAGTGATTGCGGTGGAACGTCTACGAGGTACATTAGTAGGAGTGTGTCTGCTCAATGGGGTACTAGAGAGGTGAACAGGAGGAGTGAAGGTCTTTCTAATCCTGGATCCAGCGAACGCCTGCATCTGTCGATCGATGTAGATTTTCTCCTCTTCTCTCGTAGCGTTCCCATTGATTCTCTGGAGAATCAATGATCTCCACTTCTTCCTCTCACTCTTGACTTCATCACGACGGCGATGAAGGACAATCTGAAATATCCACGTGAGATTCACTATTTGGCGTAGATCAATAAGGAAACATCTTATGAAACAAGTATTCCTCACCTGGACAAGCCATCTGAGCTTTTCCTGATTTCTCTGTTGGTGTGGGAGAGGGGATGTTTGGAAGAAGGCACGATCAAGTTTGCCCGCGAACACAAGAAGAGAATCATCCTTATCATCGATCTCAGCAACTCTTTCCTCAGTCCATCCCTCGTAGATATCATACTGCGGGCCTGTATAGTAGTGAATTCATATCCATTCAAATTTCTCATAGGAAAGAGTACCGAAAAAATGAGTAAAATGGAGAAAAGATGACCTTTCGGGGGACGAGGGAGTTGCTCTTTGATCTTCTCCGCTACCACAGTTAGTTCTCCGATCCTCTCCTTTGCCTCCTTCGTGCAGTCCACCAGTTGTCGGCTCTGAAACAAGTAAGTTACAGTAGACTCTAGATAATGCTAAATTGTTACCTCATGTCTGATTCCGACAGTGTCGTTGTAGACATCTCTCAGCTGGTCCTCCATGCGATCCTGGCGTGCAGAGAGTCTGTCCACTTGACTTTTCACATCACAGAGTAGGCCGTAGATTATGTCCAAGGTTACGGTACCTGGGGATGTTCGATTCCTCAAGGAATTCACTAAAAACTATTAACTGTTTACCTGAGACTGGAGTGGCTGCAGACGCAGACGAGGTTGATGGAGTCACAGCAGAGGGCACAGTCGGAGAAGGAGGCTTGGTGGATACGGTAGGTCCCGAGGCCGAGGGTGCGGTAGATGAGGGGAGCGCAGCAGGTGGGAGGGAGTTATCCCTTCCCTTCTTGGGCGGAGGGGGAGGAGTGGTCTTCTCTACCTTGACTTGCAGGGCAGCCTGCCGAGTAGGGCGACCCTTTCGAAGGACGTTTTCTTCCGCCTCTTCCAGCTCCTCTTCACCATCATCATTCTCGGAAGGAGGGTCGACTACCGAAAACTGGAAAGATCAAAGATCATTGATCTGCGACCAGTATTTGAATACATAAAAAAGTGACGAAAATGACATACCAAGGGATGCTTTTTGGGTCTCTTCGGCTTCAAGATCCCGTTTTCGTACTTGTTCTTCTCAGCCAGCATCTCTTTCTGGCTCCCTCCATTCACATACAGTGCTTTCTCCTTCGATCCGCGACCTCTCTTCACTTCCACTTCTCCCCACGCCAACTCCGGACCGGTGATCATTGATCGATCTGAGATCTCGTAGAGATCTCCTATTTTGAGAAGACAATAAAACATCTGGAAAGGAAAAATATAAATAGATAAATAGGAAGGTGATAAATAAAAGAGAAGGGACGAACGACAGAAGAGAAATAAACAACTGAACAGCTCATGACAGCTGATGATGAAAATCATTTCATCAGATGATTTTATCCAGAAGAGCGGGATAAGAGACCATTTTCAAAATTTTATTCCCTTTGTTTGGCCATTATTACTGTAATTTATCTTGTTAAGATGGCAGAAAGGACCTGGAAGGATAAAGTGATTGCATGGGGCGATCAAGGTCTCAGCTATCAGGCGATTGTAGACAGATGCCACGCAATTGGAAAAACTAAGGTGATTTTATCGTCTCTTTCTGACCAGTTTTCTGGATTTCCAGATCTCTAAATCGCGAGTTTGGCATATAATCAACAAGGACTACGACCAGCTCAAGGCCTACATTCCATCCTCTATCCTCAACAAGGACAACATCAAGCCGATCTTCGACCACATCTTAGACTCTTATCTAGATGATACCCAGAAGAAAGTCGTGGAGCTCGTGAAGGAGATCAAAGATAAGTTCAACGAAAATGTGAGCATGTACAAACATTCCTGTCATGAATACAGTGTTCTCGTGGCTACCGTAATCACAATTCTTACCTTAATCTCGCCTACCGTAATCACAATCTCTTACCGTAGTCTTGCATCAACATTTGTTATATTTTCAGCTTTCGGTATCAGTGATCAAGAGAATCCGGAAGGAACTCGGACTCATCAAGAGCCTCACTCGCTACGGCCATTCAGTTCGGTTGGCAAATCGTGCCCCTCGTATCGCCTTCTGTCAATTCCATCTGGACAAGGGCACAATGTTCACCGCCCACTGCTTCACAGACGAGTCCATGGTACAAGTGAACTCGAAAGGCCGATTTGTATTCGTGCGCAGAGGAGACGCTTACCGTAGAGTGCTACCCCGCCACAAGCATCCAGCATGTGTACGTTACCGGAGATATTAACGGATGAAATATGAAAGGTTTTCAGCTAATGATCTGGGGAGGGATCAGCTGGAATGGTGCGACTCCACTAGTGATCATTCGGCGTGGAACCAAAGTGGATGGAGGGGTGTATCAAACGATGATACACAAGGTTTACCTAGATTGGGCAGAGTCAGTTTAAGAAACGCTGTTCATCTTTTCACTATGACTGTCTCAGGAGGAAGTACGGTGGCAAGGTGCTTCTTGTGCAGGACAATGCACCCTGCCATGTCTCCGACTCCACTCGTTCTTACTTGATGAAGGAAAATATCGAGGTACTAACACTTACTTCGAACTTGCGAGATCGAATATGATTTCAGATTTTGGATTGGTGTTCAGAAAGCCCTGATCTAAATCCCGTGGAGATGGTTTGGGCTCTCCTGAAGCAGTGGCTGCAGACTAACAACAACAAGGGCACTAAACTGCAGGAACTGGAGGATAAAATTAGGGAATGGTGGAGTACCAAAATGAATCTTGTCCTGTGTAGGAATCTGATTCTGCGTATGCAGAGTCAAATGAAAAAGGTAGTGGAGGCACAGGGCGCACCCGTGTATGATTAGTAACTTGAATCAATCCAAACATTGCCCCGTTAATTGTTGCTTACCCCCAGAAGTCGTTACATTTCTCTTTCTGTTGTCCCTTGTTGAATACACAATTAGACCAATAAAGTCGCTTTATTACTTTTCTCTACAACTCAAGCAAAACATTGCGAAATAAATACAACAAAAACACTTCTCACTCATTGATACTTCCAATTCATCTTTCTTGGAAATAGCGGCTTGTTGCTTCGATCGAAGGATGGCAGAAGCAGAAGAGATCTGAAAGCAGAAACTAATATTATTTGATATTTCCATTGCACAGTTTAGTTTTCTTTTTGGTACGAGTCACCAAATAGTAGAAGCATTCCCCATTCATTCAATTAGCGGAAAGAGAAAAAAGAGGAGAGACATTTTAAAAACTGTTTTCAACATTATTTGATAAATAAATAAAATCACGTTGACAAAAAATATTGTTGGAATTTATGCTAGGTTGCAACAAAATATTGACTAACCTATCATGGCACGGTTGTGCGACTGGACGACCTTCTTTTCTCCTGAGGGAAGGCGGATGCGGGTATTCTCGGTGACAGGGTTACACGATAACTGAAAAAGCAGCCATTGACATTACCGTTTCACCAGACAATTCCCCTAACACATGGAAAGCAAACAAAGAAGTGTTGTTCAGTTTGTTGATTGAGTTACAGATGCACTCAATATTGAATAACTTGGTGTTTCGAGCAACAAACTGTCAATCGGTAGTGCTAACCTTACCTTGTATCGATTGAGAGTAGATATCTCAATATGAAGAAGTGTGCTTCTTTGTAACTGGGCAGAAGTTGTTGAGATGGGCATTCTGTCCGGTCGCTCCTTACAAGGCACACAAACGACGGATTGCACGAGGGCTTCTGGAACACGATGGAGTCAGCGTGTGAATTCATTACGGAAGTCAATACATCCCGAGAATAGTGAAATTAAACGGACACTAGGTACTTGAATAACAAGCAATTAGATTGAATGGTCTAAGGAAGAATATAGGGGATATTGAAAGAATATAATAAACGTACAGCGAGAGAAATGCTTGAAAGGGTCGTCTGTGGTTCTTGAGAGGAAGAAGCTGCACATTCGCTCCGTTGTTCCCGTACACTGGTGTGCTGACTGCAAGAATAATAGCCATGATTAGGACACGTGTCAACTGGGGGGAAAGACCAACGAATTACTGTTTGATCGTCGACAAAAGGATACAAGAGTACTTTACGGTAAAAGAGAAACAGTGAATCACCTTCCATCCCATTGAAAAATACTTTAAGGCCAAAATATAAATAACCTTGTTTTCAGCGATAGAAATGGCCAGGTGGATTCGTTTCAATAAAGGTTAATGGATAATTCACACAATACATTTAGATAAGCAGTAAAATAAATAAAAACGCACTCTTCTTTCTGCGATTATGGTGCTCTTCGTCCTCTTGTACTTGTGCGGGCAACGGAACTCGACGATGGCGAGAGGTGCCCCTCTTCCGGTGTCGTCCACAACTGAAAATAGAGCTTGAACAATAACAAATGAGCCTTATCAAGTGTGAAGCCTCAGTGTAGTGCAACGCAGCAAAAATAGACTGATTTGGTCGATACAGCGATGGGAATGAAAGATTTCGCCCGTAATAGCCGGAAAGGAGCTGGTAGCATTGATTTAGAGCAGCAATGACACGAAACTTTAAAGAAACAACCAGACAATAAGGAAATCGACGCTATTTTATCGAAAGACGCACTAAACTAGGGGAATTTTGCCATCAAACTCATCTCTAATAAATAGGCGACCGTTTTATGAGCATTGAAGCTCGTTCGGGCGATTTTGTGAGAAGATAAATGAAAGCGAACACGAAAACGAAAATAGGAAACTTGAAAACCGACTCACAGCTTCATTTGACGAGGAGGGGCGCGAAATAAGCGTCCCTCTTATTCTCCTCGATAATGCGCGTCATCTGAAATGCAAGATTAGGCAAAATTGGCGTTAAAACACAATAAATTCAATGAAAATGCAGCAGAAAATGAAAACATTTCGTCACTGGCTCGGGCATGCCACGGGTAAATGATAATGTGCACACTACACGCAGTTACCGTAATCTTGAAATTTTTAAAAATCGATTAGCTCGTTCATTTAATTTAAATATTATTTTTAAATGATAAAATAAGTTGCGCAACGTGATTCTGCGTTGAATAAGCACAAGCATGTGCTATTTAAGTGTATTTTGAGTGTCATCAAATTTTGTAACAAATGTAACAAACATTGTGAAATTTGTCAAATTCGTTCCGGAATATTAATTCGGTACGATATATAGTGGTCACTGGAACTTTTGGCGAAAATCGGAAACTTGGTCGAAAAAATCGAAACCTGATGTCAATAAAGTGAATTTCGCAATGAGCAGTAATCGATCAGAGCAGTTATTTCAGACCCCCAGGGCACCTCTAAATTAATGAAAAAAAGAAATTGGATCTATCTCGATCGGTTGCGAAAATTTGATTTTTCGACCATTTTAACTTGAAATATAGTGATAATATAGCTCCATAGTGAGTGACTGGAGCGCACTAGTGTATAGGCCAGCACCTTCGATCCTCAAGGTAGACAAATAAGTTAAGTGAACTGCAATTTTTCACGAACGTTCCCCTTGAAACGTCTATAAAAATACAACAATGAATCGAGCACCATTCTCACTTCACCATGAAAGAGGTGTAGTATCAGGCTGCTCACCTGAGAATGTGTGAATTTACCGAGCAGTTTCCACGTTAAATTACACAATTTCGAAAAAAATCTAAAATTTTCGAAAATTATCAGGTACATTGAAATCTAAATTTCTCTCCTACACAGGAAGCGTGATATTTCTAATAATAACGGCTATGATACTCGAGCATACCCTGAAAAAATGCTATAAAGCCAGCTCGTTTAGATTTGATTGGCGGGAGATATATGAGCCCAAACACGATGCTCATAATCGAGCGTTACTTATTCCTCAACCCAATATCATACGCTAGCAATAATTATTTCAACCAGTAAAATAAGTGCACATTACAAAAAAATGATGCAACACCTACTGCTGAACATCACCAGTTTCCATGAAGTAAATATACTGCGGATCAACAGCAGGAAAGCCCAGCACATCGAGTTGAGTGAGTGTGTATTCGCCTAGAATGAAACACATTTCAAAGCAAGTTCATCCAAATGCAAATTCGCAAATCCAATGTCAAGTGATTTTGACTGAAGTCTGAGTGAAAGCAACGTTGAGCAGATTTGTTGAAATTTTCTACACGGTGGGAGATCAATAATATTTTACTATTCGGTGTGTATTTTGATTTCGAGTGCTATTTGTTTTTATGTATTTTTAGAGAACAAAAATTACGTTTCAATGCGAAAAATTTGATCATATTTTATTCTGACGTAACTTTTTGTGTAGAATTCGAATTTGGGTGTTACAGATCATCAGATCATAAAAGAAAAAAATATGCATGAAAAACGGTCGGAATAGAGCATTTTTTGGAGTTAATTGAATAAATGACAAATTTATCATCGATCGCTGAATCCCTCTTTAGGATTTTTCGATACAGAATTGCACGGTCTACAAAACGTATATAGTGGTCACTGGAACTTTTGGCGAAAATCGGAAACTTGGTCGAAAAAATCGAAACCTGATGTCAATAAAGTGAATTTCGCAATGAGCAGTAATCGATCAGAGCAGTTATTTCAGACCTCCAGGGCACCTCTAAATTAATGAAAAAAAGAAATTGGATCTATCTCGATCGGTTGCGAAAATTTGATTTTTCGACCATTTTAACTTGAAAATCATGTTTCTCCCACTGCCACGGCTGAAACAACAAATAAGTCATGTTTTGTGCACTATGGTACCAAGACCTCTCCAGCTCCCAAGCATGGGCTTCAGTTTCTCATTGCTAGCTCGCAGTGTCCGGGGGGTGGTCTCAAATTACCGAGATGCCGTCTTAATCATACAATTTATTGATCATCAGCTCACGAGTGGTATGTTGCCTGCAATCAAAGATGACGTGTCTTCGAGCGTTATTTGTGACATTCATCTAAACCGTTGACATTAGGGAAATATTAGTTTCCCATCAATGAGTGAGCAGAAAGAAATGCCAATAAACACACAACACAGAAAATGAGACAAAACATCGAGGTGAATGCTATCAATGAATCGTATTCTTTCAATGTGTATTTTATCATCCATTTATAATATCATCACAAGTTGTGATTAAAAACCAATATTCTCAAACTATATGAACGTTAATTATTGATGTAAAACGATATGTTGAATGAAGATAGGCATATTATGAAAAGGGCTGGCAAAGGATGATCGTGCTCTCTTCATTTCGCACACTCTCTACGCGGCTCGGTAGATGAGAGAGCGCGCAGAATGATGAGACCAACTCATCATTTCCCAGCGCTAATTATGAAGTTTTTCACCATCCCCTTACGATCGCTTCGGAATGCCGTGCGACCCGTGCTTCTCCCGTGTTGATAGAAAACATTTGCTGCTCATGCTGCTGCTCTTTCCTGAGGAGATTAGTTGTTTTCAACGTTCGTAGAAAGCTTACCTGAAACGCAATGAAAATATGATCGGGATGCAAATACCTTGCAGATGAAGAATGCTAATTGTTTCCTGAAAACACATTGATATAAATTCGAGACCTTTCGAACCTCTATCAACGGATATACATCCGGAGAGGGAAAGCGCAATTTGCACACGAGAACTATCGTGCTTGCGACTATCCCAAGCGAGGTGTGTGTACTGAAACGGTAAAGTGTTCACCGGAATCACGAGTTTTAAGAGCAGTCCAGGATCTTTTTTTAAAAAATCATTTGAAACTTCATTAATTTGATAGGTGAATAACTTGGGGAACTGGTTTAAGAGTTATAGCCCTTCGCCATCTTCCTTGCTCAACAGGGAAGATGGTATACCATAGAATCGGACAATCGTCCATATTTCTTAATAGTCGGATCTAGGACTCGTGACCAGGAATGTTCAAAAAGTTCACCCCAGGGAATACCACCAACATAGTAAAGAAAGTTTCAAATGGGTTTGCAAATCAAATTTCGGATATTTTGCACTCAGGACACATGGTGCCGGTGTTTTGATAAAACCATTATTTAATCACCAAATGATGGGGATCAGTAGTTTCAGCATTCGAATATTCTCAGTCAGTTGATACCTGAAAGGTTATGTATTTATTTATTTTGTAAACAAATTATCATTAACCTCTCACTGAGAGTGAGTCTCCCCTCTGTACTGTCGCGAACACGGATGTTTTTAGAGAAAAGTCGAATGAACGTCACAATAGTAGTCAGTTCGCATACAAAGACGAAGCCCTGAAAAATATACATGAATAAAATAACCACGATCCATAAATGTACAAAATTTATTTTTTAAAATTAATATTGGTTTATGCTGAGAATGTCCTTATTGATAGTGTTGAAAGAAAAAAGTTATGTTTGAAAAACACTAAAAATCGGCACTTTTTCGGACATACAGCACCGGCTAATCGCTTTGCATAAGCTTGGCCGCGGCGGGCTGCGGCGGTCCGCGGCTTGCGCGGATTGAAATGGCGGCAAAATGAGGCATTTCCATGACTTGAGCCATGGATTTTCAGGCAGGGAACGCTTGACGGAGACTAGTGGTTGGGGCGCGCGCCTTTCTCTACCTTTTGCAAAACATCACCTGCGGGCGGGAGTCGAACCTGCCTGCGTGGGCATGCCAGTCAGACACCATGCCCATTAGTGGTTATGGTGTCTGACTGAAGAACCCAATCCAGTCTCGACTCCCCGGTTCGAGCCCCACGATCGACTTGCGCTTCTTCTGATTCTTCTGATAATGGGCATGGTGTCTGACTGGCATGGCAGGTTTGACTATTGTCCACGTCTTATTTACTTTTGGCAATGAAAGTGTGCTTTCTTTCGGTCTGAGTATTGTCATACGTTAACCTTCGAGGGCACACTTTGGTTGTGAAGGCTACAGGCGTTTTCATACTGATTATTATTTAGAATGAACCTTTCTAATATCATAATTGTCAATGATTCATCCTTGCAGGGTCTCATGTTCGCCTATGCGACTGACGAGACGGAGCAGGCGATGCCCCTCTCGTTCGTGCTCGCCCACAAGCTCATGGAGAGACTCCACAATCTGAGACACCGCAGATCAAGGCTCGTGAGGCCAATGGAATGGGCGGACAGGAAGCTTAAATTATCCCTTTGACCACTTTTCGAAGTTTGTTACTTGTTATTTTGAGTTATTCACCTAGCTCATAAGTTGTGTCCATTTCATTGATTGTGTTCAGTGCAATCCTATTGCAATTCCTACCATTTTTACTTTAACAAGCATAGATCCGATATCAGTTTACGTGAGCTTTATCCACATCCTAATACGCATTTTACTAAAATGTCCGTTCATTTCTTGATTTGATAAATATTCTTTGTTAAATATGATCAGAGGATTATTGAATCACTTTATCAACGACAAACAAGGAATCAATGACTATGAACAATACTAGTGACGATCTACTTGCCTCCGGCTGGAGCACAATCGAGCTTGCCTCTGATGATGTTCGCTTTGACGGAAATGAGATCTCGTCGACGAGCACGAACCATGACCTGAATAGGAGTAGGTTACGGTGGCTCTGATAGCATACGGTAGTAGTCTGATACTGTATAGTTAGCTACACTATAGTTGTGACCTAGTTTCTCTAGCAGTCTAGTTTCAAATCGTTTTCAAGGGGGGGGGGGACAATCCCACAACGGACAATCCCACAACGGAGGATAGCTCGGTTGGAAGTTGACCTACTTCATTGAAAGTTTTTTCATAGTTACCAGTATCAGGTCCCATTACCGTATCCAGGTTCGATGGGTCAGATTGAGTTCCATTGGTCAGATTTTTTCCAAAAATTCCACGTATGGGCGTACATGGTCTAAAAAGAATTGGAAGAAAAACAAAAAGTACCGTACCCAGTCGATACTACAGTAACCCAGTTATTACAGTAACCCAGTCCGATGGGTCAGATTTAGTTCCTTGAGTCAAAATTTTACAAAACTTCTCCAATCTATCTCAAAATCATTCTACCGATGTCTAAAGTACGATAGAATACGATTTTCGAGTCAAATCGCAAAAATATTTTTTTCCAAAACCATGATACGGGGGTCATGGTGAGAAATTTTCATAAAACTCATAAAACTCAAAGTGTCCGTTACGTTAGCCTAGAGTCTGTTCCTGTGTCTTATGCACTTAATAATAAATAGTTAATAAATTTAAGATGTGGTATGTATGCGATCGATCATATTCATGGTAATTTACGCTGCTGAGCTAACGTAACGGACACTTTGAGTTTTAGGGCCAAGTTTGGCTCCGGAAAACGGCCATAAATCGTTTTGAAAAAATTATAGATTTAATACGATTTCATAATTCGAATCAGGAGAGAGAGTGGAACATTTATCATGTTGATGGTATCATTCCATGATTTTGCGCTGGAGAGAGGCTGTCGGTTTTTCAAAGATGTCAGGTAACTTTCGCAAACAGCAATTCTTCGAGAATCCCAGAAAATTGATTTGAGTGCGTACTAGTACTTGGCACTACTCCAAAAATGAGAGAAATCTGTTGTGGGAGAAAAGAAAAACTCGACATTATGTCCCAAAAAATGCCGATTTGGACTATTTTTTTTATTTTTATTTTTTTCATAATTTGTTTGATGAGCTCTTATATGGATATTCGGAATCAGCGAGAAAAGATACACCAGAAAAACTTATAGTTAGGAAATTCTAAGATCGGAAATTTTCGATTTCGAAAAATTTCTCACCATGACCATGGTTTTGGAAAAAAATATTTTTTCGATTTGACTCGAAAAACGTATTCTATCGTACTTTAGACATCGGTAGAACGATTTTGAGATAGATTGGAGAAGTTTTGTAAAATTTTGACTCAAGGAACTAAATCTGACCCATCGGACTGGGTTACTGTAATAACTGGGTTACTGTAGTATCGACTGGGTACGGTACTTTTTGTTTTTCTTCCAATTCTTTTTGGAAAAAAATCTGACCAAAGGAACTCAATCTGACCCATCGAACCTGGATACGGTAATGGGACCTGATACTGGTAACAATGAAATAACTTTCAAGTAGTAGAAGTAGGTCAACTTCCAACCGAGCTATCCTCTGTTGTGTGGGATTGTCCGTTGTGGGATCGTCCCCCCCCCCTTTGCTTGCTTCTCGGCTCCATTTGATCTACTTTTGCCTTCTCTACTTTCCCTTCCTAGGGATTCCGGACTTAGGAATCTCGGCTGCTTTTCCTGTTCTTGTTTCGTTCTTTACCTCATGGGATGCCTTTGTCATCATTGCACTCATCAAGGATTACAGGCAATTTTTTTTTAAAAACTTTGACGATGGTCTAATGATAGTTTTGCACAAAGGAAATCCAAAAAATCCAAATCATTGTTTCAGAGAGGGATTGCTGCATGTTTTCGGATTCAAAAGTACCAAAATCTCTGAACCACAATCTACAGTTTCGGAAATGATTCGGAAAAGTTGGGAGGAGCCAATTCCTTCATGATTTTGTTCTCTATCAACTGTGTTGTTAATGATATCGTATTTTAAAATAATAAATCAATCTCGCAAAAAGCAGCAAACCCGTGGCAAGCTAAACTCTATTGTAGATGCCATGAATTTCCTCACCATTCGGTGCCATAGCACACTCTTTGGTGGAGAATACGGTAAATGTTATGTGACATATTGTCAGCAAAACAGTGATAATGAAGATTATTTGCATCCCCTTACATATTCTTCTAAAATACATGTTTCTCGGTACATTCGCTCTACCTCATTAATAGTACATGTCTCTTTACAGCGAGATGATCGGTGTACTCTAACCCAACTCTAACCGTCTGCACTCTGCATTCTAACCTTCGCCGATCCTGAAATAAATAATGACTAGTTTATCCTCCGTCTCCGTCTTATCTCGTCTTAGGTTTGTGCCAAAATTAGCGTAATTTTTACAGAGCAATGTATTTGTAAGAACAAGGAGTTCGAACAATCTGTGCATGCTACCGTTTCAGACTTCAGTCCATCCTATAATCGTATACAGTCCCTACTTCTCCGTTACTTACTATCCGGTCTTCCTTCTTCCTTATTTCGGTGTATCTCGACATTTGCATATCCTCGTCCCATTCTTTCCTTCGTGGGAAGAAATTATAATCAGAGCTCTTATCAAGGACTACACGCGAGTTATTTTTTGATTAGACTTCCAGCATAAATCGTTTATCGAAGAGAGGGATTGCTGCAAGTTCTTGGATCGAGACATGATAAGCAGTTGGTGTCTCCATCGACAGTATCAGAGATGAAGAGAAGGGCTGTCAAACGCAGAAGAATTTCACAAATCAAGAGAGGAGTTGAGCGATCGTTCATTCTGCTCTGCACATAACCTAAAGAGTTAAACAACCACCGCTATTTATTATGAATACATAGATATCAGTGTGGAATTTGTACTGTGTATGGGGAGGCTTAGCTTTTGCTTTTTCATACTCGCTCATACGCGGCAACGGTGCACCCACCCTACAAACTACGCGTTTCCCTCGTTAATCAACTTCGTTTCCAATTCGTGTTCCCATTTGTTCCACATTTGAAGATTCTCTTACTTTACAAGAGCGTTTGTTGTCATTTACGTGTGGTTTATCGAGAAACGCTACCACAAAATCGCCACAAAACACAAAATTCACACGCGATAATCGAGTAAGAAAGATAAGAATTAGACATAAGAGAAAGGGAAATAGAGCAGAGATAACTCATTGTCACTGCTCATTCATGGCGACTCTCGGTGATTTCACACTCGATTGCGTAAACTCGTGGACACTTTGACCGAGGGAGGTATGCGATTGCGATATTTTTGCAATGAAGAGTCAATTCAATTCAATTCAATTCAGTTCATTTCAGGCAATGCAATTCAGGCCGTCACAACCATCGATTTGAGAACTTCGTCCTTCTCAACATCTCCTCATGGATTCTCGCTGGTACTTGTTTCATTTTGACCAATAATATGCTATATTGAAGATGGCTTTCCAAAGGGACATATGCGCATCTTCGCATATCCATCTGATGATCCCTACTATGTATTCTTCATTGAGGACAGCAAATACCAATAGCAAGAATTTGTTTTACCAATGATGAAAATGTTTGAAGATGTGCGCTATATTTTAGAACGATTCTAATGAGGCTATTGATTATGACTAGAGTAGAACCATGGCAAAACGTTTGCTAGCTCAGTTGCAATGATTTCAGCCCCCACGTCCAGGTTCGACCGCCTACTGCCGGCCATAACAGGTACTGACAAATGAAAACGGTGATCATAATTCAACACGAAGTTGCAGTGTTCTTCTCAAAGAGAGTCTCTCCGCGGTTCTGAAGATGCTTACATCAGACCTTGAAAAACACGGACAGCTTCTGCTAGAGACTGACAAGACCGTCCGAGCAATGGTGGGTTCATTCTCCCTATTTGTTCGATCGTATGTTAGACGAAATTAGTGAAATTTACGTCAATACGTCGTCTTACGATGTTCAATCCTGGATATAAGTATCCTACATATTCATTTAAATCGTTGAGGCCTGTAGTTCTTCGAGCTACAAAGTGACGACGCGCAATTCGACACTGTCTACTCCGGCGATTTCTACCCTTATTACATGGACGAGGAACAGAAGGAGAAGATTGTCCAGGTTGATAGTGCTTACTCAGAGTTTTCACTTAATAATCTGTTGCAGATGGAATTCGAGGCGCCTGAGGGATTCAGAATCGACGCAGTTGACATCGCTAGAGACTATGACAAGATGCATGCGGTGTGGCCATATCGAGCGAGTGCCACTCCCTAGAGTCTCAGGTATTCTTCGATATTCATGGGTTTCATAATCTCGATATATCTTGCATAGTGTTAGAGATCAATAGGCAGCCATATATTGAGCTGGGAAACAATACAACCTGCAGATTTCGCTTGGAGAACCTTCCGTCGATGTGCGTGCGAACTGAGGATGGAAATCTCGCTTCGTGGGAGATGAGTCACGCTTTCGGACAGGTATTCCACATCGGAACTTTTCCTTTCCATCCATGGCTGATCCTAGGTCACGCATCTCTACACTCTTGAGCCGTACAGAGGAAAAGGCATCGGGCTGCTGGCGGAGAATCTATTCCTTGCAAGGTTAGTTACGCCTCATTTGATCTTCTCTTACTGCGAGTTTTTCGCGACAGTTGTTACAGTTTTTGTCTCTCACCAACTAGAGTGGCGCTAGTTCGGATGAGAACTATTTCGCAATACCGCCGTAGCGCCACTAGAGTACATCATTTCTCGTCATTTTTTCAATGGTATCTGCAAGGTAGCTAAGCTTGCAGAAATGAATTGCAAGTCTACAAATACGTGGTTGACACTAACGTGGCCGTAGTGAAAGGAACTATGAACATCCACTGTGGTCGGCGTGGAAATCGTTGAAGAACGGGAAGGAATCGGATGAGAATGAGGAGGATATCATGTGGTCATTCAACATATTTAATTACAGAAGTGGAAAGGACAACTAGGAATCGTAAACATGTTATTCTTTTTAAAAATTGCATTGAATATATTTCATGAGTTTATCCAGAAAAATAAATGGACGAGGCATTCATCTGTTATTATTAAAATAAACTATCAAAACAAATGTGATGGAGAAGTACAGTCCTGTTGTGTCCCACCATGAACATGGATTACTCGGGGAGAAATTTAGTGATACGTGTTGACTCATGGCGTAGTTCTGAATCATCTTCTTTTGAGTAGTACGATTTTATTTAACTGTCTCATGAGCTCTCGTATTGAAATACGGTTTCTACGCGTACACAAACATCAGAAAAGCAACCAGACAGGCGACTGAGACGCTGATTTTTTCCATAGTGAAGGATCTGCGCTAGGTCACTTCGAGGCTCCAATTTGCCGAAATGGTACATCTCAGAATCCAGTTACTAGTCATTTATCTGGAATATTTTCACTCGTAGAAACCAAATTCTACATGACCATTCGTCAACGTTCGGATGAAAAACATTCTACTCGAAAGACATGGTCATGAGTCAACACGAGTCATCCATATTCACGGTGGAACACAAAATGACTGTAGTTGACATCAAAAAATGATCTTTTCTTTCTTCGAATCTCAATATTTTCGCAGTTAGCACAGTAGATCAGACTTATTCACATTGATCTATTGCACTTTCTTCGATCCACACGAGATCTTTTATCAAGTTGGAATGATAAGGAAGTGAGATAAGAGAAAGGGGAGGTGAGCGGGTTGCCCCTATTACTCGACAGATCTCTCATGGCGACCCTTGGTGATTTCACTTCCCCTGATCGATTACGGGAACTCGTGGACTATCTGACCGAAGGAGGTGAGATCATCAAAATGATGTAGTAAATACGAGAATTCAAGGCCGCCAGAATCATCGATTCGAAAACTTTGCATTGCACAACATCTCCACATGGATTCTCGCCGGTATGCTTCACATAAAAAAAATTGTCATCATTATTATAGGCGGATTTCCGAAAGGAGACATGCGCATCTTCGGATATCCATCTGACAACCCCTATTACGTCTTCTTTATCGAGGAATGCGAATTACAATTGTGAGTGGAATGATCATACTCATGTAACGATGGATAATGGTCAATATCGAAATAAAACGCAGACGTATTTCCAATCGTCAATGGCTTAGAATATAACTATAACAACTTCTAGCTCTCCATCGTTGATTTCAGCCCTCATCTCCAGGTTCGAACGCCTTCTGCCGGACATAATAGGTAGTGTATCATAGAAAGGGGGAGGAAATATCTGATGACGGAGTTGCAGGGTTATTCTCAAGAAGAGCCTCTCTGCCGTTCTGAAAATGCTCACACCCGAGCTGGAGAAACACGGAAAACTTCTGCTAGAGACTGACACGACCGTCCGAGCAATGGTGTGGCCACGTCGATGTTCTCTCTTGTAAACGCATTACATCATCATCTTTCATATTCTGAAGGTCGTCGTTTGATCGCAGTTACCGAAATTATGCCATGAGTTGTTGCATAACCCTATTGTGCACAGTTCTTCGAGCTACAAAGAGAGGGCGCGCCATTCGAGACTGTCTACGCCAATGGCTATTTCTACCCTTTCTTTATGGATGAGGAACAGAAAGAGAAGATCAAGCAGGTTGATGGAGTTTAGCGAATTATCAGTAAACGAGAAATTCCAGATGGAATTCGAGGCGCCGGAAGGATTTCGAATCGATGGATTTGACATCGCGAAAGACTACAAGACGGTGCATGAAGTGTGGCCGTTCAGAGCACTTTCTCCACCAGAGATTGTCAGGTGATATTATTGAGAAACACCATCAAAATATATTTGCCTACCATTGAATCATGACCGGACGAGCAGGTCAAAAAGTATGAGAAGAGTACAAATCAGTTGAGAAAAGTACAAATACAGCATATATCATACCAAACTAACGTTCACAAAATATACTTAGGTGTCGCTTGGAACACCTCCCATCAGTTTGCATCAGAGCAGATGAAGGCTGTCTAGCATCGTGGGATATGAGTCATTCCTTCGGACAGGTATTTTTTTAAAAGCTTATTTACAGCAAATTGTCATGCAATTTCATAAATTATTTTCCATGTCTCGCATCTTTTCACCCTCGAGCCTTATCGAGGCAAGGGCATAGGATTGTGTGCATCGAATCTGTTGGCGCAGCACTTTGCTAGGTACTTTATTTTCACCCACTTTGTCCATTCATTCCCTGTGATTCTTGATCCTGTCAATTATTTGACGATAATCTCGTGTCTCTCTCCTAATGAGAGTACCTCATCGCTCGATCGGACGTGATGTTTCTGCTAGACAAGAGGCAGCATTGCAGAACCGGATTGCAAGTCTACAAATACGTGGTTGACACTAACGTGGCCGTAGTGAAAGGCACTATGAAGCATCCACTGTGGTCGACGTGGAAATCGTTGAAGAACGGGAAGGAATCGGATGATAATCAGGAGGATATCATGTGGTCATTCAACCTATTCAATTACAGACGCAAAGAGGAGATTTAATACGCAATTGTTGATAGTTACTCAGAGTTGAAGGCATCAAATATAATATAGTAATGTTAAAGAACCATTAATTTGTATTATGCAGTGTTTGTTACTCCAATATTCATGTCAATTATTTATCGCAGGAATCGGTTTACAACAATGGTGAATCTGATCACTAGTTAGTTAGCGATCAAATACATTCCATCTCACGAGGAACTGGGTGTTCTCAGTGCCATCGGGTGTCCAGTCGACGGTCAGGCTTTGAAAAAAATAACCATTTTGATGATGTCTACGATTTCTCAACACTGCCTTCCTTCGTGGCGTAGTTAACGGTGGCGAAATGACTGGTTCCCATTTCGCTGCCACTGATACTCAAAATTTTTAACATTTTTTCTTCTTCACAAAAAAATTGTTTAATGTGGTGAAAGTTTTCCGGGAAAAGGGCGTGGAAAAGGCAAAAGTGTGTTAGATGTCATTTTCTGGAAAATGCACTGGAAAAAGCAATTATCTCGGTTCCCTGAAGAGCTAGCGGATTGAAACTTTGTTTCTAGGTTAGAAAGACTGAACGAATCTTAAAACCCAAATTTCAAGTCTCTATCTCAACGGGAAACGGAGATATTTGCTTTTTCCATGATTTTCCCGAATTTTCCAAGAAAAACATGGAAAAAGCAAATATCTCCGTTTCTTGTTGAGCTAGAGACTTGAAATTCGGTTTATAAGATTTGTTCGTTCTTTCTAACATAGAAACGAAGTTTCAAGTCGCTAACTCTTCAGGTAGGGACCACCAGCTTGAGAGCCGACTTTGCGGAATCTATTCAACATTAGGCGCAATATGACCGGCAGAATCGCACTATCATCTTTGCTTTTGGACGTATGTCGATAGCTCTTCTCTAAAACCCATGAGAGCTTTAGAAGCTCCCCCAGTCAGAGAGAGGAGAGAGGCGAGACGAGAGAGAAAGGGGCGGTATCTTTCTCGCTCGCGTCTCTCTCACTCCCCCCGCTCTCTCGCCTCGCTTCTCCCGCTCTCCTCCCGCGATCGAGCACAATTCAGGGAAATTTATTAAAAATCCAATTTTGTGCCTAAAATTCCTCTAAAATTCAAATGAATAGAATATCCCGGGCGGAACATTGTGCGTACACTGGAAATACCCCAATGGCCCTATTCCCAACCTAAATATCGACAATTAACCACTCAAACAAGAAAGTGCAAGCTCCGCCTCTGGTCAATGATAGAGGAGGGCAAGAGCTACAGATCAAGATTTTGAGCGAGTGATTTGGTTGCGTATGAAAGGTGTGCTCCTTCGATCTCGCTTTTGAGGGAAATGGTGTCGAGGGAAAAGGGGCGGTGCTGGCGGTCCCTATCTTCAGGGAACCGAGATAATTGCTTTTCCAGTGCATTTTCCAGAAAGTTACAACTAACACAGTTTTGCTTTTTCCATGCCCTTTTCCCGGAGAACTAACACCACATAAATTTCCTGACCTATTCGACCGCCGCCCGATTGATCTGCGTTGACCGTAACAGGATGAGAGGAAGCAGAATTGGTGAGTACGTCGAGTCTCAGTTGCTCCGGTCTGTAATGGACCGTTGAAGCTATCATTGAAGAAATGATGCTAAATCTCGGAATCTGATTGAGGCTCTCACTTATCACTCGTGAATTCGGCATGGAGAGGAGAGATGTAGTCGTACAAACTCTATCCATACGGCTGAAAGGATGAAAATTGTTAGAAAATGCGAGAGAAGAGTCCTACCTTTATCCCGTCGCATCCATGGAAACCTGGCGATCCCACCCATTCGGAACTTTAAATCCTCACTAATTCCAATGTCGCAGAGAGTTCACTGGGATAGTTATACAGGTCGTCACGATGGGACCGTTGACTTCCAATGTGAAACCGGGGAATGGTTCATCTTCGTAGTCACCTTTCGAACGAATCACACCGTCGCCCGTCTTCTTTCGATGCACGAATCTAGGGGTTCGCGTTCGATTCGCCGATGACGCATTGGCCCTCACATAATATAGGAATGGGCAGGGATACTCGTAGCCCTTCAATACGTTGATTCCCGCCAAGACTGCATCCGGACTTTGAGGCTGAATCACACCAATATTGGACATTTCAGTGGCCACTTCAACATACCGCGTTCTCTCGTGGAACCTGTGCGAGGGTAAAGGGACGGGCGCTCAGAACAGTTACATAGCCATTTCGGGACGAATGAAGCCCTCCACTTCTATTGCCATCTGCAAGAGCGCGTGCAGTCATCATAAATTATAATTTCTGAACACATCTAACAATGCGAGTATAAACAGAGTATGCCAGACAAATATATTGGAAACTTACAAGTATCATTGGGGGTGACGTAGATGACAAGAGGTCAGCTGAGCATTCGCGTTGACGATTGTCGGCGATGGAGTGGGCTAAATACGTCAATGATAACAGATTGACCGGTTATGGGTACAAACCGCAATTTCCAGATGTTCTTTTTGCTTAGTTTCCGAGTCAACTCGTCCCGCAACGTCTGAGATACTGAACAACAGGAACTTCGTTGATTGTGGAGACAACGAACCTGACTAATCCCTTGGAAATCTGGATGAGGAGATTGTTGACAAACTTCTTCGACTCGGGTGTGATGGAGGCGTAGATACCACAGGAGTAGTCAGCGCATAGACCATTGATGGTCACCTTAAATATGTAAAATGATTAGGTTAGTCGAAGATTTATGGTTTCATTCACGCAATGAAATGCGCAAGAAAAACTCACAGAAGATTTTCCCTTGAAGTCGAACTCATCAAGGATCTGACAGTTTGGGAATTCGATTCGGGCATCAAAAGTGCTTATTCAGGAATACCATATTAATCAAAGTTGGAAAAACCTGCAAGGGAGAGTAATAGGAAGATACAATGGATGAATCGTCCGACCATTCTCAGTAGAGTGGTATCTGACACTGATCAGTAAGGCTAGATTGTACACAAATGTGAGAAGACTTAAGTGCGGATTAGACTGTGCTGCTTCATGTCACAGAAAAAGAACCAAGGCAATTTTATTTTCAAAAATAACTCCGTGCTTCAAATATTGGCACAACAACCTACTGAAAGTCCGATTCATTGCATAATCGTATCCCGGATTAGTTCAACTTTGCCGCTCACTTTTATTGCTTTAGAAGATTTCACTTTCATTTATCTGTCACCATTCGAACGTATTTCGTTAATTGAAATATACCGATACAGTTAATAAAACAGTAAAGCGCTATGTGCAATTGTTGCAATTGTCGAAATCAAACTACAAATCCAAAACCGCAATGCTTATCTCTCATGTGAGTCAGTAGATTATAGCCCTCTGAGAGGAGAAAATCAACTTTTCACTAAGCTGATATATTCATCGTGCTATTAGTCAAGCATCCATGTCGTTTTCAACACTCTATTAGTCAGACTACATTAGAGCAAACTCACAGTTATCAGGCTGTTCAAGTTTCAAGATAACTGATATTTTAGAATTATTAAAATTTATTCATCACACGATTCATCTCTAGATATGCAGAATGTCAAGTTGAGCGAACTCAATGAAAATTTCAGTTTCAATTTCACCTCTTGCTCGTGTAGACTATGAAAACTATTTTAATTTTATGTTCGCGTGTTGAAGTGCTCATCTTCCCCTTTTTTTTTTTTATAAAATTTGATCATTGGCCGAATTACTATGCTCATGCGTCATCTGTACACTTTATCTTTCTCATCACTTTGAAGCGAAAACATCTCCAGTTAATCAATAATTCTCATCATTTTTTCTCTTCTCATTCGACAACGTCTTTCATCAGGCTCGATGTGGTGAGTGGTAGGCCAGCGCTTATGCGAATGCGATGTGTTTTTGTACATTAATCTCTCTGAAAGAACTATCCAAACTGAACTTTTTCAAGGTTGAAAAACGCATGAACTGGATCAAATATCTCGAACTCTCGTGAAACCGAAATACTATGTAAATTTTCAATTATTTACCATAGCTTCAATTTATTCTTTGTTTTTGTACTCAGAATGGCTACGCCCAGTACTTCAGCTGTTATAAATGATAATCACACTTCATTCGAGTTTTTCGCCTATTTCGAAATTATGAACATCGGTATACTTTTGGGAACTTACGTCCACTAATCGATTGCCATTTCAGTATTATCCATAATATCTGACATGCTTTTGGTATTCCTCATTCTATTTCGTTCTTCTCGAGAAATTGCTGCATACCAATATTTTCTGCTACGAAGACGCATTCATAATGTTCTCAAATGGAATTTTCACTTCGAAAGTATGCTCACTTTTACCTCCGCCTCATTTTAAGCAAAAATTACAGTTTTCAATATGTCTGTACTCGTCAACTTTCTCACAGACAACTTTCTCACCGAGGTTTTGTTATCAGTACATCAGTATGACGCGTTCATAAACTTAGCAAGTGAAAAGGTTGCTCATTGGCATTTGTGTTCTTGCTTTGATCATAAATTTGGTTGATGGAACGAGATCGTTCTAATCGAAATGATAAGGTCAAAATTGTCATCATTTCATAATTAAATTAAATTTTGAAGCTACTGAGTTCAGTTGCAATTTTAGGAAAGAGAAAATGCGAGAAAATATCAGTTGAATGACCAGAAGATTCTGGGCCTTTGTGTTTGAAAGTGAAAAGCTCTTCATGTTAATCCTCTTGAGATATTACTTGAACGTTCAGGCCGTATCGTTTGGCGTTCTACACTCCCGTAACTTGCTTTCTATCAATCGTCATGACTCTCGGTGTAGAAGTGCCTTTGTGGTAGCGCAAACGGAAAAATTACGACAAAACTTGGAATTATATTCATAGGTGCTCTAACTGCTATTTCTACTTCGATTCTGACGAGGATATGGGCGTTTCCGTTAAGCCATTTCTCGAAGAGCATTTCACGAGGAATATAACGGAATACATTGATGCACTTTATTATGTCAGAATATTTTTTCTTATTTTTCGAACCGAACTACAACTCAGAGCAAAGATGGCGAAATTGAAATGAGACCGTTCCTCTTATTAATGGGATTCGACACGTTTGTGTTATGTTATTGTGTTTTGTAATAATTATATGTTCCTCGATTTTGATTGTCGCCCACTTCAGGTCAGATCTCCATTGTGGCTACAATTTTTCTCTTAAAAAAAAAGTAGGGTAATATTTTTTCGATAATTTGTTGTGTAACAGGAAAGATGACGTAAAATGGTCTGAAAAGACGAAAAAGTTGCAGAAGAAGCTATTTCACACACTCTTCGTTCAGGTGATTGCATTAAGAGACAGGCTCCGTTATTTTGGAGCATTTTGGCCCCTGCCCGGAACCGTTGCGCTATCAATGAGAACTACAAGCTCATACTCGGGTACTAGGAGGGTCTTGGTCCCGTATTTAACAAACGGTCACTTATTTGTGGTTACTGCCTTGCCGGAGGGAGAATAGTGAATTACAACCATTCGGGATAGACACAATTTATCTTTTGCGTTATTCTAGGGGTGCCCTGGGACTCTGGAAAACCCGTTCTGCTTGATTTCTAGTTGTTTCCAAAATGGGTTTTTCTACTTTCAATTTCAGTTTTTCGGATAAAGTTGTAACTTTTTGGCCGAACTACAAGTTGTCACTATGTGCGTTTTGTAGCTATTGCATGTATGCATCGGAATCACTGTTCGAATTGTTCCGTCAGGGACGCCGAATCCTAATATTTTTTAACAAAGCCAAAAAAGTCGTAATTTTGAAGGTTTTTAGATCATAACTTTTTTATTTTTTGTTTTTATGTGCTCTAATAGCAAACTTCGGATTCTACGGGCAAAAATACGTCAGAAATACCTATAGTCAGATTGTTTTGAGAATACAATTTTTTGAGACCGTAACTTTTTTCTTTTGCATTTTGGTGAGCTCTAGTATCAAAATTCGACATCTACGGAAAATACGTCAGAAATACCTATAGTCAGATATTTCTGAGATTTCGACTTTTTGACCCAAAAATGACCATGACCCCGGGGTCATGAAAAAGTTGAAAAAATTGTATTCTCAAAACAATCTGACTATAGGTACTTCTGACGTATTTTTGCGCGTAGAATCTGAATTTTGCTATTAGAGCACATAAAAACAAGAACTAAAAAAGTTATGATCTAAAAACCTTCAAAATTACGACTTTTTTGGCTTTGTTAAAAAATATTAGGATTCGGCGTCCCTGACGGAACAATTCGAACAGTGATTCCGATGCATACATGCAATAGCTACAAAACGCACATAGTGACAACTTGTAGTTCGGCCAAAAAGTTACAACTTTATCCGAAAAACTGAAATTGAAAGTAGAAAAACCCATTTTGGAAACGACTAGAAATCAAGCAGAACGGGTTTTCCAGAGTCCCAGGGCACCCCTAGAATAACGCAAAAGATAAATTGTGTCTATCCCGAATGGTTGTAATTCACTATTCTCCCTCCGGCAAGGCAGTAACCACAAATAAGTGACCGTTTGTTAAATACGGGACCAAGACCCTCCTAGTACCCGAGTATGAGCTTGTAGTTCTCATTGATAGCGCAACGGTTCCGGGGGGTGGTCCAAAATAACCGATCTGCTCTCTTAAGATAACTCAACTAAAATCAAATTGAGATGCTCATTCCCCTGGTATTTGTGTATTTTCCATGCGTGCGCTGGAATGATCAACCTACCTCTGCTTGGTTTCCGACTGTCGATATTCCCCAAACTTGTCTCAGCTACAGTATTTCCACTTATCGATGCCTTTGTCGTGATGCTCAGAGTAAGAGCTACCGATGATCAGCTATGAAAAAGAAGGAAAAAATCCACCGCTCATGGAAGTGATAATAACAGTAAATTTGATATTTCAGAGATGCGCTTCTCGGTAAATTCCTCTGTAGATCACAAGTAAACTGCGGAGAAATGCTGAACGAGGATATTAAACTTTGAAATTTCAATCAGGTTGTTGTTTGCTCGAACAGTTATGTAGATTGTATGCAAATAAATGCTTTTATTCATGGAATTATTTGTGTCTTGTTGATGTGAATTCCACTCCCACGTAACGATCAACACATGGATCTATGAAGATTCTCAGTGTTGTGTCAGAAGAGAAAGGCAGAAACACAAACATCTTAAAAAGGAGGTCGGGAGATGATTTCTCCATGGGTTCAATTCTTTTCCTTCCACATAGTTTATAGTGGCACAATACTGGACAATGCCAATAGGCGCAAACAGTCGTGTTACTATCAGTCATTTGCAGATCAGTCGTTCGAGGTTCGCCATTTTATGATGAGATTACACTTCTTATTCGTGTTTCTTCTACCTCTAGTACTCAACAACCCATCAACATCTTCGTGAGTCTCGAAATTTTTCATAATTCATTATTTTTGTCATTTACTCAAGGAAAATATATTTCGATGCTCGTAGCTGGTTATGCTCGTCACTATCAAATAAGAACTTATTGGTGTGAATTTTGCAGAGTATTGCAACCACAATCGTGAGAACGTTTATCGAGGTGTCGATTGTTGATACGCAATGCTTCCGAGATCTCAAGTTATCATTGAATGACTTGCTGCAAGCTGCTTTTACTGCGTCGGTATTGAATCGATGAACAAATTTTCCGTTTTTGCACAATTATATGAATCCGACATATAATACGACGTGTTTGATCTGGAATATGGTTGATACGGTTTCAGAACTGCGGAATGCTTTGATAATGAGACAATAACTAATTCAAGTTACGTATTGCGAAGTGAGTAGATACCACAACTTCCCGTTGACATGATGGCAAAGTCGGTAGGAGGAGATCGTTGCAGTGCAGTGGGAATAACAAATCTGAAGATCGCCCTTTGTTTGCCTGCCAGTTGTGAAAAGGACCCGGTACTGTGTCACGCTATCAGATGATAACGAGCCTATTTTGATGGAATGGTGACTTTCGAAACGTATGTCACGTTTTTACTGTTTTCCTAGAATTTGATAACACTGATCAGGCAAAGAACAAGATTGAGACGATTCTGTCAAAACAGTTTATTTTCAGAAAATGGAATTGCCATGGGAATTTCAGATAATTTTATTTTTTAAAAGTATTATTTCAGAACATTGCAAGAATACTAGCGAAAGTTACTAACGACACAGCTCGAATCTGCGAATTTTCCTGTGTCGGAGCCAAGGAAGAACCAAACACATTCTTCTACCTTTTCAAGTTCGTTGAATACAATATTTGAAGAATAAAATACGACGCTGCAATTTGAAAAATGTAGAATATTGAATCATCTGTTTCAGTGTTGTCTTTATATCATTACTTGCAATCATAATTGCGGCTTCGATTCGCGATTTCATCTCAAGAAAATATGGTCTGGAGTCACAGCTGAGAGATAGGACTGGTAGATTTAAAAAAAAGTTATTTGCTGTAGCTGTTTCGCTGTCAATGAATATTTGCAGTGTGGAAGATAGTCACATCGTTCTCGGCCCCTCGTAACTACTGATTTGTTCTCCATCAGACAGCAATCTGACTCGATTTTGTGTCTAGACGCCATTCGAGTTATCACTTTCTCTTTGGTGGTCAATGGACACTGTGATGTACTCACGGGTAATGGAGGTAAACATATTGATATAAATATTGGACCTTACTCTATGATGACTCAGTTCCTAATCCCTCATCTATGAAAACAAATCTCAGGATACTTGAGGAAAATGTTTAATCGCTTGAAAAATGATAATCTTGTGAAAATTCGGAAGTATACATTTTATGAGTCATCACAATTGCAGACAATCCTCTTCAAATTCTTCGAGCAGCCAGAAAACATCTTATCCGATGTTTTCCTGAACGCCTGGCCTGCAGTCGACACATTCTTTCTCATTTCTGGACTCCTTGTTTCATATGTTTTCTTCAAGGTAAGGATTTACTCAGAACTAAGATATCCAATAATTCACGTTGCAGAGAGTCCATAACAATCCTGAATTCGACTACAACCCCTTCACATGGATAATGGTGGATCAGGTGAAAAAATCGCGATGAAAAGCGTCAGAAAATGTAAAATGGAAGACATCAATGAATAAGAAATAAATAATACACTGATTAGTTAATCATTCAGACTCACTCCTGTATACATGTTCTTCATTGCTCTTTTCGTTGCTTCGACTCCCCAGATGCACGATGTCTGGGCCACTGGACTAGCACAGCTTCGCTCATTCGATGATACATGTTCCATTATGAACAAATGCATATTGTTATTTTTCTTATTACCGTATTCAGAACTCCAATGTTATTGGAGAATTGCAAGATGACCTGGTGGATGAACGCTCTTTACATCAACAATTTTGCTGACGTATTCGACATTGTAATTGCATCTCTTCGTTTTGCCTTTAATGATTGATTCTCTTCACTTCAACATCTGGCTGATGGTTCATTGACGAGATTTTCCGTGTTATCCTCCCTCGTGGTTTCTGTCTGTGGATACTCAACTCTTCTGGGCTGCACCCATCTTCCTCATCGCTATTTTCTACTCGTGTGAGCAGAATTTCCTTAGAGATTTGATCAATCATCGTTCCAATAGCGTCTAAATATTTGCCGGAATAGTTTTGGAACTTCAATATTCGCAATGACATTTCTTCCAGGGAGGACTGGGTTCGGAGCAGTAATCGGTGGCATTGTTTTCTCAGTAATTACCACATTTTTCCTAACCGCGTACTATGACTTACCCGCTGTGGGCTTCACCATGCATGCTAGCGGAATGTAAGTTTTACGGTTGCCATCGGCCAAATCGATGAATGCCGTTTGCTTTCAGTCTCGATTTCATGACTCATTTCTACATCAAACCATGGATTCGGTGCATTCCTTACCTCATCGGAATCCTCTGTGGCTACTTCATAGTTCAAGTCCGCAATCAGAACATCAAATTGAGGCAGCCAAAGATGGTAATTTGTTTATTTGAATTCTCACAAACCGACAGTTCTTTCAGTGGGAACTTGTTGTGTGTTGGTTATTCGCCACTGTCATTGCCCTTACTGTGATTTTCTCCGTGTACAACTACATCAGAGGTTAAAAAAAGATTCCATGAACTAGATATTAAATCTGAGATTGAGGTACCTCTGATTGGAGTGTCGTAGTCCGGTCGCTCTACGGTTCCTTCGCTCGCATCGGGTGGTCTCTAGAATTCGCTTGGGTTATCCTGGCATGCACTTTCGACTGGGCTGGTGAGTGATCGATTATTGTAATTTCGCAGAAAAGCCATAAATAATTCCTCAAGTCCTACGATCTGAAACCTATCAAAAGGGACCATTATAATCACTCAAAGTGTTCAAGGTCTACTCACTTTCAGGACCAGTCAAAGCAATCCTCGAGCATCCCCTCTGGTATCCCCTCGGCCGTCTCTCCTACTGCACCTTTCTCGCTCACTGGTTCATTATGTATAGTGTCCTCAATGGAAGTGATGGGCCAGTACACTTCGTATCACTCTGGCACACAGTAAGCAGCACCCTCTAGTTAAATTCCAATGACCGACCAAGATTTTCAGTATCTCACACTCACTGTTCCCGTCGTGTTTTTGAGCTACGTTTGGGCCTACATGTGGAGTTGTCTTGTGGAGATTCCATTCGCCAAGATTGAAGGTTGAAAGAAGGAGGTTTACAATACGCTAGTCTTTTTTTCAGGAATTGCGCTGGATCACGTAATACGCAGAGGAAGGGTAGCGTATGACAAAACTGATGCTCACCGTGCGTTCGGTCATGAACTTAAAAAAGTATCTATATTCCCAATACGATCGCACTCTGGAATCGGCGCCTCAAGAAGAGCAGCAAGTGGCTGCGTCGGGAATAACTATAATCAAAGTCGAAGACAAATACTGAAATCGAAGGGTTTTGTTATCAGTGTAAGAATAAATTGAGTATGTGTTCAGTGATGACGAAGTATAATACTGATTCAAACATGCGATTTATCTTTTTTTTTAAATCAAGTGAATGAATAATTGGCATCATTCGTTTTCACTTATCAGTTTCACGAATGTGGAATCATCGTAGAATTCCATCTGACGAGGATGTGTGTGTTTCCACTTCCATCTGACGTCCAATTGATAGTCAAATTCTAAAATATAATTATTCTTTGACCTTTTCAAAATTCTAAACCTTTGCATTGAAGTTGAAGGAGACGGGTTTGCTATCGGCTGTCGCACTGATATTGCAAATAAAAATATCTGTACATTTCCATACAATTCCCGATCGCTCAAGTATTCTTATAGACAGGTCAGATATATGAAAAAAATGTATCTGTATCGTGTCTATATTCAGATCCGTTGTCCGGATCTGTGAGTGTGACAGGGTGCGCATCGTCTGAATTCGTCACTACGTCCACAGAAATACTCTCGGGTCTGAAATTGAGAAAATATTGAATCAGTGAGTGAATTAGGATAATATCTACAATCGCTTACTGGTCATTTGTCACTTCTGCATGAATGGGCGTGCTGAAATCTTAAAGACTCGATCGATAGGGCTGTGACTCATACTACGCGATGTGATGCAATGACTGACCTGTTTGTCAAGGCATCCGTGGAATCCGGGTGAACTAGACATAATGGGCATGGTGTCTGACTGGCATGCCGACGCAGGCAGGTTCGACTCCCGCCCGCAGGTGATGTTTTGCAAGAGAAAGGCGCGCGTAGAGAAAGGCGCGCGCCTGCAGGCATCACCTGCGGGCGGGAGTCGAGCTTGCC
Organism: Pristionchus entomophagus; assembly: GCA_036245825.1. Classification (NCBI taxonomy): domain Eukaryota; kingdom Metazoa; phylum Nematoda; class Chromadorea; order Rhabditida; family Neodiplogasteridae; genus Pristionchus; species Pristionchus entomophagus. Next base: position 32,466,103 of record BTSX01000002.1, read on the forward strand.
TGCGTCGCCATGCCAGTCAGACACCATGCCTAGTGGGCATGGTGTCTGACTGGTGCCTGACTAATGGGTATGGTGTCTGACTGGCATGCCGACGCAGGCAGGTTAGACTCCCGCCCGCAGGTGATTACTAGGAGCAAGCGTCCAATCAACAAACGAAATTTGATCATTAATAGATTGTCGGCATGCCAGTCAGACACCATGCCCATTCTCTTGCAAAACATCACCTGCGGGCGGGAGTCGAGCCTGCCTGCGTCGGCATGCCAGTCAGACACCATGCCTGGTGCCTAATGGGCATGGTGTCTGACTGGCATGCCGACGCAGGCAGGTTCGACTCCCGCCCACAGGTGATCTTTTGCAAGAGGTAGAGAAAGGCGCGCGCCCCAACCACTAGTAATGGGCATTGTGAAAATAGATCATAATTTGTAAACTAATTTTCGAATTCCAAAACCCGTGTCAGCAAAAAAAATAGAATTACCAATCCGCGAGATCTCTTCGAACCATGGTTTGTGTTATTGGTTATGGTGTCTGAGCGAAGCCCGCTATATCGCCGGTTCGATCCCCACGATCGACCATGTTTTGCAAGATGGTAGAAGAAGGCTGGCATCCCAACCACTAGTCTCCGCAATGAGGTCCTAGCGGTAGGCCGCCCTGGCCTATTGGTTATGGTGTCTGAGCGAAGCCCGCTATATCGCCGGTTCGAAAGGCAATTACCATATACCTACCGTATCCGAAAGCTACCGTAACCGGGTTCGCTGGGTCAACGCAAGGAATATTAATAATGGAGAGAATGTGGCTAGTAAATAGGAGAATGGGTCTTAGTTAGGGGCGTAATCCTCTTGCAAAACATCACCTGCGGGCGGGAGTCGAACCTGCCTGCGTCGGCACGCCAGTCAGACACCATGCCCATTAATGGGCATGGTGTCTGACTGGAAGGTTCGACTCCCGCCCGCAGGTGATGTTTTGCAAGAGGTAGAGAAAGGCGCGCGCCCCAACCACTAGTCTCCGTCAAGCGCTCCCTGTGGTAGGCCGCCCTGGCCTAATGGGCATGGTGTCTGACTGGAAGGTTCGACTCCCGCCCGCAGGTGATGCTTTGCAAGAGTTAGAGAAAGGCGCGCGCCCCAACCACTAGTCTCCGTCAAGCGCTCCCTGTGGTAGGCCGCCCTGGCCTAATGGGCATGGTGTCTGACTGGCAGGTTCGACTCCCGCCCGCAGGCTCCGCTGCATTTTTTTCTCTTCATTGGGCGATAAATCGGAGAGAGAAAGCATTCTCGAGGCGAATAAGCTTTTTTCTCGAGGCGAATAAGCCTAAGCCCTCACCGCCATAATTGGAATTAGTGAGGCAATTCAATATTTTTAAATATTCTGATATTAGCTCATGATAATGCACTAACGTTTTCATTCCAGCCAACAAGCGACAGTTGGAGAGAGCTGGATGGGCTATCCAGCTCTCTCCAACTGTCGCTTGTTGGCTGGAATGAAAACGTTAGTGCATTATCATGAGCTAATATCAGAATATTTAAAAATATTGAATTGCCTCACTAATTCCAATTATGGCGGTGAGGTCTCCGGGCGGGAAATGGAACTGGTTGAGGTCGTACAACAGAGAAATAATGGGACCGTATACCTCCATCGTGAACCCGGGGAAGGGACCATAACTGGAAGCGACCATTTCAGATAGCAATTCAATAGATGTGATACAGTATCGGACATAAGTAACCGTCCAAAATTTCAAAGTGTTGTAACTTTTGAACCAGATAAGCAATCGGTTTGATGTTTTGGCAGGATACATTAGACCTATTGATGCATTGCCAACGATAGTGACGTCATGCTACGATTTCGCAATATTGCATAGTGATGATGCAATCATATATATGTTCTTCACTTGTGATTTTAAGGTCATTGGGATTTTTTTCTAAGTCTTTTCTCTTTTTGTGATGATAGAAGGCCTCAGCATCTACCGATTAAAAAATAATACTCATGGGGCGTTGTCGTACAGAAGCAGAACACAAGTTCAAAATAGGGTCCCGAAAAAAATAATTTCCATTCATTGACGTGCTAGAGACTCGTTCAAAGGCTCAAAATGACCCTTACAATAATTCCTGATTACCCACAAAGTTCGATATTGATATCTCTTAATTTGACCTCAGGGCACGAATTTTTCACTTTTTCAAATAATTGTTTTCTTCCTATTTTGGATGATCATTGTTCCAAGGCCGATTTTTGTTCAAATGTATTTTCTAGACAGGGTAGTTGCAAATCCATGGAATATACGATTCCCAACTTTTTAGAGCGTTTGGATAACTTTCCCGCCCGCGGCAATCGAAAATCAGAGGTCAATCGATTTCAATCCAAAAAATGACCATGATACCCCCATCATTAGTCGAAAAAAAGTTTCTCTCAAAACTTCCTGACTAAATTTTTTTGTGGGATATTTTTGTGTGCTGAGTACGAATTTCGGTACGAGAGTCCATGATATCATTAATGAAAAAAATTAAAATTTATTATGTCGAAACATAGCCGATTTTAAAAATCTTTTGACCTCTGATTTTCGGTTGCCGCGGGTGAGAAAGTTATCCAAATGCTCTAAAAAGTTGGGAATCGTATATTCCATGGATTTGCAACTACCCTGTCTAGAAAATACATTTGAACAAAATCGGCCTTGGAACTATGAACATCCAAAATAGGAAGAAAACAATTATTTGAAAAAGTGAAAAATTCGTGCCCAGAGGTCAAATTAAGAGATATCAATATCGAACTTTGTGGGTAATCAGGAATTATTGTAAGGGTCATTTTGAGCCTTTGAACGAGTCTCTAGCACGTCAATGAATGGAAATTATTTTTTTCGGGACCCTATTTTGAACTTGTGTTCTGCTTCTGTACGACAACGCCAAATGAGTACTATTTTTTAATCGGTAGATGCTGAGGCCTTCTATCATCACAAAAAGAGAGAAGACTTAGAAAAAAATCCCAATGACCTTAAAATCACAAGTGAAGAACATATATATGATTGCATCATCACTATGCAATATTGCGAAATCGTAGCATGACGTCACTATCGTTGGCAATGCATCAATAGGTCTAATGTATCCTGCCAAAACATCAAACCGATTGCTTATCTGGTTCAAAAGTTACAACACTTTGAAATTTTGGACGGTTACTTATGTCCGATACTGTACATCTTGCTAGAACACATCTTGTTAGTGATAGTAACAGCAGATAATATAGGGGTGTCCCATAAGTCTTGATAATTTTTTATTTTTGTGTTTTTTTTTATTTCTTCAACAGTTTACAATAATCAATAATCAATGTATGCCCCCTTCGAACCCTAGACCTGTCTCCATCTTTCGGGCAGGGTGTTAACACCTCTCTTCCAAAACTTGGGAGGCTTAGAGATGATCCATTCGGTGAATGCCCGAACGAGTGAGTCTCGGTCCTTGAACTTCCTTCCCCTGCAGAAGTCAGACAGTGAGCGGAAACAATGGTAGTCGCAAGGGCTAATGTCAGGGGAATATAGTAGATGGGGAAGCCATTCCATATCAAGCTCGTCCAGTTTGGTCTTGATGATTTTCGCGAGATGGGGCCGGGCATTATCCATCAACAACAGGATTTTCACCTCGCTCTTGAGTTCGGGAGGGATCCTGATGGCCACCTCTTCCAGTTGTTGAGTGAAGAGGTCGGCCGTGACCGAGGTGTTAGGAGTGAGACTCTCCCAATAGATGGGACCGAGGGAGGAGAAGAAGAAACACAGCATTTCCTTCTTTTCGTGGTGTTCCTTCTTCGGGGTGGGCTGGGGCTTTTCATCCACGTCGCACCACTGCAGTCTCCTCTCCTCTCAGGTGATCCACTTCTCATCTGCTGCGATGATGGAATTTACCCATCGCAGATTCGATCTACGAGAGAGCAATTCCCGACACACCTCAACTCGCTTTTTGAGTTGTGCCTGGGAGAGGTCATGGGGAATGACTTGGGGGAGCTTCGCTGTCTTTCCCGCCCGATTGAGGGTCCGACACACGGTGGTCTTGGGAGTGCTAGTCTCTGCCGCCAACATGCGCACACTCTTCTTCGGATCCTTCTTCAGCGCAGTGAGAACTCGAGTGGGTTTACGAGAAATTGGGCGACCGGATCGGGGTTGGTCATCGAGGTTATAATCTCCTTTCTTGAAGCGGGTGTACCAACGATGGCATGTAGCAAGGGAAGGGGCATCCTCTCCATCTGTAAGCACCAGGTCCGCATGAGCTTCTTTGGATGTACGACCAAGGCGGAAGGAATGAAGTAAGACAGCGCGTTTATCGTGATATGTCTCCATCACTAGAATGACTGTGGCAAATTCTAAACTGATGCAATGCCAATACCCCTTCGACGTCAGCATGATGCAATAGTTTGTTTACAATTTGCATTTCGAAATCGGGGCATTCGATTGCGCAACAATGATTTACGGAGCAATTCTCATGACTTATGGGACACCCCTATAGAGGTAGGGGCAGGGATCAGTCACATATCCAAGGGCATCGTATCCTGCCATTTGAGCATGCACACCTTCGGGCTGAACGAAACGATGCGTTAACTAGAACCGGAAGCGGGTTGTGTATCAATCACAACCGGAATAGAGGGAACTCACGGCTCCTTCGAGGTTTTCCTCGAGATGGGCTTGCTTGAGAGTGAAGGGACGAGCACTCATAACAGTGAGGGCTCCAAACATGGTAGAAAAGGGACGATGGAAGTCCTCTGCGAGAAATTGACCAAACCGCGGCGGTAGGAATTTGTATCACCGATCCTGCTGAAAAGAAAAACTTAAGTATTTTCGATGATGCTCTTTCAAACTACGTTTGCGGAATTTTCATATCTATTCTCATCTCCGAGTATTGTTAGGTCAAAGTTGGTACCCTATGAAATTTTATGCCAAATTCGACTCACGAAAATATTCATAACGCGCTTCAAAATTATTCTAAATAATTTTCCGAAAAGCGTTCGAATGAGGAAGCAGAGGGCTAGATTCGATATGTTGGTGATGTCATTCCTCGTTCATGCGCTGGATCGGGGCGGTCGGTTATTCAAAAAAGTGATGTAACTTTCCTAATACCGATTTCCCCAACAAGCGCCGAAGAGTGATTTGAGAAAAAACTAGTACCAAACACCACCTCTTGAATCAGAAAGATCGGAGGATGGAAAAAAATGGTCAGGCCTTTTGTCCAAAAAACCTGCGATTTTTACCAATTTTCAAAGTTTTTCAAGCATAACTTTTTTCGTTCATGTTTTCATGAGCTCTCTTAATGAAATTCGAAATCAGCGTGCAAAAACACACCAGAATTTCCTATAGTCATATTTTTTCGAGATAAAATTTTTTTCGACTTCGACCACTTTTTCACCCTGTGGTCCGATTTTGGTCGAAACATTTTTGTCACAGAATAATGTACCTATAGGATTTTCTGGATTATTTCTGAGCGTAGAAAACGAATTTGCTAACCAGAGCTCATGAAACGACGAAAGAAAAAAGTTATGCAAGATAGAAAATCCCAAAAAAAATTTGCTCTTGATTTTGGCCATAACTTTTTTCTTTCGTCGTTTCATGAGCTCTGGTTAGCAAATTCGTTTTATACGCTCAAAAATAATCCAGAAAATCCTATAGGGACACGATTCTGTGACAAAAAATTTTTGACCAAAATCAGACCACATGGTGAAAAAGTGGTCGAAGTCGAAAACATTTTTATCTCGAAAATATATGACTATAGAAAATTCTGGAGTATTTTTACACGCTGATTCCGAATTTCAATAAGAGAGCTAATGAAAACATGAACGAAAAAAGTTATGCTTGAAAAACTTTGAAAATTGGTAAAAATCGCAGGTTTTTTGAAGGCTCGCCCATTTTCTTTCCATCCTCCGATCTTTCTGATTCAAGAGGTGGGTTTGGTACTAGTTTTTTCTCAAATCACTCTTCGGCGCTTGTTGAGGAAATCGGTATTAGGAAAGTTACATCAATTTTTTGAAAAACCGAAAGTTTTTTTTTGGCCTGTTGATCTTCAGATAACGTCATCACACAGAGCTAGTTTAATTCCGATTAACAAAATACATAGCTGAGAATGAATCGCTAAATAGAAGGATGATCGATTTGAGCATGCAACATATAATATAATAAATGAAAGTCGCGGAACAGAACCGTTTAGTCTTTTCATCCTCAACGCAGCGTAATCCCTCACCGGCTTATCTACATTCTGCTTGTCTCAGAATAAATGATAACATTCCGTAGAGCGATCACTGTGCGAAAAATAATCACGTATAAAGCAGGATTCGTCAGGTATTTACTTCCCGAACAAAACAAACAAATGTGACTTTCTCAGTATCGCTGATGTTGCATCACGCGTCGACCCGACCACAAACCAGAAATTGTTCTTGGAAATAAACGTATTGTTTGCAATGTGGTTCTAATCTATCATTGAAAGTTCTAGAACGCTATACATCGATAATGCGAACTCACAAATGAACGTCGGACCTCTAGTGCTCTACGTATAGAACATCAAAGCTTTTGATTGACACGGTTTTTGTGTTATATTTTGTGTTGTTTGCAAAAATATTTGTTCATGTTCAAACGCCATTGTAACACATCATGAAACACTAACGTGTTGATAAGTACAATTCGAGTACAATACAATTACCCATTTTCAAACTCCGAAGGGATACGATAAGTGAACTGATGATGTGTTTATTGACACGGTTTTTGTGTTATATTTTGTGTTGTTTGCAAAAATATTTGTTCATGTTCAAACGCCATTGTAACACATCATGAAACACTAACGTGTTGACAAGTACAATTCGAGTACAATACTATTACACATTTTCAAACTCCGAAGGGAAACGGTAAGTGATCTGATATCCTGCCACGTGATGATTAATCTAATGAGTACAGGAACCCCGGGGGAAAACTATGAAAAAGTCTCCGAGAATAATTTCTCATCATTTCAGTGATGGACTTGTTACTACTGTACGATGCCTTCTATTCTGACCCTCTAGTGAATTTGAGGCCCTATCTACTTTTTTAATGAATAAAAGTTAGTTTTCAGAGAGTTGATATACTTGTACATCACCTTATCGCAGGTAAGTACATCGTGTCGCATTCAAAAATGTTCGATCGTTTAGTTGCATCCCTTTTCGTAAATGGTTTCATGGTCTATCTGATCATGAGCGGAAATCGCGGAATTGGCGAGTATAGTTACCTTCTGCTAACATTGGCAACGCAAGACATCATTTTCACAATGCAGCATATTTTTACTTATCCGGTAAGAAACTTCCTAACTGAAATATCTCACATTTCAGGTTGCTGAAGGCTACGAAAATGCATTCTTTCTTAGAGGACTCGGGTTTTTCGATTCCCACTTCGCCATATCCGTTCTCTTTGGAGTTTTCGGAACTTCGTCCTCTCTCATAATGGGAAACTTCTGCTATCGGCTGCAACTACTCACTGGGTACGCATGATATTTCTGAAATATTATGACACCACTCTTCAGGAACTGCGTCAATTTCCTTCACACGTATGCATCATTGCTACTGTACACTGCGTTCACGTTTTCATTCTGATTTTTCAACATCTTTCGTTACGTTGTTAATGGTGTATGAATAGGTTCTACATCAATTACTTCGTCTGCTCTTTGGATGAGGAAACCCGAATCGTTCTCGGTCCGTACTTCAATGGATCGATTCCGTCTACAGTTCGCCATGTGTCAGAAGACGCCGAGAAATACATCGTCGCGCTCTACTGGGTACGCTAAACCGATGCCCAGAGATATCACTGTGTTATTGAATTTTAGTCTGGACCCACATTCCACGGAACTCGTTGGACCGCAATCGGGGGCATTTTCGCTCTGAACTTCCAACTCATGTTCAACTACTGTATCATGCTCTTCTGTACTTTGTGCATGATGAGAATTCTCGTTTAGGTAACTGATAATAAAGTCGTAATGTTGCGGTATCTCACCCATCCATTCCACTCGAGATGTTCCAAGTAAGGGAGCAGAGAAAGATGAGGAAACCATCGCTTTGCGTGGGGAGAATGTGAAAGTAGAAGAAGACGAGAGTCTGTAGTAGACTCTGAATGGCAATGTATTTATTAATCACTCGACAGAAAAATCGAGGGAATATGCCAGCCATGAACAACTTTACAAAAGAGACCAAATACCTGAACGACTAGCTTTGCTTCTGCCGACGTGTTCGCGTCCCAGATGCTGCTCGTGATCTATGACTTATTCTTTATCCAAAATAATTAATTAATTATCCACCTTCGACTTCAACTTGACCAGCTGTGCAAATGAGATTGCGTCCATAATGAAAACAACCGTCACTTCCGCGTACGAGAGACCCATTTTAATGCTGAGATTAGGGAGTTCGAAAGAGAAAATTAGAGATAGCGAACTTCTTGTAGAGAATCGTCTTCGGAGTCATCGTGAACAGCCAACTCATAACACGATCGAACATCAGATATAGATCCTTGTCTGCAATTGTATTACGATGAGCAAATTCTGATGTTCCAGACCCAAGCATTTCGTTGAAAAGCTTACCCAACATCTGAGTGAGAAACGACTTCACCACCGCGAACCCGACACACACACCGATTGCATGATTGGTGTACGAGGCCCAAATCTCCTTCCTCTTGGGAAATACGATAAAGATAAGACGATGAATGGCGAAGAGAACGTGCATGAGACAAGAGGAGAAGTAGAAGATCTCGCATGTCTGAGATCCCATTTACCCCTTGAACTCCTATATTTAGAGAATCACTTTGAAAATGAATGGTTGAAACTCACGACGGTGACTGAAATAGCGGTTCGCGACTCTTGGGAGGGCACGTAGTCATCCGGAATGAGGGCGAAAGTTGTGGTCAGATTTTGACAATATCACAGATCATTTGGAAGGTGCAGATAGTACCGAAACTAAAAATACTTGAATGGTCTTTGTTTTGAATGGATGGCAACAACAATTTGGAAAATGAACGAACGAATTTTGAAGATATCGTGCTCGTTGAATGGTGATCACGGCGATTGCAGACAAGCAAATGCCGATGATCATAACCTGGCATTCTGGTTGAAAATTCATCAAATTCGAATAAGCGATCAATTGGAGCAGTTTTGAGAGTTTTTTTTCGGCGTCAGTCATTGGGTTCATCATCTCGCCGAATAGAATGAACGCAGTCGAAAGAATTACCGTCATAAATACCGAGATATCGTACTCAGTCTGACATTATGGATATCACCATTTGGTATTCTACAAATGGTAATTATCAAGTCATCACTAAAAAAATTGCGCTCGCCAGAGAACGATACTAACGATAGAGTGATCCATGCACTGAGTTATGGACGCAATCTCATTTACACAGCTGGTCAAGTTGAAGTCGAAGGTGGATAATTAATTAATTATTTTGGATAAAGAATAAGTCATAGATCACGAGCAGCATCTGGGACGCAAACACGTCGGCAGAAGCAAAGCTAGTCGTTCAGGTATTTGGTCTCTTTTGTAAAATTGTTCATGGCCGGCATATTCCCTCGATTTTTCTGTCGAGTGATTAATAAATACATTGCCATTCAGAGTCTACTACAGAACGTACCTAAAATGACTCTCGTCTTCTTCTACTTTCACATTCTCCCCACGCAAATATAATCATGTTGCATACTCGCAAGAGTATCTTCATGAAACCGAAACCAGCCGAGGGAACGACGACCATGGTCGTCTCCGCTAGTGTGCTACACTAATGCATTTTCACTACCTGATGTATCCCTAGAGGAGAGTGGGAGGGGAATCGTCTGCGCGTTTTGTTTTTCGTCTCTACTGTACCTTTGATCTATGAATCCTCACGAATAAAATTTCATTGTAAAACACTCCACAACAACTGTTCAATCTATAGTCTCCAACTAACACGCGTGTTTTCATGAGATCAAACATAATTACTTTATTCGGATAAACCACCTACTCTATCTCAAACACCACATCGAGGGAAAATTTCATGAGAAAATTTGTGTTTTTTATTTGCTTTTCCTTCCTGCCCTCAATTGCTCAATTGTGAATGAACGTATTCATACAAAATATCGCACTTCTTCGTGTATTATATGACCAAGATTCTCTAAAGCATCTTATTTTCTTCTCATTATTTATTTCGCTGTGAAGAGCATCACCTTTAGCTTGTTCTCTTTCTGTCTCGTTTGTTTGATGATTTATATCACGACGGTCTGTGCTGTAGTATCTCATTTAGTATTCTCTCGATCCTTTCTGCACTTTTGCTGGAAGGAGTGTAATTTTGTGACTGAAAATATGCTGGACAGATGCATTTTCACTACCTGATGTATCCCTAGAGGAGAGTGGGAGGGGAATCGTCTGCGCGTCTTGTTTTTCGTCTCTACTGTACCTTTGATCTCTGAATCCTCACGAATAAAATTTCATTGTAAAACAGAGATAACTCGCTATTTTCTAGCGAGGGCAGTGTGTGACACTGTATACGGGTCGGTCTGCTCGTCTAGTCGATCCTCCTCCCTTTTTGCGCGTCTCATGCTGTTGTTTCCATTTACAAGCAAGTTAACAAACTATTCCAATTCAATGTGCAAAATATGAGGATGAATCAGCGAAACGTGACAAACGAGACGGGTACTAGTAAGCTCGTCTCCTCATCATTCTAGACTAAACCGATTCGTCTAGTTGATATTTTCACTATAAAATTAGACTGAATTTCCGCATTGACAGCACCGTAACTAAGATTCTTATTTTCTTGAAACCTATTCAATCTGTGCTGTATTTGTTAGTTTGTCCGGGATTTGCTGATTCTTATTCGAAAGATCCCATTCAAAATATCGCACATGTAATATACGGGCACGATTCTATTCTTTTTTACTGTCATTATATATTTCGCTTTGATGAGCATTACTGAAGGCTCGTCATTGGTTTGACTAGAGTGGGCAAAGGAAGAGTGAAAGGAAGTCTCTGCCGCTCTCGCGTGGCGAGGAATGAAAATGAGGGAAGAGGAGAGGGGGAAATGAGAACTTTTGCGCAACAGTGAGAGGTCTTGCGCAAGAGTTGAATCGGAAATCGGGGCGTTTTGAACGATTTGGATACGAACTTCGTGCTTTTGACTAGGCTCGCTTTGCATGCGTTCTCAGGGCAGACTGCCCTCCCAATTTACATGTTTTTGTCGCACAAAGCCCCAGTTTCGCTGGCTTTACACGTGTTCTTTCTCTCTTCTGCTGTGTGATCGTGTTCGATTATCTTTTTTCGATGGGTCGTCTCATTCGCAATCAAACGGATCCACCTCCTGCTCCATCTCGGCCCTCTCGCACATCAACTCGGGAGGCAGGTGAGTCAGTTTCGCCGTTAATGTCCCTTTCTATTCTGTATGGAAGCGCGTGTTCAGGTTCTTCTATCGCGACTCAATCGACTACCCGCGCGAGGATCTGTCCATCTATAGTCGGGAAGCACCATCATCAGCTGCCATCGATGAGTTTTCGATCGATGAGAATACGAACTCCTATTCGAACTATCTCTGTCGACTGATCTATCCGAGGATACGGATCCATGTGTATTCTGGAGAGAGCATGCTACGAAGTTTCCGAGATTGGCACCAATCGCTCCGCGTTTGCTTGCAATTCCCCCTTCCTCAATCGATTCTGCGTCTGTTTTCGGCGGTGGGTCTGATTTCAGGAAATCCACGACGCTCGAGGTTATTTTTTTGAATTATTCATTTTTATTATTCGGGCACGAATCCCTATTTTCCTCAATTCAATATCATCAATCAGGATCGCAGCTGAGACGATGAAGAAGTTAGTCTTCCTCGCCGCATTCTGCAAGAGAGAGTTCTTAAGGTGGGTGAATACCATGTGTTGGCTTCTCCGAATTTTGAGATTGTCAGATTCAAGAACGTTTCCGATTTCGAGGAATTCTTCCGTGACCTTGAGGAGTCACTAGTGATCGATCAAGAAGAAGAAGAAGAACTATCTGCAAATAATGAACACTAGAATGACTGAGAGTTCATTGTTTGATCTACTTATCAATGCAGTGAAATAATAATAGCATTGAACTGTTGTCGATGTATTTCTGCTTCGCCTCATAATTCGTAGATATTCAGAGTTGTTCTTGTTGATCAGTGTTTTGTTATTATGTAAATCTATTTATGTTTCGAATTGCCTCCTCTCTACATAACAAAAACAGAAAAAAATCGAGAGAAACCGCTCGATTTGAGACCCAACTCTTGCGCAAGACCTCTCACTCTTGCGCAAGTGTTTTCACTTTCCCCTCTCCTCTTCCTCTCATTCCATCCCACACTGCTCACTCTTCCCTCTTCCTTTATCCACTCTAGTTTTGACCCGTTTAAATATGTGCTGTAAATGCAATTTTATATGGTCTCTGCATATTTACTTCACTTACAGTATCGTCCATACGTCAACGCCCATTCATTCAGAGTGGTATAGCTTTCTTAACATTTGAGATATCCTTATGGCATATTGATAGGTTGTAATGCAAATCGTCCTACATGATGCAGGCATGTTACACACTGATACGATTTGGCAATGTGGAATAGTGTTGACGCAACATTTACATGATTTTACTGACTTCGCTGATTTTTGTCACAGCCGTGATATAATACCTACGGATTGATTGCGATGAGTACTTATGTGATGACCCCGGCTTTTCATTCACGTAATTTTGGATCCCGTATAATAAATTGTGATTTCAAAAGATGTTAGAGACAAGTTCAAAATTTCAAAATGACCCGGATAATGATTGTTGATGATTCCCAAATAATAGATCGTAATTCGTACTCAATGCATTGATTATTCACTTTCTGAGAAGCCCATAAATTTTGATTCTGACGTTTCGATTTTTGGTTCTGAAAGTGGACTCGATGCAGTGTTACTTTATCTGTTGCTGAACCATATTTTAACGATCTGCTCTAATTGATCTCCAATTCCAGAAGCGTTGATACTTTCAGCACACTTGCCGTCAAGAGTGCAATTTAATGACTGCAAATTTGGGTGGTGGCTAAATTCGCAGTACTTGAAGGTACGTCCCTAATGTCGAATGTAGAGGGGGGAAGGGTACTCAATACTGTTTTGTTTGTACGGGTAGGCCGTACTATTGATCTCATGTTTCATTTTTCTCAACTAATCTGTCCCGTAGTTTTTAAGTAATCAAAATCTTATTTGTTCTGTTTTACTATCTTGATTACCCCGTCCATTCAGTTGAAGGCACTTTATCTTTTAACTGCTAAGCTGTAAAGATGCCCGCTACTGTTCTTCAATGCATGCTTTTCGGTACGTTGTTTAACGAGTAGGAAAAAGCGATTATTTACCACAATATTGATTTAGCATTGTCTTTGACGCTAAACACTTTTCTTCTGCAGTTGATTGTTCGAAAATCATCAAAGGTATCCCAGTGGATGAAAATTTTGGTATGATGTTTTGTTTACACAGGAATTGGGGCTCTACAAATATCTTCTCTTCATTTTTATATGCAATGATATTGTGTATACAATCGTGCATTTTGTCACACATCCGGTTTGATTGTTTTTATTTTTTTGTTTTCATGAAAATCCCTTACAGGTTACTTCAATAGTTGGTGAAGTGTTCTACATGTTCTCGGCGAACTTTCCGGAACGGTACGCACCATTTCATTAAATAAATAACCACAAATGTGTTTCGATTTAGGTGGATTGTATCGATTTTTTCGATGGTTCATTCCAATTCATTCCTCATTCTCTGTTTCCACTTCGTGTATAGACACATCGCCGTGGCCAGGTGGATACATCGGGATAGACTAATTGATTCCATGAATAAATTCCAGTCACGAGGGAATTCACCTGTTTCGGCGGCCTTGGTTCATCTCACTTCTCGCTTTCATATTCATTGGAGAATCCGTATTGTGGTTCCACCTCATATTCTTCTTCTACGCAACGGATTATGACACATTTGCTGAGATATTTGAGCACTTGAGATCAGACTATCCAAATTTGCACACGGACTCTGTTGTGACAGCTCACTATTGGGTTGTTCTCTCATTGTCGCTGACTGAAAGGTAATTTTAGCTTCCGAATGGCAATTTGCGAATCCGTCCACTCATTGGTACGATTTCCTTCTCATCGATTATGAGCATTGGTGCGTAATGGTTAATGATTCATTATATTTTACTAACCTTACGTAAATTGTCATTGCCATTCGCAAATTACGCCAATTAACATTTGAAGCTGAAATTATCTTTCAGTCAAAGGCAATAATAGACCTTATATATTACTAGAGATTGGACTTGGGGCAAGTCAAGAAACTACAGGACATTAGCTAGAAACAAGGCTTTTTAATAAATGTTTTTTTTTCAGTTCTGGTTATTGTGGTGTACAGTGCAGTTAGTACTTTTGTGTTTCTTCACAATAATCTAAACAAGAGTCAAAAAGGATTGGCGATGCAGCGCCAATTGTACTACACTCTGCTAGTTCAGGTTCGTTTTACAGCTTATTGTATGACCTAAATGAACCCTCGACAATTCATTACTATTAAGAGACGTTCCACGGTATTTTGCACCTACCTTACGGGTCAATTTTTTGCAACCTAGGCCAATAAGTTCAGGGTGAAGTCCCCATACACAGAGCTGATAGCTGGCCCAATATGAGATGTTGGGGTGTACCCTCCGCTAAATGCTGTACATGTCCCAAAAAAAGTCGAAAATTTCATCCCCAAAAAAAGTAGGTCCTTATAGGTGTTTCAGGTGTGTTTTTTGTGAAAATAACGAAAAACATAGTTTGGAAACGATAGGACATCGATTAAAGGTCGAAAACTAAAAATTTCGTAATTTTTCGGTCACATTATTTTCGCCATGTCAAAACATTTATTGTAGATTCTGATTCTACGTGTAAAACTGCCCCCCGTGTAAAATTTTCACGTCTTTCCGACTTGTCGCTCGAATTCCGCAGCTTCCCGCCCGAGGTTCTCTCGGATTCTGTCCAGAGAACGATGAAGAGAGAGTTCGCCATTTCGACATGATACAGTCACTTTTATAACAGTTTTTCACCCCATTAATTGTTATTAAGCAAAGTCGAAAAATCACTTTTTGAAAATCTCAAAATTTCAAAAATTCATAAGTCATGTATCTGAGCTTCAAATGGTGCATTCTCTACAGAAAATCTCTCGAATATGCGCTATGAACAATATCCGAGCTTTTGGGACGGTTACTGAAGAAAAAACTTTGGTCGAAAATTTTCTCGATAATTTGCTCATCCAAAAATCACAATTTCACAAAGTTTCGCAAAACGGCTATAACTCTCAAAAAGTTTTGAAGTAACTCACACAAGTGATTTTCCGTTGAGAATGCACCATTTGAAGCTCAGATACATGACTTATGAATTAAATTTTGAGATTTTCAAAAAGTGATTTTTCGACTTTTACATTTATCGTGTTTTATCGATTTCACAAATCTATAACATCAACGCAAATGCATAATAACAAGTAATACTTTGCTTCGTTGTGAGTTACATGTGTGATGGCTCCGTGCTATATAGGGACAGCACATCACCAACGTTTTTACCAAGGATTTCCTCTTCAGTCAAGCGAAGCAAATTATTTGATCTTTTCAGTGGAGGCGTTTTCACTACAGCCTGTGTCTTCCGAGATACGCACAACTTTGAGTATTTGAGGACTATGGGTGTCACGTTCGACCTACTCAACAAAGAGCAGAGAAACACGAAATAGATTATTTGACCCCGTTTAGAGATGCTGTGGACAGTATTTTATCTGCCATGTTTTTAGCAGTCGACGATAAGGATTAAAAATGATTAGTCACTTCGGTACAATAGTAGTCATAGATATTACTTCATTCGATGCATCTGCAAATTTTATTTGTATATTTGATATACCGTAACGGGGAACGTTGTTGAGTTCGTACATTGCGTTGGAAAAACACCTTTGAATAAGGCGAGCGCGGCCTTTCTGAATTGAAATTTTTTTCTCTCTCTTAGGCTCTGAACATACCGATAGTCATGAACTCCGAGTAGGATTGACTTCACCCTGAACTTATTGGCATAGGTTGCAAAAAAGTCCTCCGTTGACCCCTCCCAATAGCTTCAAAATACCGTGGAACGTCTCTTAAAGAAGGAGTTGCAGCAATATTTGGTCGGGGAATCTGAGACAATGGCCCGATCGGTCCCTTGAACCATAATGGGAATCAAAAATTTGAACGTTGTAGCTCATGCCAGAGCGGAGATATTTGCGTTTGAAGTTTGAATTCCCGCGCTTGATCCCAGGGAAAAGGCTGCTAAATGTTTGCGCAGCGCACTCCCCTCTCTCGGTCACTATTCGGCCCTTTCCTGTCCTCCCTTTATCGAGAGACTAGAGTGGCAGAGAGACAAGCGACCGTAGGGAGAGGCGGCCAAAGGTCACGTGAGACGGGCAGAGACGGGTAGATCTAGGGAGGATTCCTCTCATGCTAGGGAATGTCACCGCCCTTCAAACTTTATTTAGCACTTGCGCTTCCCTGTCTCTGCTAAATGCAGTAATGATGCCCGGCTAATCGTGGTGGGAGGCGCTAGCCGTCATTGCTGACAGTACTTCTTTAAGCACAAACACACAACACCAATTCATACAACAGTATTTCTTTTCAGTTTTCGGTTCCGTTCTTTGTTATGTATGTTCCCGTTCTCGTCGCAATCGTTCCTCCGCTCTTCCACATTCATCTCTCCATCCCTAGTGACTTCATGCCTACAATGTTCTCCGTATATCCATCACTCGACGCTATAGTAATCCTACTCGGAGTTCATGACTATCGGTATGTTCAGAGCCTAAGAGAGAGAAAAATATTTCAATTCAGAAAGGCCGCGCTCGCCTTATTCAAAGGTGTTTTTCCAACGCAATGTACGAACTCAACAACGTTCCCCGTTACGGAATATCAAATTTACAAATAAAATTTGCAGATGCATCGAATGAAGTAATATCTATGACTACTATTGTACCGTAGTGACTAATCATTTTTAATCCTTATCGTCGACTGCTAAAAACATGGCAGATAAAATACTGTCCACAGCATCTCTAAACGGGGTCAAATAATCTATTTCGTGTTTCTCTGCTCTTTGTTGAGTAGGTCGAACGTGACACCCATAGTCCTCAAATACTCAAAGTTGTGCGTATCTCGGAAGACACAGGCTGTAGTGAAAACGCCTCCACTGAAAAGATCAAATAATTTGCTTCGCTTGACTGAAGAGGAAATCCTTGGTAAAAACGTTGGTGATGTGCTGTCCCTATATAGCACGGAGCCTTCACACATGTAACTCACAACGAAGCAAAGTATTACATATCACAGCATTGTCACAGCACAGCACAGCACTGCATAGCATTGTCAACATAGCAAAATATATGAATAGTTGTTTGGTCACTCGGAAACATCATCTGAGGAAGTCACTCTCTCTATCATACAGAAAAACTAGAGCCGCAGCGCAAAAACACGCGGTATTGCTGATATAACCGGGGTCGGGGCCGTGACACACGGAGGAGACCTAGAAAAAAAACGACAAGAGATATAGAACGGATAACATTGTTGTGATCAATGCACGAGGGGAGTGAGTGAAAATAATGTTTCCCCATTATCTGTACCCTAACAAACGAAAGAAGATGTTCAATATGGTTGCACTAACTCGTCTGTGCGAGAGATATATCTGTCATGAAATTCGTAAGTCATGATTACATCGGTTCATTTAAATATTCAAAAGAAAATACTCATGCTTTCAACGACAAAAAGGAGACTAAATGAGTGGGTTTGCGCTTCTCTCTCCCTTGTGAAGAATCCCATTGTCTTCAAGTACTCGAAGATGTGCGTATCTCGGAAAGCCGAGGCGGTCGTGAAGACACCACCGGTAAAATCATATCATTATTGACCTTATTTCCATTTTATTCCGCGTAGTGCCTCGATGTAGGCAAATGGCATACCGAGTGAAAACTCGCACCTGATTCGTCACCATATGAGAGGAATCGCCAGATTTTCGAGAGCCCTGCGGCGGTAGGAAATAGTTTCCCCGAAATACCTTGTTCTCAACGTAATCTTCTTCACTGCACGTTCGGCAAATGTACAATCTTTGAATTCTTTTTCATAAGGTCGCACATCGAATACACATGATAAACGCGATTGTCCGATAACGCGGTAAACCTTGTACTTCGACAGGAAACTGATTTGGATGAATATTGATTGAGAAACACACAATCAAATAAATCACTTACATGGATTTGGAACAGCGATCCGATTCAAGCTGTATTGTATATTTGATTTGAATCTCAGAAATGTAGCTTACTTGTTGATCATCCATTCGAAAATTCGCCTCGAGATCCGACAATACTTGCGTCAGGAAGAAGGAACCAGTGGAGAATGAGAGGAGCAAGTTGAAAGGCGGTGAGACAGCCCGAGAGCGAGGCAGTTGTCTTGAATTCACACACATAGATTCGGCGATGAGAAAACATACTCATTGAGATTCCGCATGATATATAGCACCTATGAGCACACTGTAGAGATCAATATCCATTGGGACAGCTTCTCCCGATCGTCTATCCTAAATGATCGGCCAAATCTCTCTCTCTACTCTCTTCTCCACGATAGTATTACACTCACTGTGACCGAGGATCAGACTCACCCTCAGGGCGCAATGAATCATCCCTCTTTCGTCCGTGGCTGATAAACAACTGATCCAATGGGCACTGCTTCTCCTAATGACTTACCCAATATTTTCAACTATGATCCGACAATATATTGAATGGGTATTGAACTTGAAAGAAGGGCACTTAGTCAAAGGGGGATAACTTTGTCAACTTTGTTAAATCTAGAGCATAAACACTCAATAAACATCTCTGCCAGATATATAGGATTAGCGCTAGAGTATGGTAAGGTCCGTCTGATCATATTATTACTCCACTCAGCTGTCTTCTTGTTAGCAACGAATCACCAAAATTTGCGCGTGCACACGAGAGAACCTGATCAAGCACCACTTTGTCTACACAAATAGAAAGTTTTCAAGTCTTGGCATCTTTCTGCCTTTCTCTCTACTTTTCCCTTTGGATCACACATGTTTTTCAATTGCTTTTGCAGAAGCGTGACGGATCACCAAAATGAAGACTTGAAGTATTTATTGAGTGAATATGTCAAAATATTCATAAATATGAGATCAAATAAGCTACGAGATCAAACTTGCGTATACCGGCGTGCATAGATAAGAATCAACTAAACGAACGCGCATATTTCCGAAATATCGTTGGATGTTTGGTTACAATCATCAGCAATGATCGACTCTCCCGAATCCGTGACGATTATAGAGAAAGGGGGATGGAGTTGAGATCGAGAACTCTTTTGACATTGGAGATCGATGTCGTTGCATTCCTTCGCGACATGAATGGTGCTGGGTCGACGACACCTCTGAATCGATATATTGATAATGAGTTGACAAATTGCTTTTCTGTTACCTATTTATAGATTTGCATATTTAAAAATAAATAAATAAAAGCTAACCCTGAATGAAGCCCGAGGGGTTGGGCCTTCCGACGTGGGAGCGACTTCCAGCAGATCCATTTCCAGCTGCAATAAAAATAAATTTAATTAAATATAATTTTATAATTATATTAATATTATTATTTTTTTATGTTATTTATTTATTATTTTAAAATTTATATTTTAATGTACAGTATCGGACAAAAGTCATCGTTCACAAATGCAAAGTGGTGTAACTTTTGAACCAGATAAGCAATCGGTTTGATGTTTTGGCAGTATACATTAGACCTATTGATGCATTGCCACCGATAGTGACGTCATGCTACGATTTCGCAATATTGCATAGTGATGATGCAATCATATATATGTTCTTCACTTGTGATTTTAAGGTCATTGGGATTTTTTTCTAAGTCTTCTCTCTTTTTGTGATGATAGAAGGCCTCAGCATCTACCGATTAAAAAATAGTACTCATGGGGCGTTGTCGTACAGAAGCAGAACACAGGTTCAAAATAGGGTCCCGAAAAAAATATTTTCCATTCATTGACGTGCTAGAGACTCGTTCAAAGGCTCAAAATGACCCTTGCAATAATTCCTGATTACCCACAAAGGTCGATATTGATATCTCTTAATTTGACCTCAGGGCACGAATTTTTCACTTTTTCATATAATTTTTTTCTCCATATTTTGGATGATCACAGTTCCAAGGCCGATTTTTGTTTAAATGTCTTTCCTGGACATGTTAGTTGCAAATCCATGGAATATACGATTCCCAACTTTTTTGAACATTTGGATAACTTTCCCGCCCGTGGCAACCGAAAATCCGACGTCAATCGATTTTCAACTCAAAAAATGACCATGGCCATCAAATGACCATCATCAGTCGAAAAAAAATTCTCTCAGAACGTGAAAAAGTGAAAAAAATCGTGCCCTGAATTGCCGGAATTGCGACAGGATAATTCCATTGGTCTCCAATTTTATGTTTTGGTTCCTATTATTATTTTCGCAATCATTTAGTCATTCAATTGGTCCCTAATTTTTGATTTTTCAAAAAAAATTGCTCATTGAGAAGTCGACTTTTTCAACTTCAGTTTTAGGTTTTTGGAACCTCTCAGTCCAATTTCGCCAAAACTGCTGAACCCCACGTTGTGTGGCCCTTCCAATTCTGCATCATAAACACCACTAGTTGTGTCCATCGATCCTTTACTTTTTCTTTCATGAGTTCTAATGCCGAAATTTGAATTCTACACGCGAAAATACGTAAGAATTTCCTATAGTCATATTTTTCTGAAACGAAAAAAATTCAACTTTTTCCATGTCCATGGCCGTTTTTCGATAAAAAAATTGAAATCTCAGAACTACCTAACTATAGGAGTTTCTGATGTATTTTCACCAGTAGAATTCTAATTTTCATACTAGAGCTCAACAAATTAAGTGCACGATTTTTTCACTTATTCACATATTTCTTTCACGTTCTGAGAGAATTTTTTTTCAACTGATGAGGGGGTACCATGGTAATTTTTTGGGTTGAAAATCGATTGACCTCAGATTTTCGATTGCCGCGGGCGGGAAAGTTATCCAAATGTTCTAAAAAGTTGGGAATCGTATATTCCATGGATTTGCAACTAACATGTCCAGAAAAGACATTTAAACAAAAATCGGCCTTGGAACTGTGATCATCCAAAATATGGAGAAAAAAATTATATGAAAAAGTGAAAAATTCGTGCCCTGAGGTCAGATTAAGAGATATCAATATCGAACTTTGTGGGTAATCAGGAATTATTGTAAGGGTCATTTTGAGCCTTTGAACGAGTCTCTAGCACGTCAATGAATGGAAATTATTTTTTTCGAGACCCTATTTTGAACCTGTGTTCTGCTTCTGTACGACAACGCCCCATGAGTACTATTTTTTAATCGGTAGATGCTGAGGCCTTCTATCATCACAAAAAGAGAAAAGACTTAGAAAAAAATCCCAATGACCTTAAAATCACAAGTGAAGAACATATATATGATTGCATCATCACTATGCAATATTGCGAAATCGTAGCATGACGTCACTATCGGTGGCAATGCATCAATAGGTCTAATGTATCCTGC
Organism: Pristionchus entomophagus; assembly: GCA_036245825.1. NCBI lineage: Eukaryota > Metazoa > Nematoda > Chromadorea > Rhabditida > Neodiplogasteridae > Pristionchus > Pristionchus entomophagus. The sequence goes on from BTSX01000002.1 coordinate 32,487,668, forward strand.
CAAAATATCAAACCGATTGCTTATCTGGTTCAAAAGTTACACCACTTTGCATTTGTGAACGATGCCTTTTGTCCGATACTGTATGTTATATTCGAAAAAAGAGCTATTAACACACGGACGATGATGTGAGTAAGCAGCAAACAACAAAGAGCAAATTACCACCGTTTATCCTTCCGTTGCATACCTGTTCGTGAATTTCTAGCATTGAGAGAGACTTGCTTGCCGTTAGTTTGGCTCGAGATGAATTTCCCTGAAAGAGATAGGGTCCGTACTGGGGAGAGCACGATCAGCTACCCACTAGTGATGGTAAACACGGCTCTCTTAAAATCGCCTACTATCTCGTAGCGTGCGCGAGTTGAGGAGAGTCGGAGATGGGGCATACTCAACCCCAGCACCGGCCCATAACAAACCCGGCCCTCAACCCCGGCCCATTCTAAACCCCGGCCCCGGCCTATTTGCAGGCGCTCACCTGCGGCCGCTTGATATTCGCTGCCATTCTCAGGACATTGTTCGACATGGCGAAGATGAAGGTGAGAGAGGAGGCGAACAGTTGAGGGCAGGGAGTGTAGGCGAGGAAGATCCGACGGAAGGTGGAGGACGCGGAGCAGAATAGCACGAAATTCAGCATCTGACTCAGGGATTCAATTCAATTATTTATCCGCCAGGGTAGGGAAGGGAATGATTCTGTGATTTCGTGATTGATTTGGTGGATGTCCTGTTGAATCCGTGACGAGTATTGAGAGACTTTCGAGAGGGATGGAATAGGAAAACGTTAAAGAGTGCAAACAAATCTAATCGCTCATCTTTTCTGCGCTTTTATCTACAGCTGTTTTCGAATGGGTGCATTTGTGTTCGGGGGGAAACCCGCCTCATATGAATTACGGCTTCCATTTTCAGGTATTCTGACCTGATCAGGTAATTGAATAAAACTGATTGAATTTGATTCCTTTGTCATCCTTGACCTGATCAGGTCAGGTTAATCAGGTTATATTCGTCCAATTGTCTGAGTTGGTAATTGTTTTGAAATCAAAACTGAATCCCCCTCGTCGATGACGTCCCCTCTCACCTTTCCAGTAATAGTGAGGCTGTTAGTCATCGTCTCGACCAGACGAAGTCGAGTCTGAAAGGGGCGATAATTGAATGGGGGATTCAATATTGCCGATAATTATGGAAAATTGACACCGACTCTTTCGTGTGCTATCTCGACAGTCAGAGAAAGGAAATGACGAAAGCGTTTTGCCCTCTTTATTAGTGATGTCGTTTCAGTTTTCAACTCTCTCCATTCCGCTCTATGACCGGTGAGATAGTGTGCGGAATGGAGAGAGCCAAACGACATCACTACTCGCTATGCCCGATGTCGTACTTCGCTCATCGACTGCGTTAGCGCCGAATCCCTGACGACAAACCAGACGGCGCCGGGGAAATTGAAGATAATGAAGGACGTGAGGATGACGACCACCATGAGCGTCATCTGAATTATGGATGACGTCAGATCAAACGCTCAGACTTAATCATGTATGTTTAACACGCGTCTTCTGAGAGATTGCAGAAAAACGACTATTCCAAATGAGGAACAACTTGCGTTACTTTGGTGTAAGTTTGCGCGTTGAATCCGAATCTCGTTAATTGAGCTCATGATATCAACAACGAAAAAAGTTAAAATTGTTAGATTTCAAGATAGCGGCCATAAGTTGCTACAAATCTACACTCTAATCCGCGTTGGTGAATTAATAAAGTGAATACGAACAATTTGAATATGACTCATCTTTCTTTCGTTCTTCGAATGCCCATGCCTATTGCCAGATTTATCGTCGACTGCCGTCTTTTGCGTCGGGAATAATTTGGGCTTCTGCATTTGCATTAGTGATGGCTAATCTCGGAATCCGACTCTCCTCAATTCGCCCACTCTTTCGTTTCTCTGACCCGCGACACACGCGAATTGATTAGAATCGGTTTGACACAACTAATTTACTCATTTTTTAGTACATTATGCGAATCTGAGTTGCTAGCTCACCTTGAGTGCATGGATGAGTAGGGTGTTGAGAAATATTGAGATTATGCATGGAAGAAAGACGACGAGCAGCGCGTTCAGCCAGGTCATAGATTCGCGAACGAATTGAGGAAGACGAAGAAACTGGAAATGAAGAAACACTCAATCGCCCTTCCTCTCTGGCCATCGCGTCTTACAGCACCATGCCCAATCTCTCTGAATATATTACAATATAGCCGGACCCAGAACCGGAAAATGTCTAAAAGCCGGTTCTGGGAGAAATCATCGACGTCAAAGTTCTCTCGTCCCCAATATACTCTAGTATAATTACCTCATAGTGATTGTCCAAAGTCTGGGATCCTACTTTCCTAGGGGGGATTAATTTCCTGCAATCTCTCAGAAGACGTGTGATATACTGAAGCGAACTTTGCAGCACTGTACGAAATCACAAATTGTGTGTACTTGAGTTGAAGTACGCGAACTTTGAAGATAAGATCGTCCCAATCTCAGTTAGATTCTCAGAAGAGGCCGTTATCTCACGCCTTCTCATTTTCACACGTCGCACAGAATTGGGCGAGGAAATTCTTTCAATTTCTATTCCACCAACCCTTACTTTCATTCGCTACAATATCACACTAGTGTTGCATTATCCAATGGTGCTCTCTCCATTTCACCCACTATCTCGGCGGTAAATGAGACGAGAAAGTGTGCAGAATGGAGAGAGCTGCTATTCGATCGGGCACCACTAACTGACACTTTTTTTGGAGTTGGCGAAATGGAATGATGTCAGGAGCAGTGATCCGGCAGAGATACAGAGCAGGGTGGACACGAATCGACGCGAAATCTGGAGAAAAAACGAAATTGCAATTTCCTGATTCACATGCTGAGAAGGCTCGGTAGTAGCATAGCCCGCCTTGCGTGGAAAACCCTTACCCTAGCTTTTTAACTTACGCACTTAAAATGATAAATGATACGTAAAAGTGGTTACGTGTTGCTTCGAGGCTGCTCGGAACGGGCTCCTGAGTGCCTGAACCCGCTCGACCGTCGCGTACAGCAAACACCTTCAATAATATATCTTCGACCGAGGCGCTACGAGATCATAATTAAATTAGTGATCGAATTATGACAGAGTAATGGGGTGGGGTTTGGGGGTGACTCTCCTGAATCATCGTGATTTGGAGATGTAATGGGGTGGCTTTGAGATCTAGGCATGTTTCAAAGGTGATCGAATCTTCGTCGTGATAATTTTCCTCACATGGCATTCAACAAGGGGGCGAGAAAAAGAGAGCGTATAATAACTTCGCACATTGCTAGCGGTTGATTATTTTGACTTTTTGACGGCTTTGACGGTTACGGCACACGTTCTTAACACGAATGTTTGAATTCGTTTTGGCGCCAAAATGCCGTGCTCACTAACCAGATAGACAGTGCGCTGAACCAGTTGGTGAGTCCGGTCATGAGCGGCTGCGCCTCGCGATACCACGCGCCTTTCTGGACGATTCTCTGAAGGGATAAGGATTTGGGCTGGCCGTTAACCTCGATGTCCCAACGGATGAAACCAGTGGATTAGATCTTCGTATTTAAATTGTCCCACCCCATCCCCAATCATCCATCCCTATCCTCATTGAGAGGAGAGTCACATCGCTATTGTCATAATCATCACATCATTATTATATTTCCGTATTCCGTTGCGCCTCGAGCGTAGATAAAATAAATATAATATAACGGGTCTCAACCCTACCCTGCGACCCAGAGATCTAACTGCCATAACTAGTATGTTACGGTGAGAAAAGGAGAGGGGAGACGAATGCCTTGACTATCAACAATAGTGTTGCCGGATCTAAGAGTAGCTTTTACGCACTCGTCTGTATAACCGGCGAAATAGTGTGAGGAAATGAGAGAGCGCTGCTATCCGACAACATTAGTTTAGAGTGACTCACACATACGTCAATTGAGGTCTCGCCTAGTATTTTGTGCCGATATGCCCAAACAAGCTTGCCGACGTGGTCTAATCGAAATAATAGATTTTTTACCATGCATTACATTGCGTTGCATTACGTTGTTTTTCTCGCGTTGCCGATATGGGTTTTTCCGGAGTGCCGACGTGCACTCTCGCTTCTTCGAGACCCATTTGACGTATGGACTCACATGCACGTAGAGGACGTGAATCGATTGAATGAGGAGAAAGGAGAGATCAGCAAAGGCCATCAGGGCGAACAACTGGAGGAAATGTCCGTTAATCTGGTGCAGAAATGTCAGTTTATCTGTTAGAGAAATGTCCGTTTTTCTGTTATTGAAATGTCCGTTTATCTGTGACAGAAATGTCCGCTTATCGGTTTGGTTTTCAGACATCTCCATGCAGAAATTCAAATATATTAAAAGCCGTTTGGTTGCGTGCTCCAGCGAGTATCAACATGTTTGCCATTTCAAACACAAATAACATATCTCGTGATTGCATGCTATTCAAATGTACGCTCGTGTCAAGATGAATTCAACCTAAACGTATGTCTAAACAGAGAACAGTATGCTTTCCCCTGAGAGAAGCTCTCTCTCTTGCTAATTGGCACAGATAACCGATGCCATTAGTGATGACAAATCATTTACGCACTCTCCTCATTTCGCGTACTCTCTCGTTTCTCTCACCGGCGAGAGATCACGCGAATTGAGGAGAGTCCGAATTGTCATCACTGCAAGAAACAAAAACGCACCAGGTTCGTGCGACTTCGCATGTTTCTCGAGAGCAAGACGATAAGATTGAAAATATTCCCGGAACCGCCGAAAAGAGTCTGAAATCGTCGTATTCTCCTCTGGTTATTCCCATTTCTTAGGGATTTATCAGCTGCTTGAGCGATAATGAGGCAATAGCGAGGCACTGCTCTAATCATCTAATTAATATGGCTAATTAAGGCTAATTGATGATGATTTAACACCTGTGCGAGGAGCACGTACTTGTAGATGAATAGGATGATTTCCAAGTCCATCGTCTGAAATTTCCAGTTATGAATAATGGCAAATCGGTATCGCCTGTACACAATCCGCGCTATCTCTCTTCGGTCAGAGAAACGAGCGATCACGCGAAATGAGGAGAACGCGATTTCATATCAGTTATTGAAGCCGATACAAAAGGGAATTGTGAGAATAGAATGCGTTGTCAATGGTGAAATTGTGAACTTTCTGGTAGTGCCTGTTCCAGTTCCGCGCGTAACCAATGACGCCTGTTTTTCTGCTATTTCCTATTACTCCACTGAGTACGTCCATGCTCACATGTGACACGATTTCTCACTTTTGCGAGGACACTGCTCGAACTCGTGGTATCGTTCATCTCTCGGGGCAGCTGATCTGAGGATATTTATGGCTACTTGTGAGAAATTTGGAGCATCGTGAGAAAGGAGAGCAAATGACCGATGGGAGGAGAGTGCTCTCTTGCCATTGCAAATCGACAACTCTCCTCTTTTCGCGCGCTCTCTCGTTTCTCTGATCGGCGAGAGATTACGCCGAATGAGGAGCTTCCTTGCCGATTTGCCATCGGGTATTAGGCGAACGTCAGGATCTTACAAGTGTAATAGAACATGATATGAAATGAGAGAAAAATGAGAGGAATGGAGCTACATTTTGACGCTACAGGATTGAGCTTTTTGGACGAGAACGGATATCCTGGTCAATGGAAGATGGCTTCTCTCTCCTTTACACGGGATATGAATGAGGGATAGGATATTGGATCGAATGAGGCCGACAAGTATTGCATGAGAAAAGATCATAGAGGAAATCTGAGAGAACTACATTTTGTATGATTGCTGAGAGGCGAGAAGTGAAAAGGGAAGTGAAAAAGTGAAGAGAAGGTGGGGGGGGGGGAGGGGAGAGGGGGGGGGGGGGAGTGGGGAGGGGGAGGGGATTGAGATAATCATCATAGACATTCATCTATCACGCGCTTTTGACGATACAAATAAGCATCGGGAATATGAGCGATAATGATATTGTATGATTTGATAATGTATACGCTGTATGTAAGTATTCGAGTATCTCGAAAGTTCATTCACTAATTAAACTTAATTAATTTTCTCAAGAGCAACTTCAAGTCAGCTGTATACTGAAAGTGCGTCGACCACACCAACCAATGCTCTTCAATTTCGGTACCAGTGGAACTAGACTGATTACGTTAAAACTATCAAAACTACGGTTTTAAGAAAAAGTGTCAAAAATGAAAGTTTTTTTTTCGGAAAATAATTTTTTTACATGCCCTGAAATGGCAAAGATCAACTAATTTTGCGTAGTGAGTGTTAGATATATAATAATATCGGTAATTTGGGAGATAATCCGGAATTCCGGAGATTCTGGCTGCACTCATCTAGAAGCCGCCAGAGAAACGAAAGAAAAACGGAGAGTGCACCCCTTTCATACTAAGCCAAATATCAGCGGGGACTTGTCCCACAAGATATTCGTTGGTGTTGCAAAAAAACGTCAAATACATTGAACAGGTGCGTTTTTCCGTGGATTGTTTTCATGGAAGATCACTATGGTGAAGTGAAAGAGATGGTCACCGAGCGGGAAGGAGCAGGCGTGGGCAGAACAGCTAGAAAGCAGCAACTAGTATGAAACGCCGTGGATTGCATGCGCCATTCTTTATGTAATGTTCGTACGTTTCATTGACGAAATTTACACAGCAAAAGTACATACGATCCTTGATGAACTCTCTTGCGTGAAAATTTTTTTAAAGCGCTTCAACTACGATTTCTTTATTCACTAAAAACTCTGAACATCAAGAAAAGTATGTGATAAACCGCGTCCGGTAAACGAAAAAATGAGTTTTTGATCCAGAGCTGTGAGGAAAGAGTGACCGAGATGGGAGGAGGGATCTCCATTTCTTCAGACTCGCAACATGATAACGAAATATGTTATTATATCGCCTGTGGAAGACAAGTTAGACGAGTATTTTGCTGCATGAAAAAATATCATCTATAAAGGAAAAAGCATTGGAGTAAAATTTCTCCGGCGTCTGAATGAAGAGAAGGGAGAAGAGAAGGGAGAAGAGAAGGGATAAGAGAAGGGAGAATAGAAGGGATAAGAGAAGGGAGAAGAGAAGGGAGAAGAGAAGCGAGAAGAGAAGGGAGAAGAGAAGGGAGAAGAGAAGAGAGAAGAGAAGGGAGAAGAGAAGGGAGAAGAGAAGGGAGAAGAGAAAGGAGAAGAGAAGGGAGAAGCATTCGGGGGAGTTGAGGGAATAAGGATATAAGGCGATAATCAGCAATCATACGTCTGTCGACGCGAATGCGCGTCGTAAATTCCGATTCGGGAAGAAAATGAGAGGAGAACTAGAGACTAGACTAGATGTAAATCTATGGAGCGTCTACAAAGTTCTAACACTAACTCGAGTAAATGATGTTTGAGAAATGTGTTAATTTAAGTCAGCGAAAATATGAAAATATCAAGATCTATTTTAATGAAGAAAAAATAAACGAATTTCACCTAGCTAGGGATGCTGATAGGTTGGCGCAATTCCGGATACAATCAGCAATTTCAATGATTCCATGCGAGCTCAAGCGGAAAGCCGGAAGAAAAAAACAGAAAGTGCATCCTCTCATATTGCGCCAAATATCAGCGGTATGGGTTCTTAATCCACAAAAAGGCTTCAAAAAGGCGCAAGCCTGTTTTTTTAATGCTTTTATACGGTATTCATAGTTGTTTTCAAGTGAGAGGGATGGTCAGAAGCAATGCCGTTTCGGTAACGCCTTTATCTCTCCATTTAGCAACCTCTCTCGCCATTTAGAAACACGATAGAGCATGTCGAATGGAGAGCTGAGTCCCGAAACGACATCACTATTGTGAAGTAGCGTGCGCTATTCGGGTAATCGTCTCTTCATTTCATACACTCTCTCGTCACTCTAACCGCTGACAGAGTGTGTGAAATGAAGAGACGAGTACCCTAAGAACGCACTATATTGTGAACTGTGACTGTCAGCTAGAGAGAAGCAAGATGCTAGTGTTGGCAACTCGGCAACGAGCTTCCCTCATTTCGCGTGCTTTCTCCCTTTTCTGACCGCCGAGACATCACGCGAATCGAGGAGATCGCTGTTTTGTCATCCCTAACGTGAACGGTACAACAAGAACACAGTAAACAGTTTGAAGCAATCTGGACTGCAATTCGTTTAATAATTAGATGCAATTCTCCTACGTTTCAATTGCGATGAAAGGTGCAGCAAAAGTACGGTTGGTGTTTTATACGCGATCCAACACTATGCCTTGCACTATAATATTGATATATGAGAGACTATCGATAGAGCTTTTGGTACACGAACGGATATCATGGCAGACGGGAGAGAGCTTCTCGCCCCTTTCCACACACGCGATGTGAATTAGAAATCGAATAGTAGGTCGAATGGGGCAGGCAAGATGAGAGGAGACCATAGAGGAAATGGAGTAGAGCTACATTTTATCCGGTGAATGAAAGGGAAAGAATTAGGGATAAAAATAAGCGCCATCGACGAATTTGAGTGAGAATGTGAGGACAATTAGACAATGCAGCCCTGTTGGGGTGGCGCAAAATTATATCACTAACTCCAATTAATTAATTATCACAAAAGTGCAAATTGAAGTCCAAAACGACCAAAGCTCTTCAATCTCGGCATTTGAGCCAGTGGAACTTGTTGATTTTCAAACGAGCTTTGAGAAGCCGTGGCATAAAAAATATCAATTTGCAGATTTATACCAAAAAAGTTTAATCTAGAAAAAAAGATTCACCTGACAGATAGATAGGAGCAACTCGGAAGCTAATCCGGAATTCCAGTGAATCCCTTTGATCTCAATCGGAAATCGTTTGGAAAAAAAATGGAGAGTGAATCCTCCGAATAGTGTAAGCCAAATATCAGCGGTTTATCTCAGCCTCACGTTTCGGGGATTCATTGTGCCTACAAAAAAGTCAAGCTTTGGGCGTTTTTTTTCGTGGATAGTTCTTCGGGATACCAGCTTCTTCTCTCCTCAAATCGCGCCCTATCTCGCCGGTTAGAGCAACGAGAGAGCGTGTAGAATGGAGAGCTCTGGGACATGAAACGATATCACAAAGTGAGCATAATGGTCAGTAAGAGTGGAGCAAGTGGCGGTACGGCACGAATTCTTAATGCAATTCTCGGACGTTTCACAGTTACATGCTCAGCAAAAGGTCCGGCACTATGCTCTTGTGGTCATGCACAATGAAGGGAAAAACGATTGAAACGTTACGAGGGCGCAATATTGAGGTTGTGGCCTCGAAATGGTTCTCCGATGCAAACTCCGCCCTTATCTCATCCCGTCGCCCTGCGCTCACGACGATGAATGACTGAGTATGCGAGAGCACGAGATGAAACATTTTATCCGATGTATGAGTGAAGTGAGAGGGATTGAGGAGAGAAGAGCGATGGGAATTGGGAGATAATCGCCATAGATAATCAGGCGCTTCTGCCGATACAAATATGCATCATCGAGGGAATATGAGCGAGAATGATGAGTGGAGAATGTAAACGGTGTTTGTTCTTGAATAAATGCCGACATTCGACAACCGGGAAGATTATCTGTTTAGCCTTCAACGAGAGATAATCAGGGACTTCTCGAGAAATTTCAAATCGTTCATCTGATAAAATAGCAGGGGCTTCGGAGGGGAAAGCATCCTGGCTTATCTTAGCTTATCAAGCAAAATTAACACCTTAGCTGGAGGGGTTTCGGAGGGGAAGGTCCTGCCGTATCATGGCTTATCGAGCAAAGTCAACACCTAAGCGAATTAGGCTAATACATCGTATTAATCAAAGCCGCGCAATCAAGCCCAATGGAAATCAAGCTCCTCGACTAAAAAAATATTGCCAATACAATAAAGGAAATGTGAAATTAATGTGAAATCGCATGAGTGGCTTTTCTCACGCACAAATCGCGAGTTCGTATTGGACAATTAAATGGAAATCCAATTGAACTGCATTATATTGGCTTACCTTGTTATATACCAAAATTATCAACAACAAATGCCATTCCCTACAAACTGGTAGCGGATTTCATGATTGTGGGATTCTACGACTTTTTTCGAAAACGAAGAGAAATCGAGCCTTATCGTTAACGTCTTTAGATTGACGTCGGCGCGTGGCGCTGACCTATTTAGTGTCAACGTAAAGAATCTAATTCCTGTGCGTGGTGAGATATTTTTGTCTCTCTCTCACATTCTGTGCTCTAAAGATGCTAAAGTCTAAAGATGCTCGAATGTACCCCACGAGGCAAGAGAAAACGAGGAAGACCCGCCAAGCGATGGAGAGATGACGACCTCACTTCCTTCAAGTAGTGCATCACGATAGCAAGCAATGGAGAATCCTCATGGCAACCCAGCTGAGATACCAATACTAAACCAGCTGATAAAGTTGTTTAAATGTAAATATAAATGTATATTCTGTACCTGTTGAAGCCCCTTAAAAAATGTGCACGATAAATAAATAAATATTTCCCGCGAGTCCAGCTATTATTCGACGAGAGTTTAAAGAAGGCAGAACACGACCAGTCATGCAAATTAGGGTGGCGAAAACGATTCCTCGGTATCTCGTTTCCTCTCCCCCCTCCGAGACTCTCTCGGGTATTCGTTCCCTCTGGGCGCTTCTGCCAGAGGGTTCGAGTGAGTCGTTTTGATTCCGAGTCGAAATCAAGTCAAGAGTTTTCTCAGTTCTTTGTGAACAGAATCGAATAATTTTTATTAGATATATAATTCTCGTTTTTGTTAGTCATCGCGAGCGGTCCTTCTCCATTTCTCTCTGATAGAGAATGGAATCCCTCTAGTTCCCCTCGTCTACTCCATCAACTCAACAAGATCGGAATCCCCATCCAAGCCGGACTCTGGTCACCGTGTGATGGGTATGACCTACTCTGATGTTTGGTCCCTCAGATACCATTCTCGTCGAGTCTCGTTTCGCGATTGATGACTCGAGTTTGGTGGACTCAGTTCTAAAATCACGGGAGCCTTCTTCCGTCATCAACAATGAACACTACATCAAGTCCTATCGTCCTGGATGATCGCAACCCTTTCTCCAGCCTATCTCTTGGGTCTGTGAATGGAAAGAATACCGATCCCTTGACCCCCACCCAGACGAAATGATTCTCTCGCGAACGAAGAAGCGACCCGAAACCTATCTGAAACCATCCATCCCCATCTGGCGTCAACTGCCTGACATGATAAATGTATGTATGTATGTATATAATCACTCTTGTGAGAAATAACCCTGTTGACTTTCCAATACAACATTTTGAATACAACGCGCTGCATATCTAGCTACGATAATCATGGGCGTGGAGGTTTCGGGTAGACGGCAGCCACACCGTAGCAGCTACTGGCACAAATCATTGAATGGACAAATCAAATCACAAATAATTAAAATTTAAAAAAAGCTATAACTACGATACATTGTAGGGAATAGTGCCGATGACGACGGGAATCTTTAGTGAGAGTTTCGTTGCAGGGGATGACGTAGTAACCAGAAGCTGAAATATAATTGTATATTCTTTTTTTTAAAAATTAAATTTTCATTTTTTTTGTTTAAACATGTTACAAAATAGATCCAATTGACCGATTTTCTAATATGGTTTTTTACCACCTCAACATAGTACTTGACGATTATGAAAGTGCAGGTGTTATTCGTCGGTCTGAATTTCGGGATAGTGATCTTTCGTGAACAATTGTAATCAGAACCAGGGGCGATGTGAATTTCCTGAAAGTTTTATTTCTTTGATGATTCAGCGATTATTCTAATGATTTGAATTTCTAATGTAGTCTTTATGAGAATTTATTTAAAGATAATTTACCTGTCTTAAATTCACAAGTTCTTTATTTATTACACGCTCATAATTCCTCCAAACAGAGAACCCAATGAATGATGTCACTTCGATCAGTCGAACCTCAAACTGAAAATGCGGGGTATCACTCATTCTAGCGTAGTCATCGAACCAGGCTAATCGAGGTTGGCGATTTATTGAGAAAAGTCGCTTCGAGGTGGATGGTTTCTCCGGGCAGATAACACGCTTCTCGGAGAATTCCCTGTGAACATTCGGTGATGGACAGATTAGAGATCAAGTTAATAAGCCAGCAGATCTAATAGAAGCCTGGCACCCAATACGACGTGTCAACCTTTATTGTGATTGAACCGTTACTCGAGGGTGAGGTTAGCGTGCCCACTGATGCGATCTGAGGAGTAGGGGTGTAGTAGAGACGAAGGTCGACGGGACGGGAGACAATGAACTGCTGGAATGAAATTTTTATTTTTGCTTATGTTATCCAACGGCAGAAAATTTATATATTCGGGGATATTCTAAAAAAAATTTAAAAGTTGACCTTCTGTGCTCGAATATTCGACTTGAATACTGGTCTGAAGATTTCTACCATGCATTTGTAGCTGATACATCCGTTTGCATTATAGTAAGTGGAATCACAGGCTAGAGGTAATGTGAACCTGCATAACATGACTGATAAGAAATGATCTCTCTGCATATTCTAGTAATGCATATATGCATTAGTGGATTCCGTCATAAAAACGATGCTGATGTGTAATAGCATCTACTAACTTGTATTCAAAAGTGTGAAGCCCTACTGAAAGACTGATGGACTCGTCATTTTTCGGAGGGGTAAGAAGAATTTCAGAGAGCGAAATATAAGTGTGTGATGAAGAGTAGTTTTTGTAATTGCCAGCCATGCCTAAAATGCCTACCATTATTGTCTAGTTAATTGTTCGAGTTTAAGCAAATGGTCAACGTGTGAAACGTAAGTTATCTAGTCAATCGTGCAGAGTAAATGACGAGAAAAAATAAATAATGATGAAATGACAACCCCCTGGTTCATATTCCTGCCATTGGACAGTTGCTCGTCCAATAACCGAGCATTCGATAGAGAATAATTTTAAAGGCGAGTGCTTCACCCGAACTTCGATTCGAGCAGTAACCTGAGAAGAAACGCTTATGTGAGTTTGATGTATTGTAGAAAAAAGAAGGGAATGCAGAATGAGTACGCGGATTAGTACCTTGGTTATATCTGTACTCATACAGCCAGGTCTCATTCTGTCATATTATCTTTTATTTTGATAACGCTTTCATGACAGATAAAAATAGCGCTAATCATCCACACACCGAATCTCCTGGAGCATAATGTTGCTTGTCATACGTGATGGAGATATCGGCCATACACGTCTATAGAAGCCGAGAATGAAGTGTGGTTGAGGAGTCGAGTTGAGCGGGCCTTAAAGAGCGGGCCTTGGCCACGGGGTATAGGAGTGAAAGAAGGAAATATGCAGGGCACGTCGTAAAAATCTCATACACGAACAAGTCCCTATCAGACACTATTACTGAAGTGAGAACTAAAGAATATATATATATATATATATTTTAAAAGGTGGATGTGTGCTAAGATTTTGAGAAGCTAAAAAGGCGAAGGGAATATAAACGCTTCAGGGGCGAGTGATAAGACGCGTGACTCAGGCCACGCGAATCTCTCTGTGTGCGAAAGTGCTTATCATCAGACTAGACTCGTGCACATTTCACAATGATTGAGTGCGCTTCTTCGACCAATGACGACATCAGATCGATGGATGCAACCGTCATCGGTCAACCAAGAGCAGTAATTCAATTCATGATCAAGGTACGGATGCTACGTGAGTTACAGTTATGACTCAATTAGCTATTATTAAGACATTCCATGCCATATCCATTTATTGAAAAGTTATGCATTTTCCTGTGCACCAGCGCTTTCATTAATCTGTATTAATTGCACACGCCTAAAGAGGTAAAAAGGCGATACATCTCAAGAAGAGCGGCAATATTTGAATGCCGACTGAGGAATATGAATCAAGGGGTGACTTTGACAATAACATACAGTATCGTCCATAAGTCATGAGTCACTTTTTCATTCTTTCATAACTTTTGACTCGTATGAGATTTCTTGCTCATACTTGGTCGTGACATAGTACACCCACCGAGTGTTAGGGATATGTCATTGGGATATCACAGAACTCCTTGGTTGATGCGTGGTGATGACGCAATCAAGCAATACTTTTTCAAACAATCGAAATTCTTACATGGATTTTGCCGCGGGCGGGAAAGGTATTCAAATGCTCTAATATGTTGGGAATCGTATATTCCATGGATATACTACCTTTGTGTTTTGGAATGATCTTTGAACGAGAATCACCCTCAGAACTGTAAACATCCAAAATAGGGTTATGTGATAAAGTTAAAAATTCGTATTTTTCGTGTCCTGAGGTCAAACTAAGAGCTTTCGTTACCAAACTTTAGGGATCATCAGGAATTGTGAGAAGGATAATTTTGAGCTTTTGAACGAGTCTCTAGCGTGTCTATGAGCCAAAATCCATTTTTCGGGACCCTAATTTGAGACAGTCTAAAGCCACTGTACGTCATCCTCCCATGAGTGCATATTCTCATCGAAAAGGTATTGAGGCCTTCTATTATCACGCCTAGTAGGAAGGCTGAGGAAAAATCCGTGTAAGAATTTGCATTGTTTGAAAAAGTATTGATTGATTGCTTCATCACTACGCAACAACCAGGCCGTTCTGTGATATCCCAATGGCATAATCCTAACACCCGGTGAGTGTGATGTGTCATGACCAAGTATGAGCAAGAAATCTCATACGAGTCAAAAGTTATGAAAGAATGAAAAAGTGACCCATAACTTATGGACGATACTGTATCTGTGCCTTTCAAATTTCAGCAATTTCTACCTGCAAATTTCATCACAATTGCATCTTGAATGTGCTGTGCGCCCTCTTTATCTTTTGCACCCTCTCCCTATCAAAAGCACTCTCGCTTCCGTCGTGCCGTCTGTCACTCTCGTTCTCACCAGTTGTCGCTCGCCCCCTTTCAGTGATTAGCGTTTGTTCCTTCTTGATCCTGCCCCATTGCACCTCGAAAAGTTTCGTAATCTTCGAAATGCGCGTTTTCAAATCGTCAAGTGTGCACAAATCGTCATAACAAATCGTTCATCGTTCATTACTCATAGTAATTACTCTTTATTGTATCTGTAGTCTCTTTAGCAATGGTCGTTCCTCTATAGCTGCCTTCGAACCGTGTTCCGTTGAATATACTCGCGCAACCTTGCACAAACCATTATAAATTAATCATCAATTGCATTTAAGAGAGCGAATCGGTAATTTAGGACCACTCCACGGACACGTCCCCCCGGAATGAGAACCGGAGGCCCATACTTCGTTCATGTACACCCCTTGGTACCCGGGTCATGGAAAAGTTGAAAAAGGTTGTCTCAAGAAAATCTGACAATAGGATTTTCTTGTTTATTTTTTTGTGTAGATTCTGAATTTCTATATTAGAGCTCACGAAATCACGATTTAAAAAAGTTGTGCTCGAAAAAACGATTTTTTAGCCATTCTTACACATACCAATCAAAATCTCAAAAATATTAAAGTCGCAATCCCTGATTCAAATATGAAATTCGATGTAGACTAACATGAGCTACATTATGCGCATATAGGCTGCTTACGGAACTCCCATTAATGAAAATTGTGGTCAAAAGACTGAAAATTTAATTGCAAAAATCGTTATTCCGATCATGCGGGGATCGATCGGGATGTTTCATTTTTCATCATTAGTCATACCCAGTATAACGCAAAAGATATTTTGAGTCTAGCTCATCGCGTTAAAAAAAATTTTTTTTTGATATTCAAAATTTCTTACTTATTTTTTCCCTACTGAAAGCCTATACCAGCAATTCGATAGTACCTTGTGTAATACCGGGGCAAGGGGTGTACATGCACGAAGTATGGGCCTCCGGTTCTCATTCCGGGGGGACGTATTAGCGATCCGCTCTCTTAATTTGTTTTCAGTATGGGCGGAATCTGGTCAAGGCCGTGGAATCCAGGCGCGAAGCATTGGACGGATCGTTGCCGGAGGCCACAGAAGGATTACACAGACGGCAACGACGGCGCGCAGTTTGATAGAATGGATGGCGTCGAAGAAAAAAAAAATTGCAGTACGTACTTTTCTCGTGTTTTCCCCATTATCAATACCTGCCCTTTTCTAGGCGTGAATCACCCACTTGTAACTTGAGCTCTCACGGAGCAGCGATGGTTGATATTATTGTGATTGTGATCGGTATTGCTGGCACGAAAGGTTTGTAGAGTGAGTGAATCGATAATGCAAACGTCTATATTGCTCTGAATACTGTTTTTTTTTAAAATTTCGATTCAGAAACGCTGAATCGTAGATTTATTGCGATCCGTACAATTTTTACTTTTTCAGCATTGACATCGTTGCTCATTTTCTTGTCAATAAAACAAGCAATTGCATGAGTTCAAACTATTTCAGGCACAATGCTCGCCTACTTTCCCGATAATCATCCAATCTCGGGAATAAATGAACTAATGGAAGCAATTGTTCATGACTGCCGGGTTTTTGCTGGTTGCGTCGCATCATTTGCTGTGACGTATTTGTGGGGAATGGTGCGGTAAGTTGTTTCTCAAATTGGATCTTCACGATTCGTCGCTTTATATTTACACTTATAGTTCTCTTCAACGACTAAATAATAAGCGGAAACATGGAGACAGTTTAACCGATGTGGATTCATTGTCATTATGGCTTACGTGTGCATCATCTTCTGCGGGGATAATACAACTATACCTTCGACTCCACTGTGAGTGGTATTTAGTTGATAGACTTACATATTAACATCCGTATTTTTTACAAGACTAGTATTTTCCGGATCAGTGCAAATTACAAGTGAAAATTAGGACCATTACATTCTGGATTCCAGACCTCGCATTAAAAATCGGACACTTTCAGCATCTCCATCAAACGCACATGAAATCATGCTCAATATCTCATTTGTGCTGCATTTCTGCACACTTGCTTCAGGGACAATCAATATTGTTCAGAAGATCAGCTCACAGGTTTGGAAGCACATAAATTTCATATTATCAGCACACTTGGTTCACTTAGTCCTTTTCTCACATAAGATCATATTCCTTAAAAAGATTCTAGCTCCGCTTGATAAAATCACAATGTTTCAGACAAAGAGGAGGAGTCTCACAACACTCGACATATTTAAATTCTCTTCCGCAGCAATCGTTTTCTCAAATTTTTTATTCATGATTAGGTATGCTTCTCCCCTCCCTACCTTCCTTACGTATTGATGAATAATGCGATTTTTGCAATTACTCAAAGGATCGGCTTCGTTTTTGTATCCCAACAAATGAATACAACAACAGCTGTAGCCGTGTTACGGTATCGATTGGGTACTGTAGACGGGTCACGGTGGCGATTGGGTACTGTATGAAATTTCGTAATGATGATGAAATTTACATTCTGACTTTATAAGTATAGAGCGAACATAATTTGATTATCAAGCGAATAAGTCTTTTTTTCAAACCAAAATTATGATCGTATGCGAGAAAGGGAAGACTTGCAACTATACAAAGTGAGAAAAGTGTGATGATAATACGGAATTTATGTGCTTACAAGAAATACTATTGATCAGAATTCGTCCTCTTCAACATTTTGTGCAGTTTCCTCGAAATCCCTCTCATCTGTCATGTATCCGTATGTCTCAACGAGATTCTCTGATGTATTTCTGAAATCCGATTGAGGAACGAGCATATGTGGAGGTTGATATGAAATTTCTCGAGCTCTGCGCTCGATATTGTTCATTCTGAGCAGAAGGGAGGACTCCATGGCTTTAGCTGAGCCTTTGATGATGAGACCATGTTTGTCGAGAAGACCTGTAAGTTATATTTTTTGGGAAAAATACTGGATTTGTTTTTATTTGCGCTCAACGCTATCGCACCGGCGGCTTTGAATACTTTCTGCGCGCATACTGGCGCTGGAATGATTAGCGACTTTAGATCCACATTCTTGATGTTTGGGAACATGGAGTGAGACGTCCAGTATTCGAGTGGGTCGGTATCCATAGACGTTCCCTTGCGGCATTCGTAGATGTACTTGTTGATCTCGTCATTGATCGGAGAGATGCTCCCGGTCTTTCGCAGCTTCTCACACCACGCGCAAGTCATCTTCGATGAAATCTGCTTCGATTGCGATACGGGAATTGTGAAATCAGATATCACGCTGGAGCCAATTTGTTTCCAGTCATAGTCGAAGATCTGCGAAATAAAATATAATACGGGTAATGATGATGATTTCAGTTAGTCGGTTATTATGAATTGGACACGAGGACTATACATCTCACTTCGATCGCGCGAGGGTCAAAGAAGAGCAGTCTCTTCATCTCCTCGCTCTGCGTGTAGTATTGCGTTCTCTTTTCCATTTCAGGAATAAGGGACTTTGCCAGCTTAATACAGGATCCGGTTTGTTTCTCAATTAATGTCTGGATGATGTGAAGGATCTCCGGGAAAATGAATGCAGCTTCCGTCATCAGACATGAATCATGACACATCTGTAAAACGATAAGGTTTATATAAATTGAATGATATATACAATTGATAAGCTCACTTTAGTGGTAAACTCATCGAATGGTTGCAGAAGCGCTGAAAGTTTGTGCGTCATCAAGCAAGTTTCCTTCGACAGGGGCTCTTCTCCCTGAACAATTTGTTAAATAAACTAATCGTATTTAAAAATAGATTAACTCATGTAGATTCATTTTACCATAATATGATGCTCGAGTGTCGCATTGACTGCCGACCATTGCTGATGGGCCATTTTTATGGTGTGATAGAGCGAATTCAAGTGGCTGTCGGAACTTTGAGGAATGCCGACAAGCTTCAATCCGAATTCATTGCAGAATCTGATGATTGAACAATTCTGACGCGTTTTAATGGTGTTGCTCACTTGAAGTAGTCAGTTCTCATGCTTGACGAATTGTTTAGAGATCTCGGGAAAGTCTTGATCTTGTTTACTTCCGGGAAGTACGACCAGTTGTCCAATGCTGCTTTGAGAGCCAAGTGCAGCAGATAGGCAGCACAGCGAAAACAAAAGACATTACTTTAGGAAGTTTGCATTCTAGTGTTCATATGCAGTTTTTCTTTATCTTTCACTTTCCAAACCTAATTTTCTCTATAAATGCACAAGATATCATTCCTCTGGTCAGTGTCATGGTTATGGTAATTTAGTTAATAATAAAGTTATGGTAAAATTGATGATGGGTGTTTAAGAAAACATAGTGTGAGTGCGGAGAAACCATTGGCCGAAATTGTATTGATCCACCCACCTGGGGATTCCTATGTTCAGAACGGCCATGCGAGGCCCAGTGACGAATGCAGCAAGTTTCAAGTGGTATTTCCTGATGACTTTCTCGATGATGACTTCCATCACATCTTCGTCAGTGGTGTGACCTTCCTGTGGAGGAACGGGAATAAGTAGACTTGAAAAAAGAATGGTTAGGTATGTCGCTTGACTAAAAATGAAAAAAGGAGTAGAAAAAATAGACGGCAAATCAGCCAAAATCTGGCCTTTTCAATTCTCCCTTCTCGTTGGCGTAATAAGCATTGACGCAGATGAGAGTAATGGCTTCCGTCTTTGACGTCCACGTGTCAATGCAGAGACTCCTGAGCAGACACATCCGTTATGCATGTGTTCAGCAATTATATTTCCAATTCAACAGTATCGAAACATTCTAAATTCGAACACATGGCGTTGTAAAAGTTTATGTTGTCAGCAACCTGCCAAAATACAAAAATAAACTAACTTTGCAGATCGTATCTTGTATAGTATCCAACATAGACCGTTTTGCACAGGTGATAGGGAGTGGGCATCCGAGTGCCGGGAGGGAATACAGCCAGGAACTACGGCCGATCGACGACGCGAACAGAGATGTTCACTGCTGAGATGAAGCGGGCGATCTTCTCGGAGAATTCATCTGAGTAGGCATTGGATTCACGGAGAACTATCGCAATGTACAGAAGCACCAGGAGAGTTTGCTCGAGAATATCAAACAAAAGGGTTTCGAAACTCACCACTGATTTCGCTAGAGTCGCTCTTCACTGATGGTCTGTAGAAAACCGCTTAGAGATTGTGAAACATCGAATTGTACTCACTTGAGATTCTCTTCTTTCTGCTTCATCTGTATATCCGTTTCCACGATTCCGGAATTGATCGGAACAGATTCAATTAACTGAATTATGTGATTGGCAATTACTTTCCATGTCGAACTTGCATTATCATACGGAGGTTGTGTCGTCATCACAATAAAGTTGCTGAGAAGATGAAAGTGACTTGATCTAATGATCGGACATATAAACCGAGTTGAGGGATGGGTGACAGAAGATTACGACATTCGAAACTCCTATTCATCGAATTCGCATCATTTACCGTTCCCGTTCGGAATGGTGTCACTTTTTAGATGAAGGAGATTCGATCGTCATTTTTGTCCAAACATCATGGTAATTGTGTGATTCACGGTAAAGAAGATGTAGCATCTTTACCAAAGATAATGAGGTAAATGGTAAAATATTTTTCAGTTAAGATGTGAAGTGCAAATACATCCTACCATTCACCCTAGAAAGTGTGCAATTGTAAAAGATGGAAGACCAATTTTTTTCTTGGTTTTGAAAAAATGAGCTGAAGACCACAAATCACTTATTCAGTTGCCATCACGTCGTTACTCTGCTCTAATCTTCGCAGGATCGTCTTCGATAATCACAGATTCCAACAATTTCCAAACGTTAAAAAGAAGAACAAATTCCTGCGAAATAACCAGTTTTCACTTCTCGAATGGAACGCAGCACCTTCATGTTTGCTCAGGCGGGTGAGATGTGCGATCTAGCGGTTCCGCTTTGCTCTCTCTCTCTTTATTTTGACCACGCTGTTTACCGTAGGATCTGCAAAATGTGTGCAGAACTATGAGAGTCGAAACTGAAACGGCATCACTTGAGATATCAGATAAGGATTTTTTGTATGATTGCTCAGTTGGAGCTTCCAAGCATAGCGATGTATGCCGATATATGAGGCCGCTTATGTTGCAGGTAATGATAAAACAATCATTAACGCCAATGTTTTTGCACATCATGGAGCCGCTCACGTATGCGTCGGACATGGTTTGAAACAGTTAGAAAGTACTGACTGATTCTGTATCACTGAATTATTGATCAGCAAGTCGCAAGTAGTATCGCATTTTTATTATCTTCTTTTTTTCAATTACTCGTCATTTGAACTCGCGAAAACTGGCTTGGGGCGGCGAAGTGGCAACCATTTCTCTGAAAGCGTAGCACCTGAACAAACCATTTTTTAACTGTCATATTATTTTGCGTGATCGCTATCCAAAAAGATGATGATAGTATATTGTTTCTCATCAATTAAGCCTAGTGGCTATAATTTCTTCTAATCGCAGCACAATGCGATTTGGTACTCTACTGTCGCCTCTACTTGTGCTTATCGTGGTCCATGGCATCGACGCTTACGTCTACTTTTGCGCCCGAATGCGATACAAAGTAATTCGATTTATTAAGGTTCTTGGTTAACATTTATTCTGCTCATGCATACTATCTCGTCAGCTGATCAACACAAACTTCACCTCCAACACCCGATACATCTGTCCACAGACTAACGGAGGAGTAATAATCCTTCCGTTACATGGAGGTCAGCCGGAAGAAAAAAACAGCAATGGTCGGCAGTCAATGCGACACTCGAGCATCATATTATGGTAAAATGAATCTACATGAGTTAATCTATTTTTAAATACGATTAGTTTATTTAACAAATTGTTCAGGGAGAAGAGCCCCTGTCGAAGGAAACTTGCTTGATGACGCACAAACTTTCAGCGCTTCTGCAACCATTCGATGAGTTTACCACTAAAGTGAGCTTATCAATTGTATATATCATTCAATTTATATAAACCTTATCGTTTTACAGATGTGTCATGATTCATGTCTGATGACGGAAGCTGCATTCATTTTCCCGGAGATCCTTCACATCATCCAGACATTAATTGAGAAAGAAACCGGATCCTGTATTAAGCTGGCAAAGTCCCTTATTCCTGAAATGGAAAAGAGAACGCAATACTACACGCAGAGCGAGGAGATGAAGAGACTGCTCTTCTTTGACCCTCGCGCGATCGAAGTGAGATGTATAGTCCTCGTGTCCAATTCATAATAACCGACTAACTGAAATCATCATCATTACCCGTATTATATTTTATTTCGCAGATCTTCGACTATGACTGGAAACAAATTGGCTCCAGCGTGATATCTGATTTCACAATTCCCGTATCGCAATCGAAGCAGATTTCATCGAAGATGACTTGCGCGTGGTGTGAGAAGCTGCGAAAGACCGGGAGCATCTCTCCGATCAATGACGAGATCAACAAGTACATCTACGAATGCCGCAAGGGAACGTCTATGGATACCGACCCACTCGAATACTGGACGTCTCACTCCATGTTCCCAAACATCAAGAATGTGGATCTAAAGTCGCTAATCATTCCAGCGCCAGTATGCGCGCAGAAAGTATTCAAAGCCGCCGGTGCGATAGCGTTGAGCGCAAATAAAAACAAATCCAGTATTTTTCCCAAAAAATATAACTTACAGGTCTTCTCGACAAACATGGTCTCATCATCAAAGGCTCAGCTAAAGCCATGGAGTCCTCCCTTCTGCTCAGAATGAACAATATCGAGCGCAGAGCTCGAGAAATTTCATATCAACCTCCACATATGCTCGTTCCTCAATCGGATTTCAGAAATACATCAGAGAATCTCGTTGAGACATACGGATACATGACAGATGAGAGGGATTTCGAGGAAACTGCACAAAATGTTGAAGAGGACGAATTCTGATCAATAGTATTTCTTGTAAGCACATAAATTCCGTATTATCATCACACTTTTCTCACTTTGTATAGTTGCAAGTCTTCCCTTTCTCGCATACGATCATAATTTTGGTTTGAAAAAAGACTTATTCGCTTGATAATCAAATTATGTTCGCTCTATACTTATAAAGTCAGAATGTAAATTTCATCATCATTACGAAATTTCATACAGTACCCAATCGCCACCGTGACCCGTCTACAGTACCCAATCGATACCGTAACACGGCTACAGCTGTTGTTGTATTCATTTGTTGGGATGCAAAAACGAAGCCGATCCTTTGAGTAATTGCAAAAATCGCATTATTCATCAATACGTAAGGAAGGTAGGGAGGGGAGAAGCATACCTAATCATGAATAAAAAATTTGAGAAAACGATTGCTGCGGAAGAGAATTTAAATATGTCGAGTGTTGTGAGACTCCTCCTCTTTGTCTGAAACATTGTGATTTTATCAAGCGGAGCTAGAATCTTTTTAAGGAATATGATCTTATGTGAGAAAAGGACTAAGTGAACCAAGTGTGCTGATAATATGAAATTTATGTGCTTCCAAACCTGTGAGCTGATCTTCTGAACAATATTGATTGTCCCTGAAGCAAGTGTGCAGAAATGCAGCACAAATGAGATATTGAGCATGATTTCATGGGCGTTTGATGGAGATGCTGAAAGTGTTCGATTTTTAATGCGAGGTCCAGAATGTAATGGTCCTAATTTTCACTTGTAATTTGCACTGATCCGGAAAATACTAGTATTGTAAAAAATACGGATGTTAATATGTAAGTCTATCAACTAAATACCACTCACAGTGGAGTCGAAGGTATAGTTGTATTATCCCCGCAGAAGATGATGCACACGTAAGCCATAATGACAATGAATCAACATCGGTTAAACTTTCTCCATGTTTCCGCTTGTCATTTAGTCGATGAAGAGAACTATAAGTGTAAATATAAAGCGACGAATCGTGAAGATCCAATTTGAGAAACAACTTACCGCACCACTCCCCACAAATACGTCACAGCAAATGATGCGACGCAACCAGCAAAAACCCGGCAGTCATGAACAATTGCTTCCATTAGTTCATTTATTCCCGAGATTGGATGATTATCGGGAAAGTAGGCGAGCATTGTGCCTGAAATAGTTTGAACTCATGCAATTGCTTGTTTTATTGACAAGAAAATGAGCAACGATGTCAATGCTGAATTTATTTATAGATTGAAGGTAAAAGTAAAAATTGTACGGATCGCAATAAATCTACGATTCAGCGTTTCCGAATCGAAATTTTTTTCAAAATAGTATTCAGAGCAATATAGACGTTTGCATTATCGATTCACTCACTCTACAAACCTTTCGTGCCTGCAATACCGATCACAATCACAATAATATCAACCATCGCTTCTCCGTGAGAGCTCAAGTTACAAGCGGGTGATTCACGCCTAGAAAAGGGCAGGTATTGATAATGGGGAAAACACGATATAAGTACGTACTGCAATATTTTCTTTTCTTCGCCGCCATCCATTCTATCAAACTGCGCGCCGTCGTTGCCGTCTGTGTAATCCTTCTGTGGCCTCCGACAACGATCCGTCCAATGCTTCGCGCCTGGACGGTTCCACGACCTTGACCAGATTCCGCCCATACTGAAAACAAATTAAGAGAGCGGATCGCTAATACGCGACCATATTCGCCACCTCCCGGACACGTCCCCCTTGAATGAGAACCGGAGGCCCATACTTCGTGCATGTACACCCCTTGGCCCGGTATTACACATGGTACTATGGAATTGCTGGTATAGGCTTTCAGTAGGAAAAAAAATAAAAATAAGTAAGAAATTTTAAATATCGAAAAAAATTTTTTTTTAACGCGATGAGCTAGACTCAAAATCTCTTTTGCGTTGTACTGGGTATGACTAATTATGAAAAAAGAAATATCCCGATCGATCCCCGCATGATCGGAATAACGATTTTTGCAATTCAATTTTCAGTCTTTTGACCACAATTTTCATTGATGGGAGTTCCGTAAGCAGCCTATATGCGCATAATGTAGCTCATGTTAGTCTACATCGAATTTCATATTTGAATCAGGGATTGCGACTTTAACATTTTTGAGATTTTGATTGGTATGTGTAAGAATGGTTAAAAAATCGGTTTTTCGAGCACAACTTTTTTAAATCGTGATTTCGTGAGCTCTAATATAGAAATTCAGAATCTACACAAAAAAATAAACAAGAAAATCCTATTGTCAGATTTTCTTGAGACAACCTTTTTCAACTTTTCCATGACCCGAGTACCAAGGGGTGTACATGCACGAAGTATGGGCCTCTGGTTCTCATTCCGGGGGGACGTGTCCGTGGGGTGGTCCTAAATTACCGATTCGCTCTTTTAAATGCAATTGATGAACAATTTATAATGGTTTGTGCAAGTTTGACATTAGCTTAGGTCCCAGGTCGACTTTTGACTGGCTTACAGTAACCCACAGTTTTTGTAACTTTCTCAAAAGTCTATGATTAGTAGATTTCTAGACGTGTTTTTGCTAGAATGGTGACAAAATAAACCAATGGGCATGGTGTGGTTGGCCTAATGGGCATGGTGTCTGACTGGCATGCCGACGCTGGTGGAACTGATCGAGAGGGCCAAGAAAGCGATTCTAAGAGAAGTCTGAAAAAAATAATTAAACGTTCCGCGAGTACTCCCTCCAGTACTACCATTAGAGGAGGCGGAGCTTGGACCCGCTAACCACCGAATTTCTTTTGCTGCGTTTTTGAATCTTACAATACTATAAAATTTTTATAAATGCTCACTAGTTGTAAGGTCAATGCCCATGATTGTTTGCAGCTGGGTGAGACACAATACAATCTGATTAACAACAACGCCAGACATTTCGAAAATTGGTGCAGATATGGACTAAACAGATCGAATCAGGTAAGGTTCCTAGTCTTTCAATGTTGTTTTTGACATGCAGTGTACACAATGTGTACCTGCAATCGATCAGAAGACACGTGATATCAAATTTTCGGAGAAATGAAAAAATGAAAGACAAACAGAATACAAAAACAGTAACAAGTGAACAAATGCTCAGATGGCAGCGATACAATTGGGAATCGCTATCTCCATTGAAAAATTCGATTCCACTGTCAAGATGGACCTACTCCTTCGGGATTTTGAAACCATTGAAACCGTCAATTTTCCAATGTTAGTTATCTTTATTAAGAGACTCTCCGGGATATAGTGGTACATCTGTGCACATGCTCACGGATGGACAAAAAATCGATTCCTTCTATACTTTTTTCGTGAAGTTTGGATCCCGAGTGCTGATCGACGGCACTACTAGCTAAGGTCTCAGGTCGACTTTGGCGGACTTACAGTAACCTACAGTTTTTGGAGTCGAAAAACAAAGTTTCCCAAAAGTATATGACTAGTAGTTTTTCTGACGTCTTTTTGCACGTAGAAAACGAATTTCACTACGAGAGATCATCAAACTGCGAAAGAAAAAAGTTATGCTTGAAAAACATAATTTTTCGATCCAAATCGAGACATTTCTTGGCATAACTAATTTCAAAAAAATATTATTTTGGATGGTTAGCATTTTTTCTAACTACATCATGTAGTGAGTCTCTAGTATTTTTTTCAGAATTTAAAAAAAATTGACCTTTTCTGCACGTTTGGCCTAAACTTACCTCATGAAGATGTAATTTGAGACATGACTGGCCAAATAAGTACTAATATGTGGACTATAGGTCTCGCTCAAAAAGTGAAAATGATTGCTATGTCACGAGGATAATCTTTTGTGTTGACAGTATGAAGCCATTCTTGGGGAGTCTCGCGGAAAATGTGAAAGTCGAAAAATCGCAATTCTGAAATCTGAAAAGTTCAGATCTGTATAAGTTGAGTATAGGGGCTCCAACATCGAAATTTTCAACTGAAATAACATAACAAAGCTAGAATTTACTTTTTCTTCAATTTTCATTCGAAAACACGTTTCAGAACGGATTGATCGACTGGTGGAACTGATCGAGAGGGCCAAGAAAGCGAAATTGATCGCTCTGGCATCACGAACATATCTCATGTTCAAAGTTTGGAGCGATACATGCGGAGTGTCGCGGAAACTGTCAAAATCGGAAAATCACTTTTCTGAAATCTGAGAAATTCAGATCACTCTAAGTTGAGTATATACGGTTCAACATCAACATTTTCAGCTGACAATATCATAATAGAGTTGTAATATTGATTTCATGACGTTAAAGATGATTGGGGAAAAAAAATGAAGCGATATGTTTTTCGAAAAATCTAAAAAGACGAAAAAAATATTTTTGTCTCAGACTTTCTTTAAAATGCGGAAATTATCACACTGAACCATGTGAATGCTACGAACTAGTTTGGACTACTAATAGAGCGGACACACTTAATTTAAAGTGACCTGAACTTCTCAGATTTCAGAAAATTGATTTTTTCGATTTTTACAGTTTCCGTGAGACTCCGCATGTGTCGCTCCAAACTTTGAACATGAGAGATGTTCGTGATGCCAGAGCGATCAATTTCGCTTTTCAAGCGAGATCTATTGCCCACATATTAGAAACAGTCTGGCCATTTTAGTCTCAAGCGACGCTAGGATTGGGGGTAGTGTGATGGAGTTCTCACATCATGATCCTTATCTCGATGTGGGCAGGGCAATTATTAATTAATTAATTATTAATATTTAATAATAATAACAATAATAATATAGGCTTATGGATAACAATTAATAATATCAGTTATGATTATTAATTTTAATAATTATTTATATTTTCGCAAAAAATAGGAAAAACAGTGAATTGTCACCGAATATCGATAATCACGTATGAATGCAAAATATCAGTAAGTATCAATAAAATAATCAATAATTAATAAATATTAATAATTTGTCAGTTTTGCAAGATTTTCGCGAAAATTGGAAAACATAGAGGAATATGACAATTAATTACTGAACCTAATAGCGACACGACACGACACGAAAATACGCGAAAATATGAACGACAAGAGGACACACGCGCACAGGGTAAAGGAACGAGGAACAAATGAAGTTGGGAGGAGTACGAGGGGCGGAGTCAGGCCCCTCCCTCTCCTCTCCCTCTCCCTACGCTCCCTCTCCCTACGTTCCCTCTCCCTACGCTCCCTCTCCCTATGGTTTCCTCTCCCTCCTCTCCTTCTTCCTCCTCTCCCTTTCCCTCCGCTTTCTCTCCCTCCCCTCTCTATCCCTCCCTTCCCTCTCACACCTCCCTCCCTCCCTCCCTCCCCTCAATTTGAATCGCTGCCACGTCTCCTTCCCTTTTATCAAGGTCTAAGATCATACTAGCCCTAGACATCTCGCCCCTCGCCTCTGCCCTACTGCCCGTCAGAGAAAACGAGAGAGTGTACAGCTGAGGAGAGCAGGGGGTGACTCTCGCCTCTCCCTCGTGCAAAAAGGTGATTCGAACCTCCACTTTTACTTACAATTTTTCGAGGGTTTGAACACTGAATTATCAATATAGAGGAATGAACAGGGAAGGAAGTGACTAAGGGTAGGTCATTACAGAGTCTCTCCCTCGTGCAATACGACTGGTTGTTCATCGACTCAGAGAGATTCAAATTTTGTTTTTCCTATTGGAGTAGTCGTGTCGCGTCGTTCATTCTCCTCTGATCTCTGAAACAGTGAAGACACACATCACTATCCTACCGATTCTCCTCTTTCTCTAACGGACTCTACTATTGGCTATGCGACGTATGAAGACTCTGGTTGTGATAAGTATCGAGAAGGTATTGCTGAGGACTGGTGGGAATACTTTTCTCAAGGGGCCTGCCTTCATGTACAGTGCCCGACTCTCCCCTGAACGTAGTATCACTGTTCTGCAAGCAAGGCCTGACAAGTTTTTCCTCCATGTTTTCCAATTTTCGCGAAAATCTTGCAAAACTAACAAATTATTAATATTTATTAATTATTGATTATTTTATTGATACTTACTGATATTTTGCATTCATACGTGATTATCGATATTCGGTGATAATTCACTGTTTTTCCTATTTTTTGCGAAAATATTAATAATTATTAAAAATAATAATCATAACTGATATTATTAATTGTTATCCATAAGCCTATATTATTATTGTTATTATTATTAAATATTAATAATTAATTAATTGATAATTGCCCCGCCCACATCGAGATAAGGATCATGATGTGAGAACTCCATCACCCTACTATTGGGTAACTTCAGACCGGAAACTAAATATGATTACCCGTTTTCAAAAATCTGAAAAAATCACCAAACACTTGCTACGTGATGTACATTATGAAAATGCTAACCACCCAAAACCATATTTTTTAAAAATTAGTTATGGTTTATTTTGACACCATTCGTATCGAAAAATGAAGTTTTTCGAGCACAACTTTTTTCTTTCGCGTTTTTGTGATCTCTAGTATCGAAATTCGTGTTTTACGAGCAAAAACACGTCTAGAAATCTACTAATCATAGACTTTTGAGACCCCAAAAACTGTGGGTTACTGTAAGCCAGTCAAAGTCGACCTGGGACCTTAGCTAATGGTACCGTCGATCAGCACTCGGGACCCATACTTCAACAAAAAGTATCAAGAGAATCTAATTTTCAGCCATCCGTGGACCCTTTCCATTTTATCCCGGAGGGTATCTTAAATGTATCGAACGAGTTATGCAGATTGAGATTAGAGATGTTTGCATTACTATGTATTTTTGAGAGATAAACTTACTGTACGCTGTCTTTGCTATTGTTCTTCCGACATCTGCTCGTTCCTGCAGCTTTCTCCAAGGCGACAGTCTTGATTTCCGCACCGTTCTCGCCTAATTATATTAATAAAATCGGTGATGCTGTGTTCTTTGTGGAGTTCTTTACCTCAGTTGTAGTGAATGACGTAATGGACGTCCGATATCATTCCTTCGTAAACCGCCCAATGCTGAGAACAACATTACAAATTAGAGAGTACTCCATCAAAAATGATAAATAAATGGCTCTACTTCGATCAAGTCACAGATGCCATAGAACAATTCAGAAGTTTTTTTTTTTCATCTCTCGTAGTATGAAATATTATTATTATTATTGGTCGAATACAGGTTAAGATGAATTGCCTAACCATACCTGGTACATGGGGATGCCGCCGATCCCGCGACGAAAAAATTTTACATGAGATTATTTTCCAAAATTAAAGTACCTGAACTCGATCAAGTCGCCTGGAGTGAGAAATACAGTTAATTCTCTCCAGCGCATGTAAGAAGATACGTTGAGACTCATATCCATTCTGCAATATTACGATTGCCAAAGAAGTTGTCGATGCTTGCAAGCAAATAGATAATGAGACAAGTGACAGTGATAGTGATAGTAAGACACCTCTTTTATAATATTTTTCGAATGGCTCTCTGACACGGTAGAACATTAAGAGACCGGCTCCGTTATTTTAGAGCATTTTGGCCCCTGCCCTGAACCGCTGAGCTAGCAATGAGAACCAGGGGCTCACGCTTGAGTGGCAAGAGGGTCTTGGTCCCGTATTTGATAAACCGTTGTTTATTTGTGGTTACTGCCTCTGCGAGGGGAGAAATGATATTTTTCATGAAAAAATGGTCGAAAAATCATATTTTCTCAACCGATCGAGATCAATCCAATTTTTTTTCCGTTAACTTAGGGGTGCCCTCAGGCTCTAGAATAAGTGCTATGATCTAATATTGCTGCGAACAAACATCACTTTTTCAAATGATATTTTAATTTTTTCGAAGTTTTCTGCTTATTTTTGGCGAAACTCTTGGGCTACAGGCCGTTTGCCTAATTTTCGAGCAAGGTTTGGCACATTAAAATAAGCACATATGCTCAAAAGTTGGCCCCTAGGGTACCTTTCGATTCTGAATCGTTTTCCGTTTTTTGATCTGAGCCTTCTGAATCCCGTTACGACGGGACGTTCTTGTTCTACGTTAAAAAATTCTTGTTCTACGTTAAAAAGTGACCCGGAAAAGGTCAAAATGGCCACAAATCTCGCGTACCAGACCAGAACTTAATTCTCTACAAAATGAAAAAAAATTAGATGCTCTTTCGTATGTCGTCTTTGAGTTACAGTAGTTTTTTGACCCAAGCATTTGTAAGCTTAGCAACAAGTAGAGTTTGTAGAGAATCTTCTCCTGATCATTTTGGTATATAGGGTGAGGCATTTTTCGATGGACAAAGTGGTTTCACATTCGATTATGTGAAGCGAACTCGCGTTTTTTGAGATTTTCCTAGCATAAATTATTAGTTTCGATGTTTCAAGATCATAGAAATTCGGCTTCTACGTGCAAAAATACGCCAGAAAATCCTATTATGAGGATTTTTTTGAGAAAATTGCTTTTTGACCCAAAAAAGGGCCAATTAGGTCGAAAAAGTAATTATCTCGAAAAAATTTCCGACTATATCCTTCTGATTTTGCTCGAAAATTAGCCAAACGGCATCATATACGTTTTGTAGCCCTTCCAATTTTACATCGGAAACACCTATAGTTGGGTCCATCGAGACATGTTGTTTTCTAAAACGTTCACTCAAAAATGAAAAATGCACGATTTCGACAGTTTTTCAAGCATAGCTTTTTTCTTTCATGATCTGATGAGCTCTAACACCCAAATTCGAATTCTACTCAAAAAGTTACGTCAGAATAAAATATGATCAGATTTTTCCGAGAGGCAAATTTCCCGACCCGATCATGATCTTGGTCATTTTTGGGTCATGGTCATTTTTCGTCCAAAAGTCGAAATCTCAGAACTATCTCACTATAGGTGTTTCTGGTGTATTTTTGCACGTAGAAGCCGATTTTGCATGTTAGAGCTCACCAAATTGCGAAACAAAAAAGTTACACTCGGAAAACTGCGACAATGAGGTTTTGTGGGCGTAACTTTTTTTGTTTTTTACAATCATGAAAAAAGTGGAAAAATGTGCATCTCGGAAAAATCTAATCATATTTTATTGGGACGTAACTCTATGAGTAGAATTCGAATTTGGGTGTTAGAGCTTATCAGAACATGAAAGAAAAAAGATATGCTTGAAAAACGGTCGAAATCGAGCATTTTTCATTTTTGAGTGAACATTTAAGAAAACATCATGTCTCGATGGACCCAACTATAGGTGGATCCAATGTAAAATTGGAAGGGCTACAAAACGTATATGGTGTAGAACAAGAGTTTCGCCAAAAATAGGCAGAAAAATTCGAAAAAATGAAAAAAAAAATATATATATATATATATAATTCGAAAAAGTGATTTTTCTTCGGAGCAATATTTGATCATAGCACTTATTCTAGAGCCTGAGGGCACCCTTAAGTTAGCGCAAAAGAGAAATTGGATCGATCTCGATCGGTTGAGAAAATATGATTTTTCTATTTTTCATGGAAAATATCATTTCTCCCCTCGCAGAGGCAGTAACCACAAATAAACAACGAAAATATAGGACCAAGACCATATTGACACTCAAGCGTGAGCCCTGGTTCTCATTGCTAGCTCAGCGGTTCCGAGGGGTGGTCCAAAATAACCGAGCCGGTCTCTTAAAGATGTAAACATGAAGAATTCAAAATGTAATGCTGTCAGTCACGAGTAATGGTGGTGTTGTCTCTCTGTCACGAAATTCAGTTTCGAGTGTTTTCAAAAATTCAATATCTTCGACATATTTCGCGCCATCTAACATTTCAATATCGAATGGATCACGAAGAGGAAGGAGAGTGCACACATATGGAAAACGTCGCGGGAAATTTGGTGTCGCGCTTCGCTAGCTCGTGATCACATTCTCTTCTTTCTTATCAGTGAAGGAGAGTGGAGAGAAGGATTACTCCTTCCTCAGTCACCTTCCTCCATATCGAATTGAAACTAATGTTTTCCTATGAAATCAAAAAGATTTTCTGAATCCACTTCATTCCTTAGGAACTTAGTTCTTCTAGAACTCAAATGCCCTTTAGCAGGCCTGATCATTTGTAAACAAAACTTGCATCCGATCAATCGGGCGCATCCAGTGTCAAGAGTCTCTAACAGAGCGGAATCCTCTAGTTTGAGCAGACTACTGATTGAGAAGAAATTTTTCATCTTTTCGCGCCCTGTCAAATTCCGTACACTTCTTACCCCGATAGGATTTATATTCTTTCCTTACAAACTCTTGAGCATAGACGACTGGTTTCTGACCTTCTCTTTCTCTTTAAATCAGTACATAGATTGAACACTTATGATCACACTAATCCATTTAAAATTTCCCCCATTACCCGTTGTCTGCGTGGAGCTCACTCATTGCGCGTCTCTGTCCCCTTTGTTCTTCCTAAGTCTCACTCGAATTTTGCGACTAGGACAATCGACAGATGGAACGCGTTTTCTTCTGAAATCGTAACAAGCTCACCGAATGCATTCCGTTCTTATATCTTGTCTCTTCCTTCTGTCTTTTTCTCTCAAGAGTCGCTTCTGCATCTCTAATATTTTACCAACCCGCTGCATCCTCGAAAACCCAAACCCCCCACCGTCTCCTCGCTACTACGAAGACGGCAATTCACCAATCAATCATGAAGCCACCGAATCATTCCCTACACCAATACCTTGGCGGATAAATAATTGAGGTGAATTGAATTGAATTGAGAAGGGCACGGCACAATTACTTCGTAAATTCCTTTTCGTGAATTCGGTCATCATAATTCGCATCTTTCTTCATCTGCCAAATTTGTAAGTAAACATGCGCAGGCTAAAACCATCTTGCCGTAGCGCCTGCGAACATCAAACGATCTTACACTCACAATCAGCGCTTTCCTAGCATTATTTTCATTGAATTCCATGGCAACTAGTGTTGCCAGCTTATCTTGATCAATTTTGCAGGGAACATTATAATGTTTTACATCACCTGTAATTGTAATAAACAAATAAGTGAATCGTTGTCAATCATCACCTCTCCATACTAGTCTCTGATTACGCTTATGGGCGTATAAGATGACATCCATGATTTGAAGATGCTCAATGTAAATCTTGAACTCATGTTTCTTTACATGCTTCCACTGGCGGACCTCTTTATTAGAGATGAAATTTACCGAATTCTTATCATCGAATGTTTCACTAAAATATTAAAAATTAAACAATGCATATTTTACTCAGCTGAAGCAACATTTACATTTGTTTCTCACCCCTATGAACATGATGTTACGGACCTGGTTTTATCAAGATTAATGACGCAATTGTGACGATTCATCATGTCAAGTCCTATGATCATATCTATATCATCGTTGTCTACATTGAAAGTTCCATGGAATTCAGAGGTACCAATTAAAACAGCACCTGGAAGGCAATATTAGAATGAAAACATAAAATATATTTTATTTCTTGTAGAATTTAAACTCTTATTAATAGTTTGAATAACTTATTTATGTCCTTGAAAGTTGAGGTCCAAGCTAACATGAATGAATTGTTCCAATCGTTTTAAATGGTCCCAGGGATCCAATGTAGGATTTTCGTAGTTTTGTGTCTATTTGAGCCTCAAGTCCTGCCTTCTTAACAACGAGGCAATGAATGAAGAAACAGCACGTGAGAAAAAATACTAAAATATATATGAGACCATTCGCCTTATTTTCGAACAAATTCGAGGAGATCTGGCACAGCTCAAAAAGGTAAATATTCTGAAACTATATGTATTGGGGTTATCGAGTGTGGTGAAGACAATGTCAATATCCATTTTGCCCACAGACCCCTCGTTCGCTCCAGATGGCGTCACGTCGAAATCCCGTGTTCACGTGCTACTCGGTTCCCGTGAGGTCTAATTTTAGGCGTACATTGTTCCGGGGGTAGAATTGCATGGCAACAAGCCTGTCTAGTTCCTTTTTCATGATTTTATGAATTATTTTTTTAAATATCAAATTTTCGTACATTCGTTTCCGAGTATGCCAAACCATACCACGCGATCGGGCGTCTCGAGTACGTCAGAAATTCCTATAGTCACGTAGTTCTGAGGGGTCCCTACGAAAATGCCCCCACACCAGAGGGTATGATACGAAAATGCCCCCAGCGCGCGGTACCAAAATGCCCCCAAGACGAAAATGGCCCTTCCCTACGAAAATGCCCCTTACCGAAATGCCCTTAGCCTCTCCCTGGTCAGTCGCCATGAGGTGTCAACTCATGAAATGATGATCTCTTGAACTCTGAACTTTTGAGTATATGTGACTCGGATGAGTCCGTTTTGATCGGAGCTCGATCTAAGAAGGGATCCGATCTATTTCAAAGAGGATGAGAAAAACGAAACATCAATAATGAATGATATTGTGAGTATGTCAATTCAAGAAGAAATTATCTGCAGATTTGTTATAACTTTTTTTCTCATGTACCATCCTTTGGTTTGTGATTCAATCAGGACCATCCGTTATATGTGATATAA
Source organism: Pristionchus entomophagus (assembly GCA_036245825.1). Taxonomy (NCBI): domain Eukaryota; kingdom Metazoa; phylum Nematoda; class Chromadorea; order Rhabditida; family Neodiplogasteridae; genus Pristionchus; species Pristionchus entomophagus. Next base: position 32,522,790 of record BTSX01000002.1, read on the forward strand.
AGAACAATATGTAGAGAGGAACAAAAGATATTTATCATTGAGAAGCTTCGAAAGTGACCCAAGAGGAAAAATGCGCATCACAAAATAATTTCAAAAGGCCGAAATAATAATAACTCTCTCTCATAAAGGCACTCTAACACAACTCTCACAAATTACCCAACTCTCGCTAGTCTCACTCTCACTTGTCGTCCTCATCTCGAGCCGAAATCTGGAATGTGAATAATTTATAAAAGAAATTCAAACGATGGTACATGAAAAAATTGTTTCTGCTGTAAATTAAACAGTCTAACAACTATCTCTAAATATAAAAAGAGATCAGATTATAAAATTCTGCCATTTCTGTTTCAAATTTTTAGTTAAGTTTTTCATGGCAGAATTTGGTCATCTTATCTAGGTAACTCAGGATCTCGTCATTATTTCATCATCATTTCATAAGTTGATATCTCATGGCGACTAACCAGACGGATGGTCCTGATTGAATCAAAAACCAACGAACGATGTCATATTTTGTTTGAAGATACGAGTTATAACAAATCTGCAGATAATTTCTTCTTGAATTGACATACTCACAATATCATTCATTATTGAAGTTTCATTTTTCTCATCCTCATTGAAATAGATCGTATCCCTTCTTAGATCGAGCTCCGATCAAAACGGACTCATCCGAGTCACATAAACTCAAAAGTTCAGAGTTCAAGAGATCATCATTTCATGAGTTTACACCTCATGGCGACTGACCAGGGAGAGGCTAGGGGCATTTCGGTAAGGGGCATTTTCGTAGGGAAGGTGCATTTTCGTCATGGGGGCATTTTGGTACCGCGCGCTGGGGGCGTATCATACCCTCTGGCGTGGGGCATTTTCGTAGGGACCCGTTCTGAGATTTCGACTTTTTGACACAAAAAAAGTGAAAGTTGAAAAAATTTTGTCTCTTAACTTTATGATTACATGTGATTCTGGTGTATTTTTACGCGTAGAATCCGAATTTCGGCATACTGTGTATGTTTGACAAATGATACTGTGTTTCCACTATGAATAGGATTTGCGGATCTATCGGGTCGAGAGAATAGTGAAATAAACGATTATGAGCTATGTTCAACAAAGCTTGATTAAAATTTGGGTGCATATCTTGAAGAGGCCTGATGCGGCTGAATCTTCAAACTATTTTTTATTATTTTTCCCCGTCATCGTACTTCATGATTGTGTCGTAGATTAGGCTCTATCACTTTTGTGCACTCAGTGGTTGACCGACAAAAAGTAAATTCGAAATTTAAAAGCTCCCACTTTGCCTGTTCACGGTGTCGAGTATACAGATCGAGAAGATCTGACATAAAGTGCGTTATAAAGAGCAACCATGCTCTCATCGATCGTGAAAAGACATAACACCAGTATCACGAGCCGGGAGAGCAAAAACAGCCCATGCGCGAACAATTCTTTTCAAACTTGTTTTAAATCTTCCCTACTGATGGGTGAATACCCTGGGGACAACTTTTCGAACGATCCCGGTCACGAGTCCCAGAGCCGGCTTTTAGGTAATATCCGGTTACGATACCGGCTTTACAGTATCTCAGCTCCCAGATGAGCTAGAATTCTGGCGAAGTGCTCAAAAACGCAGAAAAATGAGACGAATATCTGTCCTTGCAAAATGAAAACACAGGACAAAAACTAAAAAAGTTGTGTACAAAACAACGACGCTGAAATTACAAAAAAAATATTTTCGTATCTAGTGTCTCAATTTTCTGGGAATTTTATTCCATTATATGAAAGAGCAAGTCTCGGGGTGCATTATAAAAATAGTAGGAATGCTTGTTAAGGGGGGCCTCGGATGTCTTATCGGGCATCGAACATTCAAAAATTCACAATTTTCATCGTTTTTCGAACATAACTTTTTTCTTTCACTTTTTCATGATGTTTACTATCAAAATACGAATTCCACGTGCAAAACTACGCTAGAAATTCCTTTAATGAGATTATTCCGAGGCAAAAAAATTTCGACTTTTCCATGTGATGGTTATTTTTAAGAGCCGTTCCACGATATAATGAAGCTTTTGAGAGGGGTCGACGGAGGACTTTTTTGCAACCTATGCCAATAAGTTGTGGGTGAAGTCCCCGTACCTAGAGCTGATAGCTGGCCCAATATGAGAGGTTAGGGTGCACTTTCCGAAAAATGGAGGGCCGTGTCCAAAAAAAGTCCGAAATTTCATCCCATAAAAAAGTACATTCTTATATGTGTTTCTGGCTTATTTTTCGATAAAAATAACGAAAAACAAATTCTGGAAGCGATAGGACAACGATAAAATGTCGAAAAGTGCAATTTTCGTCATTTTTCGGTCACTCTGAAAAAATATTTTAGCCGTTGTCACTTTTTTATTGCATATTCGTATTCTACGTGCAAAACTACTCCTCGTGCCAAATTCTCACGTTTCTAAACCTGGTCCCTCGGATTCTACAGCATTCCGCCCAAGGCTCTCTCGGAGGCTGACGAGCGATCGATGATTAGAATTTTCGAAATTTGGATACAATACAGTAACTTTTTTATCAGATTTGTTTCCCATATATCATTATTAAATACTTGTGTTGATATTATGTTGGTGTGATTTCGAAAAGACACCGAAAAATTGAAAACTTGAAAACTCTCATTTTTGAGATCTCAAAATTTCAAAAATTTATAAGTCATGTATATGAGCTTCAAATGATGCATTCTCAACTGAAAAACACTTCAATATGAGTTCTGAACAATATCTGAGCCTTTGAGCCAGTTTCCACAAAAAAAAATTTCGTTCAAAATTTTTTCGACTATTTGCCCACCGAAAAAAATTTTTTTCAAAAAATGTTCTCAAAACAGCTATAACTTTCATAAATTGATGAAATAAGTCAGTTTAGAGTTTTTAAGTTAAGAATGCATCATTTGAAGCTCATATATTAGGTCGGTCAGAAAGTTTCTTTCTTTTTTTGTTGTTGTTAATTTTAGCTCGACAATTGTGCTTGTTTAAATCGCCAATATGCCATAAGTTAGGGGTGTCCTGGGGCAACATCGTAGTATGTGTGAATTGAACCGGCCTCGTGTGGAAGAAGGGAAAATAAATTTTGAAGCGGAAATTGCAATAAAACATGATTTTCGGTATGTACCGTCACGACCTCCCATTACAGAAAATAGCGAACACCAACTTCTACCCAAGAAAACAACGATAGAACAAGAGTTGCTTATTCTTTTAGCATCGAAATAACCGCCCTTCTGACCCTATACAAAACGACGCAGCTATATGTCTTCTTTTCAATCTTCAATTATCGATATCAAAGTTCAAGAAAATTCAGCTAATTTGTGGATAATGGGATCCTCTCTCAATTTGTATTGGGGACTCACTAGGTATTGTACTTTGATCTGCACTTGAATTGACATTTGAAGATCTATCGACTCGACAGCTGTGTGATGGAAACTGTTTTTCGAGAGTTCCAGAACCGTCTGTTGCATCTTCACAAGCGCTTTTCTATTAAGCATGCTGCGATAATTTCCTCGCAATAACTTAATGGTAATCATCAATCATCGTACTTTATAAATGTGACACTGGTTGGGCCCTATTACTTCTTTCCACTCTGCACTGGGTTGAGATACAGATGCGATTCATGGTCAACCACTGTGAATTTAACTTTACTTTGTGTCCCTCATACTGATTGTTCAGCCCTGATATAATGTGCGCTAAAAAGAGCAACAATGCCCTCATTGATTATGTAAAGCCATATGCTGATCGATCAAACAACAAGAATAATATAGGTCAGAATCGATGAGCGTAAAAAAGAAAGAAACTTTCTGACAGACCTGATACATGACGTATGAATTTTTGAAATTTTGAGATCTCAAAAAAGTGAATTTTCAAGTTTTCAATCGGTGTCTTATCGATATCACATCCCCATAATATTAGTAAAAGTGCATAATACCGATCAATAGGACACAAATATGGTTAAAAAGTGGCTGTATTGTATCCAAATGGCGAAAATTCTAATCATCGATCGCTCGTCAGCCTCCGAGAGAGCCTTGGGCGGAATGCTGTAGAATCCGAGGGACCAGGTTTAGAAACGTGAAAATTTGGCACGAGGAGTAGTTTTGCACGTAGAATACGAATATGCAATAAAAAAGTGACAACGGCTAAAATATTTTTTCAGAGTGACCGAAAAATGACGAAAATTGCACTTTTCGACATTTTATCGTTGTCCTATCGCTTCCAGAATATGTTTTTCGTTATTTTTATCGAAAAATAAGCCAGAAACACATATAAGAATGTACTTTTTTATGGGATGAAATTTCGGACTTTTTTTGGACACGGCCCTCCATTTTTCGGAAAGTGCACCCCAACCTCTCATATTGGGCCAGCTATCAGCTCTAGGTACGGGGACTTCACCCACAACTTATTGGCATAGGTTGCAAAAAAAGTGATCCGTTGGGTATGTGCAAAATATCGTGGAACGTCTCTTAAGTCAAAAACTCGAAGTCACAGAACTATCTGACTATAGCAGTTTCCGACGTATTTTTGCCTGTAGAAGAAGATTTTAAATTTTAGAACTCACGAAAATGCGAAAGAAACAGGTTATACTCAAAAGTTAAATTTTTTCGAGCATACCTTTTTTCTTTCGCACTTTTGTGAGTTCTAGTATCGAAAATCGTCTCCTACAGGCAAAAATACCTCGGAAACCCCTCTAGTCAGATAGTTCTGAGATTTCGAGTTTTTGACCTAAAAATAACCATCACATGGAAAAGTCGAAATTTTTTGTCTCGGAATAATCTCATTAAAGGAATTTCCAGCGTAGTTTTGCACGTAGAATTCGAATTTTGATAGTAAACATCATGAAAAAGTGAAAGAAAAAAGTTATGTTCGAAAAACGATGAAATCGTGAATTATTAATGTTCGATGCTCGATAAGACATCCGAGGCCCCCCTTAACAAGCATTCCTACTATTTTTATAATGCACTCAGAGACTTGCTCTTTCATATAATGAAATAAAATTTCCAGAAAGTTGAGACACTAGATACGAAAATATTTTTTTGTAATTTCAGCGTCGTTGTTTTGTACACAAATTTTTTTAGTTTTTGTCCTGTGTTTTCACTTTTGCAAGGAAAGTTATTCGTCTCATTTTTTCTGCGTTTTTTGAGCTCTTCGCCAGAATTCTAGCTCATCTGAGAGCTGAGACATTGTAGAGCCGTAATCGTAACCGGATATTTCCTAAAAGCCGGCTCTGGGACTCGTGACCGGAATAGTTCGAAAACTTGTCCCCAGGGTATTCACTCATCATAGCAAGGAAGGTTAAAATGCGTTTGAAAAAAATTGTTCCGGGACTGCTCTCCCGGGTCGTGATTCCGGTGATAAGTTGATAGATCAGGTGCGAAGAGCAACATTGCCCTGAATCTTGAAACGCCAAAAAACCTCAGGAATTTTGCATCAACCTGATACTTCAATTCCGAAAATGCAGAGTTTTTTGTGCAAAGTTAATTTGTGTACAGTATCGAGAGGGGTAAATATTTTTAAAAAAAAAGTCTTTTCTCTACAAAAAGATTATGCTCAAAAAGTTGAAATTACATTGATCGGAAATTGTTTTCGGTTATTATTGCGCATTCCCAAGTCAGCCATGGACTTCAAAGCTTTTACATTTATCTTCTTGACTCTCTAGTGTCCAATTGACATCAGTGAGATATGCAAGACCAAACAGCGTGTACGGACATTTTACGACACTATAGACTCACAAAACACATGTCCAACCTTCGGTTTATGACATTCATTGTTGTCTGACAATGCGAGAGAAACAGCTCAGACCTTGGGCTCAGCACAAACCACAGACTATATGCCCGTTATCAGTCTCTACATTCTGATATTGTCTATGGAGTCTGGCCCTCGTGCACGCCAGAATTAGCATGACAAGAAATGGCACTGATAAGGTGATTATTTGATCTCAAATCTTCGTCAGAACTTCCACCTGAGATGAGGAGCTCCACTGTTGCGTTGTTGTCGATTTTCAGTGAGTTGGCAGTGCAATTTCATCAATTCGCTCGTTAATTAGACATCTTTATGAAATTATACAGCTAATACTTAATGCTAAGGCGGGCGTGCACGAGGAGCAGAATCCATAGACAATATCAGAACGTAGAGACTGATAATGGGCTGTGATTTGTGCATTAAATGCAATACTTTCAGCACTCGCTTACGCCTCGTGCCCGGCGGGATTGGAACTCGTTCGCGATGGTGAATGCCGAGGCTTGTACGCTACCGTGAAGCTGGACGACTATACCGAAGCAGCAAAGACGGCGACCGCGAAATGCGCTGAAATCCTGGGAAAACCAACCATCATTCACAATGAGGAGGTCAGTAGTTAGTGAAAAAAAACACAAAAATTTATAATAAAAATTGCTATTTTGTTTGCCTTGCTGCGTTTATTTGCTATTATATTCTCGCTGATTCCAACCAGGCCTTTTTTTTTAGCATGAACAATATTATGCTGCACGATCTCCGGGAAAGGACTACAACTATCTGGTTTTAGGTAACTTTTATAACATTTTTATGCATTGATCATGCACATCATATACGATCGGTTACGTGAGCCATGATAGACTTAATGAAGATATAATTTCAGCTATTGTGTGCAACTTCATGACGAAAAAATGGGAGTGGTCAGACGGATCGACAGTAGACTACAGAACCCCAGGAGGGGGGCACAATCCGGGTGAGAACCAGTGATGTTCAAGCGAGCACTGCTCTCCTTAATTCGCACTATCTCTCTATGGGCAGAGAAAGGAGAGAGAGAGCGTGTTCATGATAAAGAGAGCAATAATAGTTTCAAACATCAACACTATTGAGTGTAAGCAGTGCGTAGAATTATTCAAGATCAAAGTTCTGAATCACTTTTGATCAATATTCATTTCAGCGTTGGACAAAGATTGTAAGGATAAGCTGACCTGGATGATCTTCCCTGACAGCTCTTGGAGCTATGGTGAGTGAACTACTCAAACCAAAATTTGAAAATCTGAGTCGAAGAGTGCAACAATGCAATCAACTTAATTTACGGATGATCATATCTGGACGCTATCATCTGAGAAAAGGATTCTTAAGAGACCGTCCACGTTATTTTTGGAAAGGGTCCACGGATGGCCCAATATTAGATATTCCCAATATTTTTTCTTGAAGTAAGGATCCCTAGTACTGATCACAGACACCATTATCTAAGGTCACAGATCGATTTTGAAAAAGTATTGGGAATATCTAACATTTGATCATCCGTGAGCCTCTGTAAAGACGTACCGAAATACCGTGGACCGTCTCTTAACCTTATTTTATGTGAAGGTGATCAGTGGATGGGCACAACCACAATCTACATTTACTGTACTACTCAACTGCAACAGCCTAAAGACGAGAATTGCGAAACCTTCGATGTGGATGGAGACGATGGCGTCTGCTATCAAGTTGGTGCACAAATTTGAAATATTATAGAACAAAATGTTTTAATAAAAATGATGCCATGAAAATGTGTTTTGCCGCAAAACAATGTACTACGAGAAGTTGTATGAGTGCTTTTCTTATTACTTGATCAACATTCATATTTTATATAACTGAAATATTCGCTATGTCAGGTAACTCCGGACGCGCAAAACTGGCAGAATGCCCAGACAACCTGTCGCAATCTTGGTGCTAATATGGCTTCGATTCATAACCTGCCGGTAATTCTTTAATCCAATTTCGAAATTAAACAGAATTTTGCAGGAGAACAACTTCATTCGCCGATTGGCCGTTTCCAGTGGAGCAGTGAATGGAATCTACATTGGCGCCACTCTTGCTGGAAAGGGCAATGCATTTGGATGGATTGACGGCACAGACTGGGATTATGATAATTTCTATCCAGGTAGGTAACAGTCGCTAATATTTGCGCAAAATCAGGGTGATCAGTTACCCAGAAATTGTCAATCATTTGCATAAATATTAAGGATTTCCTGTGAGCGGAAGTGGCGACTGCCTTGCCATGGATACGTTCTCTTCGTCTGGACAATGGATAAACACGGATTGCGCCGGCGAATTTCCTGTTGCTTGTGAACGACAAGGTGAGATTTCATCGATGGCTTCATGAGATTTGCCATTCGTGGAGCTCGTATCTTTTTTTTAAATAAAGAAACCTATGCTTCACTTAAACCTATTTCAGCAAGCCCTAGACCTACTTGCTCCCCGGGGCCGTGGAAGGAAGGAGACGTGGTGAGAAATTAAAATGCTTGAATTACGTTCACAATATTGTTCACGCAGATGACTTCGTGCAGTTGTCAAACCCTTATCAGCACAGTAATGATTTCAGATCTACTCTCCTGGATTCCCTTACGATGCCTCTACTCCATGCGACTATTTCCTTACCGTTGCTCCAGGAAAACGAGTTCAAGTGGAGGTTCGAATTGTAATTTTAAAAACAATAAAAAATTTAGAATTTAAGATTATTCTACTCGAGTCTAATACTTGTTGTGATCGCCTGATCATGGAAGATGACGTGCTTGGAGGGAATCTCGTCGCTAAGTGTGTTTTGATTCATAAAAAATATACGGAATAGCTTTCCAGTTTGACCGGTGAAGTAAACAACAAGACATTCACAACAATTTCATCAAACCTGATGAGAGTCTCATGGCAACCAAATGGCGCAGTGAATGTGAGAGGCGTGATGGTTCGTGGATTTTCAATTTCCCTACAAGACTGGCAATTTTCAGATGAATTTCCGAGGAGTGTAGCTGACCGGTCTTAATAGCAAGATTGCTCTATAAAGCTGATTCATGCAGTGATTGAATGGTAAAATACTTTAATTGTAAATCATTGTTCTTGCCAGAATTGCATGATAAAAAATAAGTTTGAGCTCAAATCGCTTTTTTCCAATGCAGCATAGCCGATAATATTATTTTAAATAAAAACGATTGATTTATTCGATTCATTCAATAAATCATTGTCAAATAATGCAAACACCAGTGGAGGGATTATTGACCGAGAATCTGGCGTTTGGTTATGTTGGTATGAGTCATTCCGATAAGAATGACGAATCAAAAGAGAAACGCAATGAGGACTATTGAACGTATGTACTCATGATCTTAATGTTTGCTCTCCATGCAGCTATCATACCACCATAGTCTGGGACTAGAGAGATAATGCTGAACCAAACCACCTACGCCGATAAAATGGACTTTTGTCCTCTACAATCTCATTATGATTGTATTTTCTAGGACGAGAAGCAGATTCAGCACAAAGCACGGACTATATTTACACTGTCAGTATCTGTCTATGGAGGCTGATGCCCAACACAAAGCAGAAAAATGCAGGCGCGAGAATAAAAGATGATGATACGAAAATATTTTTTTCAGACACGCTTGAGTACACGTTTCATTAGACATGACGAGATTCCTTATTGTCTTCTTTTCATTTATCCGTGAGTCTTTTTTGTATTTTCTATCTATTATTCATAGTTTCAGTTCGAAATACATCTTTTTTTCAGACATCGCATATGCGTCATGTCCCACTGGTTTCGAGCTCGTTCGCGATGGCGAATGCAGAGGATTCCAAACGAATGTGACCACCAGTTTCGTGCAAGGAGCCGCGAATGCGATCACGAAATGCGGAGCGATTCTAGGACAGCCTGTGATAATTCACAACGATGAAGTGAGAGTCTCGGGAATTGTCAATATGCTAATTACTCACCGTTCAGCATCAAATGTACTGGAAGAAATTAGCGCCACCATCCGACAAAGGATATTTGATTTTAGGTGAGTTAAAGACAGTAAAAAAATAAACTTTAGTACCATAAACGCGTTTACTTGCATGAATCAGCGTGACATCACCTTTTATTCTCAATAAATACATTTTTTTTCTCAATAAAAACATAATCAGGCCTTGTGTGCAATCCCGATTCGAAACGATGGGAGTGGGCCGATGGAACTCCCGATGATTATAGACCGGCCGAAGGATACAATCACGGTATGCATCGAACAATCGCTCTTTTAAAACAAATATTCTTATCGGTACGAATACTGAATGTATGGTACTAGTTGATATAGGAGAATGAGGAAAAGAGAAAACGAGATCACAATCATGAATTTTTTGTCGTGTTTGTGTACTCAAACGAACGTATTCTTTCAGCGCTCGATGACACATGTAAACCGAATGCCGCAAGTTGGTGGATCAACGACTTCGGGTATTGGAATTGGGGTAGTGCTTCTAGTGCTCAAATTCGGCAAAGTATTTATACTCACAGGAAACTCCGCGTCCATGTTCAACTTCTACATTTACTGCACCACTCAACTGCATCAGCCAACTGGTGATGGCTGTGATAGCTTCGACGATGACAGTGACGATGGCATGTGTTATGAAGTGAGGAAATCAAAATTGTCTCTCAAAATCGTTTTTCTTTCTTTCAAACGCTTGATAAACGCTAGTGCATTTATTTTGATTTCCAAACTTTCCCTTAGATTATTTACAAAATGTATGCAGGTGCTACCGAATGCTCAAAATTGGAAGGATGCCCAGATGACCTGTCAAAATGTCGCCTCTAGTGTGGCTTCCATTCATAATCCACAGGTTAGTCACGAATAATTTGAGTGAAATGTTTTGGTTTGGAGAATACGAAGCATTTGGGCAGGAACAATCTATATTTCTGAATATGTTATGCACATGCTGTGTTGGATTGTATCAAATAAATAAATAAATAAACAAGAAAATACGTTCAGGAAAACTCTTTCATTCGTCGTTTGGCAGTTGCGAATGGAGCTGTTAATGGCGTTTATCTTGGTGCAAAACGCTCCGAAGGCAAATTCGAATGGACCGACGGATCATCCTGGGACTACGAGAATTTCTATCCAGGTATATTGATTTTTCACGTTATTTTACCGGCGACTTTCATTTTCCAATTCGATAGTTTTGAGGATTTCCCATCGACGGTCGTGGTGATTGCCTGGCCATGGATACATTCTCGTCTTCTGGCCAGTGGATGAACATGAACAGCTCTTCCGAGCTTGCAGTTGTTTGTCAGCGCAAAGGCGAGTTCTATTTAGGGTTTCCTTTTGATCGCTCGGGACATAATATGAGAATTCGCAACAGGCACAATCAAATTTGAAAACAAAGTAATCCATTTCAGCCATTCCCCGACCCACTTGTACTTCAGGGCCTTGGAAGGAGCATGATGTGGTGAGTCAGGCTTCAGAATAAATTTTTTTCAATGTCAAAATAGTAAACGTGGACGTTGCAGATCTATTCGCCCGGCTATCCGTACGATGCATCAGAGCCTTGCGACTATCTGCTTTCCGTTGCAGAAGGGAAACACATGATACTAGAGGTATGATTTCTAAAACATGCTCTATTTAACTATATTGAATAAAAAATATAGCAGGATACTGTTGGAGATGTGGTGAAAACGATGATGTGTATCTTACCTTAGTCGTGTTTTTAGGTAATGATGCTCGAGGCAAACACGTGCTGCGACCACTTGCTGATCGAGGATAAAATGCTCGGAGGAAATATCTTCGCCAAGTGAGTTTGCATAAAAAATCGTTTGATGAAAATCATTCTGCGCACTACATTGACATTCGAGTTTACCGTTTGAATTCCATTAGGAATGCACGTTGAATGCACGAATGGATTCGAAACCTTTATCTTCATTGCGAAATAATAGTGATAATCGAATCGGCCATTGCGCTAAGTGCATATTGGTTTCTCAATTCGCAACTTTCGAAGTCGAAAAGGTTTCGTCAACCCCTAATTGGTATATTGAAAACTTAGACAGTCACACAATGGACATAGAGAAAATTTTGATTGCGAGTGTCTATGGTACTTCCCCTATCCGTTCAGTTTGACGGGGGAAATCTTCGGGAAGGAGTACACCCTGTCATCAAACTTCGCGAGAGTTTCCTGGCAACCGAATGGTGGTGTGAATGTGCGAGGAATGATGGTAAGAGATTGTGCATTTCCGGCGAATGAGAACAAAAATTGCAGATGCAGTTCCGTGCTATGTAGTATCTCTACCACTAATTTTTACCTTCGTCTTCCCCTTGCCCATTGAGCTGAGGACGCCTATCCCTATCTAGCGCATCCCGCTGTTCCGTTACGAGACTGTTCCATGATTACGATAAATTGAATCCCTCTTGGAAAATCAAATTTTAATCTTTTTTGAATTATGTGATACAGCCGTGCTGAGTCTAATCAAAGGGTGGTAGCAGGGAACAATAAAAGTTAAATTCCGTGAATGGAACATAACTGTATTGTCTCCTCTTCAGTAGAATTGCAAAAGCGATTACTTTAAGCAAGATGTGATATCACCTTACATTCGATCCAGTCTTTTTCGTGATCTGCAATAATTGTTCGTTGGTAGGCAGAATAGTAGGTGCAAAAAATGCATATTAAAAGTACAACATTAAATCATAAAAAATATGGGTGATTCACCTTCGTTTTCGCTCTTCTGATCGAATTTCTGACGAGTGTAAACATGCCGAGCGCTGCAACTGCGGCAATCGCGACCGGTGCAGCAACCACGATCAACGGAGAATGGACGAGTGGTGTCTGAACCGAATAGAATCTTCCACAATTCGCAACCAAAAATGCATTTACATTTACGTGAAATTTTGAAAAAAGTTGTAGAAGAAAAGTCTTGCTTAGCCTGATTATGAGTGTTAACCTGGTTCGCCTGTTTCGAAACTGCCTCTCCGTATCTGCACCAGTGAACGAAGTGTTCGCAGTTGTTCAGCAGCACGTTGTAACCCATTGACTCGAGCTTAAAATGTAATATCAAAATTATTCAGTTTCATAATTTTTCAATATTTTTGCTTTCTGCCAATAGTTACACAACGATACGCGCACCTTTCCTCGAGCTCGATTCAAAATTTCCGCTTGTGGCAAAGGCGTCGATCTGAAATGTTTCGTTAAATTCAAAAATATGTGAATTTTGCTGATGCAACAATCATCTGATCATACAAGGCACTCGTTTCTGAAGACTTTTCTAGTTATTCAGATAACACTATCATAAAATTGTACATCTCGGCAACTCAAATGATAAAATTAACTCACACGCTGTCCATTGTATTATTCTTCCGAGCTTTGCTATTTCCCGCAGCTTTTCTGAACCTATCAGACTTCACCACTGTTTTACCGTCCGCTATAATTATTATAAATAATCATCAGGCTCAATCTGAAGTATCTCTCACCTCCGGGCGTGTAATGAATGACGTAGTGAACGATTCCCTTCTTTCCCTCGTACAACGCCCAATGCTGAAAACACCAGGTATCTCGCATTATCGTTAATACAATTCAGACATTTGACAGGCAAACATGTACAAACGCATGGATAACATGTTTCAGGCAAGGTAGTGCATCCTAATCATTAAAATTGTCAACAATTTTGAAAAATGGTTTATCCTAACCTGATACAATCCGAGGCTCAAACTGCCGCTGACTGAGTTGCCACGGCTAAATTGTTACAAATGAGATATTTACTAGCAAATATCGATACCTGAATTCGATCAAGTCTCCAGGCGTCAACTGTTCCGCCAAATCTAGCCAGTACATGTACGAAGACACGTGAGTCATATCTTGAGCTTGCGATAATCAAATGAATTGAATGTAATCTAAAAAGGTATTTTTTTAAATCAATAAAAATGAAGCAAAATAAGATGGGCGTAGAGCATGAGTAATGCAGGTTCTCAACGAAACTCGTCGAATATCTACCTGTCGAATTGTGAGTAAGCGGCGCGCCTCGTTTATCTGAATGATAACACGGCCGCTTTAGCGTAGCGCCAAGCCGACTGATAAGCGGCGGCAAAACAATCCTCGATTGTGATAGAGAGATGGGTTTCAGAACGGACCGGAAGCTGGGGGGGGGCATTTTACTGCACCGACGTGAGATGATGAGAGAAGTTGCAACAAGAGATCAGAGAATCTTTTGTTTTTCTTGGAATTTTTGCACAAATGTTTTTCCTCGCATCTCCCATGAATCCTAGTAAATGCCTTTAAATAATTCAGAATTCTGAGACAAAGTTTAAGCGTGCGAGCTTATTCCCCTTACTGTCTGCGTGTTTTCGGTCACTTTTTCTTGTGCAGTGCATATCAAAATGAAATCTGTTTGTCTGCCAAGAGCACAAGCAAAGATGAGATAGTTTATTGTCATAGAACTACGTGGAATTTCATTCAGCAAGGTACGAGGAATTCCAAAGGAATGAGAGGCGCAACATTCGAATAGGGTACCACATAGTGAAAAAGAAGTCAGAGTCGAAAATAATTGTATCTCAAAAATATTTTTCTATATGATTTTCTGGTGTATTTTAGCGCGCTGATTCTGAATTTCGATATGAGAGCTCATGAAAACATGAATGAAAAAAGTTATGCTTGTAAAACCTCGCCACACTACATTGCATGTACTTTGTCAGAGTAAGGTATGAGAAAATTCGAAGAACAAGAAACATCGCACATTGAAATAAATAGCATTCCCACTGGTGTTCCTGAGTACACCCAGTTGACTGGAGTAGTTGGCGTGCGAAAATGAGCTCCATAATCTAATCAATGCATGTTCTTTGCGCTCTTTACTATCGTAACTCATCATATCTTTTCGTATCTTGAGCGTTGTGTACAATCGACATTCATTTCGTCAAAGCTGCTCTACTTGCAGATGGTCAAGCTCGATTTCGCCATGAAAGTCGAAGAATATGAGGAGGAGTTCCCTCCTCTTCAGCCCTTATCGATCAACACCTCGTCTTCATCTTCCTCTTCGGTGTCGCCCACATCCGCAGCCGCAACTCAGTTACAACACATACTGACTTCGGCTTTCCGATTTCCATTATCAAATAAATCTGAAAATCTACGTAGAAATTCGCAACATTTTCGCAGCACTGCGTACTTAAATATTACATTCTCAGACGATCACCAAACCTAGCAAACGCTATTATTGCACCTATGCTCGGATAGTTCTCAACGGAGTGCCCGGTGTAGCATTGATTGATACAGGTTAGAAATTCGTGTTTCTTGATAAACTAGATGTCGTGGCATGACAAAGACAATAATGTTAACCGAAGATACTTATCCAATTAAATTTATAATCACATAATCTACAGGCGCTGCTATCACTTTCGTGCACTTGATATTTGCTAAGAAGGCTGGATTGAAGCGCCAAATTGATATATGTAAATAATCGCATAATAATTGACGCGCGGGTCCAACAAAATCAGTCGGAACTATATATTCGTGTAAGTGGGAGAACTGTGCACATTCACCGAGAGGGCAAGGGGAAGGGGAATAAGCGCGAGTTTACGTAATATCGCAGTCACATATATAATGGTCATGTTGCGTTCTGATATATCATGCTTATACAGGTTCCATGGAGATTGGCGACGTGAATATCGACACCAGTTTCATTGTGGGGCATAATTATCTCGCCGATGTGGTCATCGGTGGCGATTTTATGCGTCGTCACAATTGCACCATCAGTCTGGATAAAAACAGGTGCGATCTGACATAGATATATGTGCTTTATTGATTGCGTCCAAGAAAATAAGAATAAGCGGTTTGTATATTTATTTTCAATTCTAGAATGTCATTCAATGGTAACAAATCATCAGTCAACTGTCTATCTCATAATTATATTCGGAAGTGGCGATGTGGAAGTTATGGTTTGTTTAATGGCAACGTAAAAACAAGCTTAATTCCTCAGTATCAGTTTCATTTAAAAATGCAATTACAGTTGAATATTTCAATATTGACGAGGAGAATCTTGAAAAACTACTTGAGATGGGTTTCGATGAGAATAATGCCGAAAAAGAATTGAGTTGTTGATGCGTTTATTTTTTTAAATTTTTTAATGTACGTATAACTATTCAATATTACAGGATTCAGCGAATAATCTCTCTGACGCAGTTCTCTGTCTTTACAATCAATTGATCGACTCAGAAGTAAGAGGAACGATAAACTAAATTACTGATGCACCATTAGCCTATTGTGGATTCTTGAGTAAACAAAAAAATGTGAATTTAAACTGATGCTTTTCACGTACATCAATTTTTCAGATAATTTCGAAACCAAAAATCCTCGCAATTGAAAAAGAGAATATTCATTGTTTGACACGGAGCCACGTGCAGAAAATAGCAGATGAAACATCTTGCAGAGAACACTTCGAGAAAATAAAACAACCAAAAACAAAGTGCAAGGGGAGTTGTTTTGGAAATAGTAATAATATTGATGACGCCGGCTCGTAGCGGTTGAGTATAACGAGGATGTTCGCATTCAGCAGTAATATGCAACAACAAAAATAGCTTCAAACTGTACCTTAACTTTTATCAGAATATTTTCGTACTCGCTCGAAACCCTAGGCGCGAATTTGGGTCAAGTTGTGATTCCCATATTTGATTCCCATATTTTCATTGAAATCAGATCTAAGAGTGATTTATCATCTTTTATTGAGAACGGGGTTGTTATATTACGCGAGAATCTCGAGAGAGGATGAGTGGAGGACCCAAATTCACTCAGGGTTTGAGTTTGTCACAAATTGAAATTCACACTACCCCACAGGAAGTGGATAGTTGCTGTAATTAAACGTCCTAATGTAATTTTCATTTGAACAAATTATTTAATTTTCAGATGTATTTCACTTGGCGACCACTCCACGACAAGTACATCACGAACCCCTCGGACTACGGTCATTTATAGATATTAAATTAAAATAAAATGCAATTTTCATTACATTTAAAAAATTTTGCGGGCATTATTTATTTTCAGATGGATTTAAAAGAGAGTATGCGACATTCAAGGCTGCGGAGAACAAATTGAATGCCAGGATGCGCGATCCATCATCTATCCTGAGAAAAACATTGAAGCAGGGGAGATATAGAGAACAAAAATTCATTGGAATGAGAGAGAAGGTAAGTTCTTCACAACGAGTTTAAACGATACCTTTCACCGAACGCGTTTTTTAGATGAATGCAACGGACCCTGACGAACCAACGCTCTCGAGATATACCTACATCAGAATTGTCATAAATGGAAGATCTATCATTACACAAGTCGATACAGGTCTATTTATTCAATATTTCCCAAAGTGGTGATTACTAATACGTACCTGTCTTCAAATTCAATGTGCATGTTACAATATTAGCTCTATACAGCTATTATGTTGGTTCAGGTGCTCTGACTTCGCTCATGTCCCTTTCGATCGCCAAAAAAGTTGGATTGGAGAAATTTATTGACACTCGAGACGCGAGTCGTAAATGGATAAGCGCTGGATCGGATTCGTTATCCTGAACTATTGGAACCATTCATTCGTGTGAGTTAGACATTGTATTTTCACTTTTATACTCCCCGAAATTTATTGATTTCATACACTTTTCAAGGTTCGATCGGTATCGAAAAGACTCTTTTCGACATCAGGTTCGATGTAGTGAACAGCTCCCATATGATCCTTGGAATTGATTTTTTGCGCTGTCACTCTGGTCACATTGACCGTACGAGGGAAATGTGAGTTTCTGTTCAAAAGGAAAAATTGAAATATATCGGGTCTCCATACATATCATAAGTCAATTTTAGACTCGTACTCGCCGGAAAAGTGCAAGCGAATTTTCTTCATGAAGAAACGGTCAATGAATACACGTGCAATACAGCCCAAAAAGGTCAGCATTCATCAAAACAAATTTTGCGACAATTACATATCACGATTCTGAATTAGTGCTCTAATATTAGTATCAAAATTCGAAAAAATCAAGAAAATTAGAATATTTTTGCAATTATAGGCTCATCACTCATTGTTGAAGCATGTAAACTGGCCGAGCTCGTAGAAATCGGATTCGATAAGAAGGTGTCCCAAAATGTTCTACATGTAAGTTTTGTGCTCCCTAAGTCTGTGGACAAGAATGTGCAAATTTATTACTATCTAGCCACTTGGTGAATTGCACACTTTTTTAGAAATTCGCTGATGCGACATTCTAAACAAGAGTCCCTAATAATAAATAGTCTTAGAAAATGGCGAATGAAATCGACGATGCTGTCCGTATTCTCTACAATATGCAGCAGATGAAAATGGAAGAAAAGGAGAAGCCTCGGCAGGCAGGAAACAATATCATCGATTCTGTCAAAAATCAGATCACGATTCAAGGGAGTAGGGCTGGTACAAAACCAATGTGGAGGCAGATATCTCTCAATAACAACAAAGTGATTTCACGAAGGAAACAGTATTAGCTGTAGCATTCAGCCTTATCTGAAGCATCTAGAATTAGCTGAAGCGTTTAATTATTGCATTTTTTTTCCGCTCTATCATTGATTCATTCCCTTCTGTAATTTATCGTTTTGTACCCGACTTTCATAGTGTCCACATTTGTATTTCATACTTTCACTTTCATAGTGTCCACACTACACATTTGACGACTGAAGTAGACTTAAACAACACTTTTTTCGACAATCTTTACTTTTTTTGTTCATAATTCTCTTGAATAAAAGTACGCCAACTTATTAACTCAATACTGCGCACACATCTTATGAGCCCGTTCGCCTAAGAGTCGGACAAGCCGGAGAACAGGCAAAATTAATGTATGCTCAAAAGTTGGTCCTTGAGATAACTTTCGATTCTGAATCGAATGGCTGATGCCGTTTTTCGATCAGAGCCTTCTGAATCAAGGTACGGCACGACGCCAATTTGGCCAAATTTTGATTCTGCGACGAAAATTGGTCCTGGAAGGGTAAAATTGTCCCGAATCTCGCGTACTCAACTAGAATTTAATTCTTTACAAAATGAAACTTTGGACGAGGTGGTAGCTTTTCTCATTTTTGTTTTATGATCGTTTTTTGATCCACTTGCGGGCTGGGGAAAATACTTACATGGTAGAAAGTGCATGTTTTCCTGAGGTGAAGGGGTTTTCTCTGTGGAAAGTACTTTTATGGAGCATTTTGTGAACGCAACTCGGTGTTTTTGAGGGTTTTTTTGTTGTATCGTTTTTAGTTTGTCGTTTAATGAGTTCTCACATATAAATTCGGTTTCTACGCATGACCACCTGTCTCAAAACTATTCTTATGATAATTCTGAGAAAATCACATTTTCGACCCTAATTTTGCGTCAAAAAGGAAATTTCACGAAAATAATTTGAATAATAGTTTTTCTGGCGTATTTTGATGCTTAGAAACATAATTTATATTTGCGAACTTATAAAACGACAAACTAAAAAAATTAAATCAGAAAACCTCAAAACAGCGAGTTGCGCTCACAAAATGTTCCATAACACGTGTATCGCGAGAGCTGCGAGCAAAAACAGCCCCCTCGCGAAATTTTTTTTTCAAACTGTTACGAATCCTTCTATACTATGATGCAAGAATACCATGGGGACAAGTTTTCGAACAGTTCCGGTCACGAGTCCCAGAGCCGGCGTTTAGGAAATATCCGGTCGCGAATCCGGCTCTAGTGTATCTCAGCTCCCAGACATGCTAAAATGATGTTATATAGCGTAAAAATGCAGAAAAATCAGACGAACAACTTTCCTGACAAAATCCAAGCTCTAGGACCAAAACTGAGAAAAACCAAAACCGCATTTGAAAAACTAACTCTCAAATCACATTAAAAATATTTCTATAATGTTCGTACCGAAAGTTACAGATTTTTATTGCATAATATAAAAGTACTAAGTAACATATACTCCATACAGAAAAAATAGATCCGGCTCTCACCGTTTCTCGGAACCTTGCCTCATCGAACTAGAAAATTGACCGAATTTAAAGGAATTTCGAGTATATCTTCTTTCTCACACTTTGTCATGCGCTATAATGTAGAAATTCGGATTCTACGCACAAAACTACGTATGAAACATCTGTAGGCAGAATGTTATGAGACAAAAAAATTTCAACTTTTTCATGACCCCGGAATTTTCATGGAATTTTTTTGACAAAAAAGTCGAAACCTCAGAACTATCTCACTATAGGTGCTCCCGACGTATTTTCGCCTGTAGAAGCCGATTTTGTATGTTAGAGCGCACCAAACAGTAAAAGAAAAAAAAATATGATCGAAATATTTCGTCAATAAGGTTCAATGGGCATATCTTTTTTCTTTTACTGTTTGGTGCGCTGTAACACACAAAATCGGCTTCAACAGGCGAAAATACGTCGGGAACACCTATAGTGAGATAGTTCTGAGGTTTCGACTTTTTTGTCAAAACAATTCCATGAACCAGGGGTCATGACAAAGTTGAATTTTTCTTGTCTCATAACATTCTGCCTACAGTTGTTTCTTACGTAGTTTTGTGCGTAGAATCCGAATTTCTGCATTATAGCGCATGACAAAGCGGGAGAAAGAAGATATACTTGAAAATCCGTTGAATTCGGTCAATTTTCTAGTTCGATCAGGCAAGGCTCCGAGAAACGGTGAGAGCCGGATCAAATTTTTCTGTATGGAGTACATGTTTCTTAGTACTTTTATATTAGTACTTTCGATAATGCTCTTTCACTACATTTGCGGAATTTCGATATCGGATCTCATCTTCGAGTATTGATAAGTCAAAGTAGGAACACTGAAATTTCCTGCCAAATTTGGCTCACGAAAATGATTGACGCCGATTCTGGAGGAATAGCTTTCTGGCTTTATGTAAGGTTCACTTCTTCGAATGAACCGCTTGTCACCACTTTGAGCCGAGTTGTCGGCACTTAGTACTCGTTGTCGTGTCAGTGATGAAAGCCTGGCAGTTGTGGCCTTGTTCATGGTAAGTTGGCAATATTTTCTGTTGCTAGATTGATTCCTTCTCACGTGCGAACTGCAATCTTTATCAGCCCATCTCGACCGCACTCACGACTCCCACCTGGCAAGTCGCAAGAGCAACGGTGACTGTTTTTCAAAAATGTATTTACAATTATTTTTTCAACAAAATATTCAGTTGGGAAGGACTGTTAGAAATGACTTCTTAAACAGCACGGCAGCTTTATTTCACGACCACGTACTCTTTTTGAAGCAAAATTCGTTTTCAGGACCTGTTGCTTTTTCAGGACCTGATGCAATGTTCGAGCGTTTTTTTTTCAACGCCAGAACCCTCGAAGGATGCGCCGTCCCGGTTAGTTAGAATGGGAGATACCTTGAAAAACAGCTGAACCTTTTCATTTCTCTTCAACCAAATACAAAACTGAATGAAATTGTTGCAGATTGAGGCTGCACAGCGGCTCACTCAGTGAATGAGTCATTGCCCTCTCCCCCACCCCTGTCATCATAACCCTCACTGCCAAAGTGACTTACTAAGAACTACCTCAAAACTCCATCGTCGTTTCTCAGAGATTTGTATTTTCATGCCTTATTCACTACTCGTGTGCAGAATGTGCGCGTAACCTTGAGATTATTGTACAACTTTGTAGTCACAGATAAATCGTTTCGAAGTAACCGCACTGGTTCAATGAAAACACAGCAAACAGAATGAGCGGGTCTAAAAAAGCATGATTTTTGCTCACAATTCAGGCAAAATTTGTGTTTTAGTGTGAGATACTACGACATCTTACCGGGTGAATCTGGGCTCTGATACTAAGCAATTATCTCAAACAGTTTCTGGCTACACGAATAAAGCAAAAAAATAACATGAAAGAGTAGTTTGCATAAAGACGCGAAGTCGAGTAGCAACCAATGCCCAACGTTTGTTGAAAATAAGGATGTGATGGACTGATTTATCTTTTTAATGAGGTATTTAATATTCCATACCGAGTTTTAGAGCAAATAAAAATCTGAGAAGATTCACTTTATCTATCAGAGGCGCACGAAACACGAAACTTCCTTGTCATCTAGCAAGCGAAACCTTACAGATCAAGATCTTTGCAGTACTTATTGCATTTGTGACGTTGGAAGAACGACGTCATTCCACCAGCACCGTGGTTCATGCCACCGTAACGAGTGAGGTCGATGCAGTGAATTGCCGGGTCGGTGAGCAACACTCCCGTCTTTCCCTCGCTTTCGATTCTCCCAACGACGCCCTCCAGGTCGACCACCATCAGGAATCCATTTGTAGCCTGAAGAAGAAAGGTTAAATTCGCCTCAGTACTCAGCAAAACATTCAGATATTCACATTTTAATTCAGATAAAAATGATGATGTGGTTCTCACCTTGTATGTCCAGTGGGAGAAGGCGGTGACCAGTTGCACGAAATCCATGCTGACTCCCAGCGCCACGGCCTTCGACTCCATGATATGATAGTCAGCGTTGTTGGTGAATCGCACGAACTGAGTGCCTATAATACTGATATTTGATGAGATAATTGCTACTAAAATGCATTTGTATTTATATTATTATATTTGATTACCTGCCCCGAAGCGCCGTTCACACGACATGAATCGCAGGGGAATCGTCTCCTGCAGGGCGATTGTCCTGATCTTGAGGAACTTGATCGTCTGATCTTCTCCAGTTCTGTCCTTCAGATCCTTCGCGAACTTCTGAGCCAAAAACGACGCTACTGTCTGCATCTGGTTCGACAGCTCATAGCGTTTGGATGAGTTCATGCCCTTTCCAGTGTGCAGATACTTCTTGAGTACCATTTCTTCGTCTTTCTTGAGTATCTCTGGCTTCTCATCCGACGACTTCTTCTTCTTCGGCGCAGCCTTGACGTAAGTTGAAACGTCTTTTCCGTAGAAGGCGATGCGTTCTTGTCCCTTTCCGAATGGATTCGGTGCGACCTTCACAATGGCGGACTTCGGCTTTCTCCTCTCCAGTGGCACGTCTTTCTCGATGTCTTCGATGTTCTCTGGGAATTCGTACGATACGAACGTTCCTTTGATCTCTCTCAGTGTTGACCAATCGGGCTCCGTCTTGTCCAGTGTGAACTCGCGTTCTTTTCGCGCAACTCCCACGGTTCTCTGACTCACACTAACAGAAGCGGAGATCGACTGGCTGACTGACGTAAAGACGGATTCCGTGATGTCCTGCACGTTCTTCACATCGAACTGAGTTATGGAATCTCCGTAGACTTCCGAGAACTTCTGGATCATAATGTCCGTGGCCGACTGGATCTTGCCGAAATGATACTGAATTTCCTTATCATGTATTCTAGCGAAGAGCTCCTTGCTGGTCCTTCCTTTCGGATCCCCGTTAGGGTAACCGTCCCATCTCTCTAGGTTATGAAACTCCTTCCCATGACAGGGATAGTCGCAGATGTGAAAGATCACTTTCGTTCAACAATCCACAGACCAGGCGAGTTCCAATGAAGTGTCCAGTCCTCCGAAAACATCTTCACATAAATCGGGTCCGACGCCGCTTGGTCCTCCGCTTGCCTTAAGACCTCGAGTGAAAGTCTTGAATGCATCTTCATCCGGGGTGAACGGGAGCACTTCGAACTGGTTCCGGTCCCCATGGTCTCTGTAGGCAACAAATGCTACTGCCATCGACTGAGCCTCGGCCGGTGTCTTCTGGGGTCCGTCGTCGGTGAGCTTCTTCAGAATCTCGTCGATTTAATCGCGAACACCGTCGATGTGTCCCTGCATGCTGCCCGTGCAATCAACCACAAAGCACAGCTGCACATTGCGAGCTCGACGGATGTTCCGGAAGACCTCCTCGATTCGTTTCCCCCGAAGGCTCAGCGCCACCTGAACATTGAACTTGAGTCATTGTTTCCTACTTTCCTACCAGTTGTTTCCTACTGTTTCCTACTTTAGCTTTCAATATGAGAAAAAACCGGAAACAATTTTTGTCCAGCACATCTTTTACGATTACGAAATTCGGTCACTACTCACAAACTAATTCTTGATAGAACATCATAAAAGTTTCTACAAGATGAAGAGTAGAATTAAAAGCAGAACATACGTTGACTCGCTCGATTAGCGTTTCCTCGTCGGTTGGGTCCGATCCGAAGTCAAGACCCTCATCCTCGTAGATAGCCTTCACTCGCTTCCCCTTCTCCTTGATATGTCGAGGCGTGTTCGAGAATGATACCTTCTTCCGCGCTGGTGGCTCCCTCTCATGGGTAAACTCGGATTGCTCGTTAGTGACGGATTCTTGCACGAAAGTGCACGATGGCACGGAATCCATTACCGGAATCACTGAAATAGTCAAACATTTATTTGATATGAGCATGTAATTCTAAAATTATTATATATTAACTGTAATAAGAGGGCAAGAGCGCTAGTGATACTATCATATTTTCAAACCCCGAAACTTGAGAGAAGAGGAATCACAAGTGATGCAATATCAGGAAGAATGAAACCGTCAAAACGCGGTATCATTTGTGATAAAACCATGAAAGATCAAACAAAGAGAAGAACGATCGTTAGTGATAAGACTTTCGGAAGATGAAACCGAGAGAAAAGCTATTGTTGGAATATTTGGGAGATAACGACACGAGGGGTACTATCAAAGTGTCAACACTCTATCCCATACATATCTTCAATGTACGTATGCAATCGCTAAATTATGAAGGTTGACTCAATACACAAAATGATTATGAAATTACTCAGGCCTTTTATGCAAATCCATAACAATATCAAGAAGAGTTCCGATGACATCAATCTTTGTCGCACAAATACTTCTAAAGAAGTGGTGCTACAAATATCTGGATACATGAGTTCCAATGATGAATGAGCGATTGGTTGTGTGACAGACGGGGAAAACGCATAAGAACCAATCCGAGAGGGCAAAGAGAGATAGAGAGAATTAATATACCAATCCTGCAAATCGTGGAGCGAATTCAAGTAGATGAAGAACTGATAAGTATATTATAGAAGGATGGAAGGAGATGACATGTACGAACGATTGTCAATTAGAATATTAGTGAATCACTGGACATGAGAAAACTACAAAAGTAAGTAAGCAATCACGTTAAGCGCTAGGGTAGGTGGGACACATCCGCTCGGCCGACAGTATCGGAAAAGTGAGAGAAGCAGATCGCCTCCTCCTCCGCCCTGTCATTTTTATAGGAAAGACGCGACCAGCGGATCAATACACTCTTTCGAAATGTCAACATTTCGAAATTTTACGCATGATGCACTCGAAATTATCGAGCTTTGAGTGGCGTATTGAGATGTTAGCAAAAGAATTGTTAGCCATGAATGAGATGATGGCTCAGAGGTAATATTCAGATCACAGATGATGCTGCCGTCGGTCATATTTGGTGCCTTTTTATTCCTGAAACATTACGGTATTTCAGGCGGGTCAATCTAACTCTAACTCAATATGAAACTCAATGCTAGCTCAATCGGACAGCAAGAAGAGGCCAACACGTAGAGAAGTGCTGAATCACGCGTTTCTATCATCTAGGTCTATTACACTATAGTTTCATTTACATCGTACGATTAAAAGGATTATTTATTGCAGTAACTCTTAGATAAAATAATATTCAATACAATAATGCACAATGTATAAATTGTTGCATGCAAATTCAGAAGAGCTAGACAGACCAGTAAGCACATCTAGTATGTGCAAGGAACGAATGAGCAAGAATTTCAGCACATTTCGGTCGCTTGAACTACTTTTGAGTGAGCCAGTGAATGAAGTCCGCATGGAATTATATAAAATACAATGAAAGAAAACTTTGAGGCTTTCTTACTGCTTCAGGACATCTCTCCGTCTTCCGGCCCAGACGATAGAGGTCGAATGTCTGAACGCCCATATTCCTTCTAGTTGCACTAGCATAATGCGATATTCGAACCATTTACAGCTCAATATTTCCGATAATTTCGAGATCGAATCATTACATTGCGACTCAAACCTAGTCGTCATCATGACGCACATTTCGCCAAGAATTAGTCCGAGATTAAATACGTCCATTTTCGAACTATACTCCGCCTGGAAAAGATGAAAAGGAGCACGTCGTATTTCGATGTGTCGTCTGAAACCCACCAACTCAGGACTCTTCTACATCGGAGTCCCGGAATTTGTGCGATTCAACATTGTTTTCGTATTATTCTCGAGACTCCGTTTAGTCACGTTCAGCATACTTTTTACATGTTTTGATGGAAAGAATGATTACATGACTTTCTATCCGAGTCATGAGTAACGTCTTTCATGCGAAGATATCGTGTATAGAAGTCGAGAAGCAGATTAACTTTATCTATTACAGAAGCACGAAACATGAGACATCTAACACACGAATCCTTCGAGGCGAAGAGCCTTGCAGAACTTGTTGCATTCGTGGTGTTGGAAGAACGACTTCATACCACCAGGTCCATGGTTCATCGGCCCAAAACGGGTGACATCCTTGCAGTGAATGGCTGGGTCGGTGAGCAGCACTCCCGTCTTTCCCTCGCCTTCGATGCGACCAACGACGCCTTTCAAGTCGACCACCATCAGGTAGCCATTCGAAGCCTGAATACGAATGATCATGGAGAAGTTGTCATAACGGTATGTTTTAGCAGGATACTAAAGATTTTTGAGAAAATATCTGATATCTCGAAAGTGTTTTGATTGTTTAACTGATCTATTTCCTATCTCACCTCGTACGTCCAATGAGAGAACGCAGTGACCAGCTGAACGAACTCCTTGCTGACTCCCTGGGCCACGGCCTTCGCCTCGATGATGTGATAGTCAGCGTTGTTGGTGAATCTCACGAACTTGGCTCCCGCCGCGAAACGCTTTTCGCAAGACATGAAACGCAAGGACGAGGACTCTTGCAGGGAAAGTGTTCTGATCTTGATGAACTTGATCGTCTGAGTGATTCCAGCTTTGTCCTTCAGATCCGAAACGAACTTCTGCGCCAGAAATGACGCAACTGTTTGCATCTGATTAGACAGTTCGAAGCGCTTAGCCGAATTCATGCCCTTTCCAATATGCAGATACTCCTTGAGCACGATGGCCTCATTCTTCGTCTTCACTTCTTGCGATCCTTGCGATCCCTTTCCTTCGACATAAGTGGAGATTTCCTTCCCATAGAAAGCGATTCGCTCAGCTCCTTTGCCGAAGGGATTTGTCGAAACCTTCACAATTGCCGACTTTGGCTTCTTCCTGTCCAGTGGAATATCGTCTTCGATGTCCATGATACTCGCCGGGAACTCGTATGACACAAAAATACCCTTGATCTCTTTCAGAGTCGCCCAGTTGGGTTCCGTGTTGTCCAACGTGAAGGTGCGCTCGCACAAGTGAAGGTCTATTCGCACAACGCCCACAGCTCTCTGACTCGCACTGACAGAATTGGAGATGGAGAGACTGACTGCGGTGATGACAGAATCCTTGATGTTCTGGACATTCTTGACATCAAACTCGGTTATGGGCTCTCCGTAAACTTGAGAGAACTTCTGGATCATGATGTCAGTATACGGCTTGATTTTCCCGAAATGATACTGAATTCCCTTCTGTCGCATTCTGCCGAAGAGTTCCGTGCAGGTCCTTCCCTTTGGATCTCCAGACTTGTAGTAGTCATCAACTTCGGGGCCGTGGAACTCCGTCCCGTGGCAGGGCATGTCGGCGATGTGGAACATAACTTTTGTTCTACATTCCGCTGACCAGTTAAGCTTTAGTGCCTCGTCCAGTCCTCCGAATACGTCCTTAGATCCACAGTCATGCCCTCCGCCAGTTGCTCTCAGACCGCGAGTGAAAGTTTTGAAAGCATCTGCATTGTTGTAGACAGCGAACGGGAACACTTCGAACTGGTTCGTGTCACCGATGTCTCTGTAGGCCAGGAATGCCACCGACATAGACTGGGCCTCACCCGGAGTGTTCGCGCCGGTAGTTAGCTTCCTCAGGATGTCATCGATGGACGTGCGAACTCCGTCGATGTGTGGCGACATGCTTCCAGTGCAATCAACTACGAAGCACAGTTGGACGTTGCGAGCACGGCGAATGCACCGGAACACATCCTCGATCCGGCCCTTGCGAAGTTTTGTCGCGACCTGAAAATTGAACGTGATTGCGATTATGCCATAGATAAACATATTTAATTTTCGCATTCCAAATGACAGCTAAACCAAAGCAATAATGGCGCATATTACATAGGCACTATGCAAAACGCAAATAACAATTTCCAGACTCCTTTAATTGATGAATAATCGAATAAAGCAGCTATAGATCGCCGTTCAATGCTGTCAAGATATGCCTACTCCGAAACAATGTTACTCGAATCGGAGCAATAAATAGTGACGATGAACCAAATAGATCGGGGCATAATCTGGACACATGACTGATCTGCGTGACTGATCAACAGAAATACTTTGTGCTGCAAGCATAACACACCTTGAATCTGTCGATGAGAGTGTCCAAATCTTCCGGATCAGCTCCGAAGTCCAGTCCCTCGTCCTCATAGATAGCCTTCAGACGCTTCCCGGTTTCCCGGATGTGCCGATTTGCGTCCGAAGACTTGGATGCAGTTGGCTTCGATGAAGACTTCGGCTTCGAATCTCTCTCCCGAGTCCACTTGAATCTGTTGATGAGAGTGTCCAAATGTTCCGGATCAGCTCCGAAGTCCAGTCCCTCGTCCTCATAGATAGCCTTCAGACGCTTCCCAGTTTCCCGGATGTGCCGATTTGCGTCCGAAGACTTGGATGCAGTTGGCTTCGATGAAGACTTCGGCTTCGAATCTCTCTCCCGAGTCCACTTGAATCTGTCGATGAGAGTGTCCAAATGTTCCGGATCAGCTCCGAAGTCCAGTCCCTCGTCCTCATAGATAGCCTTCAGACGCTTCCCGGTTTCCCGGATGTGCCGATTTGCGTCCGAAGACTTGGATGCAGTTGGCTTCGATGAAGACTTCGGCTTCGAATCTCTCTCCCGAGTCCATTTCTCTTGAGTGGTAGGCTCTTTTCCCCACGAAGGAACGGTGGGCACGGAAGCCATTGTTGAAATCACTAAAATATGCAAGAATTATAATGAAAATAGTGGAATAGATCATCGTAAACAATGGTGAGTGATCACTAGTGATTCCGACACCGAAAAAAAAAACTTAACGTCTGTCTGTCTGTCCGTCCGTGTGTTTGTCAGTCACGCTAATTCAAAATCGCCAAAATCGGACAAAACGTGATCGGACAAGGACAAGTCCTGGACCAAACGATCCCTCGTGAATCCCTTTTTCAAAATCAAAATCAATTTCGTCATCATTACGCAACTATTTCGCTATCCTCGATTTCGTCATCACTATTTCGCAATCCTAAAGGCGTTTTTGACCATAACTCGCTTCAAATTCATAGTACAAAATCGGGTGAGGTGTCATTCGACCTCCCTTGAAGAGATTTCGCAATCTTCGATTTCGTCATCTATATTTCGCAATATTTCGTCATTACAGTACCCAATCGCTTCCGTAATACGGCTTCTTTCCCCGGCATGGGATCCACATGGGTCCTGGGCCAGTACATGCCAAATGAAAAGTCATTCCAAAATTTGTACTGAACCTCACATTTGATCCATGCCAAACCTATTTTCTTTCACCAGTATGGGATCCACATGGGTCCTGGGCCAGTACATGCCAAATGAAAAGTCGTTCCGAAATTTGTACTGAACCTCACATTTGATCCATGCCAAACCTATTTTCTTCCATCGGCATGGGATCCATATGAACCATATATCATTGGACTTGACTTTTAAAGTCCCTCGAGTATCTTTGACCATGGGCACAAAATTCATCAAGCATGGTGAGCAATGACGCACTTTGAAATGTTGAGTTCTAAACCCAACTTAGTCTAGGGTATCATATTTCAATAAAAAATTGTTGTTCCACATACTATGTGCTGAGTTTCCTATATCCTGTAAGATTTCGTCATTCGTTAGGAAAGGGTGTTCGAGAATTTCCTCGCATTCCGGTCGGTCAGTGTATTCCACTCTTGTAAGTAAAGCTACAAAATCCATCTGAAAATGTAATAAATCGTATAATCAGAATATAATTGCGCAGTTCCCGTACCACATCCATCCCGCTATCAAATCGTCTTTCGGATTTTCCACTTCGAAAGCTTTCGAAAACCTGCAATATTCGTTGATATGAATGAATATGCTATCATAACAGCGAAAAATAGTTTCATGAATCAATCCGGTTGTTTTTCGTTTTCCTGTTGGATTATTTTTGTATATCTCTTTCACAACCTAATACCTCATCAGCCCAATTCTTCGGGATAACAGTGCAAAGTTCAACGAGTATCAATCCGAGAGAGAATATGTCCGTCTTTGCATTGAAGCTTGGATTCAATGATCGCTAGAAATTTCTTTTTTTTGCTTCTTTTATAATCCAACTTGAGTTAAATTATTGCATCGAACAAATACTTGCCTGCTCCGGACTCATGTACAGCCTTCTCCTTCGAGCGATTTCCGAATCTCCATTCTTATTGTCAATTCCAAACTCAGAAACAATTCCAATATAATTTACTTTCAGCCGGTCATCTTCAACAAAAAGGATATTGCTCGGCTGAAAAAAAATTCCTGGTTTTTTTTCTGCGCTTTTTTTCTGTAGTTACTCTCAGACTTCCATGAAACAGATTCTTCGTGTGTATGCATGCTATAGCAGAAACTATCTGCTTAAACCACAATTTCATTCGAGGGAGAGATCGGGCAGAGAGGTCTTGATTCTTCTCTAACCATTCTTCTAACGAGTATTTGCAAAACTGGAAAATATTTGTGACGCGTCATATTCCTAAGCCAATCTACCTGCATTTGAATGTAGATGAACGCATAATTATGATAGCTCGGCTGGAACATTTTTTCAGTGTTTTATGCAATTAATATTTTTTTTTCAAATGAATTGAAATAAACTGACTAGATTCTTGGTCGTGAGATCATTCATCATTCTCTCGTCACGGATGATCTAGAGGATATAATAAACATATTTTTTGCCAAAAACGCAGATATATTCACTTGCCAACCCTCGGGAGGCTTCTCAATCCACGTTGCATAACATTGAACAATATCGGGAAAACCGAGTTGAGCCATTTCGCGTAATTTCCGGAATTCGTTCTTCACTATATCTCCACTAAAAAGTTAGCCTTTTATTTAATCCATGACTCTGTTTTGTCATCTCTATAACCTATTACTTTAAAAAATATTAACCTAATTCAATTATTAAATGCAGTTATTTAAAAATTTTAAAACACACTTTGCATCTACTGCTAATCGCCTCACAGCATATTTGCAGTTATCCATCTTGCTAACCACTTCGAAAACACACGAGAAAACACTTCGAATGCTAAGCATACGGGTCACTGTGAAATCATTTGCAAATCTAAAAAAATAATTATATTTTATTATTGGCTAATCACTCGAATTCGTACCTGGAAGAGTATTGGCCTTTCTGGCCGCTTCTGCATAATTCAGCTTTATGTTTGACCTTCAACAAGAATAGTATGTTGATTGTGACTAATATACAGCTTTAGTATACGTACCCACCGTGTTGTTTTTTTCACATTTAAAAATGTTTTCCCACATGAGTGGAGCGAAGAAACGATGTTTAGATTTTAAATAAAAATGAAAATCTTACATGTTCTGTCGTGTCGTTTGCAAAAAAGGGGTGTTTCAGAATTTGCCCGCAATTCGGTCTCTCGATGACGTTCTTATTGGTGAGACCACTGACAAACTCCTTCTGGAAATTCAGTTTATTCTCAAAATTAAAATAATCAAACAAACATACCACATTGGGAAGAATATCGAGAACTCTGTTGGGCATTCCGTCACGAAAGTTGTTGAAAGCCTGTTGAATTTCATTCATTAGTATTTGCGATAGGATCAACGAGGGGGAGCCTTGCACAGGGGCCAGGGGCAGGTACAAATCAGACATACCCAAAAAAGCCATTTATGTTCTTATTTTTAATATTGTGCATTGTCTAAAAGTGAGATGCCGCCACGCCTGCTCAGGTACAGTACCGGTCAAAAGTATTCGTCGTTTTTTTGAAACTTCATAACTTCTTTCAAAATCAAGTTAGCGATTCGTTCTTTTTTGCATTTTGAAGGTAATTTATCACACTAAACGATCGTTATGTTTATTAGCCCATTACTTACCATCTCTTAATTAAAAACTAATTAAGCGTAATTAGCAGTTTTTCGGATTTTTCAGTATACGTAGAGACCACAGGTTCCGCCCTCTTGGAGGGGATAGAGAGTTGCCAAAAATCCGCAAGAGGTCCGGCAAGTGTGGTTCGCAATCAAATCAAATGATCAAAAGCATTTTCTGTAGGTCTAAAGATCCTGCAATAATGACGTGATGCGCAGCTTGATCGGTCAACTTTAAGTAGGTCAAAATTGACGATTTATGGTCCAGATTATCGATTTGAAGAGTTTCTAGTAATCGTACCCAGTTGCGCACTTTACTTCATTTGTATTTTAGAGGAATTTTAAGATTTTTTTTTAGAATTTTAAGATTTTTCACCGAATTGCCGGCCGAGCGCGGGAGGAGCTGGGCGAGAGAGCGGGGGGAGGGAGAGAGACACACGCGAGAGAGGCTCCGCCCCTTTTCTCTCTCGCCTCATTTCTCTCTCCTTTCCCTTGCCCGCGCGCGCGTGGTTTTCGGAGGAGAACTCGGCTGAGAGATGAGATAGAGACAAACTCTAAAGAGGAAAAATGTTGTTCAAAAAAAAAATTGAGACCAACACATCGAGCATGCTATTGAGTCCGTGCTGTCGATTTTAAATATCACCCTGTGGTCTCTAAGTATCTCTAAGTATAGATTTTTTTCCAGCTGATATCACGTATGATGTTGCAAGTGCATCCATTTTTTCGTATCGGGTAGGTCTGGTAGGTCACTTTTCCGACACATCATTTTTTTGAAGTTGTGCTATAACTTTTGTTCTAGATGAGCTACAGGGCTCAGATTGTGTAGGTGTTATGTACACATAGTGGGGCAACACTAGTTAGAATTTGAGCACAATCGGACACTTCAGTCGAAAAATCGATATTATATTGTGACCATTTTCAAGACCCTGATAGGTTACTATAGATTCAGCTAAAAATATGCAAATTGAATAAAAGTTTTCGAAATATGATCGCCTCTCAAAGAAGTTATGGCTCGAGAACTGAAAAGAACACCGCTGAAAATACGCTAATTCGCAAGAGGAAGGCACTCTCTCGCTCTCTGGCCTGACGAAATTTCAATGTCTTTCTCCGCTGTTCTCGAGCCATAACTTCACGCAGAGGCGTCCAATCTTAATGAAATTTTCAGAGGCTGTTCTCGATCATATTTCGAAAACTTTTATTCAATTTGCATATTTTTAGCTGAATCTACAGTAACCTCTCAGGGTCTTGAAAAAAATGTCACATAGAATATCGATTTTTCGAGTGAAGTGTCCGATTGGGCTCAAATTTTAACCAGTGTTGCCCCACTATGTGTACATTCACCTACACAATCGGAGCCCTGTAGCTCATCTAGAACAAAATTTATAGCACAACTTCAAAAAAAATGATGTGTCGGAAAAGTGACCAACCAGACCTACCCGATTAGCTAAGGAGACCATTCTATAGCGGATCGTGCTCACTAATGGATACACTTTCAACACCATACGTGATATCAGCTGGAAAAAAATCGGTTCGTAAACTGGAAAATCCGAAAAAACTGCTAATTAAGCTTAATTAGTTTTTAATTAAGAGATGGTAAGTAATGGGCTAATATACATTTAGTGTGATAAATTATCTACAAAATGCAAAAAAGAACGAGTCGCTAACTTGATTTTGAAAGAAGTTATGAAGTTTCAAAAAAACGACGAATACTTTTGACCGGTACTGTATGCTTGTTGCACCCTGTCAGCAAACGGCTTCATTTGTTCCTTCTAGAATTCTCTCCTTGCCACTACGGAATCAATACCTGTTCAGCTTCCGTTTTCGTCATCACCACACATAGCTCAGTTACAATGAGTCCTAGGGTGAAGATATCCGAGGTTGAACTGGATATCGACGGTGATAATATCTGAAAATGGCATATTTCAAACACATGCAAACATTTCAAAGGATGATACAAATGATAAATATTCAATACATTCCTGCTCTGGGCTCATGTAGAGCATCTGTCTCCGAAATTTTGAATAAACATCGTCTTGCTGGACTCCGAGAGTTTCTACTATTCGCATATCGCATATTTTTAGCCGATCTGTACCAACAAAGAGGATGTTGCTGGGCTGAACATAATGCTGTTATATTACAATAACCTCTGAAAGTACCTTAAGATTTCCATGAATCATATGTTTCTTGTGAATGTAAGCAAGGGCGGAGACAATCTGTTTCAGC
This sequence comes from Pristionchus entomophagus, assembly GCA_036245825.1. Lineage (NCBI taxonomy): Eukaryota > Metazoa > Nematoda > Chromadorea > Rhabditida > Neodiplogasteridae > Pristionchus > Pristionchus entomophagus. Next base: position 32,556,855 of record BTSX01000002.1, read on the forward strand.
CACGACTTCATTCGACAAAGAGGTCGCAGAGTGAGAATATTATTATTCTCCAGCCATGTCTCTAGCGAGTAATCACACCACTGTGAAATACGTCACAAATATGGGCTACTTCGGAAATATTCACCTGTGTTTGCATGTAGATAAAAGCGCAGACTGGATAGTCGTTAGTCTGAAACGTGATCAATGCTAGTTTGACGAGTAGTTGAAAAATATCAGTTGTGTGATACGTTGAACGATCTTACATGCCGATTCCAGTTTAGTTCCTCCTGCATAAGGTCATCCGCCGGTTTCTTCAAAGTATATTCGAAGTATATTCGTATTTAACATCTCGATGTCCAATATAGTACCTGCCATCCCTGAGGAGGTTTCTCAAGCCATGTGGCGTAAAACCGCACAATTCCAGAATGATCAAGTTCAGCCATCAAACGGACTTCCCGCAAAACCTTCTTTATTATATCCCTTGAAAACAACATTTTTTTTAAAGGTAAAGAATTATGCCACCTTTTAGCTACAGCGACTCTTCTCACGCCATATTTACCGCCATTGAGTCGGCACTCTGTTTTGTACAGAGACATGGATTCTTCATCTCTCAAAACTTCATCGATAGTGAAATCTTTGCAGAATCTTCAGAGAGTTTCGATTTAAAGTATCTTATTTGAACTTCGTACTTGGAACTGAAGATGGTCAGATGGTTGCTCAAGTCATGTGGCATACAATCACATTCCGATAGTTGATGATTGCTCATTTCTGATATTTCTTGCTGTAGACTTGTTTCTTGATTTGTCTGGAAGGAGTTGCCAGATCAATATTTGAGATAAGTGCATACCAATTCATCCAATTCTTGCCGGAGTTTGCGTAATTCGGCTTCCTGTAGAGCATTCACGCTAACGAGGTCGTTGATCTCGTTTTGAATCTCAAACGGTAAATTATGAAAACGACGAAAAAATAATGTAAAAAAAAAAATAAAAATAAAGGTGATGAAAATCACTAATGACGTTATATGATGATCTACTAATCATTATTTGAAATACTCACTCTATTTTCCTCCAGGGCTGACATACTTCATGTGCAGCTCCGCTTGCAGTGATCATAAGCTGATCGTAAAGAGGCAGAATAATCGTGTGAGAAGGGGACCGATCCTCACCACTTTTAGCTACACACTCCTGTGTACACAAATCCCGTGTTGATAGCGCCTATCGCTTTAATTCCTCTGAAATTCAATGCGCGCATACGCCCAACGCCTTTGTTTGTGCTTGTTTCACTCGAATCGTATTCTATTGTTCTTTGCCTCCTCTCAGATAATATCATCGTATTCACCTCAGATTTACAGCTCAGATCAGTCGCTCGATTCCAAGTTGACTACGATCATTATGATAAGTTTTTAAACTTGTATTTTTTTTTAAAATCACGATGATTCGATATTCTATATTTTCGAAAACATCAATAGTTATTAAGATCGTTGAGCTCAGATAATACTTGACTAGTTCACTGTCCCATTTATATTGGAAAAATATTAGATGATCGGCGACGCTGACAATGATGCTGTCCGTTCATATTCTTCGGAATCCGATCATTCTGGAAATACCATCGATGAGAAGGTGAAGAGGAAGAGAAGGGTGAGAATGAGTTCGTTTGCCTTTACAACGCAATGACTTCTACAGCGACAGACAGACAAACGAGATGCCTTGAAGCTGGAAAACCTCAATAACGATCGGGAGATTCGTCGAATCATCAAAGAAAAATACGATAAGCAAAAATCGGTTGACGCGTTAGAAGCTGAACTCAGGAAAACATATGTGAACAATACTTATCTACTTGGTAAATTTTTGTCATATTTTTCAGGTCAAGTACAGTTCGAGATTCAATGATGAATACAAATTTATCCGCATTCTCGGATACGGATGCAGTGGATTTGTTTTCGAAGTAAAGAGCAGATTGGATAAGAAGAGATACGCAGTAAAAAGAATTGCATTTGAGCCTAGGCATGTCATCATACTTATATTCCAAACAAACTGGTTCACCTTTCGTAGCAACATGGAACAGCACTTTGTGTTTCATGCTATCGTGTTCTGTGCTCTCTTAGAAAAACACGAAAAGTCAACTAACACAAAAAGTTAAGATAATACTTTATTATGATTTCATCATTATATTTTAGAGATTATGAGAAAGTGCTGAAAGAAACCAAAGCACTTGCTAAACTTGACGATGATACAAATCATGTCATTAGATACTATGATCCGTGGATTGAAAAACCGCCTAAGAGATGGAAGGTATGCCATGTTCTGTCGATAACGTTGGAATTCGTATTCTTGCAGGACTATGCTGATAGTATGATAATCAAAAAATTGGAGTCTAGAGAAAAAAGATCGATGGAAAAAAAGACAGAACCGTCGAAGGTAAAACGGTGCGAAAAATTTTATTAGAAATAAAAAAAATTTTTTCCAGAAAGGCGATGTTGACGGATCGAAGAAAATTAAAAGAAAAAAGAAAAACGATTTACAAACTGAAAGAAGAAAAGAATTGTTAAAAAATACGTTAATTAATCCATTTTGAATATTTTTTGTATTATAAATGTGTTGTTTACAGTTCGAAGAAACCATACCCTCTGCCGACAGTCAGCTACTCTTTATAAAAATGGAGGTTTGTAAATCTGACTTTTAACAGAACGTCTGACCCTGCAGCTGATCATTTTCAGCTGTGCAAATCTTCCCTCAAGCATAGGTTGTATGATTCGAAGAAATCTGATCACCGGTCGCTCGATAAATCAAAGAAGTGGTTCAAACACATCGCCAAAGGAGTCAAACACATACACGACAAAGATTTCATCCATCGAGATCTCAAGGTAACTAATAATTTATATATTTATAAATATAAGTATCGATTTGACTTATTCGGTAGACTTCCCGTTAAAAATATTCGCAATCTACAGTTTCGGAAATTTATCACAAATTCAATTTATTCATTTAAAGAAAAAAAATTTCAGCCGTGCAATATTCTTTTCAATAAAGATCGTCGTCTGAAAATCGCGGATATGGGAACATTAATCGAGCGAAAATTTGGGAATGACAAAGTGGAAATACTTGTGAATGACGACGAAACTATCGGAACGTTCGTATACAAGAGCCCTGAACAGGCGAGTGCATGTCATTTTTTCTTTGCTTGTGCAAATATTATAGCGAAATGACTTAGTAGTGAGTTAGGCGCTGCTTGCTATTCGACTTTCTGCAAGATAAATTTCCGGTGGTTGAGCCAGATCATGCGTATGCTCGGGCCACGCAATTAGTGTTTTCGTTGTGTCAAGTAATGCGTCCCTCAGATGAGCATCATTCACCGTAATACGTTCTTTCTAGACCCATATATTAACAATCATAATTCCACAGGGAAACATTGCTATTTATAGAGCATGATTATGGCGAAGACCCCTGGAGGAAAAAAAAACATGCATTAGAGCACATATTCTAGGTCAGTTGGGATCCGAAAATTAGCTCGAAATCTGAAGTGTTCACAATGGGACTCATTTTCGTCGAGATGTATGTCATCATTGAAAAAACAGAGAGAGAACAGGCAAGTAATGATTGAATCGATTCCCTCAATAACATATCTCAGATATTCAATAGTTATCGAGCAGGAACACAACACGATCACTTTAAGGATGAGCCCGAAACGGTATTACAATCTGGTTCCTTGAATTGCTATCAGAGTGTTACTTTCAGGCTACATTCGTCGGTAAATTAACCAACAAAATCAATGATAAGCGGCCATCTTGCTCTGAAATTCTCCGAGACCGTTTCTTAAGATAGCCTCATTAAATGAGCATTGCATGTTACCACTTCACGATTTGCAATTTTTTTAAGAACATATGAAGTAGATTTATTAAAATAGAACCGAAGAAGTTGTCGAGTTCCGAATAATCGTATGAATATTTTTTTCTTCATGTTTTTCTCTATTCGGACTGAGAAATAAAGACGTTTTCGACCCTTTCAGCACCTACGATCGTCTTATCTGTAGGTCAGTAAACGCTTTGAGCTTACCGAACACGCCTTTCGGGATCCGAATGCCATCACCAACTCATGATAACACCAACACCATGTCTTCAACACTAGGGATTGACAAGAATTTATTTCCCTTATAATACGCAGTCTCCTTCTGCGGTTAGTGATATCTGATGGAGCTTCTGTCTTTTCGGCCAGCTATGATGATAGCTTCACCTGTCTGCGTCCTTTCCCTTTGGCCGCCCTAGCTATTGTTCCCGTATGCTGAATGAGTGCAAAATTTTTTTTCTTTTTTATGAAGGTATGATAAAACAGAAATCGAGCTGGACAATGTCGAGCGATAACTCAAAAGCGAAGGACTGAATGACACTACTCATTCCTTTGCACCTGATTTAAAATTATCCATGTGGACAGAAATGCTCGAAGATCTATACTTAGCGAAGCACCATGTCCGATATTATACTTGATTATAACGTATCATTTATGAAGATTTCATTTAAAAAGAATATCAACACGGTATGAATATTATAACTGAATAAATTGCGTACGATGAGTCATCATTAGTATGAATACCTGTTCACCAGAACCTTTTGTTAATTGATCAATGTAGACAAAAACAATCTCTAACATCAATGCAAATATCCTCGATCATTTATCGCAAGGATACTGCATTTTAATTCTAACCATTTCTGAGTAACAAAAGTGATTAGGTCCTTTCACATCATTCAATCTCAAGTAATTGGAGTCGACAGGTAAAATAGAGTTAGAATTGGGTTGATTTCACTACGAATGTTTCCAACACCTTCCTTTCATCTTATCAGGAAATAACACTCTCAACAACAAATATGAAGACGCGCCTTATGGCCGGTGTCTTATCACACACAACTGATACCATCAATCGTGTCTTCCAACTAATACTAGTGATGGAGGGAAACGGATCCAGTATTGATACATAGTCTCTCTTTTAACATGCCAGTGATACGGTTGCATGAGAAAAGGCTATTGCTTGTGATTTCATCAATTCAGCACACGAGGCGACAATAGTATCTTCGCCTTCCTTTTCCGCTCTTTACAAATTATCGTACCATCTGTGTCGATGACAAAACTAAATATCGCCAGTCCGGTATACGCTTCCTACGTAGAGGAAGAGGTGGCATGGGTACAGCTGTGAGTTGTGTTGATTGTTTTTCCATCGTTCATACGCTTCGTATATCATGCGTTATTGGTTCAGTGAACGCGGCAACGGTCTCTTCCACATCGAAGGTCAGTCTACGGAAACCTTCACGAAGGATAATCTGCAGGTGCTGAGATGAAATGTTGGGGGGCTCATAGGACCTGGCTAAAGATGCCAAAAAAAACCAGTGATAATTCATTTCATGACATTTTTGTGATCCCCATGCTCAGGTCGAATGACGTGAAATGTTTTTTTCATTGAATGGAATGATACTTTCACGATAATTGATTCACCATTTCAAGCTATTGGACACGATCGGCCATGGCAAGCTCAATGACCCCCTAACGAAAATGTTGCGTGGTTTCACGGTTTCGTCGTAGAGGTAACACATCAAGGCTACATATTTAGCTTCAAATTTTGTTTGCAGCATGATAAAGTCTACATTTGCATGGAGCTAATGGACGCGAGCTTGGAGGAGGTATTCGCTAATTATTTACAGAATTCAGGTTCAGGTGAATACAGTCATTCACAATCAAAACGGAATCAATCTGGGAAAAAAGTTTGAAGTCTCTGAGATAGAGAAGTTTCTCGGATACGTTGCAGTTTCTGTGAGTGCAACATTTAAAAATACTAATCAGACACTTTTTTTGAAATAACTTCTGCTGAATTTTTCTTATGGGCATGGGAAAATTGCAACGGTTTATTTTAAGTTAAATTATTGATAATAAAAAGCGCATTATTTTCTAAAGGTCGTCGACGGTCTCGCGTTTCTCTGGGACAAACAGCCAAATACGAATCGTAGTGAGTCATTTATGAGTTCTCTGTTGAGAATGTTCTGGGGTTTTTCGTCGCTATCTATGCTTCATCGAACCAATCCGGTCGATGATTATTCGTTACGCATCTGACTGAAATCCATGCCAAACCTATTTTCTTTCACCGGTATGGGATCCACATGGGTCCTGGACCAGTACATGCCAAATGAAAAGTCATTCCGAAATTTGGACTGAACCTCATATTTGATCCATGCCAAACCTATTTTCTTTACCCGGCATGGGATCCACATGGGTCCTGGGCCAGTACATGCCAAATGAAAAGTCATTCCAAAATTTGGACTGAACCTCACATTTGATCCATGCCAAACCTATTTTCTTTCCCCGGCATGGGATCCATATAAACCCATGCCAAAATAACTTTCAAAGATCTCAGATCTCCGCCGATGCCACAAGCAGAAATTCTGACTCGTGCTCGAGGAAAGGTTGGTATTTGTAGTCGCTTCATGAGGTTAGGGATAACTACGTTGCGTGATGGAAACAATGACGAAATGAAGAGATATGTTTTTTATTCAAATAGAGCTTTGATTCTGGATATGATCAAATTCAGTTTTGCAGCTGGATTCGCTGGGCTACCATTTCCTGTTCAACAACTGCGAACATTTCGTGAATTGGTGCAGATACGGAGAACGCGTCCCGCCACAAGCGAAACGGGTACGAACAAGTGGTGAAAGATTATTATTTTGTTCATTCGTCTTCAGCATTAATCAGAACTTTAAAATGTGAAAGGAAAAAAAGGTTCACATTTTCTCACTTCAACATAAAATTTAATGATTTTGATGCAATTTTCATTAAGTTGTTTATGCGAATGGATGTTCAAATTCTTTGACGCTTTATGTTGCAGTTGTGGAAAGCGGCAAAAGTCGCGCTTTCACACGCGTTATCCAACCAGTCTGTTCATGTTCATCCACCCATATAGCAGATGGTACGTTTGCGTCATTTAATTCATTCGGCTGACAATATATCTCTGGTTCAAAAAAAAAGAATAATCGAAATATTATTATCCATCATTTACAAAAAAAATATACGAATGACAACCCCTGACATTCCAGCACATTTTCAAGGATGCTCACAAGCTCGATGCGTTCTTAGTGGCTGTCTGACAATGTCGAGAAGGCATTCATTCTTGTTTCGAAGGGATTGTGCTGGAGGAGAACACTTCCGAGACAACGAAAGTATACAACAATGATCAGCACCTTCTGCAGGTATGCAAAATATAATAATTCATCATTTATTTATTCCGCTTGAGGGAATTTTTACCAGATAATAACTGAGCGATAGGACGAATATACCGGTCATCCGATTCGGGTGGCGTTCAAGAGAAGAATATTAGACTGAACTGATTGATCTCGGACTATGAAATTCCTATTACAGCTCTTCTCCACCGACATTCAATTTCCCGAGAAGCTGTTTTATTTACAAGTTGATCCGATGACGATGGTGGAGAAGAATCTCATCAATTTCGGATCAGAATTTCGACGTGTATGCAAAGCCAAAACGCCGTCAATATTGATGAAAAATAAAGAACATGTTTCCAAAGAATATTCTGACAAAGATACTGATAGTATTCATCTGCCGAAATAGACTTCAACATTCTAATGGCTGACATTTGAAGCATTCTCATTCTTCGAAATTTGGAAATAATAATAACGTTTCATTGAACGCAATCTCTTCTGCTCTTCTTCTTCCTTCTATTCTCCGTTTCCTCTTTCCGTATCTCCAAAGATACGATTGTTTCTAAACAGTATCTTGATGGATACGAGCACTTTAATGCTCGGGCCTTCTACGTGGTATGACTATAGCTTCTATAAATGATCACAACGAAATTTGTTGTAGACGATGGTAAAAGCTGCAAACGAGCCGGCGTTATCGAAATATATTTTCCTGTGAGTTGTAGTTTTTTTCATGCACCTCTCCAAGGATTAACATGTTCTTATTTGTATTTGAGCTGCCGATTTGCTTACTGCCACGGAAATGATGCGGATGAACCGATATGCAATGAATGAAACGATGATGCGGATGAACCGATATGAGACGCCTTTCCCTTCTCCTCCTTCCGACACGTATGCTGTTGTCAAGAAAGCACTCTCTGATGCCACCACCTACGCTGACAAGTCATGCCGTGCTGTGTGGATTGGACGCGAGGAGGGTCTCTCCCCGACCGAGACTTCCTCTGCCGATCAGAAGGACATCGAGGAACTGTGCAAGCAACTCAATGATGACGTCATCACTCAGGCTCTCTCTGACGGCACTCTCCTCCATCATCGTCATCCCGAGATCAAAGGAGATCGCAAGAAACGACCGCTCAAGATCAAGTTCGCGTCTCCAAAGATCAGAGATCGTTTCCTTTCCCTCGTCCGCTCTACCCGTCCATCTACCGTAAACAAGTCAGGAGGAGCATTCATTCGACGCGACCTTTGCCCGTTTGAACTGGAACTGGAAAGACAGGCCAGAGTTGATGCACGGACTAACAACTGCAATCTCGGATATCTCCAGTTCGGTGTTCGTGATGAGAAAATGATCAAATTCACCGGAACTCTCCGCCCTCTCCCAAAAGGATACCTGACTCGCCCTCCCCGTGGATTCATCCCTGAGAAGAACAGCCACAATGGATCTGATTCACTCGGTACAAGCCATCTGAACCTGTCGAACCACAACCAGAATACGACCAACTCCGTCCTCTCGTCTCTGACTCCGATGCAACAAAAAATCTGCTGCAGCAAGTTCAATCAATGGAGGGTCAAGGCCTAGAACAGGAGCAGTGGTGAGGTACTTGTGTCTACTCCTTCCTTTGTGTCTGTCTCTCCTTCTTTTGTCTCTCCTTGTCTTTCCTCTTCCTCTTCATTTACAAACTCTTCTCCTTTTCCAGAATCTTCTAATATCGAGCTTTTTTTGACAAATGCGCGTTCCATCAGGCGTAAAACAATCTTCTCTCTTTCGGTAGATCCCTTAACTATCATATTATTCTGATAAGTGGTTGTGCGATTACGATGGTGATGCATTTCTTTTGGAATCTAACGACGATTATGTGGCATTTAGAAAAGATCGACCCATCAATGCTGAGAAATCTCGAGGCGGAGGTGTGGCAATTCTTTGTTCCCCGCTTCTCAATCCTTTCCTAGTTAGTTCTTTCGCAGCCTCCGGTATCGAATCTATCATCATCGATATCCACATTCCTGCCACCAAATGTTCCCTCTCCTTACAGTCCATTCGCATATGCTTGATTTACCGCGCTCCATCATGCCCCTCCTCCTCCCTTGAATCTTTTCTCGCTTTTATCGATCCTCTTGTGAGTAAAACTCCATTTATTCTCTGTGGTGATCTTAACTTCCCGAGTAGGTCTAATCTCACCTCACCAACCCAAAATGATCTTCTTTCTTTTGCCTGTGACCGTAATTTCACGCAATTTGTGGATTTCACTACACGTGGTGGAAATATCCTTGATCTTATCCTCTGCACATTTCGCGGTGGATATATTTTTGATAACCACATCGGAAATGAGCCTCGGTCATCATTTCTGACTAATTGGTTGCTCATTGGTTACGAACAGGGTCATTTTTTCGATTGGACCGAATCGCACCACTTCGGGTCGATTTGTCGGCGGCATGGTCCATTTATCAAACTCATCCTCTGGAAACACGCACTTGTAAAGCCTATTCCTAAGAAATCTAGCAAATCTATTTCTGATTTTCGTTCCATTTCCCTTACCTCTTCTGTTTGTAAAGTCTTTGAGAAAATTCTTATTAAAAAAATAACCTCATTTCTCGATGTAAACAACCTATTTGACCCCCACCAGACTGGTTTTCGTAACTGTCGATCTACCTCCACTAATCTTGCTGAGACCAATTCACATTATCTACGTATCTCTAAGAAAGGTCTCTGTAGCCATCAGCCATGTTTAGTAGGTGTCATTACTCACCCGGAGTGTAATCTTTCAACCGTGCGCTGATGTTTGCGATCATAGATTGCGTGCTCTCGACCTGCGGAGTCTCCGCTGCGAAAGGGGCGAAGAGAAAGATCACCAGTTCAGACAGCATCGGTGCATCTGTAAGTATGTATTGACGCCGTAATTTTCGTTCAGACCTAACTTATTTTCGACTCTCTGGGACTCCAGCCTGGGAGGTCAAATTTTTAAAGTGCGTCCAAGCTCACCAAACATGGTATACTTTGTGCCCATGATAAGCTTCAGTTAAAAGGGCATCTCAAAATCCATTTATCAAACTCATCCTCTGGAAACACGCACTTGTAAAGCCTATTCCTAAGAAATCTAGCAAATCTATTTCTGATTTTCGTTCCATTTCCCTTACCTCTTCTGTTTGTAAAGTCTTTGAGAAAATTCTTATTAAAAAAATAACCTCATTTCTCGATGTAAACAACCTATTTGACCCCCACCAGACTGGTTTTCGGAACTGTCGATCTACCTCCACTAATCTTGCTGAGACCAATTCACATTATCTACGTATCTCTAAGAAAGGTTCTCCTTTCGACACGGTTTACATTGATTTTCGAAAAGCTTTTGACTCCATTGATCATAGATTACTACTGTTCAAACTAGCCAATCTTGGTATTTCTGATCACCTCGTTTCTTGGTTTCGTGCTTACCTCTCAAATAGGACCTCGTTTCACCCGTTAGATCAGGCAAGCCTCAAGGCAGTTGTATCGGACCAATTCTCTTTATTCTATTCATTAATGACATTTGCTCTCAATTCCCTAAGTCTATTTATTATTCCGTTTATGCTGATGATCTCAAATTGTTTGCTGAAGCCCCTCTTTATTCAGATGATTTGCATTTGAACATTGTTGCTGATTGGTCCTCACAATGGAATTTAGGTATTTCCGAGACATTATGCATTACGGCATTCATAACCCTAGTAGATTATTCACAATCAATAATGTTGTCCTCACAGAACCTAGCAACTGTATCATTAAAGACCTAAGTGTGCATTTTCCCCTTTCCCTCTCTTTCTTGTCCCATATTTCTAAAATTATTTCTAGTACTCGTTCTAAAGCCAATGTACTCTTTAAATACTTCCGTAGCAAGAAGTCCCCCGTGTTGTATCTAAAGTCTTTCACTAAATTCCTCCGCCCTAACATTGCATATTGTTCAATTATTTGGAACCCAATTCACAGTGTAGATTTGACTAAAGCGCTTGAAAGGATTCAGCGTGATTTCACGCGTAGGCTTTACTATCGCTGTTCCCTTCCACCTGTTCCATATAGAACAAGACTTCACGATTTGAGTTTGTCTACATTAGAACGCCGTAGATTCACTATGGATATTATATTCCTCCACTCTATTATCAATAACCGATATTCTATGAATGTTTCCTCTCTGCTTACGTGTACTCCCATTTCTCGTACACTCAGAAATTGTCATAGTCTTCGCATTTCACTGCCGTTTATCCCTCATAACTCGTACTCCACCCTTGCCTCTAGAACAATTTCCATCTGGAACTCTCTCCCCCCTGACATTGTTTATTCTTCCCATAACGTCTTTCGTAACTTCATTCGTTCTCAACCCACCTCTTTCTACCCCGACTATATCATTTGTAATTGGCTTGATCTTTAATCTTTCCTTTTCCCCTCCCCCCCCCTCCACTACCCTTGCTGCCCGGCAAACACCCGATTCGACAATATCGACGGACCTCCGTTTCTTGAACAACTCTTCATGACAATTTATTGTACTTTCAACCTTGAACGGAATAAATGAATGAATGAATGAATGAATGAATCAGCCACTGTTTTGACAACTCCTGCTGGTTTCGTTTCACCACTCGCACTCAGACAGCACCTCTCCTGACATACATAAGTGAGAGAGGCTTCCAAGCCATATCAAGTTACGCTTCCTCACTTCCTTTCAACTTAGTAGTAGTGAGCATTTTTTTTTCAACTTCGTAGTAGTGAGCATTTAAAAAAAAAACTTTGATCAATGCACAATACTAAGCTACATTTTCCTGATTTAGTGAAAATCACAATGCGCATTTATTATAATCAAATCAAATCTGAATAAAATTCTTTTGAAGCTGGAATACGCTTTCTCCAAGGGGTTCGATAAACAAGATAAATTTACGCTAAAAAAATCAGTGACTCAGGGAATGGTTATCATTCGATGATTCTGGCTCAAGAATAATCGGTTATCCTTTCGAGAATGCGCGGTAGTAGTAAATGCCGAAGAATTCGTGAAACGCAATCACTTTCTCGTTTCCATCTCCCCTTCAGTCTACTAATCAGTCGCCTATTCCCATTATCGCGGCGATGGCTATCGCTAGCATTCGCCTCATTACAGAACTCTCGTTCTAAAACGAACCGGCCAAGAGCAGACTAATACAAATAAATGATGCTTCTTGATTCTCGCTATCGTTTATCCAAGCCTTCCCCACTCACTTGCTCGCACACAGGTCGGCGCAGATAGACTGAATGAGCGGCGAGAGATCGATGGACATGCCATTGATGAATTGTTCGTTCAATTGTTAAATTAGAAGAATGGAGGAATTACATCGTGGTTTATATAGATATTGATTCTGATCAGTTAAAGGATGTACGTAAATCAGGCGAGTGAATATCATTTGCGCATACATAATTCGCGAATTAGGGCATGAAACATTACTTGTTTTTGTGTTCCAGAAGTCAATGGATGACGAGACAGCCCAAGAAATATAGCCGATACTGACAAGACCTTCTGAGTGGCTTGGATGGTGGCGGAAGAACAAACACGTTGAGATTATGTTGGAAGCTCCTCGCTGCCATTTTTCTCATGGCTTTTCCCACGGCATGTACATTGTACAAGTACGAAGAGGAGACGTATTACTTATTCTACGTTATACTTAAACAAATATCTGTATTCTGGTGGCGGCCAGACATGGTATCTTTGCAGCGTGCTATCTCTTGTGCAGCAAATAGGCACACAACGTAGATAGAGAGTTGTTTTCTCGGATGGGTAACAATTCCGCAAACGACATTTCCGTAACTCGACATAATTCGATTTCTAGACACCATAGAATCCTGGCAGAGGTATCATTCTGATCAGCATAACTTCCTCTTTATTTTGACACCTCTGCCAGGATCCTAGGTTGGCTGGAAATCGATTTATGTCGAGTTGCGGAAATGTCGTTTTGGTCGAGTTTCGGAATTGTCGTTTACGGAAAAATTAAAGTTGCGGAATTGTCACCCATCCGTTTTCTCGTTGCACAAAGATGAAAAGAGGTGGAAGCGAGTCGCTCTTCTAAAGCTGTCAATCATTATCTGGCGGGAAAAATACCATAATGTTTCTGTAAGGTACGAAAAAGTGTATTCAATCTCGGAGAAACTAGAGCCTCACTACATGAGGACGGCTGTATGTGTGTTTCGGTTGTTTGTGATTGTTCTTTTATTCATCACATGCAATCGAAGATATTGGTTGTTCGCAAAAATTGCATGGAATACAATGTTAAACAAACGATTTTGACGGCTCGTTAAATTCCAGTGCGAAATGTTGAGAATTATCTTAGGATTTGGATCCATTCTCGTCCTTGTTAGTAGTCACGAGCGGTCCCACTCCATTTCTCTCCGATAAAACTTGGAATCAGTTTTCTACGCCACTAATTCAACAAGATTGAATGGAATCAGTGATCTACTCAACCAACCCGACAAGATCGGAATCGTTAGCCGGACTGGTCATTGAGAGAAACAACGTACTTATCAATTGAATCGTCTAGACCATATGTGATGAAACATCTATGGGCTCATCCGTGAGTCATTTCTGAGGTGTTTTCAAGACATTGGATCGTTAATTTTTAACCATCTCTATTGAATCTCATTCGAATCCTAACGGAATCTCTGACGATAGCTTAAGAGATTCCACAATTCTCGCCTGGTCGATTGTGTACTAAGAAGTTACGAGCCAAGAGATCACGGGGAATGAGAAGAATCGGATTCTGATTTGCCGTCACTAGTACACTTGAAAATTCTGAGTCGAGAATGATCCCATTTCAACCTCTGTTTGCAACCTATCCAATGGATGTGGTTGGTTTGAGATGGGGAGGGTAGCCGTAGTGTATGGGCATCCTACCACTCCAGAATGTGTACCTTGTTTCATATTCTGTACTCAGAAGTCCCACCACACACTCTTATACATAGAACACCGTTTTGCCTTCCCTTTCGAGCATTATCATATTGGCCTCGTTCTCGATAGGCACCAATAGGAAGCAGAATCCGAACATTCCGGACACTGCCTATTCAAATGCTTCTATGATGGAATAGTGTGATAAATCATAAGTAATATCACCCACATTCATCTTCAGCACGTGTGGATATTGTGATTAAAACATATGAATATTTTCGCTTTTAGCCAAATAGTAAATGGACCTTTTCCCTAGCAGATAAACCCCATATCGGTCAATCTTTTGAAATACGTACTTTGCACAGTGTGAGCTTTCTATCGAGGTACTCCTCCAAAACATAATCATGAAAACTGTCGGTTTGGAAAGCAAAATTAAGATCTAAGCGGAATGAGAAGCAACATTGGAGAGCAACGCCCTGCTCAATGAAACGCAAGCACTCTTTATCCGGTTCTTGCAATTTCGAAGATGTTGCTGTGACCTCCAAGAGTTGAAACAGGATAGGCGAGTTGGTAGAAAAACGAAAGTGAAATGAGACGATCGTTATCGGCGAAATAATTTCAATTACTTGGTTTGCATAGTTGCCTTTACGCTCATTTGGAGGAGTACCTCGATAGAAAGCTCACACTGTGCAAAGTACGTATTTCAAAAGATTGACCGAATTGGGGTTTATCTGCTAGGGAAAAGGTCCATTTACTATTTGGCTAAAAGCGAAAATATTCATATGTTTTAATCACATTATCCACACGTGCTGAAGATGAATGTGGGTGATATTACTTATGATTTATCACACTATTCCATCATAGAAGCATTTGAATAGGCAGTGTCCGGAATGTTCGGATTCTGCTCCCTATTGGTGCCTATCGAGAACGAGGCCAATATGATAATGCTCGAAAAGGAAGGCACAACGGTGTTCTATGTATAAGAGTGTGTGGTGGGACTTCTGAGTACAGAATATGAAACAAGGTACACATTCTGGAGTGGTAGGATGCCCATACACTACGGCTACCCTCCCCATCTCAAACCAACCACATCCATTGGATAGGTTGCAAACAGAGGTTGAAATGGGATCATTCTCGACTCAGAATTTTCAAGTATACTAGTGACGGCAAATCAGAATCCGATTCTTCTCATTCCCCGTGATCTCTTGGCTCGTAACTTCTTAGTACACAATCGACCAGGCGAGAATTGTGGAATCTCTTAAGCTATCGTCAGAGATTCCGTTAGGATTCGAATGAGATTCAATAGAGATGGTTAAAAATTAACGATCCAATGTCTTGAAAACACCTCAGAAATGACTCACGGATGAGCCCATAGATGTTTCATCACATATGGTCTAGACGATTCAATTGATAAGTACGTTGTTTCTCTCAATGACCAGTCCGGCTAACGATTCCGATCTTGTCGGGTTGGTTGAGTAGATCACTGATTCCATTCAATCTTGTTGAATTAGTGGCGTAGAAAACTGATTCCAAGTTTTATCGGAGAGAAATGGAGTGGGACCGCTCGTGACTACTAACAAGGACGAGAATGGATCCAAATCCTAAGATAATTCTCAACATTTCGCACTGGAATTTAACGAGCCGTCAAAATCGTTTGTTTAACATTGTATTCCATGCAATTTTTGCGAACAACCAATATCTTCGATTGCATGTGATGAATAAAAGAACAATCACAAACAACCGAAACACACATACAGCCGTCCTCATGTAGTGAGGCTCTAGTTTCTCCGAGATTGAATACACTTTTTCGTACCTTACAGAAACATTATGGTATTTTTCCCGCCAGATAATGATTGACAGCTTTAGAAGAGCGACTCGCTTCCACCTCTTTTCATCTTTGTGCAACGAGAAAACGGATGGGTGACAATTCCGCAACTTTAATTTTTCCGTAAACGACAATTCCGAAACTCGACCAAAACGACATTTCCGCAACTCGACATAAATCGATTTCCAGCCAACCTAGGATCCTGGCAGAGGTGTCAAAATAAAGAGGAAGTTATGCTGATCAGAATGATACCTCTGCCAGGATTCTATGGTGTCTAGAAATCGAATTATGTCGAGTTACGGAAATGTCGTTTGCGGAATTGTTACCCATCCGAGAAAACAACTCTCTATCTACGTTGTGTGCCTATTTGCTGCACAAGAGATAGCACGCTGCAAAGATACCATGTCTGGCCGCCACCAGAATACAGATATTTGTTTAAGTATAACGTAGAATAAGTAATACGTCTCCTCTTCGTACTTGTACAATGTACATGCCGTGGGAAAAGCCATGAGAAAAATGGCAGCGAGGAGCTTCCAACATAATCTCAACGTGTTTGTTCTTCCGCCACCATCCAAGCCACTCAGAAGGTCTTGTCAGTATCGGCTATATTTCTTGGGCTGTCTCGTCATCCATTGACTTCTGGAACACAAAAACAAGTAATGTTTCATGCCCTAATTCGCGAATTATGTATGCGCAAATGATATTCACTCGCCTGATTTACGTACATCCTTTAACTGATCAGAATCAATATCTATATAAACCACGATGTAATTCCTCCATTCTTCTAATTTAACAATTGAACGAACAATTCATCAATGGCATGTCCATCGATCTCTCGCCGCTCATTCAGTCTATCTGCGCCGACCTGTGTGCGAGCAAGTGAGTGGGGAAGGCTTGGATAAACGATAGCGAGAATCAAGAAGCATCATTTATTTGTATTAGTCTGCTCTTGGCCGGTTCGTTTTAGAACGAGAGTTCTGTAATGAGGCGAATGCTAGCGATAGCCATCGCCGCGATAATGGGAATAGGCGACTGATTAGTAGACTGAAGGGGAGATGGAAACGAGAAAGTGATTGCGTTTCACGAATTCTTCGGCATTTACTACTACCGCGCATTCTCGAAAGGATAACCGATTATTCTTGAGCCAGAATCATCGAATGATAACCATTCCCTGAGTCACTGATTTTTTTAGCGTAAATTTATCTTGTTTATCGAACCCCTTGGAGAAAGCGTATTCCAGCTTCAAAAGAATTTTATTCAGATTTGATTTGATTATAATAAATGCGCATTGTGATTTTCACTAAATCAGGAAAATGTAGCTTAGTATTGTGCATTGATCAAAGTTTTTTTTTTAAATGCTCACTACTACGAAGTTGAAAAAAAAATGCTCACTACTACTAAGTTGAAAGGAAGTGAGGAAGCGTAACTTGATATGGCTTGGAAGCCTCTCTCACTTATGTATGTCAGGAGAGGTGCTGTCTGAGTGCGAGTGGTGAAACGAAACCAGCAGGAGTTGTCAAAACAGTGGCTGATTCATTCATTCATTCATTCATTCATTTATTCCGTTCAAGGTTGAAAGTACAATAAATTGTCATGAAGAGTTGTTCAAGAAACGGAGGTCCGTCGATATTGTCGAATCGGGTGTTTGCCGGGCAGCAAGGGTAGTGGAGGGGGGGGAGGGGAAAAGGAAAGATTAAAGATCAAGCCAATTACAAATGATATAGTCGGGGTAGAAAGAGGTGGGTTGAGAACGAATGAAGTTACGAAAGACGTTATGGGAAGAATAAACAATGTCAGGGGGGAGAGAGTTCCAGATGGAAATTGTTCTAGAGGCAAGGGTGGAGTACGAGTTATGAGGGATAAACGGCAGTGAAATGCGAAGACTATGACAATTTCTGAGTGTACGAGAAATGGGAGTACACGTAAGCAGAGAGGAAACATTCATAGAATATCGGTTATTGATAATAGAGTGGAGGAATATAATATCCATAGTGAATCTACGGCGTTCTAATGTAGACAAACTCAAATCGTGAAGTCTTGTTCTATATGGAACAGGTGGAAGGGAACAGCGATAGTAAAGCCTACGCGTGAAATCACGCTGAATCCTTTCAAGCGCTTTAGTCAAATCTACACTGTGAATTGGGTTCCAAATAATTGAACAATATGCAATGTTAGGGCGGAGGAATTTAGTGAAAGACTTTAGATACAACACGGGGGTCTTCTTGCTACGGAAGTATTTAAAGAGTACATTGGCTTTAGAACAAGTACTAGAAATAATTTTAGAAATATGGGACAAGAAAGAGAGGGAAGGGGGAAAATGCACACTTAGGTCTTTAATGATACAGTTGCTAGGTTCTGTGAGGACAACATTATTGATTGTGAATAATCTACTAGGGTTATGAATGCCGTAATGCATAATGTCTCGGAAATACCTAAATTCCATTGTGAGGACCAATCAGCAACAATGTTCAAATGCAAATCATCTGAATAAAGAGGGGCTTCAGCAAACAATTTGAGATCATCAGCATAAACGGAATAATAAATAGACTTAGGGAATTGAGAGCAAATGTCATTAATGAATAGAATAAAGAGAATTGGTCCGATACAACTGCCTTGAGGCTTGCCTGATCTAACGGGTGAAACGAGGTCCTATTTGAGAGGTAAGCACGAAACCAAGAAACGAGGTGATCAGAAATACCAAGATTGGCTAGTTTGAACAGTAGTAATCTATGATCAATGGAGTCAAAAGCTTTTCGAAAATCAATGTAAACCGTGTCGAAAGGAGAACCTTTCTTAGAGATACGTAGATAATGTGAATTGGTCTCAGCAAGATTAGTGGAGGTAGATCGACAGTTCCGAAAACCAGTCTGGTGGGGGTCAAATAGGTTGTTTACATCGAGAAATGAGGTTATTTTTTTAATAAGAATTTTCTCAAAGACTTTACAAACAGAAGAGGTAAGGGAAATGGAACGAAAATCAGAAATAGATTTGCTAGATTTCTTAGGAATAGGCTTTACAAGTGCGTGTTTCCAGAGGATGAGTTTGATAAATGGATTTTGAGATGCCCTTTTAACTGAAGCTTATCATGGGCACAAAGTATACCATGTTTGGTGAGCTTGGACGCACTTTAAAAATTTGACCTCCCAGGCTGGAGTCCCAGAGAGTCGAAAATAAGTTAGGTCTGAACGAAAATTACGGCGTCAATACATACTTACAGATGCACCGATGCTGTCTGAACTGGTGATCTTTCTCTTCGCCCCTTTCGCAGCGGAGACTCCGCAGGTCGAGAGCACGCAATCTATGATCGCAAACATCAGCGCACGGTTGAAAGATTACACTCCGGGTGAGTAATGACACCTACTAAACATGGCTGATGGCTACAGAGATTCTGAGTTTTGAAGCGCGAGCGTAACAACTTTGATATAATATCCAAATTTTTAATAAAAACTGGATATTGAAATGTGTTTTTGTTTCAGAATCAGTGGAAGTGACGGGGCATCTGCATTTTTTATATATGACTGAGTTGGTATGTTGTTTTGAATAGAATGAGTATCTAAAACATGATAATAGTATTGTGTTTACATTGACACGATTGAAGAGGAGGCTTTGAATGAATTGTATTCCTTGTTCCAATAGAGCCATAATAATTATGTTTTTCTTAGAGCGAATCGACAACCATCGTCAAAACACTAATTCACCTCAGCTACGTTAGTAATCCTCTGTTGTGCAGTAAACATATTCTCAGATTCAGGTGTTTCAAGTAGATGCTCTTGCCTGGGATGAGGACACTTTCAATTCATCATATATCCAACTCCCAGATGATGTCGTATCTCCATTGAAGCTACGAGGATGCTATCAGTCAGTTTAACTTCTCTCCTAGTATTCACAATCGCTCTAGGCGAAAGAGAACGAGCAGGAATGAGCCGTGATTGAGAGTTTGAATCCTAGAGATAATTTATACGCGAAATTTTTCTCATTTTTAGCGTTGACCTCGAGGAAGTGAACGTCTACCCCCTAATGGTGAGCTATGGTTATCTTGACATTTAACGCATGCAGAAATGAATGATGTGATGGTGATTTGTTGAAGACTTGCCTACAAAAAACATTTCCAGGTAAACTCGACTGGTCACGTCACGGTCTCTCTGGAACTTCTGATAACTCAGGGTTGTAAAATGGATGTAGGTTATATCTATGAAGATTTAAGATTACAGGGAGATCGCACATTAGATAACAACTTACATTGCATACAATCTAGCTAACCGCATAAGTTCGTGTTCCCAATGATAAAGTCGATACATAATGATTATCACACTTTCAGTATGTACGTATGCCTTTTGATCATCAATCGTGCAGAGTGTGCGTGATGTTTGCTGGAAACCAAGTGGCAAACTTCTCGATAGAAGTTAATGAAGGGATCCCAGTTGGCGTGGGTTTTGTTTCTATAATTTGCTGATTCGCACACTCATGAGAACATATTCGAGAAATTAAAAATTTACATAGATAACACATTTAAATATGAGGCCGTTTGCCTAAGTCGAGCAAATCCGACTAGGTCTGGCACAGCTCGAAAAGGTCGATTCCCTGAAACTGTGTGGTTTGGGGTTATCGAGGGTGCTGAAGACGATGGGCGTATCCATTTTGCACCTAGTGGCCACGTTGGCTCCAGATGACGTCACGTCGATATCACATTTTGACGTGCCGTGCGGCCTCCGAGAGTGCTAATTTTAGGTGAGTAGGGTTTCCGGGGTAGAATTGGACGACGAACACGTCATGCTAGTTTATTTTTCATGATTATTAAAAATAATTGTTTTTAAATCGACTTTTCATTGGATCATTTGTACCCTTAGCAACCTATGTAGATCGATCGGGCAAGACGAGAGGATTCTAAATATATAATATAAGCCAAATCGTGCATCAGAAAAAAATTTGGGCCAAACTAAAGTGAAGGAATTCAGTCAGAAAACGAGTCATTCTGCCCTTCTCTCCCCTCCCCAACTCCCTTCCCAGGTCGAGGGGGGCGAGAGAGTGTGGGGAATCGAGAGAGCGCGCAATAGAGGAGGGGGAGAGAAGAGCAGAATGGATCGTTTTCTGACTGAATCACTTCCCTTTATCTTAGCCCAAATTTTTTTCTGATGCACGATTTGGCTTATATGATATATTTAGAATCCTCTCGTCATGCCCGATCGATCTACATAGGTTGCTAAGGGTACAAATGATCCAATGAAAGTTGAATTTTTAAAAATTATTTTTAATAATCATGAAAAATAAACTGGCCAGTCGTGTTCGCCGTCCAATTCTACCCCAGAAACCCTACTCGCCTAAAATTAGCACTCTCGGGGGCCGCACAGCACGTTAAAATGTGATATCGACGTGACGTCGTCTGGAGCCAACGTGGCTACTAGGTGCAAAATGGATACGCCCATCGTCTTCAGCACCCTCGATAACCCCAAACCACACAGTTTCAGGGAATCGACCTTTTCGAGCTGTGCCAGCCCTTGCTCGAAAACTACGCAAACGGCCTCATATGTTTCGAAACGGACAATAATTTGATAAATTGTAGGGTCCCACCGAGTGGACAATGGGCCGAACGGTAACCACCAAGGATGAGTTCGAAACCAGACTAGGGCTTCCAATGAACGAAGTATTTTTTTTTCATTATTTTTATAACGCATTTTGTCTCGTTGTCTTATATCATCATCGTTTCCTCTTTCGATGGAATCACTCGATTTGCAATATTTAAAAAAAAACTGTTTATCTCCATTCAAGCAGACCAGACAAACCCAATCAAATTGCAGGTTCAGATTCTGTACACTATGGCACGAAACGGCACGTTTTACATGTACTGCCTAGTCGGGATCAGTGAGTATATTCAATCCCCAGATAGCCAATAGAGATCGATATGAATACACATCGGGATTTTGTTCGCCTTCTCTTCATTTTTCTCTTTCACTGTCTCAGGCGTTCATTGAAAGAGTGCTCGAAAGGAAGATACGGCGACTCGTATTTCAAATTCTAGAAGCGATTTAATCCCAGTTTTGCAGTCTTGTTCGCATCCGCAACTTGTCTCTTCGGTCACGTATATGCTGATGACAAGGTGTGCTCGTTTGCATCAACAACCAATCACAGTGTGCTCTGTTAGAGTACCACTTTTGCACATTTTGTCTCCACGGATTGTTCAATAGTACAAGATTATAATATTTTGAGATTTCACAATCACTATCCACGATATCCATTATCACGTTTGGTATTGGCATAGTAGCAGGAGGGATCGCCAAACAGCTGTCACTGTCTAACCTTGGTATGGTATCATCTCATGGCGTGGAAAAAGTTAAGGAGAAGAGAAAACACTTGAATTCCCACCATTGCGTATCTCAGCTCCCAGTGAAGCTAGGGACTCGAAACTTGGAATAACTTGGAAATGAAGAAATCCTCATTCCACCATAAAAACGAAGTTTCACGTCGCTAGCTTCACTAGGAGCTGAGATACGCAATGGCGGGAATTCAAATGTTTTCTCTTCTCCTTTGACTTTTTCCACGCCATCATTCATAGTTTTCGCAAGGTTTTTTTAAAAAAATTACTAGTTAGCTGTCCGATTCTACTCGATTATCCAATTTGCAAACTTTCCTACTCGCCCCTAATTTGAATAGCCCCTAAAAATTGTAATATTTTTAATAACGTTTTAAATATTGATAACTTAACTTCAAATAGTGTGCATTGCAGGAACGTTTATGTTTGCCGACACTGCTATAATCTTCATCCATCCCTTCGTTCAATACGTTCTATCGTACTATTTCAAGTACAAAGAGGAACAGAACAAAGCCGCGCTTCTCGCAGGCCAACACAGGGTGAGTAAAAGCGACCATAAATTTCACGGTGCTTTGCCTCTATATGAACTCATGTGGTCTTTGACGATCAGCTCTGGGAAATCGTGGTGTTGCAGTTGCCAAGGGCTAATGTTTGATGCGCAGTCTCAAATTACTCAACATAGCCGCCATATTTGCAATTAAATTACGAGTAATAGGTGAGAGTCAGCCACAAGGCTCAGTTGATGATTGATCTCGACATGCATTCACAGGGAATATTCGGAAATGAAAAAAAGGGGGGGGGGGCAATGCATTATTCAAAAGGAAGAAACACACCTTTGGAAGTCATCTATTCAGGTCGTAGTCGGCTGGTTCAGTGCAGCATGGCAGAGGATGGTTGACATCGGTCCGGCCTTCCTCGGGCACATCACTGCACGCGGCGTCCTGAAGAACGGAGCTGCGCTTGTCTTCCTCTGTATCATGCTTCTCTGTTTCACTCTCATTCTGTACGTGGCTTAGTGCGCCCACTTCTTTCCACAAAAAGGGGAGGATGAAACGTGATCTAGTAGTCTGGCTTAAATCTGTCTTTTCCGACCGCACTTTCGCAGTCCGATTGTCCTCTATTACTAGTCATTCGTTCCCCCCATTGTATCTGATGTGCCTCATGGCAATGTACTCGGTCCAATTCTATTTTAGATTTACTTCACTGACCTCTCCCAGGGCCCATCTCTATCTCACAATGTTTCCGTGTAATGCCGAAATTATGTCGAAGTTTACGTATTGCATGATATAACCACCATAACTTGTATAACTGCTGAATTCCAATATGCACTCAATTGTCCCTCTAAATGGACCCAGCGTAGTCAATTGTCTCTATTTAATAATAATAATAATATTTATCATGCGTTTTAATAAGAAGTAATCGAAAAACATGGCGGCAAAGGAATGAGCTAGGAAAACTACACAGAAAGTATAAATAAAGTTACAGTTAAAGCAATTTGGAGAATGCCTTAGGATTCCTAGACATGATGACACTGTTGGGGAGAATGTTCCATCTATTTACAATACGATTACTAAGAAAATGATCTGAGGAGACTCTATTGAAACGGTGCTTCTTTAGTTGAATACAGTTACGACGGGAATTTCTAATGATGGATGGGCGAAGGAAGAAGTTATCTACTGTGAGCTCTAACTCTATATGTACAATCTTGTAAGCACAACATAAATCGATATTCGCTCGTCGACTCTCGAGCGTTGTTAGACCAAGGGCACGTAGTCGATTGGTGTAGTTGGTGAGGGGCTCTCTGCACTTGTTGAACACTCGTTCACTGAACTTTCGCTGAACTGATTCAATTAACTTGATGTTCTCTCTGTCTGTTGGAGACCAAAGTTCGCTACCGTATTCTAGGATGGGCCTAACGTATGATGAGAAAAGACGCGCGTATAATTTGAGACTGCGGGAGGAGAACGTGCGGGTGATATAGGCACACCGTGCCTTAGCGCGAGAGACTATTGATTAGATGTGACTAGAGAAAGAAAGTTTGTTGTCGTAAGCAATGCCGAGATCCTTGAATACCGTCTTAGTGGGAAGAGATATTTGGCCAATTTTGAAGTCAAAGTCGGGATGTCTAGGGCCAATTTGCATTATGATAGTCTTAGTGACTGAAATCGATAATCCCCATGTTATGGACCAGGATGAGAGCGCGTCTAGAGCAAGCTGGAGGAGGGAAGGTTCACCTATGGAGTACAACTTGATATCATCTGCATAGAGATTGCAGTGAACACCAGGGGGAAGAATACGTGAGATATCAGACACATAGATATTGAATAGGATGGGACCGAGACATGATCCCTGGGGCACGCCTGACACTACTGGGTAAGGAGTTGAGAAACTGTTGTCAACCATAACGGATTGGGTGCGGTTCTTCAGGAATGACTCAATCCATTTGAGTAGACTACCAGTGATACCGATCTTAGCGCACTTATGAAGTAGCAAGTTAATCGGAATAGAATCAAACGCTTTACTGAAATCAATGAAAGCTACAGAGACGAATTGATTTGCATCAAGTGCCTTGTGCCAGTGGAAGAACGAGGAGAGGAGAGAGGAGATGCACGATCGCTTAGCACGGAAACCGTGTTGAAAAGGACACATCAGACCATTCGAATCGAGATGTGCTAATAGCGCTTTACTGATAACTCGCTCAAGGACTTTCGAGGAGGAACACGCGAGTGATATTGGGCGGTAGAAAGAGGGGTCAATTTTTGGACCCTTACGCTTGTAAATTGCGCGAACAAAAGCTGTTTTCCAGATGGAGGGGGAGGAACCGTGAAGCAGAAAACGATGGAACATAATGGACAGAGGGGCGAGAATATAGTCAGCGGCGTTCTTGAGAAAGATGTAGGGCAGGAAATCGGGAGTGGTGGAATTGCGAGAGGGTAATGATCTGAGAATCTTATGCAGTGTAATCAAATCGATATCGACGTAGTCAATCGATTGATCGCATAAGGGGATTGGATGAGAGGGCGTTGGAGGAGAGGAGAAAGAGAAAGAAGAACGGAAAGTATCAGCCAACACTGACGCTTTGGAGGAAGAAGAGGTGTGGTGATGAGAATTGACAATGAGAGTGGGTATGGATGGGCATTCGTCTTTGATCCGATCGGAAGCAAGACGATAGAATGCGCGAAGGTTACGTGATTTCACGAGGTTGCGCTCGTTACTCTTTGCTGTCTCTCGAAAGCTCTTTCTAAGAAGCTTACTAGTGCGAATGAACGGTTCGGTTCCAATAGTACTACGGCGGCGATAAAGAAGACGGCATTTTTGAATGAGTTTCCTAGTCTTGGGTGAGAGTTTAGCGCGCTTAGTTGATGGCTTTGTGATGGGAACAAAGGCTTCAATGAGGTTTCGTAAGATATCACAGAAAGTTTCGTAAAGATAGTCTGGATCGTTACTCTGAGAGAGAACGAATGGCCAGTCAATTGAGGCAATGTGGCTATTGATTGCCTCCCAGTTAGCCCGGCCGAAGTCGCGTCTGGGGGGATCAATGCTAGATGGGAGGGAGCCAATGAGACCAAAGATCACAAGGTTGTGGTCGAGAGAAGGAAGGGCGCTTCTACAGTAATCTGGGAGACTAATCGGGTGTCAGAGACAAGAACGAGATCAAGGATCCTATCGTTTCTTGTTGGGTCGGATACTAGTTGAGAAAGCGAGGATGAAATGGAAAAGTCGAGGAGGGCTTTACTATGATGGGAGTCTGCAGTTAGATCTACCCAGTTAAGGTCGCCGCAGTTCAGATCACCACAGAGAATGATATGACTGGGGTCGCGCGAGATAAAGTCGTGGAGGAAATTGAGGCACTCAGAGAAAGAATCAATGGAACAGGAGGGACTCCTGTACACACAAACTAGAACAGTAGGGGAGGATCGCATGATGCGAACACTGCACACGACGATTTGACAGTAGATGGAGAAAGAGCGAGAGTCAATCAGGAAAGAGGGGATGGATCGGTCAACGAGAATAGCGCAACCACCGCCACGAGTGGAGGAATCACGGTCAGAACGGTAGACAGAATAGCGATCGAAAGACATCATATTGTCGGTTACAGTATCCCGAGTGGCCCAGGTTTCAGAAATGAATACCAAGGAAAGCGCATGATCGCAGAGAAATTGGCCAAGCATATCAAGTTTGTTAGAAACGGAGCGAGCGTTTATTGAGAGGGCAGAGAGAGTGGAGGGAAGCGAGAGAACCGAGATAGAGGAACGATCGATAGTGCGAGAGAGTGTGGAGAGAGGAGAGAGCGCAGTGATTGAGAGGGGAGAGTGAGAGAAAGAGAGGTCAGAGGAGGGAATGGAGGGAAGGGGCAGAGGAGAGGAGGGAACTAGGGAAGAGGGGTGGGAGAGAGACTCGGCGGCTGATTGGAAAGAGGAGAGTATTGATTGTGTGATCGATTGATCCTCAAGAGAACGGTCCTAATCGCGGGGAATGAGGAAGTTGTGCTTAGGGGATGCAAGAGGGAGACTAGCAGCGCGAGAGGCGGGGATAGGGGAGGTATTGAGAGTTGGCGATGGAGCTTCAATTACCATAGACAACTCATGGGAGTCAGGTCTACCGTACTTACTATTGGTACCTGACCCGCCTCCGTCGTGCTGTCTCTTACTGCTTCCTCCTCCCCTTGACTCGCTGTGACTGCCTCTGCCGCCCGTCCTCGATCCTCTCGATCCACCCTTGGATCCGCCTCGAGCTCGAGTATGGGGAAGTTTCACACTCGATCTGCCTCTGGATGGGCTATGGTTCTGAGTAGAGAAGTTAGTGAAATCTCCCCCCGGAAGAAGAAGAGAACGGAGTCTCACAATGCGGAAATCGCGTACAGTATACACGATCTGACCCTCAGAGTAATTCCGTTCTCTAGCCTCAGATCTGAGTCTACGATCTGTCTCTAGTTGCTCTCTAGTATAATCTCCTCTAATGAATGTCCTACTACTTCCCGTCAGTCTACCACACCTGACCCTGATCGATTCAGAGAAGAAAAGATCCCTCGATTCCATCGTGGGGAAGGAGATCTTGATGATACGAGGCGTGGTGCGTCCCTCCGGACGAATCTCCGGATGACGATGGAATGATACCTCACCTTTCACACTGTTCAGATCAGAGTTATTAATCGTGTCGAAGATCATAGAGATGATCTTTCTATCATTCTCAACCGTGGCCTCTACCGTATCCAGCTCAGGCGTATTCACGAGGACACAACGCTTAGCTTTCTCATCTACGGTTACCTTCTGGTTGAGGGCAGGCGATCACGCCCGTGGTTACCGTATCCACAGTGGTGGTGGACTGAGAGAGTCTCTCGACGAGAAGACGGACGAGGTTGGTGAGGTCACCCATCTGCTTCTGCTGACTGACCATCATCTGATACAGCATCTCATTGCTGACAGATGTGTCCATCCTATAAGGGAAGAGGCAGCCGATAGTAAGGAGAAAACTGTGAAAGACGCGAGGGACTAGAATCAATCAATCACTGGGAAGGGGGGCAAAAGACGGGTCACAAACGGTGTTGGCTGATGTGATACAGGGGATAGAGGAAGAAAAGACAGCGCGGTCCTTCCCTTTCGGGAAGCGGCAACAGGGGAACCCAGTGACTGAGAGAAAGCTAGGGTTTCTCTGGGTGGGACGCCTAATTAATGAGTCCACAACGGGAAAACTCGGCAGTGGGGAGGAGAGAGAGGTCACTCACCGTCTCTCCCCTTGACCAGAGAGGGAAGTGACCAGAGAGGGAAGTAGTCAATTGTCTCTATTTGCTTCTAAGTGTTCACACATTCGCTCAGGATCCATTCTGTTAATCACTCGTTATCGAATATCCACTGATGTTCCCTTTTGCTTACTTTGACTCTCCATTTTGGAATCCTCACAACCTAAAATACACTAAATTATTAGAGAAAGTGCAACACTCATTCACTCGTCAAGCATTCTACCGTTATTTACCCTCTTCCATGTCATTCCCCTCTTCTATTGCCTCACCCCAAGATCGCATGGATAGCATTGGCAAGCGCACGGTTACTGAGAGGAGAGTAATAGGTGATCTTTGTATACCGACTTATATGATCATGAATGGTTGTTCAATTATTCCTCGTTCATCTTTCCACGTGTACACGCCGACTCGAGATCGAGTATCTACATTCGGTATCAACTCCGAATTTGCCATGAGCACCGGCAGATTCCACTCATTCCCTGTCAGAACCTGACGAAGAAGTTCAAGAGATAGCAATTGTCCGGGCTGTCAGTACGTCAACTAAAAATCAGTAGCAAGTTAAAGCTATTAGAGTTTTGCCCTTCTATTCAAGAGTTCAACTCATTGCCATATTTGCGAGCCGATTACTAGTTGTCGGTGAAGGTCACTCAAACGACACATTTGATGATTGATCTCGACATGTTGGAATACTCGGTTGCGAATTGAGGGGGTGAAGTGATCCCCAACCTCTCATATTGGGCTAGCTATCAGCTCTAGGAATGGGGACTTCACACACAACTTATTGGCATGGGTTGCAAAAAAAGTCATCCGTCGACCCTCTCAAAAGTTTCAATAAATCGTGGAACGGCTCTTAAATGAAAATACGATTACTAATCTAGTCGTGAATTGACAGGCGAGTGAGATAGTGAGAGAAATGGAATCAAGATAGGTCCTAAGAGCGTCACCAAACATACTAGCCAGGAGGCACGTAAGAACGGAGATTATTTTTACATCGTGTCATTCAAAGTCGTATTTCTCCTAATGATCTCGCCTTCTTCGTTAGTATCATCATAATTACGCGACATCCTCAAACAGCCTTTTCCTTGTCTCATGTTGGTTTTTATATATTTTTCTGATTAAGTGCTGTTCATAGCTGCGCAGGGTCAAGAATCAGACATTTTTGCAGAATGATTAATTCCTTGTCTCTCGCTTCGTCCGATTGATCCTTGGCGCGTATCAATCGACTTTCCGCACCAGAGGCAGATGTCTCACTCTCTGGTATTTCCCTTTGTTCCTTTTCATGTTTCCCTCTTCCAGACTTCTCATTTGATCTAATGCGGAATTTCAAACTTGCACATATGATTCCGCCGCACACTGTTTCCGTTTTGCGTGTTATCTCGCAATTATCCCCGTGTACATTCTTGTTCTTGATAGCGCAATGAAATACTCATTGATTTCCAGTGAATGGGCATGGCTCTTATCTCCTCGTTCATGGACTTGCAAGACCCGATGAAGGAGCTCACGCCCGGAGACTTGATTGAATTCAGGTATTGATGTTTTATTGAAATAAAATAAATGATATTTTAATCGCTCGAACTCGGGGAGCAGACTCGCCTTGTATCAGGTTCGCATTAAGTTTTTTGTCTAATAATGCATTCAATTTTTTCTACTTACTATCAAACAAATCTGAAAGAAAGTCTTCCACAACCAATCGATAAAACCATTCGAATGATTTATCAGCACTGGGCGCTGTACGAGAGAGTGAAGGAAGGAGCGCATTATGTCATTCACTTCTTGCCTGAAGGTATATCAATGAATAATAGATCATTATTATTTACAAACTAACTGTTTATCATTCGAATCTTTATTGTGTGTATGACCGACCTAGTCATATTCCAGGGAGCACCAGATCAGAAGTGAGGTAGGACCCACTGGAGAAACCCGCCCGAAAGAGCAGAGTTGGGAGGAATAATCATGCTCACGCGATGTTAGTAGAAGTATCATATTAAAAAGTTGTGTATAATTTTTATCTGCGAGAGATCTAACATCGTCATCAGCCCTGCCAGTCAATTTGTTTTCTTTGTGAAATAATTATTCGAGATATTTCAGATCTCCGCCGTTGCCACAAGCAGAAATTCTGAATCGTGCTCGAGGAAGGGTTGGTATTTGTAGACGCTTCATGAGGTTAGGGATAAATACGTTGCGTGATGGAAACAATGACGAAACAATGAAGATATATTTTTTTATTCAAAGAGAGCTTTGGTTCTGGATATGTTCAAATTCAGAGATGTTTTGCAGCTGGATTCGCTGGGCTATCATTTCCTGTTCAACAACTGCGAACATTTCGAGAATTGATATAGATACGGAGAACGCGTCTCGCCACAAGCGAAGCGGGTACCAATAAGATCATTCCGTTGTCCATTCCTCTTCACCAGTAATCAGAACTTTAAAGGTGTGATAGAAAAATGATAAAAAGTAGTGATTTTGATGCAATTTCCATTACAAGTTGGTGATGAGAAAGGATGTTCGAATCGTTTTGACGCTTTATGTTGCAGTTTTGGAAAGCGGCCAAAGTCGCGCTTTCACTCGCATTATCCAACCAGTCTGTTCATGTTCATCCAGCCATATAGCAGACGTTACGTTTGCAAAGGTAAGTTCATTCGGCTGACAATAGCTCTCTGGTTCAAAAATGAAAAAAAAATCTAAATATTATTATCCATCATTTACAGAAAATTATACTAATGACAGCCCCCTTCAGCACATTCAAGGATGCTGACAAGCTATTTGCGTTCTCAGTGGTTGTCTCTGACAATGTCGAGAAGGCATTCAACTATTCGTGTTTCGAAGCGATTGTGCTGGAGGAGAACACTTTCGAGAATACGAAAGTATACAACACTGAAAAGCATCTTGTGCAGGTATTCATCATTTATTTATTACGCTTGAGGTATTTTTACCAGATAATAACTGAGTGATAGGACGAATATACCGGTGATACGATTCGGGTGGCATTTATGAGAAGAATAATAGACTGAATTGATTGATCTCGGGCTTATGTTGAAATTCATATTACAGCTCTTCTATACCGTCAATAAATTTTCCGAGAAGCTTTTTCATTTCCAAGTTGATCTGATGATGATGGTGGAGAAGAATCACATCCGTTTCGGATCAGAATTACGACGTGTATGCAAAGCTAAAACGCCGTCAATATTGATGAAAAATAAAGAACATGTTTCCAAAGACTATTCTGACAAAGATACTGATAGTATTCATCTGCCTTCAACATTTCGAAGGCTGAATTTTCGAAGCATTTGTCAAGCTTCGAATTACGCAAATAAGATAAAGTGAAGGGAAATTGTAAGTGCTGTGCAACTACTGCTGCTTCGCAAAAGTTGATATTTTCACACAAATCACATATTGCTGAATTTGCAGAATATGCCCACGTTTCTTCCGTATAAATGTCCCTCGCTTAACATCGATGACCACATCATCATGCATTTCTCTCTTCTGCTCTTCTTCTTCCTTATATTCTCCGTCTCCTTTTTCCGCATCACTAAGGATACGATTGTTTCTAAACAGTATCTTGATAAATACAAGCACTTTAATGCTCGGGCCTTCTACGTGGTATGACTGTAGCTTCTCGAAAATGTACTCTACCGATGTACTCTCTTGAATCGAAAATGTACTCTACCGTCCTTTAGACTACGGAAAAATTATTTTGAGATCGATAATAGAAATTTTCGAAAAAATCTGACCCAAGGAACTCGATCTGACCCATCGGACTGGGTTACCGTAATCCCTAGGCTAAAGTAATATATATGTGACAACTTTTATTTAGGTTGGCCAGTTCACCTCCGGGCTATTCCCAGTTGCTCTTTTGTCACCCCCCCCCCCCTCAAAAAGTATGAGCAAAAGCAGAGGAACATACGCGAATGTTAAGGACTGCGAGAATGAGTGAGTTTCAAGAGAGAACGAGCTTGACATAACCTTCTTAAACGACGATTATTCTATTAGTGTATTATTGTACCTTTTATTGTACTATCTTGGATCAACTAAATCGCAAGAGTAATACTTCAAAAATGGGCTACCTTCAGATGCCGGTCTCTCTGCGATACGAAGATGCCAGGATGCGGAGCCGAGTGCATGTCCCTCAGTAAAATCCACTTCCAATTTGCGAACAGAAAGGAGTACGAGGTGGAATTCAACGATTTCATTGACATTCTCAACAAACACTATCCATGATTGCCACATGATAAATTCACGTTCCGCGTACGTTTATCACATCAAGAAATACAGTGCATGAAATGGTCAATATTGTTGCACAACATACGTCTCCTTTCAATTATCGCATACAATAGCTCCGCACAGCACGAGTTGAAGCGTCACATCTTTCATGCAATCGTGTGCCATCTCGTAGGGACTAGAGTGCGCCATTCGTGGTAATCGTCTCTTCATTATGTGCCGTCTCTCGCATCTCTAACCGACGAGAGTCCATCAAAATGAAGAGAGACGATGTCGATTTGTCATCAATAGTAGGGACGCGCTAGAGTGAACCCTATGATACTGAGAAATCGCGCGCGTGTGTAGTGCAATAGGTTAGGAATGGAGCAGACGAGCACAGTTTGCACGGTGGCGTGCTATGGGGGAGTATAAAGAGGGGAGAGTGGAGAGAGAACGAACAACGACAACCATGGCTCTTACCAGTGAACGTGAGTGTTTATATAACTTCATTTTAACATTTAAGGTTAAGTATTTTATCACTGTCTAAACAATGATGTGCGCCCAGTCTAGCAATCAGCTTACCGTTGCCTTCAATCACGGTTCAATCAATTTTTAGAAGCAAAGGCGCTTCTCAAGCCAATTCATGCTGCGTATGCGGAGAATCTCGAGAAGGTGAGAACAACTTTCCGTTCAGCATTAAACACAAACTTTCTTCAGGGAAACCCGAAGGCGGTCGCAAGCTTTTACGCCCCCGACGGAGTACTGGTTCACAAGGGAAAGACATGCTCACATGGAAGAGATGGTTGGTGAATTGTCATCAATTGTCGATTTAGTAAGCGGTAGATGACACCAATAGCGCTTGTCCAAAATGAGAGTGATATCGAAATATTGTAGCGATCGAGAAGCACCTTGCGCCCTTCGCCGTCCCGACCGACACTGTTGTGAGTACTCTCATGCAGTTCTCATTACTCATCATAATAGTTATTCACCACACTGAATTACATACTCCTTCCAAACACTTCAATCTGTCAGCAAATTAGTGACAATGAACAATTCCAGATCTCCAATGAAATCTACGAAGCAACGTCCGACCACATTGTGTACCGTGCTGTCTACAAGACAACGATCAAGAGCAGCGGATCACAGTTCGGAGGTACGAGATTCACACATTCCATTTGTCGATCACTGAAGCTTTTCCTTGATTACAGTACTTTGGATCATTCCTCATTATTCGATATTTCGAGAAAGACTCTTTATTCTTCACATGTTCACACACGATTTTCTGTAATCCTTTTCTCACTTAGCAATAAATATATTTACGATTATTCCAGGCAACTTCGAGCAGATCTTCCGCAAGGAGGGCAGCGAGTGGCTGATTATCTACGATGAATTTGAGGCTTGACCTACTTTTCCAATACGCTGTAAACATTTTCCCGATGCACAGATAAATGTCATCTGAACAAATCTCCTTGATTGCACTAGAATAAATTAATTGTATGGCTTGCTCTGCTTTCAATACTGTGTTGGAGAACTTATTATTTATGGTAGTTGATGTGTATAGCTGCTATAGATATCTTTATAAAAGGTTTAATTATGGCCCACCTCCGTATGAGTCGTCGTAATTACACTTCGATTTTTACCATACCACACTAAGCGTCGTGGTGTGCTTTTCCCGCTCTCGTTTGAGCGCGTCATACTATTCTTCGCGCCGTCTGGGAGTATGCCAAATGTTCACCAGGGGCCTCTGGATCTATCTGCTCTTCTCGATGGTAGTTGTAACGCCAACGAAATCGTGATAAACATCACATGCGCAGGCATTGATGCGAAAGCACTATACCGCCTGCGAAAGGTAAATATAGTTTGAAATTCCATAAAAGCACATCCAAAACAGTCAAATACTATAATTTTTGACCAAAATTCGTTTCAGAAAATGCTCGACGGCGACACCAATCTAGGATCATTCACGATATTAGTCACTGACACGCTGGCCTTTGTTCGGACATGTTTCGGGGTGCCCATCTAGCAGGAGATCATAAATTCAGTAAGGTCGAGGACATTCTGCTCTACCGATAACTTGATAATAGTACGTGATTTTCTAATGCGTTTTATGTTTAAATGGCTCCAAAATTCAATTCCTGCAAAATTGCTAAAGGAAAATGAGTCAATTGAAAATGTTCTTATCGCAACTTTACTCGGATGATGTTCTATTCCCCGAGAAACTCGTGAATTTCACTGGTGATTTCGTTACGACGATCAACAATAATTCAATCAGTTTCGAAAAGTTCGTTGCTGATGAACGAGATGAGATACGCGAGCGACTTCACAAGGTGCGACATCTGAACTGTCCCTACGTTGATGAGTGCAGCACTTTCTGGTAATTCAATTGATGAATATCATCTTATTTTGTCCGAATTTTCAAGTTATTGACGATATAAAGATGATCATTGAACCTCCACAAACAAATGCCTTGCGTGCAAATGATTGGCAATGCAAATTGTACCCGAATTAATAAAGATTTGAGAAAAAGATCACCACAAGATGAGCTGCAATACACGTAAGGACTACTCCGAACTCATGAAGATAACTTTTCATTCTGAATCAACGGACTTTTTCGGTTTTTCGACTTGAGCCTTCTGAATCCCGTTATGGCACGACGTCAAGTTGGCCAAAATCCTTTTCTACGATACAAACTGGTCCGGAAAGGGGACTGGTTGCAAATGCATATCCGATGAAAATTGAATTTTCTACTAAAATTAAATTTTGGGTGAGGCTCTAGCCCCCTCTTCGTTTTCGAATTATCTATGGTCGGTTTTTGAACCGGTACAAAAGCGAAGAAATCATCTGGTCAGTGTTTCCATTCATTGACACTAAAGTCTAACCAAATCAAAGATGGAAAAGAGTAAAATATGACTTTTAAAAGGGAATACACTAAAATGCGGTCGTTCCAATAACTGGCTTCAATTTGAAGCTATAAACAAATCAAAACAATCATTTTAAAAAGAAGCCGGTGGAACAATTTTTCTTTGAATACTGTGTTTTAGAGATATAATTCATGTTTTGGCTCTCTCCATTCCGCACGCTATCTTGCCGGTCAGAGAAACGAGAATGCTCAGAATGAGGAGAGTATAATGCCGAAACGATATCACTAGTTTACACTAGGGATGTCAGAAGAATACGCGATTCCTCGTATATTATCTCCTCTCGTTTCCCTCTCCACAATTCTCACGGAGAGAGTCTCTCCCATTCCGTCTCACCTAATTCCGCGGAACGGCTGTGCAGACCCCCAAATCCTTGGGTTTGTTGTAGTGGTTGATCAACCCTTGTTTACACTTTTTGACTTCGCAGTCCCTCTCCATGAACAAGTCGTTGAACGCAGATATTGACATAGCGCAACCATGAGACTGATGAGACCATGATAATTGAATTATAAAGATTTGTATTAAGCCTATAAAAAAAGAAGAAAAAAAATGCGCATGATATTCTTACCCTCAAAGTAGCATATATCAACAAACACTGACTCGCGAGAGAAAAACAACTCCCTCAATACTATAATAAATCCTTCCTGTTCTTCCATGTCTTCTTCTCTCATTCAGCAAGAGAGTCTGCTTGCCAGTAGCTATGGTTTCAATCGGGTGTCCTCATAAAAAAAGGGGATGGCACCCATCCTCTCCTATCCGCAGACGACTTCCATGCTTTACGATTTCACTCGCTAAGCCTCCAAGCCTCCCTTTTTTCGAGATATATCTTCGTGTTCTCCTCCAACTTACCTAGTTACAAACAACAGCTATGATACGATCTACAGCAGACGGGTTCTCTGAATCGATGCTGCTTTTACTGGTTATGATCGGAGTAAGTCAATGTTCGAAAATATATAACGATGATTCTATCGATTACGGTATTCAGATAACAGGAGCAGCAACATGTTACAATTCAACGAGAACATCAACCCCGTACGATCTACTGGAAAGAAAAACAGTCGAGACTCAACGAGGCTGCGAGTTTCTGTGTGACGGCAAATCGGAGGAAGTTATCTACAATAAATAATACTCTCAATATTTGTGATACCAACAATTTTCAGTGCTTTGGTTTCTTCTTCAAAGATGATGGACCCAGTTCACCGTGTGTTCTTCTCTCGAAAGTGACACCTAATCACGTCTGTTCCGCATCGACTACGATTTTCCTGAAGAACACAACTGATTGCCCGGGTGAGCTATCACTTCTTGAATGTGTGTTGTCTCTCTCGGATGTAGGAAAATAATTCATGCTCAGAATTGAAAATATGCCAGCAATTATTTTGATCATTGCATACTTTGGTGCAAACCCACGTTTCAGCGCGCACCGACATGAGCGCTGACTTTGGCGTAGAACCGTGCATGGACGAGATCGTGCCTTGGGCCTGGAAAATGTCCGGCTGAATCGATCATTCGGTAAGTTTAAAGTGCTGACTCAGAGCAATTCATATTCACATTCTGTGTTCGCCAACGCATTATGGAGCGGAAGCGAAGTGTTGGGTAGGATAGGTGGTATTTTGGAAGCGCGGGCGTGCTTTTAAGTTTGAAATTGTGTGGCAGGTCCCGTATTACAATTTGATAAGTGAACAGTGGATGGTATAATAATGCATTTTTATATGGGATTACGGTTAGAAATGCAGTGCTGTGACCGAGAGTGGTCGTCGCGTCTCTCTGGATACTCTCTACACCAAGTTTGTCGAATCGGATGGCATGTGGCAGTATTCATCGAACGATTACACTTTCAAAGAAAGAATAGTGACTGCGGTCTGCGCCAACTCAGGTATTCGATCTCACGAGCAATTTATTAATTTGGATATTGTATTTCTTCAGAATCAGACAAGTGTGGGTGCACGCCACTGGAGCAAGTTCCGGTTGTTGGATACACGACCTACGCCGTTACACCGAACAATCGGCCCCCTTGCTACAATGACAGACTGTAGTTAGTGGTAATGTTAGCGGACATAATGGAAGTTCTCTCTCTATTCAGCACTCTCTCTCGAAGGTTCTAGAGACGAGAAAGTGTTGAAAATGGGAGAGAGCTAGCATTCTATAATCATCACTAGAGAGCGGAAAATCAAAAATAAGGTCACTTATTTACAAAAAAAAAAAAAAGAGTATTTGCAGCAGCAAAGACATCATGGAGCAGAATATGGATGCAAAGGAGATGTTTCAAGTCAGTACATTCTCAATCGCATTCAGCGTTGCATTGTCAAAGGATCTCATCGCTTGCAAAGCTGGAACGTGGTTTCTGAGTGTTTTTTCGTCAATTCCGAATACTCGTTGATCGGAATCACTGGAGCCGCTTGTGTCGGAGTACAAGCATAATTGGAAATAGACGAGTTCTATTAGAAGTATGCCTTCACTTCCCCTCTACTTGTATGTGCCAATTTTAGTACATGGTTAGATTACTTTGAATTTGCTAAAAAAAAATATAGAATGTTGTATAATTATTGTATCTCAAGTAAATATAAGTATCCCCACTGATTGGTTGTAAAATTTTGCGTTGAGTGAGCAAATCATACATAATCATCTGATTATGACAA
Source organism: Pristionchus entomophagus (assembly GCA_036245825.1). Lineage (NCBI taxonomy): Eukaryota > Metazoa > Nematoda > Chromadorea > Rhabditida > Neodiplogasteridae > Pristionchus > Pristionchus entomophagus. The sequence continues at coordinate 32,594,512 of BTSX01000002.1, forward strand.
CAATATATAAAAAAAAACATCATTGATACTTCTCGCCATTGATCTCGGTTGAAAGGCAGAACAGGAAAGGGCGCCAGGTCATAGACACCTCCCACGCGCATCGGCTTATCATTTTTCGCTATCTATGCTGATATCCCTCTTGATTCGCTCTTATATTCCATTTGATAACCCTAGCTCAATAGTGAATCGAACCCTTCATCCACTTGCCGTTAGTATGGACGGTGTTCCTCATCCTTCTACTCCTTGCATTATCCGTGCAGTCAACCGACCCGTGCGTACCCACATCATCCTCACAAATGTCTGCCTTACTTTGGGATGGCTCGGATAACGTTGTGGGGAGAAGGAGATGGGAACCAAGAATGCGTTTCACGATGCGATTCGGAACGCGAACCAGTTCGGATTTGGATATGTTTCGTCTTCACTTCAAGTTCCGAAGCATCAGTTCAGGGGTGGTTGCCCAGTCACAAACTCAACAAACACTATACTCACTAGAGAAAAAAACTACTTCAAGACTATAATGCAGTCTTCCATGCCTTCTTATCTCGCTCTTTCAAACAGTGCTTGCATAGTTGCTATGGTTTCGAACTATCAACACGTGGAACAACCTCCCATACGATATTGTATCCTCACCATTCAACCTTTACCGTAACCATTCTCTCCCTCGTACCAAAAGACCTTCCCCTGTCCCTTATTCGTATTTATTCCCACTCCTACTGCCTCGACCACTCCCCCCAAACGAAAATTCGTTACCTCCGACCTATGCTGAAAATCCAGATAGTAATCATGCAAAAAAAAATTTTTTTTTTAAAGCAAGATTTCCACATCAACCTGATAAACAAAATAACACGAAAAGAGAAAATACGACATTGCGCCTACCACACATTGATCTCGGTTGAAAGTGAAAACGAAAAAAGGCGTCAAACCACCCACGCGCACCGTCCCACTTATCATTAACTTTTTTTCGCAATTCGTTAATGTTCTTCTCGGCCTCCTTCCCTAATCATCTAGACCCACCCTTCTTCTCAATACTCTTCATCCACATTTGCTCATCATCCACTTTCGGTGAGTGCTGAAGATGGCCCTTCTTCTGCTGCTCCTCGCATCATCCATGCAGTCTACATACCAATGCGTACCCACTTCGTCCTCACAAACGCCTGCCATCCTGCCACCCAGTTCGCGCTTTCACATTCACTTGATTTATGATGCAATTTGCCTAGTTGTATGTGATTTTTTCAGTAATATTATACGGTTGTTGCCTTTCGCTGCATTTTGCCAACAGTTTAACTTTTTTGACAAGTAATATACATTATCGTTACGGCTGCGGGAGAGAGGCGCCGATTTCTGAGAGCTAATTTTGAGTTGAGTGTGTGAGCTAAATATGTCTCGATATTTGAGCTATGATAGTTTACAAACATTGATAATTTGAGATCCGTGTGTAAATGGCGTCTGGAGTGAATGGACGACTAATGCTCCATGCGCGACTACTTGCGGATCGTGTAATGTGGCTGGAAGAACGAGAACGTGCGTGTCTGCTACTCCATGCACGTGTTCGCTGAAATTTTTCAATTTATTGGTCACGGACTCGACGATATTTTTGTTTCCGCACTCGGAGATCAGGTGTAATAAAAGGAGATCAGGTGTACCATTAAAAATTATTTGTTTTTAAACTACAGTAGACTAAGTATAAAAAGAAATGTTTATTGATCCCTGAAATTCTTCACATCCGACCACAAGCACGATTTTGAGAGCAAAACTCGTAAGAGACAAAACATTATTCATTTTGTCAATTTATTTACAGCGGTCCTTCTTCGAATATTGGTCTTTGCGGCATAGCGCTATGTATTTTCCCAGTGAATACTTGTTGCCCACCCTACGTGAAGTCGCTCAACCGTATGTTTGATTTGTAAAGTTATCTTTTTTTATCTGTTCGCCTGAAAGGATGTGATAAAACAAAGTGACGGATAATTCTCAAAATTCAATAATTTACAGGAAACATTCCATTGTTTTCTGCGGTACGTCAGACGTTCCCATCCGTACTACAAATTGCTGATTATTTTTACTATCTGAGTGTTCAACTCAGTTCAACATCGTATAAAACTGTTGAGTGCATTTGTTGACTGCATCGTTATTTTACTTCAGAATAATGCTGTGAAGTAGCCTTCCTATTGTCATATATCGTTGATCACACGAGTATCGTCGCATGACCAAGCCTCGGAGATTGGGTCTCGCAGAGCCTAAATAGGGAATGGTCAAACTTCACGGAAAATAAATCAGAAACGGCTGCTGCAGAAAGTTTAGGTATGCCGAGAAAAGATAAAACCCGTTTTCAAAAACGGTCGATTTCTAAGACCGGAAAATCAATAATAGGTCACATTTTGGTGAATTTGAAAAAAAATCAGAAGCATTTAACTATATGAGTTTCCGAAGTATTTTCGCTCGTAGAATTCGATTTTTCATACTAGAGCTCATAAAAATGCGAAAGAAAAAAGTTATGATCGAAAAGATACGACTTTTGTGGTTTTTCATGCATAACTTTTTTCTTTCGCATTTTTATGAACTAGTAGGAAAAGCGAATTCTACGAGCGAAAATACGTCGGAAACTCGTATAGTGAAATGCTTCTGAATTTTTCATTTTCATCAAAATGTGACCTATTATTGATTTTCAGGTCTTAGAAATCGATTATAGCCGTTTTTGAAAATGGGTTTTATCTTTTCTCGGCATGCCTAAACTTTCTGCAGCAGCCGTTTCTGATTTATTTTCCGTGAAGTTTGACCATTCCCTATTAAGCCTAGGCCAATAATTGACCCGATTAACGTGGGTGATGAATTGAAAAGAAGATTGTGTCAATCACCAGCTAAGACTAGACTCTATCATTTCAATCTTCGTGGAAGATATCATAAAAAGAGCGCGCCTTATCCTTGCTTGATTGGAAGAGATAGAAAAGAAAGCGAACTCAAAAAAGGAGCCAGAGCGTTCTCCTTTTCTCTACTAGCGGAAGTGATGAGAGCTGTATGATAGAGAGTGAACGGAGGGGAAATGACGAAGAAAAAGAAACGGCGAAAATGTGCACAAGCTCTAAGATGAGCGCTGGATCATTGACGCTTTCAAAAAAAAATCCTCCCACTCGAGTAAGGGGCTAAGCAAGGAAGAATCGGAATTTTGAACTATGCGAAGATAAAACGTATTCCGTTGTGTGCCGTCTACAGTCAATACTAAATAATGTGAACCGTTTATGATAACTTATGATAAGTTATCATAAGATTCCATAAAACATTGATTACGAAGCGAAGAGTGCACCGATCGAGCTGAAATTTGGAGAGCCTACCTATTTCTAGTATGTCTATCGCTGGACAATCTTGGAAATTTAAAATTTTATTTTTCTAAAAAAATATTTTTTTCAAAATTTTTTATTCTAAAAATGAATTTTTTTATATTTTAATTTTTAATTTTTGTTTTTTTTTCTTAAAAGAGACCGGCTCGATTATTTTGGAGTATGGGCCGGACATCGATATCACCGATCCGGCCCAAACTTTTTCCCTGGATACCCCCATGGGTCCCCATCACCAAACGGTACACTATATGACGCCGTTTGTCTTATTTTCGAGCAAATCTGGTCGGATCTGGCACAGCTCAAAAAGGTCGATTTTCTGAAACTTGGTGTATTGGGGTTATCGGGGATGCTGAAGACGATGGAGCTATCCATTTTGTCTCTTGAAGCATCGTTGGCTCCAGACGGCGTCAGGTCGAAATCACATTTTGACATCGTACGCGCCTCCCAAGAGTGCTAATTTTAAGGCAAAATGTTTTCTGGGGCAGAATTGCATGGCGATCACGCCTGTCTAAATCATTTTTCTTGATTTTCAAAAATAATTTTTGAAAAGTTAACTTTTCACATAGGCCTATCCGAGTAATCCCATATGGACAGATCGATCGGGCATGATGAGAGGATTCAGAATCTATAGTTTCATGCAATTTGAGCATGCGGTCTCCGAGCTACGCGACTTAAAGTGTGTTGAGATTGCAATGAAAATAGGCTTTCCTCCCCTCCCTCTCCCTCCTCTCTCGTGCGCTCTCTCCATTCCCCACGCTCTCTCGTCGTGAGGGGTCAGGGAAGCGAGTGAGGGGGGAGAGGAAGGTGCAAGGGAGCCCCTTTTCCTTACAATCTCTATACACTGTAAGTCGCTTAACTCGGAGACCGCATGCGCAAATTGCTTGAAAATATAGATTTAGAATCCTCTCGTCATGCTCCATCGATCTATCCACATGGGATTACTCGAATAGGCCTGTGCGAAAAGTTCACTTTTCAAAAATTATTTTTGAAAATCAAGAAAAATGATTTAGACAGGCGTGATCGCCATGCAATTCTGCCCCAGAAAACATTTTGCCTTAAAATTAGCACTCTTGGGAGGCGCGTACGATGTCAAAATGTGATTTCGACCTGACGCCGTCTGGAGCCAACGATGCTTCAAGAGACAAAATGGATAGCTCCATCGTCTTCAGCATCCCCGATAACCCCAATACACCAAGTTTCAGAAAATCGACCTTTTTGAGCTGTGCCAACATGCAAAAACATGTTATAAGTTGGTCCGAGATTTCGATCGCAAACTGATTTTTTCAACTTTCGAAAATGGTTTTTGAATTTTTTGAAAATCCAAATGAGAAAACCGCAACAGAGCACTAAGTACATCTTGTAGAGAATTTAATTCTACGTCGAATAAGGTAAATGAGATAAATATAAAAAGGGCCCCTTTTCAGATCTTTAGACCTAAAATAGGCAGTTGAAAAAAAGATCTCAGAACATCTTCAATATAGTGCTCATTTTGAAGCCCACGTCGAGTACTTTATTTTTTGTGTTGACAGTTTGACCTGAAATTGATGTTTGAACAAGTTAGTACAAGTTATTACCTGAACTTATTGGCATAGGTTGCAGAAAAGTCCTCCGTGGGCTAGGTGCAGAATATCGTGGAACGTCTCTTTAAAAAAATTTTTTTTTAATTTCATTTTTTTTTTATTAAAATTTACTTTTTCAATTTTCAAGATCGTCCAGCGATAGACACCCTTGAAATATGTACGCTCTCCAAATTTCAGCTCGATCGGTGCACTCTCCGCTTAGTAATCAATGTTTTATGGAATCTTATGCTAACTTATCATAAGTTATCATAAACGGTTCACATTATTTAGTATTGACTGTAGTTTGTGAACTTCCCTCGTTATTACTCACTTTTGATTAATCACTTAATATGTTTCTCTACTTAATCGTAATGATCAACTAGGCGAATTCTCTTCACCGATAAATCAATCACCGAGAGAGACAATTCGACATTGAGCATACTCTTGCAAGGATAGTGAAAGGGGGGAAGCGGGAAGGACACACCCCACGCACCACTTGTGCGCATCATTCACTTTTTTGCTAGTCACGCAAGCACGACGCTGTTTTTGCCCATTTGCACTTCTCGGGTATCGTATCTTGCTGGTATCAACGAGTGCCGGCTCATTCTCATCTTCGATTGACATGATGAATATTGATCGACAGATTACCCCTTCAGCACCGTTGTCATACTTCAATCTAAACGCCGAAGCGACGATGATCTTCCTTATTCTCCTCATCGTATCTTTCGTGCAGTCTACATACCAGTGCATACCAACCTCGCCCTCGCAAATGCCATCCATGCTGCCACCCAGTGCGTTTTGTTATTTACAATATTTATTATTATTTTTGGCCAGCGATAGCGGTGAACCTGGTTTCGGCATCAAAAGTGGGGGAGGCGAGCGGCTATACCCATGCATGATTACTATTTCACAGTAAGTGGACGGAAAGAAGACGCTAGAGCTTTTCTTATATGCATGTTTACGTTGATCCACGACGATTTTTTTCTAGAGAGAACTATATGCTGATATGGATGGACGAGAGACGATTTCTTGAAAAAAATATCGCTATCATGCCAGCAACTACTCCTCCTCCGTGTGCGGACGGCGTCTGGAGTGAGTGGACGACGACGGGTCCTTGCGCGACTACTTGTGGATCTTGCAACGTCGCTGCTAGAACGAGAACCTGCACCTCTGTCACGCCTTGCACGTAGGTGCCCATTTGTTCGATATTAATATTCAATGTCGATGATGCTGCATGATGATCCAATGATGGTAAGGGTTAAACCTTCACAATTTCGTTCAGCTTAAATATGGAAAGAGTTATCATACTATTCAGCGGTCCGTCTTCGGACATGGGTCTTTGCGGCATTTCGCTGTGCACTTTCCCAACGAATACCTGCTGTCCACCCTACGTGAAGTCACTCAACCGTACGCCCTATGTGCATTGTTCGCGAAACTTGAATTGGATCTCGGACCAGTGATGTCATAATATTCAATAATAATAATATTAAAAATTATAATAATAATAAAAATTATAATTTTTTTTAAACACGCATGTTTTCAGGAATCACTAACACGTTCTTCTGCGGTACCGGGGCAGATGTGCCCATCCCGCCAACTGGATGCTGATCATAGATTGCAACCAGGACCACGGCAATGTAGGCGCGAATCGCAAATTGATTTAATAAAAATTGTTTTCACGAATAAATTCATAATATACATTATTTCCTTGGTTTCTAAATTGTTATGTTTCGAAACACTCGATTGGTTTTCGTTGACTCCTTGCAAAACTTCGTGTGACTGAAGACTGTCGACCTATTCCAGAGATTTGCAGGATAACTGACTTTTTTGATACTCCACTATCGCCAGTAATCTGCGTTTTACTTAAATATTTTGAACAGTTCTCATGGGTATTACCTGATAAACAAACCCGTTATTAATAACAGTGTACACCTACTTCGATTAATATTCGGAAGACTGCAATAATGGAAATATGATACTAATTATTCTGGAAGCATAATTTTCTAATATTTTCTCTTATTTTCCTAACCTTGTCAATCGCTAGCGAAATGCTTTCCTTCGTGATGGAAATTTGCAAATCATTATATTCTCAACCGTTACGCATTTTCGCTAACATTGCGCACGCTATGAGGCACAAAGCGTGCACGAATATGTCCAAAATGAGCTGTTCCTTGTCAGATCACTGATAGAGGAGGTGATAGCCCTTGTGATGTATGATAGAGGAGGTGATAGCCCTTGTGATGTATGATAGAGGAGGTGATAGCCCTTGTGATGTATGTCGATTGCTATTCTCCGAAGCCCGTGAGATCTTCCGAAGCGCGCGCGACTCCCCTAGTCAGAGAGGAGGGCGAGGCGAGACGAGAGATAAAGAGGCGGAGCCTCTCTCGTGTGTGTCCCCCCCCCCGCTCTCTCTCGCCGCGCTCATCCCGCGCTCATATCAAATTCAAGCACAAAATCAGGGAGATAATTAAAAATGCAATTTTGTGCTTAAAATTCCAAAATACAAACTAATCGGAAAATCAAGGGCCAAACATTGTGCATGCACTGGAAATGCCCTAACCACCCTATTCCCAACCTAATTACTGATTTTTGACCGACACAAACAAGTTTGACACAGTTTGGCCCTGGACCACTATATGTAGGGCGGTCATAGCTACTGGTCAAGCTTTTGGGCGAGTGATTTGGTTGCGAATGCCGGTTGTGCTTGCTCGATCTCGTTTTCGAGGGTAATGGTGTGGAGGGAAAGTGGGCGGGGCTTGTGACCCCTAAATACGACGCCGTTCGCCTTATTTTCGATCAAGGCTTGGCACAGCAAAAAAAATCGATTTTCTGAAACTGTGTGCTTTAGGGTTTTCAACGGTGCTGAAAACGATGAGCATAGCCATTTTGTCTCTAGATGCCTTGTTGGATCCAGACGGCGTCACGTCGAATTCACATTTTGACGTGAAACTCTTCTGCCGAACGTCCTAATTTTAAGTCAAAATGTTTCCTGGGGTAGAATTGCATGGGGAACTCACCTGTCATGTTCATTTTTCATTATTTTCAAAAATAATTTTTAAAATTGCAACTTTTCGTAGAGGTAATGAAGGTTACAGTGCACCGAAAACGCGACTAAAAATGCTCCCCGCCCCTTCTTCTTTCTCCCTCCCTTTCCTCGTCGCGCGCTCTTTCCAATCCACACGCTCTCTCGCTTCGCTGGGTCAGGGATGCGATCGAGGGGAGAGAGGAAGGGAAAGGAAAGCATCTTTAGTAGCGTTTTCGGTGCACTGTAAGCTTCTTTACTCTAAGACCCGACCTTCAAATTGGCTGTAATTTTAGATTTAGAATCCTCACGTTACCCCGAACGAACTATCCAAATTAGATAACTCGGATAAGCCTCTACGAAAAGTTGCAATTTAAAAAAATATTTTTGAAAGTCATGAAAAATGAACATGACAGGCGAGTTCCCCATGCAATTCTACCTCAGGAAACATTTTGACTTAAAATTATGACGTTCGGCAGAAGAGTTTCACATAAAAATGTGAATTCGACGTGACGCCGCCTGGAGCCAACAAGGCATCTAGGGACAAAATGGCTATGCTCATCGTCTTCAGCACCCTTGAAAACCCTAAAGCACACAGTTTCAGAAAATCGATTTTTTTTGCTGTTCCAAACTCTTCCGAAATTGCTCGAAAATAAGGCAAACGGCGTCATATAGATGTTCAATTTTATTCAATGTCATATCAATAACGGAAATGGTTAATATAATAATATTTATTGAATTTCCGATGATTAAGTATTATTGAGCGGTCCCTCCGCGGACATTGGCCCTTGCGGCCTCTCGCTCTGCTTGTTTCCCGTCTGCAAGTTGCTGCAACATGCCAACCTACATCAAACGGAGAAACTGTGCGTCTGAAAGATATTTCACTATTGGTACGCGCAACTATTGATATCGGATTCTACACAAACAATGTCAATGTAATCATAGTTAATAAAATAAGTTTTCAGATGTTATCGGTTCGTTCTTCTGCGGAACTACGGACGTTCCCATTCCTCCTTCCAACTGCTAAGCGGGAATTACGAACCAAGACCACGGATGAGGCAACAGCTGGACTGTATATCATAATTAATGGACAATAATTAATATACTAATGTATAATATACCAGTTATTTTTGCTCCGCTACGATTAAATACACACGACAACTGTTGAATAACACGAGAAACATAAACTGGAGCACTGTCCGAACTTTGATTGGCATATTTTCCACGACAAAGAATTGTATTTAACCTGTTTGAACGTCATGTTCGGTGACTTGTTAGGAAAAAATCAGGTAATCAGCGAGTCACAGATATCTTTCCATCTGTAGCCAATCCGCTCAGTCCTCGGTTTTGTGCAATTTATGATTTGTAGTGAAACATAGACTTGCATGAATACAAATATTTATTATTACTGGCAAAGTACGGAATCGTATGGGATATCATTAATAGCTTATTGGATTATTAGTCTCTTAGGCTTTTTCAGATTTAAGAGAGATTACTACCAATGATTAGCTAGTTTATATGATCTTCTTGGTTGGAATGAAAAGATCAAGGGCGTTGGTGAAATGCTCGATTCCTATGGGAAGACCGCCTTCTTCGGGGAGGAAAAAGGAGAAGAATCGTTGGATGGATCGATAGACGGAGAAGAAGGACTGCTGGAGGAGTTTGATGGCGAGGTTGGAGTGGCAGGAGGAGAGCACGTCGTTCACGATGATCTCGCCAGTGGAGGTGAGAGGCGCGTAAATGCCCCGTTCATATATCTTCAATTAAAAATAATAATATTTCCACATGTGAACAGTGAGCATCAGTAGATTCGGATTGAATAAAGGTGAAGCTGGTCATCTATACACGTGCTGCTAATACTAATGATTAGTGATGACGAAAGGCTTGAAGCCGGCTTCAAACATCTCTCTGGCATGCCTGTACTCGGCATGTCTGCTTCACTGTTCGCATTTTTAACTGCGAAGAAGGCATGCGGAATTTGTTTTGTCATCACTAGTAGCGATATTTGTACATACCTTGGTGACGTTGATGATTCGCTCGATTGAAAGCGTACGATTGGGTGATCGTGATGTGATCAGGCAGTGTTCCGTGCAAACTTCTTTTGCTCTGAAATGTAACTTGTTTACTTAAATAGCATTATATGCATTATATGTAGAGAATGGACGGCCACAAGCATAGGTTTACTTTTAAAAAAATCTCACCTCACGAGCTTGAAAGGGTTATTGGGATCGCAATCGGAAACGTAGATAAGATGCTCGTTCGTGAGTCTGACCGAGCTCCCGTTGGCCTGTGTAAATATTTTTTAATTGTCTCGTACTAGAAACGAGAGAAAAAGTGGCGAAATAGATACCGTAGTAATGACGTTGAATTCCGCCAAGTACTTCTCGTCGCGATGTAGAAACATGATAATGGGCGAGTAGGAGATCTGTAAAAGATGATTTCACTCTCCGTCCACTCTCCTCGATTCGCATGATCTCTCATTCCCCCCCCCCTAATGATAAAACTCAATGTGAAATGTGAGTCTTCACTAGTGATGACAAATCGTCAACCGACTCTCCTCTATGTGCGTGTTCTCTCATTTCTCTGACCAGCGAGAGATCACACGAATTGAGGAGACTCGTCACTAACCATCGTTCCATCAATGCTCAGCACCTCATCGCCCGTCTCCAACTCGCTCATACGCTTCGCACCTTCGATCGTCTCAACAGTCAAATCACCAGAGAAACACTCTCTATTCTTGAACAATGCGTTGAAATCGCGGAGACTCGCTTCCTACAATTGATGTTTATTTTCATTTTACCGTGTACCACTGCAGGTCCTTCAAAAATTGCAAGAATTATGATATGAAGTATGATCTCGTCATGAGAATTCAGAAAGAACCAGGCGCTTCTTCCTTTCGCTCATATTTTCGAGGATGAAATTAAATTCACCAGCGAGTCGAACCGTGGGAACGGCTGCTGACCGGGATAGCCGGATCCACCTGCAATCGATTTAACATTTTTTTTAAATTTTAAATTTTTTTTTCATTCGCATCAGTCTACATTAGAACGGATGATAACATGCGGGAATTGCAAGAGGAGGAGTGGATGTATTGCAAAAATATTTCACATTTGCGCTAAGGTCATTCCATCTCTAGATAACAACAATTATCATAGTGCCATGAGAAATGGATATCGTGAATGGGAATGGAGAATACGACTAACCAAGCCGCTCGCCGAAATCGATGTTCGACAGTTCCCTCTCTTGCTGTGCATCGTTGATGTTGTATTGGACGGGTGTCTCGTAGATCGTGGAGTGGTACCCACCAATGGTCATTCTGGAATGAGGTACTTCTACTTGATTTTCAGCGAGATTAACATCATTAGATTATGGTCACTCTTTTTTCACTTGTAATTTGAACTGCCAGTGAAACCGAAGAATACGTATCTTCATTCTGCACACAGGCCGGTCGAGTGATCCGCTCTGATAAAACTATGGGTAATGAGAAGACAAATCCGACCTGCACTGTGCCGTCTCGCTCATTTGATGGGAGGCAGAGCCCATCTCGCCCTTTCCCAGCATGACCTCGAATGATTTGCCCGTTGCTCGCTGCACGGATTGCTGTAGGATCTGGAGCGCCATCGGTTGACTACCGTAATCGAAGATGGCCGATTAATGTCGGAGATCGATTCTACCGTAATCAAATCATAATCACGACTTGATTATTCCGAAATTAGAGATCGATTCAACGTAATCTACCTGCGCAACATCTCCTAGCCTCAGTCGGGGTTCGGACAGGAGCGGGCCCAACACGTGCTGCATGATCTGCAATGCCGTACTCAATGGAGAATGAAACTATCAACAAAACGCGACGGAACAATTGAGTAACGGATATTGTGCGGGGCATCGTATCCGAAATGCAATAAATATCGGGCAAAGTCTCACCTACCTGACTCAGCTGTTCGTTGCCGCATCCAGCCATACTAGCCTGTTCGGCCTGCCTCTTGACGATGCGCCTGCACGGGGCTGGTGGCTGCCCATTTGTGCTATTACCGAACAACTGCAATAGGGATGTCAAAACATTTCCAAATGTCCGATTGATAATTCAGAAGTGACGGCGACAATAGATACCTCCCTAACCTGCACTGATGTCTCCGAGGTATTCGAAGGGGTGGGGAGAGCGAGGCATGGACCATCGATCTCGATGATGTCTTGAGCGATGACAGCTACTAGTAATCGAGCGAAAAGGAGTGTGTGTAGAGGCAACATGGATAGTTGCAAAAAGAAGGAAGAACTAAAGCAACATGGATGATTGACTGGGCATGTCAAGGTGAAAATGAGGATCAGCTTGCCCTTTTTGAAAGGTAAACAAGAAGATTGCGTGGTGGAACTTGCTCCTAATTTAACACGGCAAGGTGAAAGAGAGGATAACCTTGCCATGTTGAAAGGTGAAAGATAGGATAGACGTCTCTTGAAAGAAAGGGAAAGCGAGAGAAAGGGATAGCTCGCCATAAGGAGAGCGGGTTAGAGGTTATGTAGTAGGATTACTAGCACTCCGTACAGTCGACATAAGCTCGAGCGTTCACTAGTCAAGAAGCAGAGAAAGAAGGTTGCGCGAATGAACAACTCTATAGAAGAAGGTTGAAGTCGTCGTTGCAAGACGGAGTTGTTGATATCTCATAGAAAGTGAGAAGCGGAACCATTTCCATAAAGGTCACCCTCCTCAACGGTTTTCAGCCGTACAATTAGTGGGAGTGATCAGTGAATCAAATCCTTTACTAGTTACAAGTAAAACTTCTCAGCATAATTAGTTTCACTTTGAAATTTTCTATAATTAGAGGGTCCATTGCTTTGATATTTATGGTTCGTAGTTTATTTTGTTTCAGTGTTTCGGAATCTTTTCTTCAAAGATCATTCATTGATCGCGGCTCACTGGCACGGTCATACTTCTGTTAGTGATCTCATTGTGATAAGTGATGGTGATGAGGCGATGCTGTGACGCTCTTTCAAGAGTGATCGAATCTCTCAGAGGGGTACGGACTTCACCACAGATTTGGACATCAAGAGCTTCGCGATCAGCCGTCCAACAGGCTGAAAGCGAGTCCACTGTGTGAGCCCAGAACAACAACAAAACTACTCTAGAAAGGGAAAGTGCTGCGGTTGCTGAGTTAATTTGTATTTCAAGATAAAACAGATTCCTCAAAGAAAATCAACCAACCGTTCTCTGCGCCACAATCCATTGAAGTGATCCGTGAGCGGCCATATTATATCTGCCCTCTTCTCATTCTCTCGCCTCCTAATGCTGTCATCCGACCTTTCGCAGGTAATAACACTCACAGATAGTTGAATTACTAACGGAATTCATAGGGTGCGATTCAAAACTAAAAAAAATCTTCATAATACAGTCATGATCTTTCGATTCTTCCTTTCTTCTGCTCTTTACGAGCTTCCTCCACGATTCCGCTTGGATGCGAGTCTCCATGGTTTCATCCAGCTTCACTCATAAAGATCCCATTCGCTCCCCTCCTCTCATTCTCCTCTGTGAATTACTTTCTGCTATACGATTTCATTTGAGTCTTCTGGCTTTCCTTTAGACTCTCTCAACTTTTCTTTCATATCGCAGATATACTTGAATCTGTAAGAAGTCTACAGAAAAGAAGCTCACTCGAAATCATGCTGCTTCTTCTCGCCATGGTCGGGGTGAGCTTTCATTTGTGATCAAAACAGTAGTTCAATTCTATGCCAGATCACGGCGGCAACAACATGCTATAAATCAACGACGACACCTTACGATCTCCTAGAGAGAGAAACAGTGGAATCTCAACGAGGCTGCGACCTTCATTGCGATGATAAATCGGAGGAAGTTCACGTTCACCTTTTTTTTTTTAAATTGTATACAATACATTTAATCATGTTTCATTTGTTCCAGTGTTTCGGATTCTTCTTCAAAGATGCTAGTCTCTCATCGCCATGTGTTCTTCTCTCCAAGGCCACTCCCAACCACATCTGCACTGCTGAAACGACGATTTTCCTTAGGAGCTCAACTGATTGTCCCGGTAGAAAATCAATCACTTTGGGCAATATGGAAACATTCATTAACAATTCCATCAGAGATAAAAAAAAATTGCGGAAATCAAATAAAACTGTATTAGTGATACAAATTCCAGCAACGTTGGAAACAACCGAAAGACGTGTAACAGGCGTGACAGGCAGGGTGAGGTCTCGCAAAACTTTCCTTTACTGATCATGAAATCCTAGACGAAAATTGCGGGCAACTCACATTCGGTGGTGAACTCTTCGATGTTCCGCCTACGGTATTCGCGGAGATGTACGACTACGAACTGCCCAAGTTTTGAACTTCGGCGGTTGGTTTTACATCGTCTTTTTTCGGGTAGTTCCTCACCAGAAAGATATGGTCGCGTTTGCATGAAACTGTCTACCATGGAACCCGTTAAAAACTGTTGACACAGTGAAGACGTACCTTGTTACCACTTGACAGACTCATTAGGGATTAGGGTGCGCTATTCGGGTAATCGTCTCTTCATTTCTTGCACACTCTCGTCACTCTGGCCGGTGAGAGAGCACGCGAAATGAAGATACGATTACCCGAATGGCGCACTCACATAGATATGTTCCAGAACCTTGGTGTTTCCCTCGTCGTGTTCAAAGTGACAATCGTCATGCTGCTGAGTAGCGGCAAGACGAAGGAAGTCCCGTATGTCAACGAGAACCCATCCGGTAATGCTAATTACCCCGTGGACATGAGCGGATTCCTTGGATTCACCGACGCATTCGGCGAGTGTGAGATGTATTCGAGATGAGAGATGACGTAGCCCAGATACAATGTTTTCTTTGTTTTATTTTATTGTCAACAATATTTTGGAGGGAAATCGATGTTTACTAGTAGAATCAAGAACTGGGGTTTCTGCGATCCGATGTGTATTTTAATTGCTGTATTCCGATGCTAATAAAAGAGAAAAACTATAAATGTAATGAAGACGCAGGACAAAGTTCATGAAAAAAAACTGTTGAATGAATAATTCGTGAAGCGTCAAAACTCTCAGACAAAATTCTTTGTTTCATAACATGTTGTTTCGGCGATAATCCAATTTGCGAGTTAACAATACAAATAGAATAATGATTTTCTCTCCATTTCGCGTGCTCGCTCCCCTACTAGTCGGTCGGTTCCCATTTATCGCTCTCACTTCCTCTCTTCACTTCTCTTCTGTCGACTGTACTCACAGATTAGCCCAGCTTAGCCCACAACTTAGCTCTCTGAAATAGGAACTCACAACTTGTTGATAATGCACCAATCAGCCTACCGTAACCTTCCCCTTACGATCGTAGTCCTCCCCTACCGTACCCCTACAGTTGCAGAATGCCCGACACGACCACCACCACCGTCGGCGACAGGTCGACCACGCGCTCGACTGAAGCTGCGTCCGCGGCATCCGCGACAGAAGCGGCGTCCACGACCGAAACGGCAACGACAGGAGAAGTCGCTAGCAAGATGAGCGCCCTGTCCAAGTCGATGACTACCTGTCCCAAGAAGGAGGCCAAGGTGAGATTTCACGCCTGAACTTTCCAAATTTGTCATGTGATGCGATACGTTTCATTTTTGCCGTTTTGGAGATATTTCACTGAACGATTGCGCAAACATTGGAATAGGTTTCACACATCTTAGAATAGTCAAACAAAGCGCAAGGAAGACAATTGTACACGAACATAATCTTGTAAAACAAAACTAGACGCATCTTACCGTAACCAGCAACCTACCGTATTCCATCGTATCCTTGCAGGATCCCGTGCCTCCTCTCGGCCAGTGCGGACTCGAGAACGACGCACGCATGTGGGTGCGCAGCAAGGGCCCTCAGGTATAGTACCTCTTTCTATACCCCAAACCAGGGACCGCATTGTTTGAATTAACCCACGGAAGCGTAAGCGAGATTTGTGCATTTCCTAGGTCAGTTCCAACTTGTGCGAAGTTAGCGTGGTTGAAGACGTGAAAGGAATTAAAAATAAGTACCTCCATACCAGTAATTAAGGATGCTTTGCAGCGCATTCGCGTGAGCGGCGCGTCGCCCGAGATGACGGCCAAGTGCCGCGCCCTGCTCGATCGGATTTTTGCCGAGCCTAAGCGCACCATCATCGGCCATCGCGTGAGTTACTATTTATCTGTGTTTGGCCCTGCCCAATTATACAACTTGTTTTTATGTTGTTATTTTATTCACATGTTGTCAGACCCTTTGGGGTGTATCAAATAAATAAATAAATAACAACATCTTTGTTTTCAAGCATGTTTTCGAGTAGCCCTACTTGCACCCTCGTGTGATCTGATTCGGTTCCACAACTATTTTATGAATAGAGTCGATCCAAACAAAAAGTAAAATAAGTAGATTTTCGGTTGTGTTTCAAAGTTGCTTATTCTAGCTGAAAACATGTTATCAGAAAATCTCGAACTGGTTTTGATTTTGAAATTGATTCAATGATTTTTCAGATTCCCTTCCATCCCGATGAGGTACTGGAGATCTGCCAAGAGGTATAGTCATCCCATTTTGCGTATAATAGCATAACTACTGATATGAATGGAACTCTCTCTCTCTCTCGTCTTCACAGATTTGTCTGGATCAGAAACCAAAGAAGTGCCAAAATATGTTTTGTATTGTCTTCCAGGTGCTTCCCTACCTGAAGAGTGAGCCGGTCTTCATCGAGGACATCACGCATCACATCACGATCGTCGGCGCCCTGCACTGACGGGTACTAGTGAAGCTAAATCGGCATCTCACTCTCCTCATTTTCCATGCTCTCGCGTTTCTCGGACCGAAGAGAGAACACGCAAAATGATGAGAGTCCGATTTGCCATCACTAACCGGTACCGTACCCCTTCTCGACTACTGGAATCGGTTACAGTATCCCCTTCGTTATCCCGACCGGCCTCTACCGTACCTCTCTGAATTCCACACTGCTCCACCGTATCCCAACATACGTTACCCACAGGGCTGAAACAGGCAGACTGGATACATCTTCGATCTTGACCAAATTTCAGGATAAATAGCATTAGTACTGTATGGTTGATCGGAAGAAGGGTACGGTAACGATATAAATTCAGTTGTTCGATCTCGACCGCGTGTTCAAGTACCACGCAAAGGACGGCTCGCCGGGCTACGAGCGCTCCAAGTTCCTCTTCCTCGGAAACTATGTGGACAGGTGGGATGGTAAAACGGCAACTGCTCTCCTCAATTCGCGTGCTTTCTTGCTTGTCAGTGAAAGAAGAGAGCACGCAAAAAGAAGTGTGTCGGGATCCGATTCGCCATCATTTGTGTGCAGATTTGGCAGCGGAGTAGAGAATCGGATCGCTAGTTCCTACCACTAATGCTGTGGAAAAAGTGGGGGGAGAAAGGAGAAGAGAAAAAAATCGGGTGGAAAAAGTGGAGGAGAGGAGAAGAGAAAATTATCATAGTATAGGATATCCTGAAGCGAATACCCTTGAAATTACATAGAATACTGTAAGAACATGCAGTCGACCGTTTTTTCTTCAGTTTTCGATTACTGTCGCTCTTTATCGATTTTCTTGGTTCACCGCTCGTGTTTCATTCAAATTGGTATTTCTATCGGTCACGCACACTACGAGCGACGCCTGAATACTCTCGTAAGGGCGAAATCGTGCTAATTTGCACATATCACTTCGTTTTTCGCGCTTCATTTTCCACTGATTAACCGGCAAATGGATCGTGTATGATAAATTGTATTTATAGAAACAGCTGCAAATCAACGAGGATGGACTAGGCGGCCCTTGTGTACTTTCTCGTCAATTGAGGTATGCAAACTCGACTTTTTCTCGATGCTTGATGGTTAGACCGTGTTCTATCTGTGGAAACTCGGTGATCTGCCGCTACAATCGGGCGCTATTCAACACTAGCTCCACATCATAATCTTACTATTTAAATATTATTTAATAATATTTTATAGGCTATTTCGTGCTTCATCACTCGCTGAGTTGGAACTCCATTCTCTGCTGGAAAGGAGATCCTCTCTTTCTCTATCGAGGTAAGCTAACTCGACTTTTTCTCGATGTTTGATGGTTAGACCGTGTTCTATCGGCGGAAACTCGGTGATCTGCCGCTACAATCGGGTGCTATTGATCAACGCTTAGCACTATCTCGTTCTATTAATATTTAAATGTTATTCAATATTATTTTATAGCCTATTTCCTGCTTCATCACTCGCCGAGAATCAACTCCATTCTCCTCGTGAAGGGCTATCATCTCTTTCTCTATCGAGGTAAGCTAACTCGACTTTTTCTCGATGCTTGATGGTTAGACCGTGTTCTATCGGCGGAAACTCGGTGATCTGCCGCTACAATCGGGCGCTATTCAACACTAGCTCCACATCATAATCTTACTATTTAAATATTATTTAATAATATTTTATAGGCTATTTCGTGCTTCATCACTCGCTGAGTTGGAACTCCATTCTCTGCTGGAAAGGAGATCCTCTCTTTCTCTATCGAGGTAAGCTAACTCGACTTTTTCTCGATGTTTGATGGTTAGACCGTGTTCTATCGGCGGAAACTCGGTGATCTGCCGCTACAATCGGGTGCTATTGATCAACGCTTAGCACTATCTCGTTCTATTAATATGTAAATGTTATTCAATATTATTTTATAGCCTATTTCCTGCTTCATCACTCGCCGAGAATCAACTCCATTCTCCTCGTGAAGGGCTATCATCTCTTTCTCTATCGAGGTAAGCTAACTCGACTTTTTCTCGATGTTTGATGGTTAGACCGTGTTCTATCGGCGGAAACTCGGTGATCTGCCGCTACAATCGGGTGCTATTGATCAACGCTTAGCACTATCTCGTTCTATTAATATTTAAATGTTATTCAATATTATTTTATAGCCTATTTCCTGCTTCATCACTCGCCGAGAATCAACTCCATTCCCCTCGTGAAGGGCTATCATCTCTTTCTCTATCGAGGTAAGCTAACTCGACTTTTTCTCGATGTTTGATGGTTAGACCGTGTTCTATCGGCGGAAACTCGGTGATCTGCCGCTACAATCGGGTGCTATTGATCAACGCTTAGCACTATCTCGTTCTATTAATATTTAAATATTTTAAAATAATATTTTATAGGCTATTTCCTGCTTCATCACTCGCCGAGAATCAACTCCATTCTCCTCGTGAAGGGCTATTATCTCTTTCTCTATCGAGGTAAGCTAACTCGACTTTTTCTCGATGCTTGATGGTTAGATGGAGTTCTATCGGCGGAAGCTCGGTGATCAGCCGTTACAATCGGGTGATATATTTCTTTCTATCAATTTTCAAGTGACATTTGGTTACAATCTTCTTTTTATTTATGGATCTTCCAGGCAATGAAACAAAGATGACTCGAAGCATCCTCCTCCGAGTTGCCGCAATTCTTCTCCAAAAGAAGAAAGTGATTCTTAAGCATTTGATTGAAGAAGAAGAACGTAAGGAGACTTTAAGAAGAAGACTTATTACTCGTAAAAAAAAATTACTAGAATTCGATTCATTTATTGCCGATGTTAGAAAGGATGATGAATTGTTTAATTCTACTTTCAAAATGTCTGTTTCACAATTCGATGATTTGTATTCTACAATTTCCCCTTTCCGTACTTTGAATAGGGTACTTTCTAGTTCTAGACCCGATGTCCATTGGTTATATCTGTTTTTAATATGGACATCTTCCGGAATATCCGTTAGATCTTTGTGCAGACTGTTCTATCTTAACCACACGACCTGTCTTGCGACTTTCCCCATCGTTGCAAACGCTATTATTTCCAAGCTTAATAATGTAAACCTCCCTAGTACACATGACGATTGGCTTTATATTGGCCAGCGTTTCCTGGAGTGTTACGATTGTCCAGCTTTTGGTGCCATAGATGGAAAGCACATTAGAATTCGTTGTCCTAATAAGTCAGGTTCCTCCTTTCATAATTATAAATGCTATTTCTCATATGTTCTATTAGGATTTTGCGATGCTGACCTTAGAATTTTATTTGTAGATATTGGAGGCAAAGGGCGTAGCCATGATTCTAATCTGTTCGAAAGAACTTCCCTGGCTTCTAAATTAAAAGACCCCTCTTTTCTGCCTCGTCCAATTGTACCTCCATTTCAGTCAAATAATGTCTCTAGTATCCATTCATTTGTACTTGGAGATTGTGCTTTTAAAAAGTCTACTTCACTCATGAAACCTATTCCTAATAGCCAAACTCTCTCACATAAAATTTATAATTATAGAATTTCACGTGCTCGTAGGGTAATTGAAAATGTATTTGGTGTTATGGTAGCTCGCTTTCGTATTTTATCTCGTCCACTCGATCTAGGATTGCACCGTTCCAAAAATTTAATCCTTTCACTTTGTATGCTACACAATTATTTAATTGATATTCCCGTTGAACCCCTTATTCCTGTTCGATTCGTTCCTTGCACCTTTTCTGTAGAGCAACAGCAAGAATTCCTTATTAATTATTTCAACAATGTTTTTAAAGTTTCCGGGCAGGAACGCGCTGCTGATAAATAAAGAGTTATTAAGGAAATGCAATGATTTATTTTAACACATGAACTGATACAATATTCGATTACTTATCGAAACAAAAACAGCGATAACAACAGACTCGAGGTAATGAACTAAAAGTGATTCAATAGATCGTGCGCATTATGAATTTGTTGCGCAGGCGTGGATTCGTTATTACTGAAACTAATTGGGGGTGCAGGAGGGGGATGGTGGTAATAAGGATGATGAGGAAATGGAGCAGGGGGATACTGATTGAACATGAAATGGCTAGGAGGAATTGGTGGTGGGTTATGGTGAGTGGTAACAATGGGATTAGTGAATTTGTCCTCAATCTCATTCAATGAATTATGGATAGCACCAATCGCACGATATCTAACATTCTGAGGAAGCGAATCTAGCACATTCTCTATTCTATCAGTAATATCAGAATATTTTGAACTCGATTTCACGGTAGACTGATTAGATGAATCATCCTGTATTGATTTCATGATGACTTCTAACATTTCGTCATTTTTCTCCATTGATTTCATCAAAAAATACTTCTGCTCAACTCTTTGTTTCTTCCGGGGCACTGTCACTGCCTCTTCTGATCCCTTCTCGTTGTTGACCATCTTGGACACTGAAAGATTAGTTATTATGATGAAAGAAATAGATATTACATCATTCATGATATTAAATATGAGGCCGTTTGTGTTAGGATCAACAAGGGTTCCACGGGAGCTTGGAACATCAAAAAAGTCCGATATGAGCCTCGCCCAAATTTTCATTTTGTAGAGAATCAAATTCTGGTCGGGTACGCGAGATTTCAGCCAATTTTTACCCTCCACTGGGCAGTTTTTATCGGAGAACAAGAATTTGGCCAAATTGACGTCGCCTCGAACCGGGATTCAGAAGCAACTGAGCGAAAAACGGAAAACGCCAATCGATTCAGAATCGAAAGTTACCCCTAAGGCCAACTTTTGAGCATATCGGACTTTTTTTAATGTTCCAGCCACTTGTTGAGCCTAACAGAAACGGCATCATATATGATATATAATATTAAATCACATACATAATGCTTTGCTGGAGGCACTGTATTCTTTCTTGATCATGGTAGATCCAAGACGGGTAGATTGCTCTTCATCATCACTGAGTTGATGCACTATCGACTCACTGTAAATAGTAAAAATTTTAATAATAGAAAATACAAAGCTAGTATTTCCTTAGATGAACCACTCACACAGTACTTTCGCGTTCCATAGCATCGAGATATGAGAGTTCGCTCTCGAAATCTACAAGTTTCTGCTTAATCCATTCACTGCCCGATGGTGTGTTCTTGATTGAACACATTGCTCGCTTCCTGCTCAACTTCGTGGAGGTGAAAATCCTCTGAGAAGTGCCACCTGAACAAAAAAGTGGTACCCTTTAATATGTTTTATTACAAAACTCTAACTGCGTTAATAACAATATTTTGAAACATATCATGAATTCAAACTGATTTTTCTATGTTATACATCAATGTTTCAACCAAAAGTGTAAAATACTAAATTTATTAAAAATTCAATGTCTGACCTTCGACTCCGAACAGGTTATCCATTACACTCCAAGCATTTTTTCTTTTGAGAGTTCCTTTCTTATATTCCTGGCTCCGAATGTCCCACAAAACGGGTTCCAATTTCACAAGTGCGAATAGTTTCTTCTTATCGGTTGTATTCAAGTCCTTCTTAAATAAACGCAATTAACTTCCGTCATTTGGAAAAAATGTGCCACCTTCTTTTCTTATTCCACTATCATCAATTCATCCGTCGACTCGGCGTTCAATTGCTTATCTCGAACCATCTATAACAATTAATGAGAATAATATATTTGGAATACGTTGATTGCATTATTCACGGCACAATTAAGTCGCACGTCGTGCTGGAGCCGCCACTTGAGAAAACTGCGAACTTGAGCCGATAGGACACGGTCTAACCATCAAGCATCGAGAAAAAATCGAGTTAGCTTACCTCGATAGAGGAAGAGATGATAGCCCTTCACGAGGAGAATGGAGTTGATTCTCGGCGAGTGATGAAGCAGGAAATAGGCTATAAAATAATATTGAATAACATTTACATATTAATAGAACGAGATAGTGCTAAGCGTTGATCAATAGCACCCGATTGTAGCGGCAGATCACCGAGTTTCCGCCGATAGAACACGGTCTAACCATCAAACATCGAGAAAAAGTCGAGTTAGCTTACCTCGATAGAGAAAGAGATGATAGCCCTTCACGAGGGGAATGGAGTTGATTCTCGGCGAGTGATGAAGCAGGAAATAGGCTATAAAATAATATTGAATAACATTTACATATTAATAGAACGAGATAGTGCTAAGCGTTGATCAATAGCACCTGATTGTAGCGGCAGATCACCGAGTTTCCGCCATTAGAACACGGTCTAACCATCAAGCATCGAGAAAAAGTCGAGTTAGCTTACCTCGATAGAGAAAGAGATGATAGCCCTTCACGAGGGGAATGGAGTTGATTCTCGGCGAGTGATGAAGCAGGAAATAGGCTATAAAATAATATTGAATAACATTTAAATATTAATAGAACGAGATAGTGCTAAGCGTTGATCAATAGCACCCGATTGTAGCGGCAGATCACCGAGTTTCCGCCGATAGAACACGGTCTAACCATCAAACATCGAGAAAAAGTCGAGTTAGCTTACCTCGATAGAGAAAGAGAGGATCTCCTTTCCAGCAGAGAATGGAGTTCCAACTCAGCGAGTGATGAAGCACGAAATAGCCTATAAAATATTATTAAATAATATTTAAATAGTAAGATTATGATGTGGAGCTAGTGTTGAATAGCGCCCGATTGTAGCGGCAGATCACCGAGTTTCCACAGATAGAACACGGTCTAACCATCAAGCATCGAGAAAAAGTCGAGTTTGCATACCTCAATTGACGAGAAAGTACACAAGGGCCGCCTAGTCCATCCTCGTTGATTTGCAGCTGTTTCTATAAATACAATTTATCATACACGAGCCATTTGCCGGTTAATCAGTGGAAAATGAAGCGCGAAAAACGAAGTGATATGTGCAAATTAGCACGATTTCGCCCTTACGAGAGTATTCAGGCGTCGCTCGTAGTGTGCGTGACCGATATAAATACCAATTTGAATGAAACACGAGCGGTAAACCAAGAAAAACGATAAAGAGCGACAGTAATCGAAAACTGAAGAAAAAACGGTCGACTGCATGTTCTTACAGTATTCTATGTAATTTCAAGGGTATTCGCTTCAGGATATCCTATACTATGATAATTTTCTCTTCTCCTCTCCTCCACTTTTTCCACACCAGGAGAAAATCTCCCCTGACTTTTTCCACAGCATCAAATGGGAAGGATAACATTACACATTTACGAGTTGAATTGGAACGTGAGAAATTATTTAAATAAATATTGTATTACTTTTTTTAAAAATCACTGTATCTTAGTTCTTTTCTTATCGAGATCACACGAAACTCAAGGCACTTTCGGGCTTATAAGTTACATTTCTTAGGAATTTTGAGGATGAAAAACAGTGAAGAGCCGATGCTATCAAGACGAAGTCGCTCATTTCAGTGGCCGACAGTCGATCGAGGTGATCCTGGTTCTCTTCTGTCTCAAGATCCTCCACCCGGACAATGTAAGGGCTACCGTACTCATATGATAGCAGATACGTTTCCCTACCGTTTTACTTCTCTGCTATCGATTTTTTGCAACAATCATTTCATTCTCGCCTCCTTTGATCACAGGAGGGATGACAAAACAACACCCGTCACTGAAAATCAACTTCTTTTGATACAATACCATTCTCAATTGTTTAAAAATACGATTTCAGTTCTACCTGCTCCGAGGCAATCACGAATTCGCTGTCGTCAACTATGAGAAGGGCTTCAAAGACGAGCGGTTCCACCCGGTTACGTATTCTCATCACTATAGCTGGCAATTCAAGGATCGACTTTCTTCATTTCGCGCACTCTCTCGCTTCTCTGACCGGCGAAATAGCATGCACAATGAAGAGTCACCCATGAATTGTCAACCCTACTCATAACTTCCGCATTACCAACTAGAGATTTTTTTAAACGCTATCAGTTCACGTTAGTATCTCTTGCAAATAAATGACGAATCATTTGCATTAGTGATGGAGTGATTGCAAAATGCCTTCAATCCCTACATAAATCGCAATCAATTTGCAGACCGCTGCTAGGGCGATCTACACGTCGATAAACTCGCTGTTCATGTACATGTCCGTGTGCGGAGTCGTGGGTGAGGATTGCAGAGAATGGATTTGGAGTTGATTTGGAATTGGCCTGGCTACGATTTGCCTTTGCTTTTTGACCCACTGTGCGTGTTATATGGATTGAAAATCTGTGTTCAGAAACAGATTCCGAAATACAAATTATCACTGAGATTCTTGAATCAAGTTGAGTGAAATTTAAGAAAAAAAAATAAAAATAATAATTAAGGTGGCAACATGTTCTGCGCGCACGCGGGCATTTCTCTCTCAGGATTTAACCGAACCCAGCTGAGAAATGTAAATATTTTTTTTAAAATCAATAATTCAAAAAAAATATTTTAAAGGGATGTGACATAGAAACAAAACCCGAACACATTGCGTTTAGAATAATATTTCAAGATTTTAGGAGAAAAAAATAATTTTTAAAATAATTTATTAATATTTTTAAATTTAATTTGAAAAAATAAACAATTATGGTGTTATTACGGTGGAATCGAGTGTGTGGTGAGATCTACGGGCAGCCATGAATTGAAAAGTCGTCCGAGAACTGGAAACTGACTTCAACATAGCTGTGCAGCAAAATTTTCTTTTTTTGTGCAAATTTACTTATTTTGGTTGAGTTTTTTACCATTTCGCGCGGTTATTTTCCTTCTATTGCGTAGTGCGATAATTCTTCTATCTATTCGGTGTTAATTGACGTGATTTTGTTCGATGTGTAACCTCAACGTCGCGCTTTGTAGTGTGTGCAGAAGAGAGAGCGCAGAGCTAAGCACATGTTGGTTGAGTTTGATTATTTCGCACGTTTATTTTCATTCCAATGCGTAGTGGGATAGTTTTTCTATCTAATCGGTCCTAATTGGCATGATTTTGCTCGATGTGTAACCTCCAAGTCGCGCGTGGAAGCGTGTGCAGAATAGAGAGCGGAGATATTGACTTTTATTATTTCGCGCGTTTATTTTTGTTCTTATGCGTAGTGCGATAGCTATTCCATCTATTCATGGCAAATTGGTATGATATCGCTCGATAGTTGACCTCTAATCGCGCTTTGAAGGGTGTGCAGAACCTATAGAGCAGTGCTAACTCCTGAATGACCCGTGTAGGTGGGTCGTCTATAGTCGTTGCTTCTTCAATTGTGCATTCACCGTTTGGTAGTAGCTTAGTGACCACGTTTTAATCAATTGTGACCCGGTTTTCGTTGTGCGCGATTTACACGAGCGATCTTCTAACCTCTAATTCGCACTTTAACGGCAGCCACCCTCAATTTTCTTACTCAGTCTGACAGTTTGTATTCATTTGTTCGTCGCTTTACTCGATAGCTATTTAATCTAATTGTTCTTGTCTGAGGGTTAATTACTGTTCTAATTTACTTGTTCCCCAGGCTCCAAGGCCAATCATGTTCCACCGTCATTCGATGGCCGGTCAATACAGTTTACGAAGATGACGCCTACGATAACAGCATCCCGGATGTCCAGGTCCTTTTTAAACAGCTTTTTCTTTATCTTGAAATTCCTTTTCCAGAAAGTCACCAAGAACAATACGCTTCCGGTCTGGGGAAATCAGAAGACCTGAATGGATTGGTCTTGGAATGTCCTACAAGTAAGTCGTACCATAAATTGTGGCTTACGCTTTTCGATCGTTATTTACACCGTTTTATTTTCAAATAAGCTCTCTATAAACAACTTCTCGTTGAGTGCTCCATAAACGAGCAAGGGTCGATTAAATTTACAAGTCAATTTCTTTGTGATTTATTGGAGGTAATCTAGGTTCGACATCTTGAGCCGTGGGAGAAGGGAACTCCCAAAGTACAAGGCATGCCTGGAATGCGCGGTGGAGTGAGTGATATTCGGTTATATTGTTTGTATTAATTTGTTGTATTGGCTGCAACAGAAACAGAATCTTGCTTGTTAAGGGCTTGCTGGCGTCATCTCGTCTAACTCAAGAAACTCTTGAACATTCGCATCACCAGGTACGGAGCGAGCTGTGAGTCCCTTTTCCCTTCTAATTATATTATATTATTAATCACTACCTATCTATTATATCGTATTTCGTACACATAAATTGTACGCTTACGCGTATGTGACTAGCACTACTGTTCGCGCTTCTCGGGCTATGATCTACTGCCCAATGATCTTGTAGGAAACGGATGGTATCGATGATCAACTCTAATCAGTCTGCGTATCTTCGTGGAATGGGATTCATGTTCATTCGATTCTGCCAGCCGCCAAGTGATTTCTGATCCTGGCTCGATCCCTATCTCGTAAGTCTATCGTTTATTCTACGAATAAACTGTTGTAAATTATTTACTTATGTAGAATGTCGTACTTGCCTAGCTTTCCCGAACAGATGAATTTTGACTATTTCTTGTTAAAACAATCGCTGAATACGCAACTAAATAACATGATTGAATGATTATTTGGATCGTCACTATCAATTTCCCATTATCCACACGGACATGCTCCGTGTTTTTGAATTTGAGTAACAACGAAGAAAATAGCATAGGCGGATTACCGTAAGTGCCCACTGTTAAATTTCCTCGCAACCGTAATCCACCTGCAATCTTTTATTCGTTTTACGAAAATTCTTGGAGTGTTTCAACATGCAAGTAAATGTAGTTTCCGAGAACTTAATGAGAACGATCAAATAAGCATGCAGTCAAAGTATTTGATGGTTTTATATTATTTGGTTGGTGGTTTCATGTTTTCATGGGGTGTAAAATGTGCAAAATAATTTAAATTTTACCTGTTCGGGAATGCTTGGGACGTTCAATACTACATTTTCATGTATTCTTCTTTCTAAAATTGTAGCATATTTGTAAGACGATGAGGATACGGTAGTCCCTCTATCTGGTGGAGGAGATGAACTCACGTTCGGATAGGTGTGTTTAATTCTGTAATATTTTCGTCGGTTTCTTAGTTCCCACGAACGTACCAAATATTTTGTTATTAAATACTTATTGTAATTGGTTATACTTCAGGCTCGCAATTCGTGAAATGGAAAAATATCACCACATAAAGAGGAAAGGATCACCTGCAAGAGAAGGATAAAAGAAGCACAAGGTCCGTTCTATAATTGGGCGATATTATATCGGAATCTCTACCGTAGCCTACAGTACCCCACCAAACCTGGCCTATACTGTATCCAGGAGCAGCATACCGTAACCTTCATTGCAGATGGGAAAGACGTCGAAGGACAAGCGGGACATCTACTACCGGCTAGCGAAGGAGGGGGGATGGAGGGCGAGGAGCGCCTTTAAGCTGCTACAGATCGATGACGAGTTCGCCATCTTCAGGGGTACGGTAGAAGTCGTCATCGTCATATCGACTTTATCTTACATGTTCTCGTTTTACTTTGAAGTTGATCTATTCACCTAATTGGTTGCTCGCATAAATAGTTTCAATCAATTTCTTCTTCTGATGCAATAACAGTTGACATAACTGATGGAATATCTGTACCTATACGGTTTGTTCATTCCTATTATGAGTCATTGCTCCCTATTTATGCCCCGTTCACTATTCATTTAGCATAATCTATCGCACGTGCGATCAATGATCTTTCCCTCCCTAATCCTCTTTGCTTGTCTAATGTTAATTGTCTCATTGTTGACGAGCCTCTCTCGGCCTCCTCAGTCTTGTTTCTCTACTGTCTCGTGACGGGTTTCTCTTTTCTCCCCCGTCTCCGTAATACAGTATTATTTTCTAAAATGCCTCTTTCATTTATTTGGTTTCGCGAAATATCACACCTTTTGCGTCTCACTGATACCGAAAACGTTGTATTCTATTGCATACCTTTGCCTACCTAGTTTCTCTATTTCTCCGAACCCTGTCATCATCTGAGTTCAAATCACTGCTTCAGACTGATACTTCTCCCGTTCACCTTCGATGCATCGACTTCAGGCAGTTCAATCAGATGAGTCCTTTTTACAAGGAAGTTCTTTGCAAATGGGTAGCATGATACAAACATTGTGACATAATCATTTGCATGGATTCTGTTATTTGAAAGAAAAAAATAATGTTAAAATATAAAACTGGAACATAGTGATACTCGTTAGACAGAAACATATTAAATATGTTGCCCTGATCAGCGTAAGGTGGATCATTGACCAAATATTTAGTAATCGTAAATAAATATTAAATTTTTTTGGGGATCAAATTAATGAATTTTTGCTTTGTGTGAAATTGCAGGTGTCTGGTGAGGCGAGTATCTTTTCAAGGGAGCAATTTTATCACTCGACAACGGTAAAAAAGGTTCGCTTTCTACGTAATCAAATATTGAAACGTCGGCGAAACTTTACTGGTCCATCTCTACACACAGCTGACTCTCCTACTGACTCAGTCCAGGCATAACGTCCTTCTCCCTCGGTAGACGGCGCCTCGACGGCTTCTTGATGACATCCAACAATGAGAATATGAGGGAAACTAGGTCAGAGGAGGGAGTGGAACAGCTTCTCCTCATAGCAAACGAACAGTGGAAATGTAACGACGTCACAGTTGTTTGATTAGACCAAGGGCGATTGGATCATACTTCACGTCAAATAAGAAGAAGAGATCAAAATTGAAGAGAGTTGTAGTGGGTTCTCATGCTATGAGTTATGGATGTGTGGCTAGGCTACATGAGTAAATATGTGATGATTATGAAAATAATCCTATCTAATTAGAATATTGTATATATGTGAAAGATCTAATGAATACAGTGTGAAAGAAAGAAAAATAGAAAGATTGAAATATTCACGAAAGACTGATTATCTACATTTGAAAGACAGCAATATTAAAATTACATGGTATTGGAGAGTATTGCTAAAGCCAATATTTACAAATATGAAATGCTATGACTATATTTAGCAATTTACAAATGATTCGCAACTATCATGAAATACTTTGAGATAAATTATTGAAGAAGAGTAGAGAGGTTGCGTAATCTCTAACGTTTGATTATAAATATTGTCTCAGTTTCACTCTTGCTGGTTTAGCGAAGAATGAAAGCGTTTGAGACGATCGAGATGGACGAATTCGGTTTTGCGCCCTCGTTTGATCTCAGCATTTGGTTTTCTGATGCTGATTACTTCGAAAGGACCATCATACGAGGCACTGAGTTTGTTACTTTTTGCTCCTTTTCTGAGCAATGCGAAGTCTCCTACTTTGATCTTGGTCTCGATCTTTCTGCGATCGTATCTTTCCTTATTGGAATGTGACGCTTTCTGGATCTTGGATCGTACTGTATCTGCGATCACTTGTAGATCATTGGTCAGTTTCTCACAATAGGATGCTTCATCATTCAAAATGGCATACTTTCTTCTAGTTTGACCGATGATATTCTCAATTGGGAACGTGGGCTCACGACCATACATGATTTTGAAGGGCGAGAATGCAGTTACACTGTGTCTACTAGTATTGGACGTGAAAGATGCCCAATAGATGTGATTATCCCAATCAGTTCCTTTGCTATCAGTGTAGAAGTGAAGGATATTCTCAAAAATAGCATTCATACGTTCTGCTTGGCCATTTGCGTTCTTTGAATATGCACAAGATGTTTTATGAGAAATACCGAAAGATTTGCAGAATTCTTGAAATGCTTCACTGAGGAACTGTGATCCACGGTCAGAATAGATTTCTTCTGGAATACCAGTTTTCGTGAAAACATCACGGCAAAGAGAGTCTAGAATCGAATTTGTTGTCTGATCAACCATTGGGGTTGCAGTAGCCCATTTAGAAAATGAATCTTGAGTCACGAGGCAATATTTCCGATTGTTTTCCGTTTGAGGAAGAGGGCCCAATACATCTCAATGCAGCCTCATCATGGGTTTATCTGCTGTTGGGAACTTTCCTAGGGCTTCTCTGGTGACTTCAGTAGCAGGGAGCTTTCGCTTCTAACATTCTAGACATTCCTTGATTGAGCGTGAAATATCGGATCTCATTCCTTCCCAGATGAATCGTTCACAGATTTCTTTTGGACTCCCAAATGTCCACCAGCGGATTCACTAGCATGAAAGTATCGGATTATTCTATCTTTCAGTTCACCCTTTGAAGAGATTTCAACTAGATCATCAGAATAAACTCTTCAGCGATGCAAAATTCCATTGTTCAGAGAATAGCGACGACTCATTCGCTAGATTTGCTCATCTTTCGGCTCTTTTTTCTCAAGATACGAGATAAGATCTCGTAGAAGGGGTTCGGAAAGTTGATCGGCTTTGATCTCTTCAAGAGTAGGGAGATCGGATGACAGTGAAACGAGATTGACAGCATCGCCAGGAGGCAAATGGCGAGATAGTGCATCACACAATGAGTTGTGCTTGCCAGGACAGTATTCAATAGTGATGTTGTCCTCCTGAATTGCCATTTGGCACTTTGCCATTCTTCCAGTTAGATCTTTTTTACGAAAAATAGAAGTCAACGGCTGGTGGTCAGTCACAACTGTAGTAGTAGCGGATCCAGAAATGTATGGGCGAAAGCGGTTTACAGCGAATACAATGGCTGTCGCTTCCGTCTCCAGGCTCGTATAATTACGTTCCGCCTTTGTGAGAACTCTCGATTCGTATGCGATAGGATGACCATCTTGCATTAGTACACAGCCGATGCCTTTGCCTGAGGCATCGCATTCGATTCGGAAGGGTTTATTTAAACGAGGAGGAGCAAGTACAGGAGCTGTGGTTAGCTTTCTTTTCAATTCCTGGAATGCATTTTCCATGGCAGGTGTCCAGTAAATCGGACCAACTATTGTTGAAGCACGATACAGAGGCTCAGCAATTCTGCTGTGATTTGGGACGAAACGACGATGGAATCCGACCATTCCGAGAAAAGACTTTACAGCAGAAGCTGTAAGTGGTCGTGGGAAATTTTGAACTGCTTTGACTTTGTCTGGATTCACTCGGAGGCCATCAGCAGAGAGGATATACCCAAGATAGAGGACACTAGAGCGTCCCCACTGGCACTCCTTGTTGATCCTCAAATCTTGATTTCGATCGATCTCCGTTGAATAGATGAATAGGGGAATAAGGACGCTCATCGGCGTGGGGACATTAGCGTTTCTCTGACGCATTGCAACTCTGGCTGGTCCCAATACTGTCGCACTTTGGCTGACTTCAATAATGAATATAAATGGCAGGTGACGGATAAGGGAAGGATGGTCAGGATCTGGCGACGTGAAGAATAGACTGGTGAACGGAGATAGGCGACTGGGGTGACGGGGTTGGTTCATTCTGGCGTCCCTCACCAGAGAATGATGAGCGTAGTAGTCATCCGAGAGAAGTGGGTGTGGTGGTCGCGATAGTTGGGAAAACAATTCTCTCTTCCAGCTGGACCTCCACTTTATACCATATAAGATGATGGCATACTTCTGTTGTGTGTTAGCGATAAGAGACTAGGAGAGAAGGTGTTTATCTCATGATGGAACTAGCGAAACTGACCCAGTGGCGGGAACGAGTAGTTGTAATACTCTAGGGGTCAGCCTAGTTGAGATGGGGCAATATGATAGTAGATCAAGGGTCAATCGATACTAACCCATAACGCTATCACATTAGATTTCATCACTGAGATATTCTTCCTCCTCCTCTTCCTGAACCATTCGATCGTAAATTTGTTTGAGATTATCAAAATGATCATCGTCCGGTGCACCAATTCTCTTGAGAAAACGATTTCCCTCGTACTCCTCCCTCAGTGTCCAACACTCCTCCAATATCTAGAGTAAATTATTAGCTACCCCGAAATTCGTATCATACTGTACTTCTCTCCTCCAAGGCTGTTCTCCCGGGCTCATTTTCCGTTTCACACTGATGGCAATTCGTCCTTTTCTAGGGAGGACGACATTCCCGGTCTCGACGCGATCTCCCCCAATCTCTCCATATACAAGTGAGTTCTGATGCATCACAGACATCTTCGTCTTCTTGTCGTAGTATTGGGCAGAGCTAGCAAGAGCAGACTAATATTACTGATACAGTCAATGGTAAATAGCGATCCATTCCAAACATTGATTAATTGTAAAGTGTACCGTACCAGTGGAAGCGTTTGGGTGAGAGTGATGAGTGAGAGTGAGTGGAATGACTCGCACATTGCAGTGCCAGCATCCGATGAGCATTTGAGGAAAATTTTCACAAAGGAAGGCTTGAAGAGCATCTCTCGGATTATCTTATACTCAGGCGAGTCCACCTGAGGGATAATTCTTATTCCTCAGGTATCATTCCAACAGAATATAATAGTTAGCTTAGCGTTTATCAAGTTCCCTTTTTATTTCCTAAATAATACCTTGATTTTCTCCATGGGTACTCTCTTCTCCACTGTCTTTCCCTTCTTGGTTCGAGTAATCGGATGGTTGAGTGGTGAAGTAGTGTGTGAGTCTTGAATTTTATCGTAAAGTCAGCGTTACTTTGTTCGAGGAAATATCTAAGCGAGGACAAAACAATATTCGGCGAGTCTTGATCCAACTGCTACTGCGCACCGGAAAGTATAAATACAAGAGTGACCACGATATGTCCATTCTCTTGGCGTGATATCTAGTTGGTTAGAGAAACTATAGATCGTACAAACTGGGGAGAGGCCGGTTTCGATTTAATATCACTAGCGACAATGACATGGTAAGTTTATCAGAAAGATGAAATCATATGAATGAAGGTCTGCAGTTTGATACTTGTGACAGCGTTGCAGTCGATGGCTCCTGACATCACGAAGGATACTGTAGTTGTGCTAAAACATGCACGATTGTTAGCGATTACCCCCCACCCCCCTCACCGTCCATTATGCGTGGTCTGCTAAATTTCTCCGATCTTCAGATAACCTAAACATGCGAGTTGGTGATGTAAATGTATCTCCGAAAGTGCATTCGAGTACACCACGCATTTCAGTTGATTAGAAATATTTAATTTAAATCTTCTGAAAATTTTTAGGTAATCACTCGAAATCCAAAATATTGTATCGTTTCTTCAACTCTGCCTGATTTGCAATGCTTCACTCGTATTCTTAGAGTGACACAAAGAAGAATACCGTGCAACGTTTCGTTCAATTCCGATTGATTTGTATTCATGTTAGAGTGCTACTGAGAATCGCTGAACTTTTGTTCGCCGTTTACTAGATTGCTGCATGCATTATGATGTACAATCCGTCATAGAAATTGATTTGTATTTCATTCAAAATTAAGGAATACAAAGTATGGAGTAAGTGTGGAGTATATGTACATCATGCACTAACATCACAATGTTCGTGCTCGAAAGAACAAGAGTTTCCATCATCGAGGCTGAATCACCCGTAGTGGTGTCTCCAATGCTCTTCGATCCTACCCATTTGTGTGGAAAGAACGACGGTTCCTGTGTAACCAGCACCACTGCGTTGATCTGGGACGCCAGTCTATTCCCAAGTCAATGCTCTCTGGTACACCTCGGCACCTTCCGAGCACTCATCCAAGGCAAGAACGTCCTGATCGAGGAAGCAACATCTCTGCTTCGGATGGACGAAGGCCAAGTCAGCACGTTCCTCCTTCCATGCTTCAAGGGAAAGATCCCATTCACCACTGCTGGAGGATCGATCATTACCTTCGCAAAGGAAGAAGAATTACCGAAGCGTAGAAGAAAAGCATCGGAACGGGACCCGAAGAAACTCGTCCGGGACTTGAAAATTCATCTGCTCGAATTTGGAGTGACTTCCTACATCCTACTGCCCAAGGACGAAGTAACCTCACTTGGATGTACATCCAAACTTGGAGAGTATGCCCTTACGTCTACGGTCTCGTCTCAGGAGGTGGAGTTCTACTCACGGCATTACCAGCACGATCGTGAAGAACTTTTGATTCCACGTCTACTCATTGGAACATCCAATGTCTGGAAGTTGCTCGGAACACTGGATAAACTGGAAGATTCGAACCCGAAGGAACACGAGAAGATCAAGTGTATCATCGAGAGATCCAGAGAGGACTTTCCTTCGATCCTGCACGCACTCTTCGACGAGGAAATCGATATTTTCCTTAATTCCACCTCGAGAGCCCAGATACACCCGAAGATGGACAATAAGACGAGCGGAATGGTGGATCGAGCGAAGTCCTGCCTCATCGCCTCTCTGTATGCTCTGGTCAAGAAGGACGAACGACTCCTACCAGAAGTCGACCAGGCTCTCTACAGACTCGGAATCCTGGAGATGACCACATCTTCACCCATGACCACGACAACGACCTCACCCCCCGATACCACGACTAAAACTACATTTCGCCCACCTACGACGGCTTCTACAGATCCAGCGACAACAGCTTCGAGTACCGTCCCTCCGACTACGACATCTACTGTCCCCCCTACGACAACGACCATTCCTTCCACTACAACTTCAACTTCTGCTCCGCCGACGACTACTCTTCCCACTACTACTTCAACTACTGCCCCAACAACAACCACTTCCCCCACCACGACGTCAACACTTCCTCCACCAACCACTACCTCCACCGAATCCCCGACAACCACCCCGTCGACGACTACGACTACTTCTACCGTACCTCCGACAACCTCAATGCCAACCGGCAAGAGAATGGACATATCGTGGTCACTCTTGTATTTATACTTTCCGGTGCGCAGTAGCAGTTGGATCAAGACTCGCCGAATATTGTTTTGTCCTCGCTTAGATATTTCCTCGAACAAAGTAACGCTGACTTTACGATAAAATTCAAGACTCACACACTACTTCACCACTCATCCACCCGTCTCCGGATTTGCTCCAAATATGGCACAATGGGGAGCTTCAGACACACCTGTGTTTGTTTGACTAATTCTTCATTTGAAGACTGCTCCTCCCATCCAAACCTCGGCTCATTCAGTCATCCACTCGATCTTCCTTGAAAGTGGTCTGATGAGAGTCTTCACGACTCTACTGTACTTCCTCTCTCTCCGTTACGTGCTGCAACCGCGTACGATGCGTTGCTTGACTACGTCGCAGCGCACACCAGCAAGAAGCCGCCACTCAATGATGAAGGTGCGAATTTGAGAAAAAAATATTTTAAGATTGGAGATTGTCCATTTAAAAATATATTAGTGAAGAACCAATGGTTGTGTTTCTCGCTCGGAAATTCTGGGAGGGCAGCGCGCCACATGGGCTGTCCAGAGCTTTGGGTGCCGAGGGACAAAATATAATATATATGAAAATATACAGCTTATTCAAGAGTGTGAAAAATGCAATTGATGAGCAGTCTAATCGTGTTTTTGATTTTTCATGGACCCTTACACATAAGCACCTTGAGTAGGGCTATTCTGTGCGAAAGATAGACCGTGAAACTTTTTTGATAAATTCTTTTGAAAACCAAATTTCGTGAAACTAATTTGATCGGAGTCCTAATCCTTCTCAGAGTACGTGGAGTCTCTCTCTTTCTTCTCATCTCTCGTTGTCTACACGATTCCGACCTTCCTCATCTTCACTATTCTCTGCTTTGCTCTGGTAATATTTTTTTCCCTATTTGACAATATTTTGAGGATATGTATCATTATTTTTCCAGGAACTATTCGTTGCTTGGATGCACCGAAATGAAGAGCCAATTTCGGAATGGTGCTTTGCTTTCGGATTTTTAACAATTTAAAATGTACCTTTATTTGATGTTATTATCGGGTCCCTACCCGTATGCCCCCAAACGCCAGAGGGTATGACCTGTATGCCCCAAGTGTGCGCTACCCACATGCCCCCACTACCCATACGTCCCCTGACCCAAACGCCCCTCCCTCTCACTGGTCGGTGAACATTAAATATCAACTTATGAAATAATTTTCTTTAGAACTCTTCTGTAGGGCGAAGCAAAAAGAAATTATCAGCAGATTCATGACACCTCTTATCTTCATGAAATTCATTGGTTTGCGACCACTCGACAACATCTATTATATGTGGAAGAAAGAACAACATGTATAGGGGAACGAAAGATATTTATCATTCAGAAACTGCGAAAATGCCCAAAGTGAAAAATGCGTATCACAAAATAGCTTCAAAAGGCCGAAAGAATAATAACCTCTCTCGTAAATGCACTCTCGCTCAACTCTCACAAAATACCCAACTCTCGCTAGTCTCACTCTCACGTCTCCGTCCTCATCTCGCGCCGAAATCTGGAATGCGAACATTTAGTACAAGAAGTGAATGAAAGAGATTCAAAGGATTGTACATGAGAAAATAAATTAAAGAGTGGAACACCTATCTGAATATAGAAAAGGAGATCAGATTACAAAAATTCTGACAAGTATGTTTCTAATTTTCAATTAAGTTTTTCATGGCAGAATTTAGTCATCGTATCTAGGTAACTCAGAATCTCAGCATTGGTTGGGTCCTTCTCCTCCACAAGCGAAAAGAATTCAGTCATGGGTGACAGAGTTTCGATCGATCGCTCCTGATCCTCCTCGCTCAGCTCGAAAATCTCTCCACTAGCGAAATAGTGCTTCATGGAGATGTTGTCGTCGAGCTCTGTTTTCTGAAATTGAGACGTACAATTTCTCTCGATGCAAATTTATCTCTAATGACCACGCACCATGAGGTAATTGACGAGTTCCATGAGTGGAGGATGGTGACCGTGGAAGGAGGGAAGTAAGCCACTAAAAAACGATATTTCATTTAGCATTTTGACAGAATCTGAATAGTAAGAAACTCACCGGTGCCAACTCTCCACTAGATTAGTGGTTCGATGATGATCGACCATGAATTTGCATAACATCTCCTCGGGGTGAGCCATCCATTCCGACCTGAAATACTCGAGGAAATTATGAGATGCGGTGAATGCAGGGTGAATGTTGGTCACTGGGACTGCCAGAAGACCAATCCTGGAAAAATACGAATTAGTTTATCGAATGAATGATATAATTTTTGTATGAACTTACTGATCGATGTACATTCTTGGAAGGAAGATGTATGCTCTTATGCGATTGAACCAGACGCGGACGACAGGATAACTCTTCGCGAAGGAATTGAGACCGAAGGTTAAACAGAAGAGCAGCCATCAATAGGAAGCTCGTGTTGCGGCAGCAGACTCGGACCGTGAATAATTGATAAGCTCTTTTTTTAGTGCAGGAGGGAATGGGAGTGAAACCGAAATTACCGTCAACTAGAAGAGCTTCGATTCCCAACTGTATTGCGAGTACGAAGGTACGTCTGGCTGCCAGGTAGATTCTCTTCGAGTCGCTCGGATCTGAGATACGGTACGAATCAGAAAGGCCAATAATTTGGATAGCTTTATCATCGATCTGATCGTACTCCTCCACTCTTGAAACACCGGTAGCTCTGAAAACATTGAAATGTAAAAAAATAGAATAATAAACTTACGCAATTTTCGAACTGAATACGACAGCGGGTCTGCATTTTTCGTCGGTAGTCCAGTCGCATCGATGACGAGACGAATCAGCGGGGTTCGAAAGGAACACCGCTTGATCGCCGTCAGGGAAGAACACACGAATTGTGGCCTTCGTACCTGCAGAATCGGATCGTTTACATGACATGCACACGTACTTAGCCTTCCGGTTCGAAACCGGGACATCGTCTCCATCGATCTTGTCCTTGAATCGGTAAGACACGATGGAGTCTTTCTCTCCACTGATTCGAAAAGCGGCAATCTTGCCATTTCCTTTGAGA
This sequence comes from Pristionchus entomophagus, assembly GCA_036245825.1. Classification (NCBI taxonomy): domain Eukaryota; kingdom Metazoa; phylum Nematoda; class Chromadorea; order Rhabditida; family Neodiplogasteridae; genus Pristionchus; species Pristionchus entomophagus. The sequence goes on from BTSX01000002.1 coordinate 32,632,740, forward strand.
GAAGGCAAAGAAAATCCACTCCAGGTTGCAGTCATCTGAAAAGAAGTCAATCACGGACATACGAAAACAAAATCAGAACAAGTAACAATAAAAAAAAATAAAAAATCGAAAAATAACTTCAAAGAAAAATTGAGGGAGAGCCCGTGTGGCGCTGCTCTGTAGGCTGTCCTTATATACCCGAGGTGATCCGATCAAAAAAAAGTTCGGGCCCTTCCTAGTTTGATCGGTCCCTTCCGATTTATTAGAACGGACCCTTCCTAATAGAAATGGAAAGCATCCATCATGTTAGATCGGATCCTTCCTAGATCGACCTCCATCCAAACCAACTCAAAAGTTCAGAGTTTCAAAGAAAATTATTTCATTTCATGTTCACCGACCAGTGAGAGGGAGGGGCGTTTGGGTCAGGGGACGTATGGGTACTGGGGGCATGTGGGTAGGGGAGGGGGCATAAAGGTCAGGGGGCATACGGGTAGCGCGCACTGGGGGCATACAGGTCATACCCTCTGGCGTTTGGGGGCATACGGGTAGGGACCCGTTATTATCATTACCTCGCAATCAATTATTAACTAACTTTCAGCAATGAGGAAAACTGGGGATCTATGCATCAGCAGCAACAGTCAACTTACTTCAAGATTCAATTTACTATTTTGTATTTCTCGTGTTATCCTTATCGCATTTTGATCTAATATGCAACCCACTTCTCAGTTCTTCCAACCCTCAGGTAATAATCTGATGGTCTCACTGCCATTCTACCTACACTATCTCAACCTTGCAAATTGACAATTTTTTTATTTGAATAAAGGCAAATTCGTTTAAATTTCTTAATAAATTTGTTCCACATCCATTGGCCAGAGCCATCTTGCCAAGCCGGAAGGCACACATCGGATAATGCAGAACGTGAGAGCACACCTTCGGCAGACACACACCACTCACTCACTAACCGCGTTTTACACAGCTTAATTTGCGCTTTTACTTCGTTTGTTTCATGTTTTTCAATAATCGGAATTCTTATTATGTCCTTTCATCAATAGGCAGAAATGGCGGAGAATCTATCTGCTTGATGAGACATTTTCTCTGATGGCGTGGAAAAAGGCAAAGGAGAAGAGAAAAATTTGAATTCCCGCCATTGCGTAGCTCCCAGTGAAGCTAGCGACTTGAAACTTGGAATATGGGGTGGAAATCCTCTTTGAGATACGCAATGGCGGGAATTCAAATGTTTTTTCTTCTCCTTTGACTCTTTCCACGCCATCAGACTCGAGTAAACACGACAACTTCTTCGCACATTCTGTCTCTCTTCTCCCCTCTCTTCTCCTCTCCCCCCGTGTTCTCTATCCGCTATTCTCAAACAGCCCCTCCCCCTTCCGTGAGGTTCTCTAGCCGCTGCTTCTCCCGTCTCAAAATCATAACAGAAGATTTACGCGTTCGTAGTTGTAGCTTTACTCAACTTTTAATATCCTGCAATCCATGTTATCTTTCACAGATGAAGATCTCAACGAAGGAGTGCGAGAAGTGCCTGCAAGAGGAGGTGAGCACCGAAAAAGTTGCTTTTTCTTTTTAGAATCGACCATTTTCAGGGTCGAAAGGATGCGTTCGAGAAGTCCCAAGATGTTCAGACGGCCATGTGGGACGAGATAACGGCCAAGAAAATGTTCAAGTGAGCCCATGTTTCGGCTCACTTGTCATTGCTCGTGAACATTTTGCTAAGAGTTACAAGTCTCTCTGTGAGAAGCGAGTTCTCGTATCCAATGAAAAGCCGGCGCACTTAGTTTGGCATCGATTAGTGATGAAAAATTGGCACCCGACTCTCCTCAGTTCCCGTACTTTCTCGTGTCTCTGACCGGTGAGAGAGCATGCAAATCGAGGAGAATCAGATGTCGTTTTGTCATGATTACCTCACACAATTGCAGGTTACTATTCGACCTCTTCGTCCTCGTGTCACTTTTCTACACTTCCGGAAAGATTCTCGTATTTGCCGTTAGAGGTACAGCAAATTTCAGAAAACAAAAATATTTTTGAAATTAAATAAGAAACAAATGTTTTCTTAGCCCTCATCTGACTCATCTGGCCAACCCTCTCAAAAGGGCGAAGATTCTATTGACCTCTTGATAAATGAGATAAACTGAAACTGTGCTCTTAGTTGTGTTAACTTGAAAGAGGAATTGAGATAATGTGAATTCCTCCAATTTCCAGCCCTCTCTCATGCCTCCGACTGCGCCCGTCAACAGCACGCCGGCGGCCTGCTTGTCGTGTGCATCTTCGCGGGACTGCTGGTTAGTTGCCAGAATGAATAGTGCTATCTCTCTACTGTGCGCTCTAACCGATGAGAGTGGAAAGAGAGCGTGCAACATGGAGAGAGAGAGAGAGATCTACTATTGGATCTGGGGCTGATTTTTATTAGAATTGTCAGAATCAGGAGTTGGCCTCTCAATTAGCCGGTCATCGGCAAAGGTGAGGAGAGTGTAAAATATTGCGTGAACCCTACTATATCGGTGCTACAAACACAGCACGCTAACAGGAGTTTGCCCGAAAACAATCAAAACCGAAGAAAATTTTATCGAACTAGTATAGAACTGTAGCCGGTACAAAAAAATAGTTATTGGTTGCAATCCTCTCTATAAACAATTAAAATCTAACGGTAGCCAGCCCAACAGAAAGCGTAGTCAGTTGCAATCTCCAGTGATCGATGAAATCTTGCAGTACTGTTGCTACCGCAAGGCCTACAAGGTGCTGACTGTCGATGCCGCGACACAATTCGCTGAGATTTTCTGGTAAGAAATATTACAAAAGATGCACAAATCGGGAATGCATTAGAATTGAGCATCATTAATCTTCTATACCAAAATGACCAATGTTATTGTTCAGAATTGTCAGAAGAGCCCAAGCTCGAAGAATGCATCCGCATTTATTCCTTTTCAGTCACATTTCTTGCTGGCGCGCCCATTTCGCCAGACTCCTGGAATTCGGCTGGCAGTTTGTTCTGCTGTGAGTGCTTCTTTTACAGTATTAAACAATTTAGATACGTCGCAAATTTCTTGATCCGTTTTCTTCCAACATACAACGGAGCAAGATTGTGTAGCAAGATTGCGATGGATTAGAATTAATATTCCTACAAATATGATGCAATAATGTATTCAGAATGGTCTACGCGGACGTCCTCCAGTGGTGTCTGGTCTCTCTAGTCTACGGACCCGAGATCTCTTTGGATATGCTGAAGAGCAGAAAAGAACTTGAAGGTCAGCACGATTTCGTATCTGTATCGAAGCATACGCTAGTACAAAGCAACAACAGCATAGTACCGCAATTGATTCCGGTGTATTGATGCCATTTCGGTTTTGAATCTCATCATTCTGCACACTCTATCGTTTGTCTGGTCAAAGAGAGAGTGCGAAAATGATAGAGCCAAACCCTATGCTCGGTGATGGAATTCATTACAATCTCATGAGTATGATATTGGTGATGGGGTAACCATTTCGATGCTAGAAAACCTGGACACATAATCAATTGCAGCACTATCTAACACCACGTACAACGCGACGGAGTGGGGCCAGCAAGAGTCTCTGACATACGCCTTCAACCGGGAATGCTTCGACGGATACAAGTTCCCTCTGCTGATGATCACAGTGAGTTGAGCTTTTATGTGTCTGCTAATTCAGAAGATCGCAGAATTTTGAGTTTGTGAGTTAAGATTGTGAGTTTTGCTTTAGGTGTATAACATCTGCTAATTCTGAAGGTTTCAGAAATGCTTACAAGATCTGAAAACACATTCACTAAATATTTTTCGGTCCAGAAAGTTCGAGTTTACATCGATTAGACCTTTTCTTTCCAGACAATGCTTCTCTGGGTGTGGTACGACGTTTCTACGCACGACAAAGATGGTCAGCCGACTGAGAAAGTGAGACGAAAAGGGGGATGAGTATACAAGATACTACATATCTCCGTTTAAAAAACTATGACAACCAGTCGTTTATAGAGTTCTTTGATCGCTTCAGTACTTGCCGGCCAAAAGGTAAGTGAGATGATAATTTTGACTGGCATTACAGTATTTCAGTTTTCAATTGAAAAGACGTTTGGTTGATCTGTTCTTGCTATCGAATAGTTACTATCTTCATGCTGCACACTCTCTCGTTTCTCTAGCCGGCACTATTCGATTAGACAACACTAATACTCTGCCTTCAATACATACTTTCCAGGCACTCACCAAACATCAGAATGTCACCAGAAGACTGTGGGGAGATGACCGCCTGGCTCATGCGATGTTAAAATCGGCGAAAAGATCGGATCTTCGATGTTGGGCCTTTTAAAAAAAAATTCAAAGATGCGATCTTTGATTTGAATTCCCGCATTTTTATATTTCAACTCCCAGTGGAGCTAGAGACTAGAAATTTTAACAGTAGCTTGGAAATGCTGAAATAAATCCAGAAACCAAATTCCAAGTCTCTAGCTATCTTAGAAGATGAATTATTCGTGAAAACGAAAGATACGGTAATTATAAAGTAAAAATCTTAATTTATGAATAACTCGGCTTCTAAGATAGCTAGAGACTTGAAGTTTGGTTTCTGGACTTCTTTCAGCATTTCCAAGCTACTGTTGAAATTTCTAGTCTCTAGCTCCACTGGGAGCTGAGATATAAAAATGCGGGAATTCAAATCAAAGATCGGATCTTTGTATTTTTTTAACAGGCCGAACATCGAAGATCCGATCTTTTCGCCGATTTTTAACACCACATTACATCAAGCAGTAAGTTATTTTCTCAATATGAAGAGATTGAACTTTTCATCACTCGATAGAGTCAAGAATATTTCATGGTTACGCTGATAATCCTCATGTCAAATATTGCTGTCTGATTGAACAGTCCCTTCTCTATTCAGTCACACACTCTAATGACACACTCTAATGTCTGGCTAATGAGAGAATATTCTACATAGAGAGTTTAATACGGCAATATTAATTATATTGTTTTCAGCGTATTCTTCTTCCAAATCTGGACTCGAGACCTGTGCATTTTCTCGCTGGATGTATCACTAAGGGTATGTTATCGTCGATTTTCGTCTTTTGTGGATCTCCATGCCCAATTTCGAGCTTGTTTCACCAATTTTTTTGCAATTTCTTTATTAAAAAAATTTACTCAACTCGTGACAAACAATCTTAATTGTGTTTTTAGAATACGTGAAGTCCCCCCAACTTCTTCACTTCTCTCTTGATCTTCACCATTCCGGCATACTTGGTCTTCACGCTGCTTTGCTTGACTATGGTAATAGTTTTACATAATTAAATAATTTATAAATTATTTTTTTCCAGGAACTTCGTCTACTGGACGCATCGCAATCACAATGGAGAGAAACTGCAGGCTACGAAAACGTAATCGGGTTGCAATGTTTGGATCTTTTGCAATATCTTGTACTGAAAACACATTGTGGCGAGAGGACTGCACCATATATTCACTATCCGAATTTCAGCATTACCGCAGCCTGTTGATACTTCAGGCACGCCAGTTCCTCGAAGTGAAACTCTGAAGCAAGACTGGATCCACTTGTTCAGCTTCGCTTCTGAATGCACTTATCATCATTTTCTCATTCATACCTCACAATAACTGATTACTCAACCTCTTTATAATGTCATTCGAAAACAATGAGAAAGAGGCATAAAATGTTTGTACATGATAGTACCTGTTTTGAAAAGTAAACCTATTTCCTTGTTTCTTAGGAAGTAAGGAATGGTCTCACAATATTTCATGATAAATGATATAACAACTCTATGGGGTAGTACCTCGAGTTGTCAATTTTAATTGGGACAAATCGAATGATAATCTTGTTTTTTTGTAAAAAAAAAATACCAAAAAAAAATAAAGAATTTAATTCCAAAAAAAGAAAAAAGAAAAATAGGCAGTTAATCGAGTGTTCGATGAGGAAGAAAGAGTTTGGCAGCATCGAGTAAGAGAGAGATGGTGGGTGGCAAGAGTTCAACGCAGTTTTCAGCTATGAAGGATCGATCTGGCTCGTTGCTAGTTATCATTTTTCCTGCTCTCTATTGCGAAATTGCAGTCCCTATGAAATCGCACACATCAGTTTAATTTCGGTGTCGGGCGAAAGACAAACTTTACTACTCGTTGGGGGGACATCTCTTACTTCGATCTCCGATGCATAATCATTGAAAGGCTATTGCGGCAGCGAAACGGCTTCGATTTAAAGAGGTCACACTACTGGCTTATTAAACACAAACAATAATGATACGTTTTAGACCTGATTCGATTGATAAGTTGAAGTAAAGGGCATGATGAGATTCCGCTCCGGAACGAAGGCACGATTTTTCGCTTCTCCCATGCCTTGATCTTCCATACACAGGAAGTAGCGTGACAACCGGGTGGTGAAATCACAGCCACTTCGTGGTGAGTTTGGGCGGTCCCCTTTCATCTTGTTGCCGGTTCTATAGCGCAGGATAGGGGGGGGGGGGGTTGAGGGACGGCAAAGCGCGGATAGGTAACCTCATTCTGTATTCAGAGTACCTCATTCTTCCTAATCCCTTCCCGAGCCTACCCTATCTTCCATGTTATAATCTACCAACTATCCTCCCATAGGACCCGGAAATAGGAGAGGCGCTAAGTCATCAACTCAGCGATCGGCTCGTCTGGTGGCTCCATCTCTGTTTGATCTTCAATTATGGCAAGGAGCAAGAGGCCATGTCGAGCAGAATGGGCCATTATTTTCGCACGAATTTAAGAGTACTGCTTGTGTGTACTAGGGTTAACTGGATTCACTGTGGAAGCCCAGGGTTCCCAAGTTGCAACCGGGCTTGAACAAAAAAATCATGCTCAGCAACGACCTCGGCAAGCTTCGATGGGTTAGTATGGTCAAAAATACAAAAATAAGACTGCACTAGAATTCACACCTTTTCTGGAAATCATTATAATGATTTTAATGATACTTGCTTGCTTCATGCAGACCTCGTTATCGAAGGGATGATGAAATGCAAAGTGAAAACTCATGCCTCAAAAATCTGGGTTTCATGAATATGGACAAGAAGTTTATCGAGAGCACAAATTCACTTCTGCTGAAGAATCTGTCTCTTTGAGCGATATTCAGTGAAATCGCGAACGGATTATCCGCGCTTACATCTCTCCCCCCCCCCATCTCTCTCCCTCCCCACCATCTCTCCCCTCCCCCCATCTCTCTCAGTCCGCCACTCACGTTGTAACAATCGCCTCCTCTCTAGCACGATGGGCAGCAATTCCCAGACGCTCTGCTCGCTCATCTCTATTATTTGCTTGTTGTTATCGATTGAACCGAGATCCACTAAATTATTTCTTCAATTCGCGTACTCTTTCGTTTCTCCGCCTAGTGAGAGAGTCGTTGCCGATAGTTTCATATCTCCATTGTTTCGTGATCCTTTCTCAATTTTCGATCGAAATCTTCTTTTGACAATCTTCGTACGGTAGATAACACATTTCTCTCTTCAGAGATCTGCATTCTCTCTCCTGTCTTCGACGACTATTCTCTTTCACACAAATGCAAGCAAGAATCACATCGGGATGTCTCGATCGGTCAGTATAATTAACGAACGTATGAGAGAATTAAAATTTCAATAGAAATTCCAAATTATTTTAGGCCATGCTGAAGTAGCCACAACGCACGTTCTACATGTCTGCCCACACAACTACGATATTTCTACCGGTCGGTCGGAAAACACAAACGAAGCTGAACACTTCATTAGTAGTCAAGAGTTAATGAATGGAACATTTCTGAGGACCCATTGATGAATACCGGGCATGAAAGTGCATAATGGAAGTATCAATTGAGCAAACTCTGTGTTGTTCTGGGCAGAATACAGTATCGACAATAAGTCACCGTCCAAAAATTCTCTGTATATCCGATGATAAATCGGAACTGCACTCTCCTCAATTCCTGTGTTCTCTCGTTTCTCTGACCGACAATAGATCAGACGAATTGAGGAGACTCGAGTTCCTATTTTGCGTCACGAATTGCCATTGAAGCCTTCAGGTTGGCAGGAACGACAGTGAGAGATGAAGAAGAGGAAATCTACTGTAGATGCAAGAAGATGAAGTGAGAATAATGTATTGAAAAAGTAATGAGAAGGATTACCTTTATGAATTAGCTCCATTATTTATATGTGTTTCAGTTTGACATGAGTTTGACGTGATTCCTCTCATTACTCATCTCCCTTGCTGTCGCCCGCAATCCATTTGACGCTTCCCTTCATAATGCTGAGAATGTACGGTTAGAATCATAAATAACCATTCAGAGTTGAAATCGTCTGAAATATGCAACCAATTCTTTCGAAAAGAGTGTGGCGGAACGGATTTCCAATAGATGAGTTATCCATCGAGTGACCCCTAGAAACCAGTGTAGTTCCACAGCTGAGTCCCGATGAATTCCCACCAATCCTAGATACTTGTTTCAGTGATTCCCGCCGTTGATCTCGTTTTTCCCGAGAGAGGTAGATAGGGGGAAGGAGAAGCAAAGAAAAATCCAAGGAAGAGGTTGGTGAAAGTTTTAATTTGAAAAAAAACTCTTTCTTCTGCTATTATATAGAAATAAAAATTTAGAGCAAATGTGGAAAATTAATTTCATTTATTATATTCTTTAGGTTGCAAGGCTCACTAGCAGAAAACAATCGAGAAAGATTCAAAAGAGAAGCATATTTCTTGACTGGCTCTCTTTCCGGAATCTATCCCTATTGTATGTTC